>OY728142.1:1060281125-1061531125 GCA_963277665.1 Viscum album
ATTTGGTTTTATGTTAAGAATTGTGATCGTTGATAATATAGTCATTGTACAGTGATCACATGATTAGTATAAATACAGGGCTTTAACAAATCCAATTTACTCAGACAAAGGAAGCGATGGCCTCATCCAGTAGATGTTCCCCATACGAAGCCCATTTGTCAGAGCTCGGAAAGGATATTGCATCTTTTGGCTTCTCTCTTGACCAAGCCCAAGCTGATCTTGAATTTGTTAAGCTCGAGTGAGACTACTAATGAGAGAAGTGGAAGTTGATAGAGATTACCACCCAAGAAATATTATCCGAGCCACCCCAAGAGTCTGTCATCGTTGCACACCTTACTCTTCAGTCTTATGCGGGTGTTATAATGGGTTATGTAACAAGACTTTAGCACTATGGTTATGTACATTATTTTTGTATATAATAATGAATATACTTTCATTTTATTATTGTTACCTTGTAAATAGTTTTTAAAGCACAAATAGTATTTTTAGTTAATGTTCAACTAAGAAATCTATTTTGATGAATTGGTGGATTTTTGAATTAAATAATATTTTAATAAAATATTATTATTGTTATTAAATTAATTTTTATTAAATATAAATGATCGTATAATTTTATGAATGCAATTGTAATTTTTATTAAGGTTTGAAATCCATTTTTGTCGAAGCCAATGAATTTTCGATAAATGTCGGTTTTTATTTTAAAAGTGAAAATTAACATATTTAGAAAATTATTTAGATAAAATTAATATTATTTCTGGAATCAGGATGTCCAAATTATCCAATGGTGAATTTTTCATAATTTTCTGAGATAGTTAAATTTTTGGGTAAAAAATAAATACCATTTAAATATATAATGTGTTTTATGACATCATAATGACCCAATAGTGATGTAATAAAATACTATAAACTTTATGTTCGGCCAATATATGTTTTAAAATTAAAATAATGTGATTTTGGGTTTGTTTTATTTATTTTACAAAGCTTTAGTGGACCCTTCAAAACTTATTAAACATTTTGTCTTTTTAAATTGTTTTCCTTGGGAGTGTGACTCACCTCCACATAAGAAACCCCATTATTTTAAGAAGTTCAGATTTTGGTCTTATAAAATATTATTTTCCACTCCCCTTTTTCAAAAAACATGGGCAAAAACCATGGGATGGTTTGTGTTTTTGATTAGTTTAATGTGAGGTGTCCCAAACCTAAATAATAAACAATTCCCTCTCCTTTCCTATATAAACCCACCCAAGCTCCCACTTCCTCCTCACTCAAATCCTTTGGAGTTCTTCCAACATCTACCTTAATCTCTCCAGAATCCTCCCAAGGTTCCCCAAGCTCCCAATAATCCTCTCTCAAGCCTCTCTCAAGCCTTTGGAAGTACACTTCCAAGTAAGGGTTTTTCTTCCTTTCTCATTTTTGTCAAATTTTATTAATATTGTTATGCCCTTTTAATTTCAATTATAAATGTTGGGGTATGGTTTCACACCTCCCCCATAATTCCCTATTTATGTTTGAATTATGAGATACCCCTTTCTCTCTCAATAAATTCCTCCCATGTACACCTGTTACTATGCCGAAATTCCGAAAGGAATTTATCTCTCCTCACTTACATTCAACCAATTCTTTTGTATCATGAATCTAAATTCCATTACTATTGTTGGGAAATGTATATATATGACCCCCTTACTGTTAATTTCATGTATATATTATGATACAACCCTTTCTCTCTCATCAACCATTTTTATGAATTCTTACGTCACGTCGTTACGCTGCCAAAATTGCACTGATTTTCCAAGCCAATGTCATTGTGTAGTGAATACCATGCCCATTTCTCTATCAAGGGTATTCACCTTTATGCACATTTACTTATTGATTATAAAGTTTCATGTATGAATTCCACATTACTTTATCGTGGAATAAATGATTATTTTTTATGAATCCATGTTATATGATCCATGTGGCACACTTATGCATGAAATTAAATATTTAAGAAGGGTACGCCCTTATAGCGCTCCAATGCATTGGGTAAAGTATAGTATCATGATACATCATGTGAAATGTGTGTTTACTCATTATAATTCAAGTGAAATGAGTGTTTACTCATGCTTCATGTGCAATGAGGGTTTACTAATGCTCTATGTGCAATGAGCCTTGGCTCATGCTAATTCCATGTTAAGTGTTGTTGCCACATTTCCATGTTATGATTATCATGATTTATCATGCCTTTATGTTTATGCTTCTCTTGTGCTCTATTGATATGCCTATTGTCTAACATGTATTGTATTCCTCATGTTATTCCATTATTATTCCCTTACTGGGCTTTATAGATCACACTTTTTTTATGCATGTCCTCAGGTTATCTCATGCAATGCTAAGTACGAGGGAATGTAGTGGTCATGTAAAGGAAGTTTTCAATAAAGATGTTGTTTTTCATGTTTTAAGTTGTTATGTAATGATCCAAATCCCCAAACACACTAGACCCGTCGAGCTTCTATGTTGTATCAAATTAATTTTATGTAATAAATTATGTTTAATTGTGTAATAAAATATCAGTGTTGTCATATTACCTCTCATTAAGCCCTCGCAATAACACTCGTTACCATGCTGAAATGTTAGTAAGGGGTTTCTCATCTCACTTTTATTTCTATGAGATTTTCATTATTCACAACTTATTTCTTGTATGTGGTATATGTGTACTTCCATTTGATATATAATAACAAGATTCTCTTTATATTCATTTTATTCAATGATTCATTTGAGGGTTATCAATTTCTGGTCATATGATTCGACCGATTAAATTGTGGTAAGAGACTTTGTCTCAACTACTATTTTTTTGTGACTAACTTTGTATTTTGAACCTAATAATACTTATGTGGTGTACCTACTACCCATTTGATATCACTTTTCATTTTTAAATTATATTTATATTAAATATCCATAATCTTATATCATGGATATGTTTGTTGTCTAAACCGTATACCATTTTACATACGGTGTTTATTTGGAAAGTCATTTTAATTATGGAAATATTGATGAATCTGTATAATCTACTCTATACGGATATTGAAAAGGAATATTAATATTATATTGAATCAATGTATAAAGAATTATTTGGACATGTAGTGGAAGGTGGGGGCTGCTATAGCCCCTCGATGCATCAGTAGGTCTCATGAGACAAATCAGTTTGGTGACAAACCCTTCGAGTTTGTTTCCAAAAATCAGATGGGTTTCTACCCACAGAACTAAACTATTTTATGGTATTATGGTTTCATGTGCCAGATACATGATGTCCAAATAATAATCATTATCTTTATTCATTATCAGTTTTTACCATCCATGAGGTTTTCACTATGACAAAATCTATGGATGCAATTTCATTCTCAGTTTATTAATGGCATGAGTTTTTTATTTATTCACCATGACATATTGATTATGTCAGATTGATTATGATTCACTTATTATTGTATTCATGCTTCTGCTATTTTTAACCCTTACTGAGCATTTGAGCTCACCCCTTTCATTTTTTTCCATGAATAGGTGATGAAGAGGTGATCGTTTATTGAGTTCATGTGGTTGCAGTTTTTAGTTTTTTCTATGTATTGTATTTTTTAACATTTTCCAATGTAATTTGAGTTACATCTATATATCTAGTTTCTTTAAGACTACTAAACTGATCGTTCCTTCAGTATTTTCATTCCTTCTAACCATGCCAATATAACAAGTAATTCACCAGCTCCATCCTAGAGGGGTCGGGGTGTTACAGTTGGTATCAGAGGAAGTTTAGTAGCAAACTTGGAAACTAGATTAGAAAACGTAGATCCTGGGGGATATTATTGGGATAATTCATGTTTTCTTTACAAGCTATTACGAAGGATTGAAATTTAAATTATTCCTCAAAGAAACCATTTTTCTGATTATGGGATTAGTCATGCGTAGGATCTCAATTTATGCTAATTATTTTGTTAAGTTAAGATTATACATTATGAATCATACCCTAATCTAGTGTGTTCCATTATTTAGAAATGGTGTCTAATGGAATAAGGGGAATCAATACCCATGGGAAAGGTAGGGATCTCCCCACTGAGCAATTCAACACAATCAATGTTGGAGTAGATCAGATCATGATCATATTGGGACAACTTACTCAAGTTGTAACAAATAACCATTCCACACTTGTGTTGGATCATTTTATGTGGCAGAAGCCCCCATATTTCAGCGAGACTACTAATCTAGTGGTTTCTGAGCAATGGATCAAGTCCCTTGAAAAGATATTCATGTCATTAAGATGAAATGAAAATGGAAAGGTAGTACTGGCAGTATATTGTCTCAAGGGAGATGTTGATCAATGGTGGTCCTTGATTCAGAATACCACGAAGGAAGAAGAAATAGAAGATATGGAATGGAGGACTTTTAAAAAAATATTCTTCAAAAAATATTTCCCTCATGAGCAACGAACTGAAATGAAGAGGAAATTCCTTGGCTTAAAGCAAAGGGAAGAAGACAGTGTTGCAGAGTATGAGGCTACCTTCACAAGGCTATCCAGGTATGTTGTAGATTACATATGTGACTCAGAAAAAAATATTGATCATTTCTTTGAAGGTCTTAAGCCAATTCTTTGAAGGGAACTAGCTTCTCAAACATTTTCATCATATGATGAAATTGTATCAAGTGCCATAAAAACAGAGAAGTAATTTTCTAGATCAAATTGGTTTAAGGGAAACCAATATAAAAGGTGGTACTCTAATAACAAAGGGAAAGGTGAAGTTCCAAAGAAGAACAAGGGAATGAAGAAATTCCCATTATGCGAGAACTGTGGAAAGAATCATCTCGGGAAATGCTTGAAAGGCATGGGATTCTGCTATGAGTGTGGAGAAAAGGGTCATATATCTCATGAATGAAAGGGAAAGAAACAATTTAAAGATGTTCAATGCTACAAATATAGAGAGAGGGGACACTATGAAAATGATTGTCCTAAGCACCAATGAAACATGCCTCAGAAAAATACAAGAGAGGAAGGGAGAGCTTATGTGATTACAACCGCGGAAGTTGAAGTTCCTAATGATGTGGCGGAAGGTACTTTAACTGTTTCCTAAAACTTAGCCAACACTTTATTTGATTCTGGATCATTGCATTCATTTATATCTTCCCATTTTTTCATTAAAATTAGACATGTCCAATTTGATTTAATAAAGGAGTTATTAGTCAAAACTTCTAGGGGATGCATCATTGCAACAAAGGCATGTCGACGTGTCCCCCTCATGAAACAAAAACGTGATTTAGTTGCTAACACTTTCATCATACCAATGAATGAATTTGATATAATTATCATTATGAATTGGTTGTCAAATTATGATGCGAAGATTTATTATAAGAAGAAGAAAGTTACAATTTTTGAAAATGGTGCAGAATCCCTTGTCTTTAGGGTAGAAACTTCGCCACCTGATTCTTATCTAGAACCACCCCTAGTAGCTCTACTGAATGCAATATTTGGAGAGATAGATAAACCAATATCTATGGGAAAGGAGAGAAATCTTCAAATTAAAGATGTGCACATATTTCAAGAGTACATTTATGTATTTCCAGAGGATTTACCTGGACATCCTCCAGAGCGGGAAGTTGAGTTCTCTATTGATTTAATTCTTGGTGAAAGACCTATATCAAAGACTCCCTATAGAATGGACACTATGGAATTAGTAGAGCTAAAGAAACAACTAGAGGATTTGAGTGAAAAGGTATTTATTCAACCTAGTGTTTCTCCATGGGGATCCCATGTCCTCTTTGTCAAGAAGAAAGATGGATCCATGAGGCTTTGCATTGATTACAGGTAAATCAATGCTATTACAATAAAGAATAAGTATCATCTGCGCTGGATTGATGATTTATTTGATCAAATTCATGGAGCTCAATACTTTTCGAAGATTGACCTTCGATTAGGATATCATCAATTGCGTGTGAGGAAGGAAGATATTCCTAAGACATCATTTCGGACTAGGTATGGGAATTACGAGTTTACAGTGATGCCTTTTGGACTGACAAATGAACCCTCTGTTTTCATGGATTTAATGAATAGAGTTTTCAAGGAATATCTTGATAACTTTTTTGTGGTATTCATCGATGATATCCTCATATAATCAAAAAGATATGAAGACTATGAGAATCACTTGCGGATTATTCTGAGAACTCTTAGAAGAAATAAATTATATGGGAAGTTTAGTAAGTGTGAATTCTGGCTTCAATCAATTTATTTTATGGCCATATTGTCTCTAAGGATGGAATCCAAGTTGATCCTGTAAATACAAAGGCAATCCAAGAATGTCCCATGCCACCAAACATAACTGAGGTATGTAGTTTTATTGGCTTAGTAGGTTACTATTAGAGTTTTTTTCAAAATTTTGCATGACTGGCTAACCCACTAACCAAGATCACATGTAAAGGAGTTAAGTTTGTTTAGAAAAAAGAATGTACAGAATGATTTGAAGAATTTAAAAGAAGATTGGTCAATACTCCAATTTTGACTCTTCCATCTGGAAGTGGTGGATTTTTAATATACAGTGATGCATCAAAGAATGGACTGGGTTGTGTCCTTATGAAAAATGATAAAGTTATTGCTTATGCATCAAGACAGTTTAAGACTCATGATAAAAATTATCCAACTCGTGACCTTGAGTTAGCATCCGTAATCTTTGCTCTGAAAATATGGAGGCATTATCTCTACGGAGAGAGATGTGAGATTTATACAGACCAAAAGAGTTTGAAATACATTTTCAAACAAAAATAACTCAATGTGAGGCAAAGGAGATGGCTTTAGTTACTCAAAGATTACGATTGTTCAATACACTACCACCTGGGAAAGACAAGTAAGGTGGCAGATGCATTAAGCAAGAAAGATCATAGACTTTTGACTCAAATGAGGATTGAGAGAGATCCTATATTTTTGGATCTACTAAAGATGGATATAGGAATTGTTAAGGAAAGGGAAACATCTTTCCTCTTTCAAATGATTTTTAAACCATCTTTACTAGAGAAGATAAAAATCTCTCAATCTAATGATGAGAATCTATAGAAGAAAATTAATGTTGTCAAGGATTGGAGATTGGAAGACTTCGTGTATAAGGAAGGAGTTCTGAAATTTGGGAAGAGGTTATGTGTTCCATCAGTACCTGAGCTAAAAATGGAACTATTAGACGACACTCATAGCTCAAATTTCTCTATACACCCGGGTAGCACAAAGATGTATAGAGATCTGAAGAAACATTTTTTGTGGAATAATATGAAGTGGGAAATTGCTGACTACATGTCAAGGTGTCTAGTTTGTCAACAAGTGAAGGAATAGAGACAACATCCCAAAGGAGTGATGCAACCTCTACCTATTCCTATGTGGAATTGGGATAGCATTATGATGGATTTTCTCATCGGACTAATGAGGACACCGAGAAGGAATGATGCAATATGGGTTATTGTTGATCGTCTCACAAAATCAGCACATTTCCTTCCAATAAGAGAGGATTTACCACTTGAGCTCCTGGAAAGAAATTATATTAATGAAGTTATAAGACTTCATGGTGCACCTCTATCAATTGTGTCTGATCGAGATCCCCAGTTTGCATCAAAATTCTGAAAAAGTCTCCAAAAGGCTTTGAATATTGAGCTTCGTATGAGTACTGCTTATCACCCCCAAACTGACGGACAATCTGAAAGGACTATTCAAACTCTGGAAGACATGCTGAGATCATGCTCTCTTGACTTTCAAGGTATGTGGGATCAATACTTGCCTTTGGTGGAATTTTCATACAACAATAGTTTCTATTATAGTATTCAAATGGCACCATATAAAGCATTATATGGAAAGAGATGTCAAATTCCAACTTGTTGGGATGAAGTTGGTGAGAGAAAACTTATAGGCCCAAAACTTATTGAAGAGTCCATGGAAAAGGTTAAGACAGTCCAATCCCATATAAAAATAGCCCAAAGTAGGCAGAAGAGTTATGCTGACAACCGGAGAAAGGATTTGGAATTCCAAGTGGGAGATCATGTCTTTCTGAAAGTATCTCCATGGAAGGGTGTCTTAAGGTTTGGTAAGAAGGGGAAACTAATCCCCAGGTACATAAGACCATTTGAAATTCTAGGAAGAATCGGAGATGTAGCTTACTGTTTAGCAATGCCGCCAAGTCTCTCCAAAGTTCATGATGTGTTCCATGTGTCATTGTTGAATAAATGCATGCTAGACCTAATGCATGTACTCACATATGAAGAAATAGAACTGGAACCTGATTTATCATATTGTGAAGAGCCTATCGAGATTCTTAACACAAGAAAAAAGGTATTGACAAATCGAACAACTCATCTATTAAAGGTTCTTTGAAAAAACCAGAATGTAGAGGAAGCAACATGGGAACCTGAGGATGTTATGAAGAAGAACCCCCCACATCTTTTTAGTGGGCTTTATAAATGAAAAATTTCGAGGATGAAATTTCTGAAGGAGGGAATTATGTAGCACCCCAAACATTTTATGGTATGTTTCTCTTAAATTCATTCTAGTTATAGCCTATATTTCATGAATCACTGAGCCTCTATGGAACAAAACATTGTTACTTATAGGATATAGCCATAACCTAGCCATAAAACTTATATTTGTCAGCTCTGTGATTTGAATTTTAAAAATATAACATACACGGTTGTGATCAAGATGATAATTAGAGTCTGATAGAATTAACTTAATTTTCGGTGAATAGTAACCTACCCTTATGAATAGTAACTTGTCCTTATGAATAGTAAATTACCCTTATGAATAATAATATGACTTTTATGAATGGTATCCATACCCTTGAGTGTATAAGTGAATTTAGGCACCTTAAAAATAAAGATGAATATTTTAAGTGTTTATATTTTTTGATTAAATAATGATTTTAATTAAATATTTAATTAATCATATTTATGAAATTATTTTTGAAAAATGGACTTCATTTTTGGATTTTACACGTCGAAAAATGGTTAGGGTGAATTTTTTGTATTTTTCTGAAATACTTGAATTTTTTATGAATAGTAAAATCCGATAATTCACAATAAATGCTAAATAATGGATTAATTGAGTCATTAATGATGATCTATTGATGTAAGCCAAATTGGTTCGAATTAACATGCATATATTACTATTCTTGGTCATGGAATACTCACTTTTTGTTGTCTTGAGATAAAATAATAAATTAATGATTATAATATTAAGAAAACTCCTCTCCCCTCCACTATATAAACCGCCCCTCACCCCCTCTTCCTCCCACACCAATAAAGCTTAAATACTTGCCTAAATTATGCCAAATACTCTTCCCAAGACCTCTCCCCACGTCCAAGACCTTCTGGTATCACCAAAAGTCCAAAAACAAATGCCTTAAGGAGATTCTCAAGGAGGAGTACTCAAGAGGTGAACCTTCCTTCTCTTTTCTTTCAATTTCTTTTACAAAGCTCCATTATTTTGTTCTCCCTTCTCACCTCCCCTCATACAAATTCCATGATAATTAAATTACCTTAAATTTAATGTATTTTCATTGTGTTAATGGAATATTTAATCATAAGCTCTCTTTTTCCCCTCCTTTTATACAATAAATGAAAACACCGTCTAAGATGTGTAAATTTATCACACTCAAGGAATACGGGTTTTCAATTTGCATTACTATCTTAAATACTGGTCATGAAACATTTTAAATGGTTTAACCAGGTCATAATATATGTATTTTATCTTGATTAATGTTCTGTAATCTTTACACGTTCATAATATGGAATAATAATACAAAACAAGTTTATTGTGCACAAAACCGCCAAGCCAAATCCAAGCGTTTATTTTTAACTCATCGAATGATTCATCCACATGGTATATAACCAGAATCATTATAAGATCATTTATATCTCTTTAATGTTACTAATAATGTATATTAACAATTCTGTATGTTTAAACGCATTTCAATTTAACTTCCATTCATGAATACAAGTAAACAAATCATGAAACCAAGTAAGAAAATGCTTCTGAAACAATAAAATTGAATCTCTTAAACCCATAAAAAAGGCCATTAATGAACTTAATAAGGTTATACCATATCAATTACATGTTTATGAGGTTCTTTAATTATTAATTAATGAATCTAAATTTTATTATTCAGGTCATTAAGAACAAACAAGAACACCTTCGAGCGTAAGGTAAGGGATCCTCTCTCTCACTTCTGTTCAAGAATATCCCCTATGTTGTGCCCTTTTATTTTTAATTACTAATGATGGGGTATGTTTTTTAACCTCACCCATACTTCCCTTGTGACATATAAATAATTTAATACCCTTTTACCTCTCATTAAGCCCTCACAATAACACTTGTTACCATGCCGATATGTTGATAAGGGGTTTCTCATCTCACTTTCATTTCTGTGAGATTTTCATTGTTCACCACTTATTTCTTGTATGTAGTATATGTGTACTACCATTTTATATATAATAATAAGATTATTTTTATATTATTTTTATTCAACAATTCATTTGAGGGTTATTAATTTCTAGTCATATGATTCGACCGATTACATTGTGCCAGGAGACTTTGTCTCAACTACTATTTTGTTGTGACTAACTTTGTATTGTGCACCTAATAATCCTTATGTGGTGTACCTACTAAAAAATTTAGATCACTTTTCATTTTTAAATTATATTTATATTAAATATCCATAATCTCATATCATGGATATGTTTTTTGTCTAAACTCTATACCATTTTACATATGGTGTTTATTTGGAAAGTCGTTTTAATTATGGAAATATTGATGAATCTATATACTCTAATCTATAAGGATATTGAAAAGTCATATTAATCTTATATTTAATAAATGTATAAATAATTATTTGGACTTGCATTGGTGGGTGGGGCCCGCTATAGCCCCTCGATGCATCGGTAGGTCTCATGAAACAAATCAGTTTGGCGACAAACCTGTTGAGTTTGTTTCCAAAAATCAGACGGGTTTCTACCCATATAACTAAACCATTTTATAGTATTATGGTTTCATGTTCTAGATACATGACGTCCAAATAATAATAATTCTCTTTATTCATTATCATTTTTTACTATCCATGAGGTTTTCACTATGAAAAAATCTATGGATGTAGTTTCATTCTCAGTTTATTAATGGCATGAGTTTTTCATTTATTCACCATGCCATATTGATTATGTCAGATTTATTATGATTCACTTATTATTTTATTCATACTTCCGCTATTTGTAACCCTTACTGAGCATTTGAGCTCACCCCTTTCATTGTTTTCCATCAACAGGTGATGAAGAGGTGATCATTTATTGAGTTCTTGTGGTTGCAGTTTTTAGTTTTTGTTATGTATTGTATTTTGTAACCTTTTCCAATGTAATTTGAGTTACATATATATATCTAGTTTCTTCAAGACTACTAAATTGATTGTTCCTTTGGAATGTTCATTCCTTCTAACCATTCCAATATAACAAGTAATGCACCAGATCCAGCCTAGAGGGGTTGGGGTGTTACATTATTAATATTCATGATTATGAATTTATGTATAAGATTTAAACATGTATATATGTTTATAACATGTTTTAAATGATAGTATATAATCAATTAGATACCAATAATACATTTAAAATTATTATGTTTACGTTGTGATAGAAAATGTGTTTTATTTAAAGGTTAAATATATTTTCTTAAAATTATTTCTTATAGAATATTTTATAAATATATATTTATGTTAATTCTATAAATACATATTTATTTTTATTATTTTGATAATATTATAAATAATTATATAAAGGTATGAGGAAAGAATATGATTTTTCATTTGAGAAAGAAATAGTTTTTATTCTAAATAAATTGTTTTTTCATATATTATATGATTTTATTTAAAAGTTAAATTTTATAATTTTATAATTTGGATTTTATAAACTTTACTTCATTTTTTGATTCAAAATATCAAAATTTTATTATGATGAATTTTGGGGATTTTTTTGAAATGGATGATTTTTTGGTGAATAGTGAAAAATATGATTTTTATAAATATTGTCACTTTTATGAAATATTTATAATATAATCATTATTTAAAAATATGTGAAACCATTATTTAGATCAAAGATATATTTAAGGAGGAACAAATCATTTAAAATTATTATGTTGAATTTAAAAACCCATGCTTGACTTTTTGGAACCTAAATTATATTTTATTATAATAAAAATCTATTTTTGTTTCTTTGCATTTAATTGAGTGGTTAGAAGGTGTGATTCAGTTTTATATTAATCTAAATGTTAAATAAATGTCATGAGGATTAATTATATACATGATTTTCGTGTGAATTATTTTTTTATACTTAAAAGGGAATTTTTGTAACATCCCAACCCGAATCACCGGGTCTGAGCTAAAATGGAACATGACCTCAAGCATGACTCCTCATACACTAGAGGTTGCCGAATAGTAGTAAGGATCTTAGGAATAATCATGAGGATACGATACCCTCAATCAGAGCACACAATAACAATAAATAACCTAACATGTAAATAGCATACAATCAGAGTAATCGGAAACCAATAACATACCAACTATATGAATGTATGCATAAAAAACGGACTCAAACTAGGTTATAAGGCACTAATATCCCATTGATTTGATCACTTATGAAAATAAGAAAATATTAAAGTACATGAGGCTCTTCTCCCACTCCAAGCCACATCTCATCTCGGTCTCTAGACTCATAGTGAGTTGTTCCGCTAGAAAATCATCTTGGGCCTCAACCCAACTTGTACCTACAACAAGTGAGGGCTACTCAGGTACCGATGTGTTATGTCCACCATAGAAGGTTATGAGTACAACTCAGTAGGATATAAACAATGCGATATAGTACCCAACTAGTAATATACAGTGTACGTGCATGTGATACGCTCAGTAGAAAGTAAACAAGAAATACATAAATTTGAAATATATCACAATATCACCAATCACACACAAGAAATAAGAAACAATGTGTTGAGTGGTTGTGCACTTAACAAGCCGCCATGAACCTCAGTCTTACCAACTTTGGCTCCATGATAGATGGATAATCATAATTAAAGTTGGAAGTGATCAAGGTATATCTATAAGGTTGGCATCATATTTATTATCATCCTCAAGGCATCGAGTATAAGTCGGTCCACAAGGTTGAATAGTGAACATTTACTCATAATACATAAGGAATTGAGTCTTGTTTTAGGCATCAAGGTCGACTAGCCATAATTATTGGTGACATGTATCTCTGAATCCTAAAAGCATCGAGAAGATTAAGTTACTTGAAATCCACAAGGCATTAAGTACCAGCATACTCTCATAATCCTCAAGGAATCGAGCTATGGTAGGACCACTAGGATATCATGATTTTACCCTATACTTAGGTCATTTTTCCTCAATGTCATGATCCATGTGTACTTCCCCTAAAGGGAAAACCATACCATGAAAGTACACCTGTTCGAGATACCGAAGAAATACCCCCAAAGTTAGGTCCAACACACATAACAAGGTAGAGCACAAAATATAGTAATATCATAGCATGTTATCATTAAGAAACATTAGAAACAAACATAACATGTGATCATCAATCAAACATGGTATTAAAATCTACATAATCATACTCATGGAATCCAGCATCAGAAAAGTGTCTCACGGTTACACACAAGCCCACATGTTATCACAATCAAACATGGTCAAAAATTTATGCCAAAATAGGTATCACATCAAGGAAATAAGAGTGAACATATAAACAAAGTATGGAATATCGTTATGAGTTGTAGCGGTTACACATGTGATCAAAATCAAACATAGTTTATCAAGTTAACTAAGAAAACTCATGAAATAAATCAACACACGTGGTCTCATGTATCTAGGTCTCAAGTAGCACAACAATACACCTCAAGGTGTCCATGCGGTCTAAGGAAATCATACGTGATCATGCCTCGACCATTAACAGTCAGTATCAAGCCAATGAATAAGGTTTCATTAGGGCCCTCGACACCTTATCCAATTACATTAGGCATGGTTCCTTTAATTAATTAAGACTCAAGGATCATTAATTAATTAAGAATTATTATTATTCATAACTCATTTTGAAAATAAGTTTCATTCTCATAAGGTGGATAACCTCATACCACATGCTAATAAATGTGCATAAATACTAAAGGGTAGAGTACATGAAACTGCCTACCTTAAACAGAGTCAACTTTAAGCCAATAAAATCCCAACAGATTTGTCCAAGTCACCCAAGTCCATTCAGCCTCCATAAATTTCCATGGGTTTATGACTCATGAAAAAGTATTCCAAATAATTAATTATAACTAAACTATAATTAATTAAATGAATATAAGAAAACCTCACAATCAGGGCTGAAAGGAATACATTTCAAAAATCTTATCAAATGTCACCGCCTATCCGGAATCATGACCAACCACCAATAGAAGTTCTATTTCATTCATTCGATGCAAAATTAGGAAAAATCCCTAGTGAAAAGGAACAAAAAAACAACCAATTTAATATAACTAAACTGGAAACTAAAAGATATTAATTGGTGACATACCTTCACCGAAACACCCATCAATGGAACACGTTCATCACCACATGACATCCACTTTCCAAGTTGATCAACAATATTATAATACTTGGAAAATTCCTTCAATATTCGATGGGAATCAAAATCAACCCATGATCAACAATAATTTGAAGAGGAAATAAGCATCAAGGGATTTTAAGGGATAAGACTTACCCAGAGGGATCCATCACAATAAAAGGATCTTTGATCAGTGAAGTAATGATGTTGGAGGAGCTCTCGGAGGCCAAAACCTCCCATTATCATCCTAATGATTGTAATGGATTTTAGGTAAATTAATATGAGGGTTAAAAATCAATGCACTCACTTTAAATCATCTATAAAATTTCCAAAGTGAAGTTCATAGTGTGAAACTGAAGGACCCCAGAGCACCCTGAGAGGGGAGGGGTAAATTAGGGTGTCAACTTTTTCTTTTAAACTGATGGATCTTGTTCCCACATTGGTAGGAACCTATTAAACCTATCTTAAGAGGAAGTGAATAATAAAAAAAATCACATGCAAATAAAGGACACAACAATTTTACTTGGTTCACCACTAAGGGATACATCTAAGAAGCATACACCGACAGTGTGTCAATCATACCAAAAACCACTAATCTTTACAAGTTGTGGGTTACAAGAGTTTAGCACAGTCACTCTATTCCAGTTTCAGTGCCTTTACAAGGTTCAGAGATAACTCACTGCTTCCCTCAGATCTCTTCCATTGACTCCCCCTAGCTCACTACCTTGGAGAGGTCTTCACTTAGTTTATCGACTTGAAGGACACTTCAATGGTTTATCATTAATTTATGCATCCTCAACTGTAAATGGGTGCTTTGTTGAAATCCCATAATCATGCACAGATGTAATTTATTTTCCCGTGCACTGAAATTTTATGAAGATTAATTTTGAAAACTAATTTGGCCAATTTTAGGCTTCCTTGTGTGTTTCGCGTACTGCTATTGTTTCCACGTACCACAGCTCCTCCGCATACCATCCAGCTCCTCTGTGAACCATGCTTCTCCGCATTCCTCCCTACTCCACGTACTGCTCCACACCTCCACGTACTATCCTGCTCCTCGTACTGCCTTTCTCCTCCACGTACTATGAGAGCTTCCTGCATGAACCTCACACTCTTCCATGGACTATTTTCCTTACGCGAATGATTCTCTTCGCGTACAGTCTTCTCCTCTGTGAACCACTTCGGACTTCTCCAGATTTCTTACCAAAATTTTAATCCCCAATCTCATCACTTGAAAAAGGGGATTACTATTCTTTAAATAGGCACGTAACTCCTCAAATTTCGCTAAATCGATTTACCTAAACTTTTAATGTGGGACAATCTTAACTCCATCTGCATACGGTTATCCTCCACCGCGTACCGCTCCTATTTCGCGAACCATAGAAATCCCTCCAACCATCATCATTCCGCGTACCACATGCCTTCACTGCATACCATCATTGTGAACCATTTTTTGTTTCAACTTTCAGCAATCCGCATACCGAATTCCTTCACCGCGTACTGTTGCTGCAAACTGTTTTCGTTTCCACGCTCCACTTCACGTACTATTCCTGCTGCCTCCACCGTGTACTGCGCACCTTCACCGCAAAATGCATGTCTTCACCATGCATCACGTACCTTCACCACTTACTGTGTGCCTTCACCATGTATTGTTACCAAACTTCTGATTTTTGAGGCCCAAAAAAATAGAAAACACTGGGAAACTATGCCACCTTCAATACTGATTTCAACCTCAATCGTATGACCTCATTCCTTGAAAACTCCCTAGTCATCTGTGTTTATATTGACAACAAACACAAACCAAACTTCATTTTTATCAACAAACATCCTTGGTTCCAACAATCTCCCCCTTTGGGTTTGTTGGAAATCTCCAGATAAATTCATTGATATGCCAGCCATGATCAAAACCTGAATCTTCAAGAAACAACTTAGCCATCACTCTAAGTATACATGAGCAATGCTCGGTGTATAAAACAAGAGAGAGTACATGAATTGAGTTCTCATTCTTTTCTTTTCTCCACCTTCATTGTTGCAGTTATAGTTTTTTCCTGTATCCAAAAAAATAGATCACTTTTCCATTTAAATTGAATTTATCCATTCTCCCCTATTGGAAATAAACCCGAAGACCGGTATTTTAACATTATAGAGCTTAGAACATACTCCCCATGGATCGTATCTAACCTATAAACTTGAAAAACTTCCAAAAACAAATTATCATAGTTAAAACACCTCTATAGAGGGAAATCTCATATCCTCCTTATGCACTGTGAGGTGGCTGAACACTGAGGTTCAACCAATGTTTCTCAAACACAGCCACTAACAGTGGCTTGGTCATAATATCAGCCACTTTATCATCAGTTTTTACATGGTCCATTTTGATCACGCCTTGTTTAACTTTTTCCTTTATGAAGTGATATTTGATCTCAATATGTTTCATATGAGAGTGTTGAACATGATTCTTCGTAAGATCAATTGTGCTCTTGTTATCACAGTAAATCACTATTGGTTGTTTCACCTCATCACCAATGTCACTCAGTTGCTGCTTTATCCAAAGTAACTAAGTGATGGCCTTGGTAGCAGATATATATTTATCTTTAGCAGCAATAAGTGAAGTACTTTCCTATTTCTTACTTAACCATCCCACACATTTCTTCCCAATATAGAATGCTCCACCACTGGTAGACTTTCTTTCCACTACATCTCCAGTCCAATCAGCATCAGAAAATGCTGATAGTTCACCATATCTTCCTACAGCAAAGTATATCCCATAATTATGTGTACCTTGAATGTATCTCATGATTATTTTCATCGTTTCCATATGTTCTTCCTTCATATTACTCTGAAAGTGGGATGCAAGGAAAGTTGCAAATACAATATCTAGTCATGTCACCATCAGGTACAGTAGGTTTCCAATGATTCTTCTCTACATGGTGGGATCCACAGAAGTCCCTTCCTCATGCTTTCTAAGCTTTGAACCAACTGAAATCAGAGTCGACATTGGTTTGGAATCATGCATATTGAATTTATTCAATAGCTCTCTTGTATACTTTTCTTGAGAAATGAAAGTGTAATCCTTATTCTGAAGTTCCTACAACCCTAAAAAGTATGTGAGTTCGCCAATCATGGACATTTAAAATTCATATTTCATGTGATTGGAAAATTCATCCACTAATCCAAGTCTTCTTCCACCAAAAATAATATCATCCATGTATACCAATACCATGAACCGATCATGTTGAGAGTTTTTCACATAGAGATTGTGATCCACTCCTCCTCTTTTAAACTCAAGCTTTCTTAGATAAGATTCCAACCGAGATTACCATGCCTGTGGTGCCTATTTTATGCCATAAAGATCTTTCTTTAATTTGAAAACCTTTAGTTCATCATTTCCAAGAAAGAACCCTATGATTTTTTTAGTGTAAACTTCTTCTTCCAATACTCCATTTAAGAATTTTGTCTTGAAATCCATTTGATACACTTTATAACCTCATTGGATTTCCATGGAAAGAAATACCTGATTGACTCCAGTCATGCTACGGGAGAAAATGTCTCCTCAATATCAATGCCTTCAATTTTTGAATATCCTTTACAGACCAAGCACACCTTATTTCTACTCACATTTCCATGTTCACCAAATTTGTTCTTGAAAATCCACTTCGTACCAATCACATTATGATCTTCGAGTATTTTAACAAGATCTCATGTCTGATTTTTGTCAATATGATCTAACTCTTCATTCTTTTCTTTCACCCATGACTCATCCTTTGTAGCCTCTTTAAATGAGGATGGTTCCAGAACTGATAGAAATGCAGATTGTGCATTATTCCTCATTCTCCTTATCTGTGTAGGTGCATTCTGATCCCCGATAATGTTGGACTGATCAATATCTGCTCTTCGATTTCTCCTTTGGGGTTTAACCAAATTCTCTCCAGCTATGGATTCCTCTTCTGATTCTTCTTTAGAGTCAACATTATGATGTGAATCCTGAGAGCTTTTCACACCTTCCTCTACCTCTATATTATCATTTGTGCCATGTTCATATTCTTTCTCATCTTCTATCATATCATCATAGGAATTCCTTGAAGCATTCGGGTTTTTCTATTCAATGATCTTTACATAAATTCTTTCCACAATTCTTCCCAAGCACTTATTGAAACACTTGTAGGCTTTGTTGTTCATTTAGTATCCAAGAAATATTCCTTCATATTCATTGTCTTCATACTTCCCTTTATTTCCTTCTTTGTTTAGGATAAAACATTTGCTTCCAAAAACACGAAAATATTTCAAAAAGGGATTCCTTCGATGCCACAATTCATATGGTGTCTTTGTTTCACTCTTATATAGCCCTATTTGATTTTGAATATACACTACAGCTTGTACTGCCTCTTTCCAGTAATTTCGAGGAATACAACTTTCAATCAGCATAGTTTTATCCATGATGTTTACCTGTCGATTCCTACGCTCAACAACTCCATTTTGTTGTGGATTTCTCATAGTTGTCACCTCATGTTGTATCCCATGATTCCCTAGGTAATTTTCAAATTCAATGGATGTGTATTCCCCTACATTGTTAGACCGTAGGACTTTGATCTTCCGTCCAATATCATTCTCGATGATTCATCGATAGGTTTTCATGAAATCAATCACTTGTCACTTCATATGTATAATGATCACACATGCCATTCTACTGTAATCATCTATGAAAAGAACAAAGTACCTCTCTCCATGTGTTCCAGCAACATTTATCAGGCCACATACATCTGTATGGATGAGGTCAAGGAGATTTAATGCTCTTTTCTTCTTTAGTCAGTAGGAACTGTAGACCAGTTTCCCTCACATGCAAGCATCATAGGTCTTTTCTCGTTCATGCTTCATATTAGGTATATCCATGACTATATTCAACTTAGATATCTTTTCCATGTCTTTCTAATTGATGTGCCCCAATCTCCAATGCCATAAGTTGTTTTCCTCTCCAACTATTAGGTAGAAAATGTTCTCTTTGTTATCAACCTGATATAAGTTGCCTTCTATTCTACATACTTTCATGAGAGAATTCCCAGACTTTCCTCTTATAGTACAACCATTCTAATTAAATGTAACAATAATACCTGATTCACAAATTTGACTCACACTAAGAAGATTGTGACGCAGACCATACACATACTGGACTTCAGTTTTCTTCAGCTCTCCAATATCTAGTTCAGTACTTCCACTACCTTTTATCTTCAATGCACCATCATTACCGAACCTCATTATTCCATAGACCTTTTTCATGAAATTATTTAATAGATCTGCATTACTCGACATGTGGGATGAACATTTGTTATCAAGAATCCAGGTGTTGTTTTTCTTTGTAGCTTTGAGGGCTACTTCTACAAAATTATACTTTTCAATTTTCCTCTTTTCTTTCCATGAGATATTGGATTGAGTGTAGGGCACTAATGGCCTTTCAATTTTCTCTTTTGTGTACATGGGTTCTTTATATTCAAATTATTCTTCTAGAGGATAAAACCTGTTTTAAATAGCAACACTGTCTGTTTGATGTGTATTGGATCGTCTCTGAACATTGAAATAATTTCTCCTATAATACCTCTTCCTGCAATACACATCTTTATGTCCAAAGTTATAAAAATAAAAACAATATCCATAGAAATTATTTCATCTATAAGAATTAGGATATGAATATATTCTCCTTTTTTGAACTCCTAACTCTTACCCATTCATATAGCTCCTCACTTTTTCGCAGTATGACATGGTATGGCCCAGATAGCCACAAAACTGACACTTCATGAAAGGAAAAATCTTCTCACTTCTATTTCTCCTCATGCCTTCTTCCTCAGGAAAATAGTTTGATTGTCTATCATTTCTGGAAACTCAGGGATAATATTCACTTATCCTTTCAGTTTGATATGAGGGTTTCATTTTCAGAACTTCTGGTGGCTTTTCAACATGATCAAATTTCATCTTGCCTTTATTCTGGATCACTTTATTTATATCATTTGACATTTCGTTATCACAACCAATTCCATTATTTCCCATGCACGCGGGTCTTTGATTACTCAAGATCTTTTCAAATCCATTAGAACCATGTTTTTCTCTCTCTAGAAGCTCAGAATCTGAGAACCTTCCAAATTGTATTTTCTTATTTTCTTCTTTTTAAATTGATTCACTTTCGAGTTTACTTCTCAGAGTAACAACTTATTCTTTGAGTCCCTCAACGGTCTTGGACTTCTCCTCGATTCTCAAGGTAAGGTCATTAAGGACCTTTGCTTGTTCTTCAATTCTGATTTTTAGTTCTATAACATCATCAGTGCTTTAAAGGATTGATGATTGAACTTTCACCAATTCTTCCCGACGATCAATTTATGATTCCAGCTGATCAATATATTCTGAAGATTCCTACACCATTGCTTTCCACTTATTGCATCTCTTACATTTATTCTCAATCTTACTAAAATCATACTTAAGTTTCAACTTGGGATCGACATCAGTAGTCAACTGATTATCTCTAGATTTATCTATTAATGGTTATAACTTTTCAATGGTAGCCATCATGGAATCATGGATCCCATATTTGAATTTTTCTTCCTCTTCCTCAAAGAGTTCATTGTCATCATCTTCTTCTTCACAAAAAAAAACTCTTTCGTTGAAATTTCTTTCTAGATTTGAAGTCTCTCTTTTTGATAAACCTTTTCTGAGTCTTTTGAATGTCTCCATCTTCACTTTCTTCATCATTGAACTTTCTTGGGCAACAAGAGGCAATGTTCCCAACTCTTCCATAGCAAAACAAGCTAGAGGTAGTTTTCCTTCAAATTTCCTTGTTCCCTTATTGAGTTTATTGGAAATGAGAGAAAGAACTTATTTTTACTCATCATCTTCATCAACAAAATCTCATGAAATTTCCAGTTTTCCTATGGCTTTGAATTCAATTTCCTTGTTTACCTGAGTCTTTTCATCTTCTGGGTTGAGTCTCATCTCATATGCCACCAGGATGCTCAGCAGATTATCAATAGAAAGTTTGGAAAGATCCCTTTTCTTCAAGAGATGAAACCTTTTCACTATAAATGGGTGGAAGTCTTCTCAAAATTTTCTTTACAATATCAATGTCTTTTATCTCTTCACCAATTCCTCAAATTTATCCTACAACTTTAGTAATTTTATTGAAGAAAGAATTCGTATTTTCATTAGGGTGTATCTTCAGATCATAAAAAATGTTGTGTAAAACTAGGAGCTTCGCCTCCTTCACTTTTCTATCACCTTCATAAATATTCTCTAGTTTATCCCACATTGACTTGGAAGATGTGTAACTCATTACCTTTAAATAAATCTAATCAGAAATGGCTGTAGTGAGAGAATTCTGTGATTTTGCATCAACATCAATCAATTTTCTGTTTGTATCTATCATCGACAGTCCTGTAGGATCAGTGACTTGTATTACCTACACAGTAGAAAATAAGACTTCTATTCCAAGAGAACTTTTGTGAGATATCATACTATTTTTTCCATATTTGAAAATTACTTCCATCGAAGAGGGGAACTCCCCTAACATTGACTGTATTCTCTATGGTAGACAGATTCAACACCAGCAACCTCCCTCTGATACCACTTGAAGGACCCCGAAGCACCCTAAGAGGGGAGGGGTGAATTTGGGTGTCAAATTTTTCTTTTAAACTGATAGATCTTGTTCCCACATTGGTAGGAACCTGTTAAACCTGTCTGAAGAGGAAGTGCAGAATAAAAACAATCACATGCAAAGAAAGGACACTGCAATTTTACTTGGTTCACCACTAAGGGATGCGTCTAAGGAGCATATGCTGATAGTGTGTCGGTCGTACCAAAAACCACTAATCTTAACAAGTTATGGGTTACAAGATTTTATCATAGTTACTCTGTGTCAGGCGCACTACCATTACAAGATTCAGAGATATCTCACTACTTCCCTCGGATCTCTTCTACTGACTCACCCTGTCTCACTTCCTTAGAGAGGTATTCACTCATTTTATCATCTTGAAGGTCACTTCAATGGTTTAGCATTAATTCATGCATCCTAAACTGTAAATGGATGCTCTATTGAAGTCCCATAATCATACACAAATGTAATTTATTTTTCCGTACACTGAAATGTTATGAAGATTAATTTTTCAAACTGATTTGGCCAATTTTAGGCTTCCTTGGGTGTTCCGGGTACTACTTATATTTCTGTGTACCACAACTCCTCCGCGTACCATCTAGCTCCTCTGCAAACTACGCTGCTCCGCGTTCCGCCCTACTCCGTGTACTGCTCCACACCTCCGTTTATCGTCCTGATCTGCGTACTGCCTTGCTTCATCGCGTACTGCGAGTGCTTCCTACGCGAACCTCACACTCTTCCACATACTATTTTCCTTACGTGGATGAGTCTCTCTATGTATCGTCTTCTACTCTTCAAACCACTTCGGACTTCTCCAGATTTCTTCCCAAAATTTTATTCTCTAATATCATCACTTAACAAAGGGGATTATTGTTCCTTAAATAGGCATACAACTCTGAAAGTTTTGCTAAATCGATTTACCCAAACTTTCAATGTGGGAAAATCTTAACTCCATATGAGTACGGTTAGACTCCACCGCATACCGCTCCTATTTCGCAAACCGCAGAAATCCCGCCAACTATCATCATTCCACGTACCACATGCCTTCACTGCGTACCGTCACTGTGAACCATTTTTCATTTCAACCTTCAGCATTCTGCGTACCAAATTCCTTCACTACATACCGTTGCTGCGAACTTTTTTCATTTCTGCACACCGCTCCGCATACCATTCTCACTGCCTCTACCGTGTACTAAATGCCTTCACCACGTACTGTACACCTTCATCACATACCATGCGCCTTCACCATGTACCGCGCACCTTCACCGCATACTGTTACCAAACTCCCGATTTTTTAGGCCTAAAAAATGGAAAACATTGGGAAATTGCACCACCTTCAATACTGCTTTCAGCCTCAATCGTATGACCTCATTCCTTGAAAACTCCCTAGTCATCTGTGTGCAAATTGACAACAAATAAAAACCAAACTCCATTATTATCAATAAATAGCCTTGTTTCCAACAAAAAATGGGTCTGGCCAACATGTGTCATGGTGTGACAATGCATGTCACACCATGATTTCTCAATCATTGCCTCCCATGACCATTTTCATGTTTTAAACCCTCTCGATCCACCCCATGAACCCTCTTCACATTTTGAATACCCTGTCTATGATGTGAATAGACTATTGGTGCACCTTTTAATATTCCCAGGCCCCCAACCACTCCTTTAGTGGCCTCTCAAACCTTTGGGTCATCACCAAAGCCTTGAACCCCATCCCAAAACACTATCTATGAGTGTTAAAACTCTAAAAACCTCATTATGATTCCTAGTTCTCAAAATATAACTATTCATAAAATGAAAGGTTCAAAATTCCCTAGTAAATTTCAAACATATAATGGCACAGGTTGTTATAATCTTCGCACCATAGTGATTCTCATCTGCAATAAGTTGTGGTAGCACATGAAATACACATCCCTTTCTACCACAATCATCATCCATAAGTATTTATCTCACATTACATATATGAACTCCAAGCACTTTCTTAAGGTTATTCTCACTCCTGAACACCCACTACGCCACCTCTGTGCGACTTTAAGGATGAACACTGGAAACCAAGCCAAAATATCACTATCCTCAAACATCAAGATTGTGATTACCACTTCTGTTGAACCCGACACACCATGGTGTCATCAAAAGATTCCTCTTATAGTATAAAAATGTTTCCCGCTATAGGAATCATCATATGTTTCAAGATTTATAGTAGTCCAAAGACATGCCCAATGCAGTTTAGTCCATCATACTCAATCAATGCAAGAAACGGGTTAGAAGTCGATACCAATACCTCATTCCTGAATCTAAACCAAGATAATGAGTCTTTGTCAACTAAAGCACCCCAAACAAGCCTACCTTTCCCTAAATCCCCCAAATGATTTCAAACACCTCATTCATACCTGATATGATGAGCTCGATGCAATTCTAATCCACTGCATTTAGGTTTACATGGAAACACTAGTCAATACATCTCCAGTCATATTCTTATAAAGATAAATGTCCTAAACAACCAACATTACATGAATCCAATAAACATGATTCCTTAAGAATTATAGGAATTATTAAAAAAGTTAAACATCCTAACCAAAGTCATAACTGACTTCATAGGAGTTTTTTCAGTCGGTTCACCAACTGCTTGCACCATCCATAAGGCTCACAACCATGCATCAATGCACCAATTATTTGAATCATTATTAACTTACATTGATTTTTCTATTAATTACAAATCCCACATATGATTCCAATGATCATTATATTTGAAACAATATCATAAATTCACTTTGAACCCAGATACCCTCTGGTCCACTACACATCGGTCTCTGGAGTCACCACGATCGTTCAAGGGTTGGTCTTACATAGACTATGACCCTTCTACAAGAGGGGTCATTTAACATGTGACCATGTTGATTCTACCCACCATATGAGTATCCTTATTGTCACCTTCCAATACATGCATTGGTCTATCCATCCCCCGACTAGTCCATCGTCGAATGCAATGACTAAATGTGATCATTCATTCAATTGATTTCCAAGAAGAACACCGCATATTGTGCATACCTGGGTTTCTCATAATGCAGTACACTACATCCAACAATCCATCTTGAAATTTGTAATGTTCTCCAGAAGTGTAGGTGTAGGTTACGACTCCTAACCTATATGGGTCTCATCCCCTAATGTAAACCGCTACTTCGAACCCCGACATCTCCTTCAATGAAAAACTCTGGTTGACCACATAATGGTACCTCATTCCATTATTGATGTCATCTTATACTATAGATAAAACTCTAATCACAGTAATATCAAGGTTGAAAATCCATGTGGGATTCATGCTAACACACAAATTGCTATCATAAATGGTGTCCCTAAACCAAAAAACACCAGTAGTCTACCACCACTAACTTATTCAAGTTAATCCACAGTACTCAGATGATTCCCATCGATCAAATCACTATATTACTTCATTGATTCAACCAAATCCATGTATAACCATGACATGAATGCTCATGTATCAAGAATTTTCTAGCAAGGCATGACAACACCACTCATTTTTCAAAGTGATTTTCTTATGATTCACAGGACTTCGGACTGGAATCACATGACTTTAGTTTCCCACACCACAAAGTGACTTTCCTACAAATTCAGGAACGCTTGGTTATCTTATTTAGAAATGGAATCTCTTTAATATCAATATTCACATCACACCACCCAACACATGGGTGTCAATTAAATCCATTGAGTGTCCATCCATGCTCTAACCCTCTTAGGTCCAACCACCTAGGATTTCACTTGATAACTAATGAGATTTTCATTATAAAATGATAGGCCAGATAACCCTTGGTCCCATCCTTGATTCAATAAGTGTCCAAGAACTCTATAACCCAACCTTGTATCACAAATACTATCACTCGTGGTGCTTAATACTCCACAAATTCAAGAAAACTTCCCAAGAACTTCTTATGATCCTTCTATTTGCATTAAAACACATCCAAAGAATGATTTGAATGCTACCAAAATTAACCCAAAAGCATATCCTATTTCGTAGGATTTTATTTGACTGGTTGTGGAGTCCGAACGGAGTTGCAGATTAGAAGTTATGGTCATTTGAATTCAAGCTACCAAATACGGTTTGTGGATCTAGTTCTCAAATCTAGTTTGTGGAGGATCAATTTTTGGATCTCCCTTTATGACCAAGCAAAGTATTTATGGTGTAATATATGAGTATGATGTCACTTTGTAACCACACAAAGGATTGATGGTGTCCTTCATGAGTATGATGGAGTTTCACCCATTCGCGAAGCCCCTAAGTTCATTTGAAAACTGCTTCCCATATCCATAAACCTCCTTTCCTATAAATATCATGCTCATGCCTTCATTCAGAAAAGGAAATTTTGTCAGGTTATGGCCTCATGCTCTCAATTTGAAAAGCCCTGGGATTCATGAGACCCTATTCTGTGGAGCCTCTAGGCATCGTGAAACCATCACTCTTGCATTATTGAGAGCCTCTACCCCAAGTGAAGATGCCTTTTTGTGAAGGCCTACACCCCTTGTGAAGGAAGAAGACCCTTTTAGGCACTTGAGGATTCATGAAGCATTCATCCTTTATGAATAACTCCCCCTGGGAATCAGGATATCCTTCACGAGACCCTGAGCTCCGCAAATCCCCACCCTTCACGGGACCTTGAGCTCCGTGAATCCCCTTTGCAAAACCACTTCGCGAAGCTCCTACCACTACGCCCACCGGTCCATAACATGAGGGGATATGCCCCTGCACCCTCACTCGGGATCAGTGACAAGTTGTTCCCTTCACTGGCATCACTAACCCCCATGAAAAATGTAGATTTGTATCGTGAACGTTTTGGACCGGGTCAACAACATTTTATCTTGCGCCCTTATGCATCCCCAGCTTCCACCCTAGATTACAATGATTCGAGATACTCCTCCCCACTCCTTAAAACACCTTGATTCGACATACTCCTATTATTCCCTTTCCCATATTGTGAGCTGATATTCTCATCTTGGATTCCCTGAGTACCTTGAGTCGATCCATTCCTCAAGTATCTCCTAAAACCTCATCACCTGGCTCTTAAGCTGGGTTGATTCAGAATTGGTCACTCTTTCATAACTCCCCACATTAGCCATTTTTAGGTATTTTTAAACCTAATAGTCCCCAATACATGACTTTAAACTATAACATACCCTATCAATCATGAATAGGATGCCTTGTGTGTGAAGCATAAGATACCTCATGTCGTGATCATGAGAAGACATTTCATAGTCCTCACTACATGACTTTAAATTGTAGCATACCCTATCACTCATGAATAGGATTCCTTATACATAAAGCATAAGACACCTCATGTTGTGATCATAACAAGACATTTCATAATCCTCACTACATGACTTTAAACTGTAGCATACCCTATCACTCAGGAATAGGATGCCTTATGTGTCAAACATAAGATGCCTCATGTCATGATCATGAGAATACATTCCATAGTCCCCGCTGCATGACTTTAAACTGTATCATACACTATATGACAAACATAGGATGCCTCCTGTAACAAACATGACATGCCTTATGCCTCAAGAATAAGATTCCTCATGTAATAATCATTAGATGACCACCAAACATCAACCATGGGCCTCTATCTTAGGTGTAAGACCCAACAATAATCCTTGACCAATTGGAAAGTTGAGATTTCCTCATGACCTAACATGAGGAAGAAACAACGGGAAGCTCATTAAATAATCCCCACACACTACATCCTTTCACATTAAATTAAAATGTAATATTACCTCATGAAATATAAATGGTATCCCCTCATGACCTGGCATGAGGAATGTGCCCGGGCATCTCCCACGCGTAAGCCCCATTCACATCATTACTACTCCATAGTAGAACCTGGGAATCTCCCATGCATAAGCCCTATTCATATCATTGTTGCTCCATAGTGGCACCTGGTTATCTCCCATGAGTAAGCCCCATCCACATCATTAATGCTTCATAGAAACACCCAGAAAACTCCCACACATAAGCCCCATTCACATCATTACTGCTTCACAGTGGAACCTAGAAAGCTCTCACACGTAATGCCCATTCACATCATTGTTGCTCCATAGTGGTACCGAGCCATATCCCATGTATAAACCCCATTCACATCATTATTGATCTATAGCAGCACTCAGGAAGCTCCCACACATAATCCCCAACCACATCCTCACTACTTCTAGTAGCGTATGGTCTGCTCCTATGTGTAAGCCCCAACCACATGATTTTATGGGCCTCCGCCTTATTTATAAGCCATAATTCCCCTCTTCAAACTACATGGGATTTGATTCCAACCAACCAAGATATGTAGGAATCCTCCCTAAGATCCAAACCCAATGTTTCATCCATTTCATACATTCCATCCACTTCCAACACTCCATTCACATTCACTATGATTTTCCTTAGGCCACCACATCCTAGAAATATCATGCCACTCACTTGGAAAACTTCTATGCATAAGCCCCATACACACCATCATTGCTTCTAGAAACTCCTGGGTAGCTTCCATGAATAATCCCAACACACTACAACCAAGATCAATACTCTTTCGAAGGTAATATTTCATGAATAAATCTCACACCATCCCTCACTGACTCTCCTTTTGTGATGCAAGCGTCCTTACCGCATGACGTTAAACTGCATGGAATGGTCATATCACATGACCTTAAACTGTGGAATCAAACTACATGGGTTTTGATCCCAGTCTTCTAGATAGGGTATATATGATGCCTCCTTGAGGTTCAATTTCAACCAATGGAAAACCTAGGTTCCCCCCTCTTAGGGGTGCACCTCCTTAATCCACCTCCAGGGGTGTTATGATCAACCTTTATGGTGTGAAATCTTCCCTTTATGAGACAAACCCCCCAGATCTACCTCCATGGGGTGTTTTGATCCATCCATCTGGTAAACCTTCATGGTTCTCCCTCCTAGGGATACACCTTCATAGTGTTACACTTACCTTTATGGGACACACCTTCTAGATCCACCTCCACGGGACGTTCTTACCCATCAATTAGTAAACCTTTCAGGTGCTCCCTCCTTGGGACATACCTCCTTGATCTGCCTTAGTGGGGTATTATGATCAGTCTCACTTCATCTCCATAGGATGTTAAACTCATGCCCTGATCCATCTCTACAATAAATTCTGATCTTTCTCCACAAGATATTAAAATTGTGACCCCAAGAAGATACTTTGTGATAAACATAGGATACCTAAGGTGAAAGCCTTAGAATATATGAGCTTATGGAACCAGATACCTCATTCCAAACATGGGATTCATAAGGTCAAAGCCTTGGAAGATATTCCTTTGGCATAAGATACCTCATGATTGATGAAAAATGCCTCAGGTTCTACATTTGAGATGCCTCCATGAGATTACATCCTTTTAGAAAGAATACAGGTTCCCCACACCTAGAATCTATAGATGTCGAGAGATAACTGGTGTTACCATCTACTTCAATGAAAGGTTGTTTCCCTATCAGACAATGGTATTGTAATTAAATGTCATCCACAAAGAGATGGAACCAAGAATGAGTTTCATGAACATGACTCAAATCTATGAGGGAGACCTGGACTTGGTAACAAATTCTGAGGAGAAATCCATGGAAGTGGAAACCAACATCCCATCATCTCATTTCAATCAAGGATCTGACATCACCAAAAATGGTGGTAGAGGCCACCCACCTTTGGAAAGTGGGAAAGTTGGGAAACAAGTACATTTCATCACAATGATGTGTTCCCTGTTTGTGAAATTTTCAAAAACACCTTCCAAAGGTTACTCGCATGAAAAGGTCATTTCTGTTAATGATAATTTCATTTTGGTATTAACCTTGAAAATTCCTTCACAAGGAATACCCCTAATCAGGTTTCTTCCAAGTATCGCAAGGAGTGAACTTTCAGTAACCAATGTTGTATTTCAAAGGCCACAAGATCCTTCACACCACTCATACATGGTTTTACTAGGGGTTACAACTCATGTAATGTTGTCTAGGTACATCTCCAAATAAATGTTATAGTGGATTCTCTCTTATACTAACCGCATTGAGAGTCTATATATACTGAGTTCTGTTAATATCATGTCATTAGGTGCTATATGGATAACTCTTCATAGACTATAGTTGTCACCTTAATTAATCAAACCTATCAAGTGGCTACATGCACAAGGTTCTTACTAAATCATTTAACACCCTATAATGATCCAACAAGGTACGCTACACCACCTATTCATATAGGGAGACTGAATTATTTCCATTGTCATCGTCATCTTCATCATCACTATCATTTCTCAGGTTCACCATACTGTAGTCTCACATTACCTGCTATCAAAAGTACACTTTCATTGGATCCTATCCAAAGTAATGTTACCAATAACTCGTATATGTAACTGTAGTACAAGTTGTTGACACTAAGCAACTGAATCCCCCATTGTAAGGATAATCACACATCAGTAGGATATATGTCATGAAAAACCTACATCCCTAATATGATGCATGTGAATCCTCTTACTGATATTTATAAGAGTCAAATCCAAATGAAATCATGAACCACAAAAACCATCACAACTAAAAAATAGATTATTTTTTATGGATTATTTGTGATGGGATCCCGTTGCAAATACCTATTTGTGATGGGGCCCCTTGCAAATAAATATTTGTGATGGGGTCCCGTCACAAATAATTTTTTACCAAAAATGGTGTCACAAAAGATAATTTTTGTGATGGTCTATCATAAAAAGTATCTTTTACGACATGAAATATCCCCATTGCAAATAATTTTTTAAACAGATTACTTACACAACTTATTATGACTGGTCACTTAACCTATCGCAAATAAGATTAAAAAATAAAAATAAAAATAAAAAATAATATATATATATATATATATCAAAATAATTTAAAAAATAGTTATAAATAAAATTGTAAACATCTAAAATAATAAAAATATTACACAAAATAACTACTAGAAATTTTCCTTATACCCACGGTTTCAAACCGTGGGTATAGGCTATACCTAAGGTTTTAAGGAACCATGACCAACCGAGGCGTCGGTATAGCCCTGAGCTATACCCATGGTTTTGGAAACTATGGGTATAGGTCCACTCCACTGTGTCATTAACCTATACCCACAATTTGTAAAACCATGGGTATAGCTTTGACAAAATATGCAGTTGTGAGATTCGACCCCTAGATTGACCCTTTATTCTTCCCATGCCTAACCACTACTCCATTTCTCTTATTGGTATATAAATATATATTTACTTATATATATTTATATAAACCATGGATATAGGTAAAAAACCATGGGAATGTGTGTTTCTGTGAAAAAAATTTATGTCCCGCGAATTTTTTATTCTCCCGCCATAAAGCCAGAAAGCTATACCCATGGTTTTGAAAAACTATAGGTATCGGTCTTCAAAAAACAACCCTATACCCATAGTTTTACAATAAATGTGCGTATAGGTCTCAAAAAACAACCTTATACCCACAGTTTTTATAAAATTGTGGGTATAGGTCTTCAAAAACAGCCTATACCCATAGTTCTACAAGAACAGTGGGTATAGGCTCTCATACTATACCTGCACCCATGTCTTTCTCCAAAACCATGAGTATAGTTCCATTTTCTAGTAGTGGGTATTTTCATTTAAATTTAACATAATAAATATGTATATAATGTATCAATCACTGTAGAGGGGTAGGGGGAGAGGGAGGGTCATTTGGAAGAGGAGGGAGAGGGAACTCCATCCCTAAACCCTGAACTGTCCATCGCATGTACTCATTCTGCTACTACTACCATCATCGTATCTCCTCTTATTGATATTGGTGTTGTCGATGGAGCTCTTGATACTCCCTATGAATGGCCTCTATAACCTCACTCTAAACTCGCAGTTACACCTCATACTGTGAGACTGATGATGATGACTCTCCATGATCTCCCCTTGAGCTGGACATCAACCATGCAGCGGTACCCTAAAAATTGTCATGCGTCATTCGAGAACAGATACCAACCACTTGGCCCTTATCAAAATCATACCAATTCTAATTTTTAGTAAGTATTGATAATTTTTACTAAGTACCACTAATTTTTACTAAGTGCCACTAATTTTTACTAATTACCGATAATTTTTACTAAGTACCACTAGTTACCGCTAATTACTGCTAATTACTGCTAATTGCCACTAATTATTACTAATTATTATTAATTATTAATACTTATAACTAATTAGTACTAATTATTACTAATTAGTACTAATTATTACTAATTAATACTAATTATTACTAAGTATGACTAATGATTACTAAGTACCCTATGCATGGCCTCTATAACCTCACTCTAAGATCACAGGTGCTCCTTATACTGTGAGACCGATGATGACAACTCTCCACAACATCCCCTCAAACTGGACATTGACCATTCAGCAGTACCATAAAAATGTATTATGGTAATTAAACTAGTTAGGATTTGAGCTTTTTAATGTAATTTTTTATTAATTTATAAAAAAATTACAATTTAGTATAAATTAGTTTAAATTCACCATTAATTAGTATAGATTAACATATTTTTTATAAATTAATAAAAAAATAGTATAATTTAATATAAAGTAATATAATATATTATAAATTACTAAAAAGGTGTAAATCATAGAATTGTTAATATTCAGGTTATGAGAAATGACCAATTGGTGTCAACCATGTCTAAATTTCTCATTGCTCGTGACCAAAAAATTAACAACTTATTTTATTTTCACTTTTTTAGTAATTTATAATAATTTATATTATTTCATAGTAATTTATAATATATTATACTAATTTAAATTTTTTTATTAATTTATAAAAAAATTATATGTTTAATTTTTTTTATAAATTTATAAAAAATTATTAATTTATAATAATTTATAATAATTTATACTATTTCATATCAATTTATTGTAAATTATATCAATTTATAATTTTTTTAGTAATTGTTCATAATTTATACTAATTTATAATAAATTATATTATTATTTTTTAAATTTTTTCTCATTCATACTAATTTTTATTAGTTTATAATAATTTATTTTAAATTATATAAATTTATAATTTATCTATAATTTCTGATAATTTATACTACTTGAAGACAACTTTATGATAGTTTATACTAATCTATACTAATTTATAATAATTTAAACTAGTTTTTTTTATAAATATATACATATTTATAATAATTTAAGATATTTTTTAATTTGTACTAATTTTTATTAATATTTACCCAAAAAAATTAATTTATACTAATTTATACTAATTATTACTAAGTACCGCTAATTGCCATTAATTATTATTAAGTACCACTAATTATTACTAATTATTACTAAGTACCACTAATTATTACTAATTATTAATAAGTACCACTAATTACCACTAATTATTACTAAGTGCCACTAATTTCTACTAATTATTACTATGTACCACTAATTATTACAAATTACCAATAAATATTATGAAGTACCACTAATTGTTACTAAGTACCACTAATCATTACTAAGTACCACTAATTACCACTAATTATGACTAAATACTGCTAATTATTACTAATTATTACTAAGTACCACTAATTATTACTAAATGCCACTAATTATTGCTAAGTACCACTAATTATTACTAATTATTACTAATTATTACTAAGCACCACTAATTATTACTAATTATTACTAATTATCTCTAATCATTACTAATTGCCACTAATTATTAGTAATTGTCGCTAATTATTATTAATTACTGCTAATTATTACTAATTATTACTAATTATTACTAATTATCACTAATTATTACTAATTAGATCTTATTATTACTAATTGTTACTAATTACTGCTAATTATTACTAATTATCGCTTATTATTGCTAATTATTAATAGTTATTACTAATTACCACAAATTATTACTAACTACTACTAATTACTACTAGTTATTACTAATTATCACTAATTATTCCTAATTGCCGCTAATTATTCCTAATTACCACTAATTATTATTAATTATTACTAAATATCGCTAATTACCACTAATTATTACTAATTACTGCTAATTATTATTAATTACTGGTAATTATTGCTAATTATCGCTAATTATAATTAATTACCGCTAATTATTACTAATTACTGCTAATTATTTCTAATTACCACTAATTATTACTAATTATTCTATTTATTACTGGTGACCACTAATTATTACTAATTACTGCTAATTATTATTAATGCCCACTAATTATTACTAATCACCACTAATTATTACTAATCGCCGCTGATTATTACTAATCACCGCTAATTATTACTATTCACGGCTAATTATTACTAATTATTACTAATTACCATTAAGTATTACTAATTATTACTAATTACCATTAATTATTACTAATTGTTACTAAGTACCACTAAGTACCACTAATTATTACTAATTATTACTAACTATTACTAAATATTACTAAGTACCACCAATTATTACTAATTATTACTAAATTTTACTAAGTATCACTAATTATTACAAATCATTACTAATTATTACTAATCATTACTGATTATTACTAATAATTATTGTTTATTACTAATCATCACTCATTATTACTAATTATCACTCATTATTACTAATTATCACTAATTATTACTAATTATCACTAATTATTACTAATTATCACTAATTTTTACTAATTATCACTAATTATTACTAATTATTACGAAATACCACTATGTACCACTAATTATTACTAAATATTACTAATTATTACTAAGTACTGCTAATTATTATCAAGTACCACTAATTACCACTAATTACTACTAATTACTTCTAATTAATACTAATTACTACTAATTACTACTAATTACTACTAATTACTACTAATTTTTACTAATTTTTACTAATTTTTACTAATTTTTTCTAATTTTTTCTAATTTTTACTAATTATTACTAATTATTACTAATTATTACTAAGTATTACTAATTGTTTCTAATTACCACTAATTATTGTTAATTATCACTAATTATTACTAATTACCGCTAATTATTGTTAATTACTGCTATTTATTGCTAATTACCACTATTTATTACTAATTACCACTGATTATTAATAATTACTACTAATTATTACTAATTATTACTATTTACCACTAATTATTTCTAATTATTACTAATTACCACTAATTATTGTTAATTGCCACTAATTATTACTAATTACCCCTAATTATTACTAATTATTACTAATTACATACTAATAATTAAGACTAATTATGACTAATTTAAACTAATTACTTCTAATTAAAAATAATTATTAATTATTAAAACTAAATACTTCTATTTAAAAATAATTACTCCTACTTAAAACTAATTACTGCAAAATAAAATTAAGTAATTCTGATTAAAACTAATTACTGCTAATTAATAATAATAATTACTAACATAAAAAATAAATTAATTAAAAATTAAAAACATTAAAAGTACCTTCCAACTGAACTTCTTATTAGATGCAAACCTAAAAATTTGCTTCCCTGTAAAATTTAATAATTTTAAAAGTTTATGGAAAAAAGGGGTAGAGGAGAGGAAGAGAAGAGAGATCGAAGGAGGAGAGAATGAAAAAAAAATCAGGTGGGGTATATATAGGTTAGATTATTAGCGACGAGAAACCTGTCGTAAATAATATTAGTTGCGACGGAGCCCGTTGCAATTAGTACCCACAATTAATAACCCTATCGGTGGTTAAAAAGATATTTTCTACGGGTCTCGTCGCAAATATTCTTCTACCGATAGTTTATTTGCTACAGGAATTAATACTCGTCACAAATAACAATTATGAAGGAAGGTATTTGCGACGGGGGGTATATTACTATCGCAGATATCTTTTCCATGGTTTGGCGATTACGACGGGCCAGTTTTCCCATAACAAATAGTTTTTTGTTAAGGACTATTTGTGACAGGCGACAGGCCCATCGCAAATAGACCATTGCAAAAGCCTATTTTTTTCATAGTGCACGTGCGTCACATGAGATGAAATCATATGTAGCCTTAACAATGCAAACCAAAAACATCAATCACATGCCCTGGTAACCTGAACTTCCCTCAGAAATGGTGTTCACGACACACCAGACTGAGTTTCATCACAAGCTCTAAGACATTCCTATGTCACATGTCTATCAACTCCCAAAACAAAACAAAAACATGATAGCTTAGGATCTGATACCATTTTGTAACATCCCAACCCAAATCACCAGGTCTGAGCTAGAATGTCGCATGACTTCTCGCACACCTATTTGTAAGCCAGAGGCTACCGACTAGCAATGAGGGTCTTGAGTGGAATCATGAGGAGACTATACCCTCAATCAGAGTGCACAATAACAATAAATAACCCAACATGTAAATAGTATACAATCAGAGTATGTGGAAACCAATAACATGCCAACTATATGAATGTATGCGGAAACAATAGACTTAAACTGGGGTACAAGGTATTGATCTCCCACATGGCTAATCACTTATACAAATAAAAAAAGAACACGGTACAAGAGGCTTTTCTCCCACTCCAAACCACACCTCATCCTGGTATCCTGACTCTTATTTATCTATTCTACTATTTGATCAACCTAGGACTTTCCCAACCTGAATCTGCAACAAGTGAGGGCTGCTCGGGTACCCATGTTTCATGGACACCAGATTTGGGTGTGAGTGCAACTCAATAGGACACCACCAATGCGTTCCAGTACCCAACCGATAATATGCAATGTATGTGTATGTGATAATTTCAACAGAAAGTAAATAGGAAATACGTAAATGTGAAATATATCATAATATCACCGAGAAAACACAAGCAATAAACAATCATGTGTCAAGCATTCATGCGCTTACCAAGCCATCGTGAACCTCTGTCGCACCTACTTCAACTCCATGTCAGGAGGACAATCATAATAAAAGTAGGAAGTGATCAAGGTCTAGACATAAGTCTGACGTCATACTGTGTGACATCCTCAAGGTGTCAAGTCTAAGTCTCGCCACAAGGCTGAGTAGTGAACATGTACTTGTAATCCATAAGGCATCGAGTCTTGTGTCAGGCCTCAAGGTCGACTGGCCACAAGGCTTGGTGACATGTCTTTCAGAATCCTTAGGGCATCGAGAAGATCTTGTTACTCGAAATCCACAAGGCGTTGAGTACTCGCGCATTCTCAAAATCCTCAAGGAATCAATCTTTGGTCGAGCCACCAGGTTATCATGCTTCTACTCTGTACTCATGTCCTTCATCATCAACGTCATGTTCCATGTCTACTTCCCCTAAAGTGAAAATCATACCACAACGGTCCACCTGTTCTAGATACTAAAGCAAAACCTCCAAAGGTATAACCAACACCCATAATATGGTAGATCACAAAAGATGGGCATAACATAGCATGTCATCATAAGGAAACAATAGCAACAAACATAACATGTGATCATCAATAAAACATGGTATTACAATCTATATAATCACACTCATGGAATCAAGCATCATAAAATGGTATAATAGTTATGCACACACCCACATGCTATCACAATCAAACTGTGACATCCCAGACCCGGATACCACTTAATAGGTGCCCCGAGCTTGGTGAGCCACATGGCCTCAAGTGCATCTCCCCAAATGCCAAACGTTTCCGACTAGCAGTGAGGGACTAGGGTGTGTCCAGGGGGAGACTATTCCCTCATTACTAGAGTGAAGCACAGTGGAATAATATAAACATAGGTAAATAGTGGAAGTAATATAAGTAAATAGAAGGAACATTGGAAATAGAGACAACAATAATAATAACTAAATCAATTTTAATAACATACAACAACTGATGATGATATGTCATGTATCTAGTAAGCTGGGAAACATGGATACAAAGTAGTAAAAATAACATGTTCCATAAAAGTATAAAGGAAATCAAAAGACTATCCCAAGCATCCTGAGCTCTGGCTCGGTCATCTTCTATCAAACTCCATCCTAAACGGCAAGCAATCGAGTGTTTGAATCTGTATTCTTCCCTTTATCAACACCTATATTTATATAATCTTCCCTAGGTACCAAACGGTTCCCAAAGAGGGGGTGAGATAAATCTCAGTGGGCCAACACCAACAGTGTCTATAACATCTATCTCGTGTAATGGAAATGTAACAGTGTGAAAGAATGCATATATAAAGTAAAGCAGTACAATGTAACTAAATACCCAAGTACCTGCTTCATCCCTTGGCTGGTGTCTGAACATGTAACCAGTTCATTATTTGATTACCATTTTATATAAACAAGTCATGTGAGGCATATCCAGCACTGACATCACCTAACGATAGTATAAATAGTGAAGGTTCCAAGATGTAATAAGTAAACCTATAATGATATTTAATAATGAGGTTCCAAGGTAATAACCAAGGAAATATAAACCTCAAGGGTCTCCAAATCAGTAATGACTGTAGTCTAGATAAGGGTAAGAGTGTAATCTACAGTGCATAGTCCAAGGCATTCCATGATAATATGTCTACCGAGTCCAAGCAGTTCATCCAAGGTAAAATAGGGCTAAGCAATGACTGGGCCTGATGGGCTTTAACCATGGCACCTACTTTTCAATGATAGATCCAAGGAGTGTATCCAAGGTATTATGTGATATTATTGAATGGATCCTACAGTGTTATACTAGGAATCCAAAGTTAGAAAAGGATTGAGATCTAGGTGGGTCTCAACCAAAGAAAGATGCATCCTTGAATCGGAATGGAGTTTCTAAGTGATCAAGGCATTCCCTATGGAATCCAAAGCGAGCTCAAGTCATGCCAATCCTATTTTATAGTGATTCCATATAATATTTCATAAGGTTCAATCCATTACCTTTCATTAGTGTGACAAGTCTAATTGAGCATGCAACAATTTAATAATGTCTTAATTAATTAATAAGTCCATTTGGTTAAATCCTTGCCTTTCATTAGTGTGATAAGTCCAAATAGCATGAAACCGTTCATTTAATCCATTTAAGTCATTTTCAAGAGACAATATTGACTCTTCTACCTTCCATTAACATGGTAAGGTGTGCTACAAACATGTAACCTATTATTCAATTACATTTAAAAAGGTCAAGTCATATACTTAGTATATTTTCCAATTTCTATTTCACATTTAATTATCAAATTGAATCACTTACCTTAAGTGGTTAAAGTGGTGATCATAAATGGTACTTTCCCATATTTAATTCATAATTTAAATCAATCCATGTAATATAGAAAATCTTACCCTTAGAAAGGTCAAGCCAAGGCACACCCGAACGGCAGCTCAAACGTGTCAAAACACTAAAACGACAATTATGGAAAAACAACCTACATGGGATGGATGGATTTGTGAGCATAAACACTAACAACTAATCACATATTTTGAAATATTATAACCATATGGTTCTAATGATTATAATCATGACATATAAATTCAATAAACGTCACCCGATGAAATCGGCGAGCCCCACACAACAATTCTAAAATCAACGAACTTAAGGGATAAGTTATAGACCACACACATAGTAATCATATGACTCTCCTCCTCCAGTATCAGCCTCTAATTAGGCTTTTAATGGAGTAAATATAAGAAAAGAGTAAAAATTATTACACCTCAATAACTAGTTCGAGATCAAGAGAGACGAATAATGGCTAAAAAGGACTCGAGTACTTACTGTTGTGCATCCAACATGACGAATAGAAGCTCAAACAGATCTCAGATGAAGGATATCTCTTGATCCCAAGGTTAGGCCTTCAAAAAGATCCAAAATGATATAAATGGTTGTTGATCCCGTTGGGGATCAGATTAGGGAATGAGGGGCTTAATTAGATCATTAAGGGAAAACATGCAAAATTTCCCTAAAAATTAGCCTATGCATGGTTTGCCAAACCATGTGTAAACCATGCATGGGTACCTAGAGAAAGGGGCATACCACATTATTAGGTCACATAGTCAGGGAAACCATGTGCCAACTATATGATAAGTCTCTGTCTGAAAAAAATCATGCCACTTGCATGGTTTAGAATAACTGTGCGTCCTCCCTACACAGTTTACTATAACCATATGACATGACCATTTTCCCAAAAATTTGGGTTTTGGGACCATAACGAGCCCCAAACACCCCTGAAACCTTCACTTACTCATTAGGTATCCATATTAGGTCCAAAATAAATAATTAGACTGAAATTTAAAGGATCCATAACTGAGTGAAAAATAGGGTTCTTACAATCTTCCCCTCTTAAAAGAACTCATCCCCAAGTTCACCTTACAAGGGTGGTGAAACATTGTGTGAGAACAACTCGGGACACTGGGTACATATGTCGGACTCCCACTCCTAAGTCTCATACCACACATGGTCATGTTACCATAACAATCGTACTAGAGGGGCAGACTAGCCTCAGAGAGCCTTTGTGCTTCGGTTAACGATGCATACTAGATACTCTTCAAAGGTAGCATTGAAATCTAACTCAACTTCCTCGGGATCAAAAGTATGCGATGGGTCAGCATGATACCGGCCAAGTTGTGAAACGTAGAAGACGTCATGCATGGAACAGTACCTATGAGGTAGTAACAACTGATAGGCTACCATCCTGGATCTCTCCAGAATCTCAAATGACCCTATATAATGAGGTGATAGCTTACCTTACCTATGTATCCATATATTCCCTAGACTGGGAAATACCCGCAGGAAAACACGATCCCTGACCTCAAACTCTAAAGGTCATCGACAGTGACCAACATAATATTTCTGTCTAGACTGAGCAGTATTCATACAATTCCTGATCAAAAACTACTAGGAAGTATCCTATATAAGACAAGTACCTAGTAGGGATGTCTCACCTCGCTCTATCTAGTATAGGGGTGAATGACATGACCTACCATATAAGGCCTCAAAAGGATCCATCTGAATTGTCACATGAAATCTATTATTATAAGAGAACTCAACGAGAGGGATATGCTTCTCCCAAGAATCACCAAAATCAAGAAAACATGCTCGAATCATGTCCTCTAGAACCTATATCGATCATTTTGACTAACCATTGGTCTGAGGGTGAAAAGTTGTTATTAGAATCACCTGTGTTCCCATAACCTTATGCAATCCCTTCCAGAACCGTGATGTGAAACAAGAATCCCTATCTGAATGATAGTATAAGGGAATCTGTGTAGTCATATGATCTCATAGACATACAGTCTTCCCATATCATCAATTGAGAAAGTCTCCCGAATAGGAATGAACTAAGTCACTTTCATCAGTCTATCAATGACCGCACATACAGTATCACTACCTCTAGGCGACCTAGGTAACCTGACTACAAAATCCATGGAAACATCTCTCTATTTCCATTATAGGATTGGATGTGGTTGTAATAAGCCTGAAGGTCTCTAGTTCTCTGCCTTCACCTACTGACAGGTGAAACATGTAGTGATAAAGCTTGTTATTTGATGTTTCATCCTAGACCACCAATACTACCGTCGCATATATCGATACATTTTGGATATTCCTGGATGAACTGCCCATTGAGAAGCATGGGACGCTTAAATCAAATCCTCTCCCATATCTATAGTAACCCATACAATCCCATGAATATGCAGTATGTCATCTCTATCCACAAAACAATCTGGTTATCTCTTGATATACTCTCATGGAGAACCAAGACCTCAGGATCTAAAAATTTTCTACCCTTCACCTTATCAAGGAGGGAAGAGGTAACTGCCATGTATGAAAGGTAAGACTACTTGTGACTATCATGAAAATCTATATGAAACTCAGAAAATAAGGCTATTAACTTCTATTCATCACAAGCTTCCCGTATGGCCTATGTCTAAGTTTTTCGACTCAACACATCAGCAACTACATTGCCCTTTCTTGGCATATAGGCAAGCTCAAAATTGAGGGACTGTAGGTATTTGGCACATCTCTGCTATTTGAGGTTCAATTCATACTGATAAAAGATATATTTTAGGGTTTTGTGGTCCGTGTACACCACAAACCACTCAACTAATATATAGCGTCTCCAGCAATGTAAGGCATAGAAAACTATTGCTAGCTCAAGGCCATGCATCGGGTAATTTCTTTCATGAGTCCTAAACTATCGAGATCCATACACAACGAATCTATCCTCCTACATTATCACTACTCTTAGAAGGATGTCTGATGCATCACAGAAGATGATATAACCTCTATCAGGCTCGGCAGAATCAAAATAGGTATCGAGACAAGCCTCCCTTTCAGCTCCTAAAAGGATTTCTTGCACATTTAGGACCACAATAACTTAACAACCTTCTTTGTAAGTATAGTAAGAGGTGAAATAAGGCATGAAAATACCTATATGAAATTCCTGTAATATCCATCCATCCCCAAGAAAATTCGTATATCAAACACGTTCTTGGGTTGCTCCCAGGAAACCACAACACTCACCTTTTATAGGTCAAAAAAGAATCCTAATTCTGAGATAATATGACCCAAGAAGTGAAATTTTTTATCCAAAAGTAGCACTTATAAATCTTGGCATAAACCTGATGCTCTCTCAGTGTACTTAGAATGATATCAAGGTATTTATCATGGTTTCTACGAGTATGAGAATACAACAAGATGTCGTCCACAAAGACCACAAAAAAATAATCGAGATAGGGATGGAAAACCCTATTCATTAGAGCCATGAAAACAATGGGTGTTTTTGTAAGTCCAAACTACATAACAAGGTACTCATAAAAACCATACCTACTATGAAAGGTTGTACAAGGTATGTCTGATGGCCTTACTCACGCTTGGTGATATCTCAACCTTAGGTCAATCTTAGAGAAGAACCTAGATCTTCAGAGATGGTCAAAGAGATCATCTATTTGAGGCAATGGATACTAGTTCTTAACTACAATCTAGTTCAATTGTCTGTAATCCACACATAAACATAAGGTTCCATCCACCTTCTTGGCAAAAAGTACGGTCGAACCCCAAGCGAATGTACTGGGTCATATAAAATCTTTTGCCTCTAAATCCTCTAACTTCCACTTGAGATCTTTAAGCTCTATAGGTGTCATCCTGTATAGAGTAATGGAAATTGGAGTTTCTCCTAGAACAATCTCAATCGTAAACTCTACCTCTTTATGAGGAGGTAATTTAGAAAAATCTTTGGGAAATATGTCCCTAAAATGATCTACTATTGGAGGGAAATATTTCTGGTCTAAACCTTGGTCTTATAAGAAGATATTGGTGATTTGTGTAGTCACTCCACCTAGCCCATGATACTCCAGTCTGGACATCCCATTCACCCTTATATAGATAATTGTTTCCCTCTGGTGATGTAAACGATACCCTAAGGTGATAGCAGTCTACAAAATCATGATATTGAACCAACCAATCCATCCTAAGAATGACATTTAAGCCTATCATATTGAGAATGAAGAGGTTCCATGAGAAAGGGTAACTGAATACCTCAAGGGGAAAATCCCCACATTGTCATATTCCCTCTGACCACACTCTTAATGGTGTATCTAGGGTCATTACACCATAATAACATTGTATCTCTAGTATGATACTTTTCATGATAGATACATAGATAAAAGATTTTTAAGCACCCATATCAAATAAAGCAGATACTATAATATATTTCACTATTATAGTACCTCATACTATATATGGTCCCTCAGACTGATCCTTAGGTATCAGTTGTAGTGCATGCAACTGGAATAATCCATGACCTTGTGCAAAATCTTGACTACCCAGATCATAAATGCTCTGTTGGCGCTGTTGGTGATCAGGGTTCTGGCTACCATGACCATGACCTCTTCCTTATCCAGTATTTTTGATCCTATTCTAACTCACCACCTGACGTGGTGCAAAATAACCTACTCCTGAAGTTGGATTTGGGACGGATCCTTTTCCACTCAAAGCTGATGGGAAGGTCCTATAGAATATCTGAAGATTCCCCATACGGATGCAAGAATGAAATTCCAGTTGGTCTCTATCACATTGAGGCTTCAAATTCCCATGTTTTCAACACTGATGACATTCCATGGAGTTATCAAAATAGGTATTTTGGTTTTCACTACCCTGATGAGAAACCTCAAAGGAATGTTTCCTTCCACCAGGAGAACTACTGGCTAGCCATGAAACTAGTCCTCTATGTCTGGTGATATTTCTATCCCTCAGGTTTCTCTTAGTGATAAGAACCTGATTTACTATTTTAAAAAAAAAATAGGTAGGCAAAAGACATTTACCTGTGTATGGATGATGTACACAAGCCCATCCTCGAAACGTCTAGCACGTGAAAGCTCATCACTAGCTAGAAGCGGTGCAAAGCACTATAACTCAATTAAACGCACTGAATATTATATAACTGACATAGAACCCTACCCTATATGCATGAAATCTATGGATCTGTCATCTCTCAACATATGTGGAAATAATTGATCATAGAAGGTAGTATGGAAATTAACCCATAACATGCCCTGATGATGACCAGCCTAGGTAATCACATCCCACCAACGCTTGGTCGAATCCCAAAGCATGTAAGTAACAATATTGACCCTTTTATCTAGAGGCATATCTAGTTGATCAAATATAGACAAGGTGGCCTCTATCCAAGACTCAACAGCCTACAAACCACCATCTCCCGAAAAGGTGGAAGGATGCTGCAACTGGAACTCACGAGGAAGATTAACCATCATAGGTGTAGCTCATGGAGCACCATGAATAGACTACATCAGGCATAGGGAAATATCACAGACATGAGCATCAGTGAACAAATCAGGTACAATAGGCGGTGCATTAAGTGGCACTCCTAGAGGTAAGACTGGTGGCTCAGGGTCCACCATGTTTAGATCTTGGTCGTCACCGCCCTCCTAGTGTATAATACGAGGACATCATGGAAGAATTGGTTCTACAAATACCTAGCACACACCTCAGAACAAGATTTAAGTAGATTGATAGAAACACTTTTGGAAGATAAACAAGGGAGGGCTCACTACCCAAGTTATAATACCCCAAATACCTGCTTAGATGTCTAGGTACTAGTAAGTTCTTAAGTATAAGTTTCATTTCATTTTACATTTAATTACCAGGTTCAATCCTTTACCTTTCATAAACATGAAAAGGCGGGATAAGGACATGCAACCATTTCATTTTAGATGTCATGTTTCATTTTATAATGGATATTCATTGCCATTGAATCAGTTCCCATAAACCTTATACCTAAAAATGGAAACCATTTATTTATATTGTAATGGATCAACTCAGTAAATTACTCATTCCAACCCATGAGGACCCATACACCTCATGAATTGAGACTAACAATCACTCAATCAAAACCAAGAGTAATACAAGTATAAGCTAACTATCATGGAATCACTCAATAATCATAGGCATATCAAGCAATGAAATTTGTGAACTACACCTATATGGAATGGAAATATGCATGACATGTGAATTATAGGTGCCTATAATGATGCGTGTAACAATGTTCATTTCCCTCATATCATCGAGCCAAGGATGAAAGAAATCCTCAAATAGAGTAATAATGATAACCTCAACACAGAATGTGCATCACCCAATGGTGAAATAATTTCAACTATAATAGGCAAAACATAATAATAATTATATTTTGGGTAACTTGGATTTTACCCCAAACTTGGGTTCACGATGCCAAAGCACAGCTTATGACCAAGTCCCATAGTGTTCCTAATCTCCAATATATTGTCTCCAAATAGTAAATAAAGAAAGAAATACCTACCTCTGATACCACTTTGTGACATCCCAGACCCAGATTCCACTTAATAGGTGCCCTGAGCCTAGTGGTCTATATGGCCTCAAGTGCATCTCCCCAAATGCCAGAGGTTGCCGACTAGAAATGAGGGCCTAGGATGTGTCTGTGGGGATATTATTCCCTCATTACCAGAGTATAGCACAAAGGAATAATATAAAAAATGTAAATTTTGGAACCAATATAAGTAAACAGAAGGTATAGTGGAAATAGAGACAATAATAACAATAACTAAATCAACTGGAATAACATACAGCAACTGATGATGATATGTCATGTATCTGGAAAACATGGATACAAAGTAGAAAGCATAACATGTTACACAAAAGTATAAAGTAAATAAAAATAATTTTCCAATCATCCCAAGCTCCGGCCCTGTTATCTACTATCAAGCTCCATTAAACAACAAGCAATCAAGTGTTCGAAGTAGTATGCTTACCTTTATCAACACCTGCATTTATATAATCTACCCTAGGTACCAAACAATTCCTGGAGAGGATGTGAGATAAATCTCAGTGGGACACCACCAATGGTGTCTATAACATCCTACCCATGTAATAGAAATGTAACAGTGTGCAATCATAGATATATAAAGTAAAGTAGTACAATGTAACTAAATACCCAAGTACCTACTTCAGCCCTCAACTGGTGTCTAAACATGTAACTAGTTCATTATTTGATTACCAGTTTATATAATCAAGTCACGTGAGGCATATCCAGTACTGACATCACCTCATGATAGTATAAATAGTGAAGGTTCCAAGATGTAACAAGGCAACCTGTAATGATATTTAATAATGAGGTTCTAAGGTAATAACCAAGGCAACGTATACCTCAAGGGTCTCCAACTCAGTAATGAATGTAGCATGGATAAGGGTAAGAGTGTAATCTAAGGATCATAGTCCAAGTCATTCCACAATAAAATTCCTACTGAGTCTAAGGAGTTCATCCAAGGTAAAATGGGGAAAAGTAATGACTCGACCCGATGGGCTTTAACCATGGAACCTACTTATCAATGTTGGATCCAAGGAGTGTATCCAAGTAATACTATAATATTATTTAATGAATCCTATTGTGTCATACTGGGAATCCAAAGTTAGACAAGGATCGGAATCCAGGTGGGTCTCAACCAAAGTAAGCCACATACTTGAATTAGAATGGGGTTCCCAAGTTCTCAAAGAATTCCCTATGGAATTCAAGGTGAGATTGAGTCGGGACACTCCTATTTGATAATGATTTCATATAATGTTTCATAAGGTTCAATTTGTTACCTTTCATTAGTGTGACAGGGCTAATTGAGCATGCAACCATTTAATCATGTCATAATTAATCAATAAGTCTATTTAGTTCAAGCCTTGACTTTCATTAGTGTGATAAGGCCAAGTAGCATGAAACCATTCATTTAATCCATTTAAGGAATTTTCAAGAGTCAAGGTTCACTCTGCTACCTTCCATTAACATGTTAAGGGGTGCTACGGACATGTAACCTATTATTAAATTACATTTAAAAAGTTCAAGTCATATACTTAGTATACTTGCCAATTTTTATTTCACATTTAATTATCAAATTGAAGCAATTACCTTAGGTGGGTCAAGTGGTGAGCTTATATGGTACTTGACATTATGAAATTTACAATTTAAATCAATCCATGTAATATAGAAAAGATTACCCTTAGAAAGTTCAAGCCAAGGCACACATGAACGATGGCTCAAACATGTCAAAGCACTAAAACGACAGTTATGGAAAAACATCTTACATGGGATGGATGGAGTTGTGGGTGTAACCACTAACAACAAATCACATATTTAGAAAGAGTATAATTATACGTTTCTAATGAGTATAAGCATGGAATATAAATTCAATAAATGCATCTGATGAAATCAGTGGGCCCCACACGATATTTCCAAAATCAACGAACTTGAGGGATGGGTTATAGACCACGTATCTAGTACTTTTATGACTCTCATCATCTATTATCGACCTCATATTTGGATTGGAATGGAGTATATCTGAGAAAAGAGTAAAAATTCTTACAACTCGATAACTAGGTCGAGAGTAAGAGAGATGAAGAATGGGTAAAAAGGACTCGAGTACTTACCGTTGTGCATCCAATGTGATGAACGAATGTTTAAAAGTATCCCAGATGAAGGATATCTATTTATACCTAAGTTAGGCCTTTAAAAAGATCCAAAATGAGAGAAATAGAGGTTAATCCTATTGGGGATTGGATTAGGGAAGGAGGGGCTTAATTAGATCATTAAGGGGGGAAATGTAAAATTACCCAAAAATTATCTTGTGCACAGTTTTCCCACATAGTTTTTCAAACCGTGTGTAAACCATGCACGGGTACCTGAAGAAAGGGGAATACCACACAGTTAGGTCTCACGGTTAGGGAAACCGTGCACCAACCGTGTAGTAAGGATCTGTCTAAAAAAACATGCCACCCACACGGTTTAGACTAATCATGCGTCCTCCCCTTCACAGTTTACTCTAACCATACAACGGGACCATTTTTTCCAAAAAGTTGGGTTTTGGGCCCCGAACAAGCCCCAGACACCCCTAATACCTTTTCTAACTCATTAGGTATCCATATTAGGTCAAAAATAAAGAATTAAATTGAAATTTAAAGGATCCACACCTGATTGAAAAAACTATATTCTTACACAAACATGGTCAAAAAGATATTCCAAAATATGTATGACAATAAAGAAATAATAGTGCACATATAAACAGAGCATGGAATATCATCATGAGTTATAGAAGCTACACATGTGATCAAAATTAAACATATTCTATCAGAATATCTAAGCATACTCATGGAATAAATCAACACACATGGTCTCATGGATTTAGGTCTCAAGTAACATAACAACACATCGCAATATGTCTGTATATTCTAAGGCACTCATATGTAATCAACCCTTGGTCATCTATAGTCAGTATCAATCTAGAGTATAAGGTTCCGTCGAGGCCCCTGGCACCTTGTCCAATTACATTGGGCATAGTTCCTTTAATTAATTAAGACTCAAGCCTCATTAATTAATTAATAATTATTATTATTCATAACTCATTATGAAAATCAGATTTATTCACCCACGGTGGTAAAACTCATACCACATGCCAATAAATTTACATAAATACCAAAGGGTAGTGTACACAGGACCACCTATGTAGATCCCCAACCTGTTTAGCCACCAAAAAAATGCTCTGGGCTGAGTGTCACTAGCCTTATACACACACCCCCATACGCCAAAGGCTGATGACTAGCAGTGAGGGTGTAAAGAGGTTATAGTAAAGAGACTATAATTTCTAGTGATGATATATTAATGGTCCGAGTATATATAATATGCAGCAGAAAGAAAGACCAACAGACACTGGACTAGTAACCTGCCCATGGTAGAAGCACAACATATAATAGTGGAATCAATAATAACAACAACAGTGGAATAAATAAACAAGACAACATGCCATTTATAGAAACTAAAACAGAATATGCATACATAACTGGTTATATAATACAATAAGCAGAAGGGTCACCAATGGCCGACCTTAGTACATATATATAAGTATGCTAATACAAAAGAAAACAAAACATAACTCCAGTTGAGGTAAGAACCAATGGTCCCTTACCTTCCATCCCATTCTAACTCAAGTACTAAGATCTAGATTCTGATCTTGAACATTTACCTAAATGAAAAGCCATAAAGTCTACACGTGTCCCGAAGGGCCCATGTAGGGTGTGAGAAAGAATCTCAGTAGGACACCACCAATGTGTGCCTATCTTACACATGTGATTATACAGGTGTGTCTAAATAATAAATATAATAACACACATGCATAATAATAACCTACTCCCTTTGTTCTCAGCATCCAAAAATAATAACACACATGTAGGCTCATGGGCGTGCCACCTTCTATCCATGGAGGAGGAAAATAATAAAGGGGGTTGATCCCCCTACCCCCTTTTAAAAACACTGCTATTAGAAATTACACATCATGTAAATATTTACACACTATGTAAATTTGGGGTTTTCACTAGTCTTCCCTGAAAACTCATGAAATAAAAATATTACACACCATGTATTTAATTACATGCCTTATAATTGTCCTGCAACAACTTTTAGCAGCCTAAGACATATGATCTTCCTTTGGTGTTTTCCCAAACCCCTAGTACTTCAACAAAAACATATAACACACATAAAACAAGGTCTTGGGTCAAAACAGATCCTGGAATGAGGTTCATAACATCATGAAAAAGGGTTAGTCCAACTACCAACTAAAAAATTCAAATTTACCCAGAAAATAACTCATTCAAAAACCCAGGATGTTATAATATCTCCACCTTAACATAGTTTATCCCTGAGCTATAAAGCATTACCCAGAGATGGTACCAAACATACCCATAGAACACCCTGGTCTACCCTAGTCAAAAGTCAAAATTCAACTCTCTCAAGATGCCCCCCACCTTATGAGTTACCTACCCCTATTACTTCCCGACCCAAATATCAAAATAAATTTGATGGTCCATTGACCACCCCAAACTCAAGGTCCTCATGTGACACATCATCACTCTTGCACCTCATTGGGTGCTCTGGTGTCATACCTGACACCCACCAGAATCCTTCACTACATTGATTCCCACCTTGTGGCCACGTCGCACATGGAACCTATGAGGTCTCATATCTCAAAAGATTCCCAAAATCAGTCTCAGTGCCTCACACCTCAAATGAGTCCCACAACAGAATGATGCCCAGATTCCAACGCACCTCAAAATCCATGCACCCAATGATGCTCACATAAAAATCCTGGTGCCATGCACCTCATGCATATATATATATATAGCACATCTGAGTTGATTCCAACCTACTAACCAGTGTTTGGTTAGTCCATAGATACATATCATGCACCTCATGAACCCAAAATAGACATGACTCTAAAACAAACATGCCAAAATAAAACAAAAATAAACACGAAAATGCCCATAGTGTACCTATAACTGTAACTAGATCCCCAGCATGCTCAGCACCTGGTAGCTCCACTACATGAACTTGGCCTAATGCTTGACTTCATGAATCATGGCCTCCCTGTAGTGTTATACAAGACACCGGCCATTAACCTCACTGTTGGGTTCCACTATCTCTCCCACAACCTCCGTGTGTAGCTGAAAACCAGCTACCATTGCCTGGTACCACTCCTAGTATGATCTTGGAACCTTGAGTCCACCTTGGTCCCTAATTTCCAACTGTTTGAGAAGGCTTCTTGCATAACCTCTCGAGATGATCGACCTATATGCATGCTTGGAACTCCTTCGATGCTTGATCACACTATGTATACACATGACCAAGATTCCTGCATTGTAAGCACACCATCTAAGACCCACTCTGATGTGGTTTGCCTAAATCCTTAGCCTGACTACCCTACTGAAACTCTTATCAACCCAACTTCCTGTTATCTGAAGTCTCACCACTAAAATCACCTAAAGATGTCACCGGACTCGAGTAAGTCCAATTCGTCAAATTTCCCTCAACTATGAGTGTCTGGTTCACTGCCTCTAAGAATGAGGCTAAAATGAAGATGTTTACCTAGACCCTGATGTCATGCTGTAAACCATCCTTGAAAAACCTCACCCTTGAGGTGCCATCACCCACCATGTTGGGTGAAAAATGAGGAAACTTGGTGAACTTCAATTTGTAGTCCATGACAGGCATGTCATCCTGTTGAAGGATAAAGAACTCTCAAGCTCTCTCCACCCTTAGTATATTTAGGAAGAAGTGCTTGAAGAACCTGGCCTTAAATTCCTTCTAGGTCAATCCCTCATGTATAGATGTCTGAAACTACATATACCACTAGCACTTTTTCGATCCCCTGATCATGTATGTCGCTAGCTTCACCCTCTGCCTTGGGGGTGTCTCAAGTTGTTCGAAGATCATCTGCATCAACTCCATCCAATTATCAGACACCATTGATCCACTCTCACCCTGAAATAGTGGTGGGTGCTATGACTAGAACTCCTAAGTCAAATAATTCATCAAAGGCTCTGCTCTATGAGCTCCCCAGTCAATCCCCTAAATGACATGTACCAAACTCGCTCTAAGCTGATCATCAAGACACGACCCAAAAGCTATCAAATCTGGAAGTTTCCCTATCTAAACTTCAGCTTTTACCTGATCCTACACATATGGATCGTGCTATGACTGAAAAACAGGGGTCTAAAACTATGTGTTCTCTTAAGGCATCACATCACCACCCGCCTGACACTCCATAGAATCTTGTCTAGGTGGAAACCCATTGAATACCAATACCATAGTCAGATGGCCAATATATCACACACACATATATATATATAATGAAGATAGGGAAAGCAGCATCAGTCAGCACAACCTCACTGCCCTTACTCTCCCCCATCACAACCATGCCACATGGCATTTGGCCTATTGTCCCCTTACCCGACCATATCAGAGCCAGGTATCACATATGCCTCAGGCCACACCCATCCTAATGAACCATGTCACCTCAATCCAATGACCATGTCACCCGACCTAAAGATAAACATCACTCCATGTTATAATCCCTTCCTGATCCTATAATATCTAGGTCCATTTATATCACCTATCACATGAAATTTTAGATAGGAACATACATACATATACAAAACATCCAATGTGCCTATCAAAAACATACATAATCAACCTCTTTCCATATCAATCCAAGGGTCCATATCCTACCTTAACATATCAGTACAAGGGTCACATATCATAATAGATAACATTTCATATCCAAGTGCACCACTCGAGGTAGAAATCATATCAACTGTAAAAAGAGAAAAGCAGAACAATAATTTCCACCCCTGACAACTTGGTATATTCCCCATGCATGGGGATGCAGTCACTCAAACACGAGTTATAAACCCAATTCCGTCAACATACTAATATCTGATATATCATGGGACAAATATAAAGACTAAGAAAGAGGAAAAATAAACTCCTCTGATACCATTTATAGTGCCCCAACCTGTTTAGCCACCCAAATAGTGTTATGGGCTAAGTGACACTAGCCTTAGGTGCGCCTCCCCGTACACTAAAGTCTGTCAAATAGCAGTGAGGGTATAAAGAAGTGATAGTTGGGAGAATATACCCTCTGGTAATGATATAATAATGTTCCAAGTATATATAATATGTAGTGGAAAGAAATACCAACAAACACTGGACCAGTAACCCACCCATGGAGGAAGCACAACATACAATAGCAGAAGCAATAATAATAGTAGTAGTGAAATAAATAAAAAAATTAAACATGCTATTTATAGATACTAAAACAAAACATGCATAGATAATAGGTCATATGATACAATAAGCAGAAGGGTCACTAATGGTCTAGCTCAATACGTACATATAAACATGTTGATACAAAAGAAAAAAATAGAACTCCAGCTGAGGAAAGAACCAATGGTCCCTTGCCTTCCATCCCATGCCAACTCAATTACTAAGATCCAACTCCTGATCCTGAACCTTTACCTGAACACAAAGTCATAAAGTCTACACACATCCTGAAGGGCCCGTGTAAGGTGTGAAAAAGAATCTCAGTAGGCCACCACCAACGTGTGCCTATATTACATATGTGATTATGCATGTGTGTATAAATAATAAATATAATAGCACAACACACATGCATAATAATAAACCACTCTTCTTATGCTCAGCAGCCACAAGGGAGCGATCACCAACTTCAGTCAATGCAGAAATGCCATAGTGGGAAGATCCTTAGCAATAAACTCAAGGAATTCTTAGATGTATAACATGCTAGGTGAACCATAAGGTTACACCTCTAATAAAATCACTTGACATATCATGCCAACTGAAACCTCATGTATAATCAAGTAACCGATGTCTTGAAGGCATGCCCAAAAAAGTACTTGGACCCTCAGACCTCATCTCATAAGAATCTTCATTGGCTCAAATCACGACATACGAGACACAACGATATTTGTCCTCCAAATAATAACATTATCATCTCAACAGCCAACATCCCAAGGAATGGCGATATCCATCCTCCCAAATGGTTATGGACTAATGACCTCAAGTGTGGTGAGGCTCATCACCCAACCGACATTCTCAATACTATCAACTGATGGATCCTTACCATCCTCATATATTTATAAAAAAAATCACCTCCAAACATCATCCTAATCCATAACTAATGGAGGCCTCTACCCCTACGAGTGATCAACACCACCTCATCATCTGAATCATATTATGTGCACACGACTATAAACGGCACATTGTCTAACATGGATGAGTGAAAATTACTAAATAATTCCCTAATCTGCATCATTCATCACCCCATTCCCCTGATATTGTGTTTCTCGGCCTAATAGTCAACACCACCTTGAATCACTCAGTCCATGCCCACAACCTGATGGTCTTTCCGCATAAATCAGACAACCAAGTCACCCAACCTGTGATCATCATCATACATAGAATATGGGCCTCACCCAACCTGATGATTACATCGCCTCATACCAAATGGCTAAATACATATTAATCCTTGGTCCAAGCCTTTCACATTCCCATGGAACTCAATAATGCATAACAGTAGCATAATACAATTCATATAATTAAAAAAACTCACTTTAATTAAATAAACACACTCAGCCTAACCGCCCAAGTGGTATCAAGCCCCATAACCAACTCAGTCATGGAAACAAAGGCTAGTTCATGATTAGAAGCATACCATATGGTCTCGAAATTAATTTAAATTCAAGGTATTAATTAATTTGGGTCTCGCTCAATCTACTCAATGGTACGCTCAAATCTGCACCCTCGAAACAACCACAAAATCACCAAGAAAGATGAGCACCACCTACCTCATACTGGTAGACATATTCTTGTTTGATATCAGCCTCTAACTCGAGATGAATTAGAAGAAATTGGCATTTTAGATGAATACCATGAAAATAGGGTAAATCATCTCACACAGATTTAGAACTTCGTATGATGAGAGAAAAGGAGGAAAACGACTATGAGATCGAAGGCCTTGCCAAAATGGATTTGTAGCCACCGACGGATTGAAGATCAGAGCTCATACGGAGGAGAAAACAAGATCCCTATATGGTATACTGAGAGGCATGTGGGCTCCTAGGCATGCCCCCTTCTGTCTATGGAGGGGGAAAAGAATAATGGTGGGTTAATCCCCCTGCTCCCTTTTAAAAAAATGCTATGGGAAATTACACACCGTATAAATTTAGGGTTTTCACCGGTCTACCCTAAAAACTCATGAAATAAAAATATTACATGCAATGTATTTAATTAAACACCATATAATTATCTTATAATAGTTTTTAGTAGCCTAGATCATCCACTCTTCCTCCGATGTTTTCCTGAACCCCCAGGACTTATACCAAAACATATACCACACCTAAAATAAGGTCATGGGTATAAAAAACTCACAGAATGAGGTTTTGAAGATCAAGAAAAAGAGTTAATCTGACCACCAACTCAAAAATACAAATTTACCTAGAAAACAACCCTTTCAAAAACTCGTAATGTTACATCCTACCTCAAATGGATTCAACTCTAATCCAAGAAAATCCCAATGGCTTGGTCTAAGTCACCCAAGTCCATAAGGCCTACATCGACTGACATAGGTTTCTAATCCATGCCAAATCATTCCAAATAATTAATTATAACTAAAATATAATTAATTAAATGAATATACGAAAAAACTCACAACTGAGGGTGAAAGGAATACATGTTGAAAGACTTACCAAATGTTACAACCAACCACCCATGGAGCGTCTATTGCATTTTTCTGACACTAAACTGAGAAAAATCCCTATTGCATGACAACACAATAGTAACCAATTTAATATAATTAAATTGGAAACTATAAAATCTCAAATAGTGAAATACCTTTGTTGAAATGACCATCAACGACACTTATTCATCACCACATGAAATCCTCTTTCCATGTCGAACAACAGTTTTATTATACTTGGAAAATTTATTCGAGATCCAGTGAGAATCAAAATCAACCTATAATTAATAATAATTTGATGAGGAAAGCGGAATAAAGGGATTTCAAGGGATAATACTTACTAGTAGGGATCCATCGCAACAAACGAATCTTTGATCGGTGAAGAAATGAGATCAGAGGAGCTCCTTGAGGCTAAAACCTTCCATTATCATCCGAATAATCATAAGGTATTTGAAAGAAAGGAATATAAGGGCTATGGATTGATCTGTTTACTTTAAATCCTCTGTAAAACTATCCATGATAAGTTCACAGTGTGAAACATGGTTTCACATCATGATTTCTAGGGGGTATCTCTTTATAGGTATGGCCAACATGTGTCATGGCGTGACAATATATATCACATTGTGATCTCTCAAGCACTGCCTCCTAGGCCCATTTTCACAACTTAAACCCTCTCAGTCCACCCAATTAACCCTCATCACATCATGAATACATTATTAATGATGTGAATAGGTTTTTTATGCACCTTTTAGAAGTTATGGGCGTTCAACCACTCCTCTAGTGTCCTCCCAGACCTCCAGGTCATCACCCAAGCCTTGAACCCCATCCCAAAACACCATCTTGGAATGTTCAAACTCTCAGAATCTCATTCTGATTCCTATATCTCAAAAAAATAATTGTTTAGGAAATTAAAGGTTCAAACTTCCCCAGGAAATTTCCAACATGCAACGACGTAGGCCATTACAATTTTTTTAAATTGTTTTTCATAACATTTTTCATATTTATACTAAAAGTAATTTTTACCACCTTTATAAATTGAATCATAAAAATAGATTCCATATTTAGGATCATCGTGTTTAAATTAGGTGATATCACTACCACAAAATTGGGTTTCCGCAGTGCCACCCTTTAACAGCACTAAAAAAGTGCTGATAAAGGGGGTGCCTTTATCAGCACTTTTTTAGCACTCTTAAAGGGGCCCCCTTTATTAGCGCTTTTTTAGTAGTGTTGATAAAGGTGGGGCTTTATCATCACTTTTTTCCTAGTGCTGATAAATTGTATATTTAAAAAAATATATATATTGATATATAAGTGTATTTATATTTATATAAATATAATATATATTTTTTAAATATGTTTTAGATCGATTTGATATGTGGTAGATGCAAAATGGACACCCGGAGTAGAAGTTATGAACGTTTAGAGGGATTAAGGACCTTTTGGGATTTTAAGAATATGAGAAGGTGTTCCAGTGGTCACTATATTGTATTTTTATTTGTAATCTTTTATTTTATATGTGGTAGAGGCAAAACGGACACCCGGAGCAGAAGTTATGGCAAAACGGACACCCTGAGCATAACTTATGACCATTGGGAGGAATTATGGTCCTTTTGGCCTTAAAGAATGTGATAATGGGTTCCAATGTCACCAGAGTGTATATATTTTCTCAATATTCTATTTGATATGTGGTGGAGAAAAAATGGACACCCGGAACAGAAGTTATGATTGTTTGAAATTGAGCAACCCTCATAGCGCCTAAAAACCTAAGAAACCTATAACTCACTAAAACAACCATAACTTCTGCTTCGGGTGTCTGTTTGAGTGCCACAACCAATAAAATAAAATCTATTGAGATGATTGAGGACCACTTCCAATCAAAACTGTGATAAGATCAAAGAAACGGAAGATATATCAGTTATACCACTCTAAAAAAAACTCCAACTTCAAACGGACATAACTTTTTCTTCGGGTGTCCGTTTGGGATCTACCACATATAAAATCAAAGGAAGTGAAGGTATATACATAGAAAGCTAATTAGAACAAATTTACAGTCATAAATTAGACTCTAAAACCCCAAAAACCCATCAAAATACCTCCAAAACTCTATTTTTGTGTCTGGTGCCCTGTTAATTTTTTCTTAAAATGGTAATAACTCCTGATCTATGTGTCTTTTTGGCCTCCTCTACCTGTTATATCATAGTTCATTCCATGATATTCGGTTTGAATGGTCACAGAGCTGAAACGGACACCCAGATCATAAGTTATGCTCGTTTTAGTGACTCTGTGGTTTGTTAGGTTTTTCAAGCCCCCATTTCTAGCACTTTTCTCCCGTTTGTTATTTTTTCAAATAGTTGTAACTTATGATCTGCCTATCCATTCGGCCTCCAACACCTATCATATCAAATCTTGTTTGATGATCTTTGATTTTATTGGTCATGAAGCTAGAATGGACTCTCTGATCAGAAGTTTTCATCGTTACCCTGAGTTTAGGGTTTATTTGACTTCCTGACTGTATTTATGAGTTTTGAGGGTTTCTCCATTTTTTACCTTTTTTCAGTTTTTCAGGGCTTGTTATTGTTTTTCATAATTTACTATTATTTATAATCAAATATATAACAATATATACATATTTTTTATATATTCACACATAAAAATTTAATTTTATAAATAAATAATTAAACATATTTACATATAAAATATATTTCTCAATATATAAGCCTTATATAAATAAAAAACTAATATCCATTTTATTTAAAATACAAATATATGAATATTTATATACCTATATAATGTGTACTTGTATATGTGTGTGTGTGTGTGTGTGCTTTTGTATTAACAAACTGATATATATTATCTATATATTCTAAACATATGTATATACATATTAATATATAATATTTGTAAATATATATAAATATGTATAATTATACTTACATATACACATATAATATGTGTGTGTGTGTGTTGTATATATGTATTTATTTATTTACAAACACACACAAAAAACATATTTTATAAATGTATTTAAAACTGGTCTTATAAATATATATTAATATACGAATAAATATATTAATATATAAATATAACTATATATATATTAATATACGGATATATATATATTAATATAACTAAATATATATATATATATATATTAATATAAATATATATGTTAATATAAATATATATATGTTAATATAAATATATATTAATATAAGAGTAAATATAACTAAATATATTTATAAATAAATAGATATATTAATAAATGAATAGAAAAGCAATATGGTGGAGTGGTAAAGGCTTAGGAACGCAAGCAACATGTCTCGAGTTCGAATCTAGGGGGAGGTAGGTCGCGCACGTGAGTGGAATAATGGCTAGTGTTGTTAAAGGGTGGGGGCACTGTTAAAGGCTGGGGGGAGGCTGGGGTGTGCGGGATGGGGGGGCTGTTGTTGAAGGGGGGTTCAAGCGCTTTTGAAGTCCCTCCCCTAATTGCAGATTTTTTTTTTATTTTTTAATGTTTTTTAACTTTTATTAGTGCTTTTAAAATAGCGTTGATAAAAGGGACCCCCTTTATCTTCACTGAGATTAACAATGCTTTTTTAGCACTATAAATTGACTTTTCTAGCACTAATAAAGGCCATATTTGTAGTAGTGTATGTTCCATTTTATTTTTAGTCATAAAATTAAGTTACCTAGGTAAAAATTTAGTCATAATAGTTACAGTTAAATGTAGTAAATGGTTAAACTGATGGATAATGCCAAAAAATCTTTAAAATTTGTCTAAATTTAATTTTATGAGTGGATTTAGACCCTATCTTATCCTATATTCAAAACTTTGTCCATTTGGTTCCACTTTCCTTTTAGAATGACCTTAATTTTATTTGAAGTTAAGGTTATTTACAAAAAATGTCACTCTATTTAACTTAATATTTTTAATATGTTTTCATGATATTGATAAGGATAAAAATAAAATATAAAAATTTTTATATAGTAATATTAATTATAAATAAAATATTCATTTTATCAAATTATTTTAAATTTTAAATAATAGCATAATTATCTAAAATGCTTACGCAATGTTGACACAATGCTTGTGCAAGTAGTAGAAAAATCGAGTAAATGATTTTAAAAACATTAAAAGTAATAATGTTGGGATGAGTTATGATGTTCCATGAATTTTATAGAAATTTATTAAAGATAAGTGATGATGTAAGTGTTTATATTTCAGATCCATTGTTATCTTAATATTTTTAAAGTCAAATTATGTGAATAGTCCGGAAAATGACTAGATATTTAATGTTAAAAAAATATTAATTTATTTTTAAAAAATATTATATGAGGAAAATTAGTATGGTAAATAGTATAAAATTTCATCCATGGTATATTTTTTACCCATATTCCTTCTTAGAAGTACATTCTTGACCCTTAAATTTTGAATATCAGTGAAAACACCATTGATTTTGGTCTATAAAAGAGACTCAATCTATACTTTCCAAAGACACATATGAGTTCAGTTTTCTCTCAAACCTATACCCAAATAAATCTTAAAAATCTTCCTATACAATTTCACTAATCCCCTGGTGTGACCATAAACCTCTCCTCTAAATACATTAAGCTCAATCGAAAGTAGGATACCCAAGGAAGAGGTTATTATCTTAACTGAATTCATTCAAGTTTTTTTCTTCTTCCACCTTATACAAATTAATTTTACCCATTATAACATAATTAAATTGGTATTATTAGTATACTTAAATGTTATTATGTTGACGGGAAATCCATTATCTACTTCTCTTTCATCCAATGAAAAATGAAAACGTCGCTCGTGTGTGCATGCAAACTACTGCCTTTATGAACAACGTATTTCATTTTTCATCACCATATCACCTGGATGATAATAAAATATAGATTAAATGAATAATTATTATATTTATAAAATAATTATAATTCTGGAAAGATAAATAATTATCTACCTTCTTTCCCATATATTCATTGGAAAGTGAAAATGTCTCTTGTACATATGTGCAGATTTCCGCCTCCATGAATGACATATTTTATTTTTCATCACCGCCTTACATAGATGGTTTTAAAAGTGTATTTAATGAATACATATGATTTATATGACATGATTAATATTGTATTAATATTATGTAACCATTTTATGACCCCTTTCATCCGGGTCAATACACCAAAGTTGTTTTGGACTGAACGGCCCCAAAACATCTAATGTGAACATAACTGATTTAGTGACTAAATAAAAATGATAGTAATTGAAATAAAAGTAATAATAATAAATTAATAAACATTAAAAAGGTTATAAATTGGGTAAATAATTAATATATGTTTATTATTTAGGAAATTAAAAGATGTATGTGATGAGTTGGGGCTCAGGGTAAGGGGTTTTTCTTTAAAACCATGTTTTAAATGTTTTAAACTCTTTATATTCCATATCCATGTTATTTTAAATATTTTAATAATGTTATTATTTATAATTAAAATGAATTATTAAGTTCATTTTCGACTATATTTGACTTTCTTTACAAAGTTTTTGAAAGAAATATTTTTAATTTTTTCCATACGAGCAATTTTTTACTTTCCTTACAAAAGTGTGAAAAGAATATTTGTTTAACATTTATCGCATGACTTACTTTTTCTACCATCATAAACATTATTCATTATGAATATTCTTTTTCAAATTTTTATGGTTTTCCAAAGTAAAATCAATTTATAATATTCTATGAATTTTTCATTTTAAATAGTTTTCAAAGAAGAGTATGTTTCCATTTATTTTATGGGATAAATATAAGTGTTTATGCTTATGGGTTCAAAAGGATGTTTTATGAGTTTTATAATAAAAGACTAAGAATATATGTGTTTTATTTATGTTATAGTTCTTGGATATTATATATGATGATAGGTGGGTCTGTTATAGACATCTAATGCATTAGGAAGTGATTTATTCTCTAAGAGATATGATGTTGGAATCAACAGGGTAAGTTATTCCATTACAAGTTTATATTGGAATTAAGTGGTTAAGTTATTCCATTATGATTTTATGTTGGAATTAACTGGTTAAGTTATTCCATTTTTAGTTTTATGAATATGGTGTTTCCAAGTAACCTTTATGATTTATTCTTTCTTATGATATGGTTTTATGAAACATTTTGATCAAAGAAGTTGATTTCCATGTTTGAAGGTAAATTTTATACAATATCAAGGTTCTTTGTTTAAAGGAAATTCTTTTTTAAGTTTTTTTAGCATTTAAAAGGCATAAAAAGTTTTCTTTTTTTAATTTATATCTCTTACTAAGATTTGTTTTGTTCATCCCATGTTTTTAAATGTTTTTCATGGGGCCTAAGGATGTGTAAAAATTATAACAAGGTTAGTCATTCAATTTTAGTGGATCGCCTTGAATGAAGAAAAAGTGTCATGAATGAAAGAGGAGTTTAAACATAAGAACCTATTTTTGTGGGAAAAAATGTACAATGTGTGATAGTTCTCCCTATGTAATGTATGAGTTTTCATAATTCTCTAAAATTCTAAACCTAAAAGATCCAGGGAATGTAAAAAGTATAATTGTTTCTATTAAACTCGTAATTATGAGTTGGTTATGTTCAATTTGTTATGGTTAGTATCAAAGGAATTATGTAAAGAATGTGTTTTTAGAACTAGATTTGGAAGTGTGGGTTTGGGGTGTTATAGTATGTGTCATGTTCCATGTCATATTTCCATGGTTTACATATCCTTATAATTGTGATTTTACTATAGAAATTCCATTTATCATTGCTCAAAATGGGTATTGTTGGTGCTATAAAAGTTTTGTCATGATAAGTGATGATAAAGTTGGTCACTTTTATCAATGTTAGAAAAGGAACTAATAAAGGCACCATTTACTAGTGCTAAAAAAATAATTGATAAAGACCCCATTTATCAACGTTTTTTCAGCATTGATAAGGTTGGTTTTATCAGAATTTTTAGCGCTTATAAAACTAGAAAAATGGGTTTTTTCAAAAAAAATGTACTCCTCTCAATACCCCCTCCATAAATGTTCATCCATTGGCCCCCTTTATCAGTGTTCCCCCCTCCCTATTCAACTACGTGTTCCTGGATTCAAACATAGGACCTCTATATGAAAAATAAACACCCTTGCCACCACTCTATCTTGTTTTCTTCTGTATTTAATGATATATGTAACGACCCAGACTTTTTAAATGATATTTTTTTCTGAGAAAATGTGTATTATATTATATTATACACAAAAAAACATATCTCTTTATTAATGAAGTTGTATTTATAGAGTATAGAGGGAAATGCGACCATCGGGATTTGAACGTTATAATATTGTTGGTCAAATATGATCGTTAGTCAATATAACCATTGGAAAATTTGACCATTGAGAACTATAACCATTGGTAATAATTCTAACACTACAATTAGTATTTATAAGTAGTAATGAAAAAGGATAATTAATGTAAAAAGGAGAAGCGATGGCCTCAACTAATAGAGTCATGTCGTATGAATCCCTTTTGTCAGAACTTGGGAGGGAGGTAGCATCACTAGGGTTCACCCTTGACCAATAACAAGTCAAGCTTTAATAAGTGAAGCTATAACGAAATCTTATTTGGGTGAAGTTCAAGTTGGTGGAAATTACCACTTAGTCGATCTTAGCTGAGTTGCCCCATGAATCTATCACCATATCAAACCTTACCCTTAGGTCGTATGTGAGTGTTATAAGGGGTTACATGTCTAGGCCTTAATTACTTAAAGTTTAATTCCTTTGTATAAATAAAATTTTTATTCCATCAATTTTTTTTAATAATAGTTTTGCTAAATAAAATATATTTTTAATTGAGACGGATTTGATAAATTGATTTTACAGACACAAATTGTACTTTTCAAAAAAGATATAAATTTTTATAATAAACTAAGGTATTCTTAATAATATTTATTTTAATTAAATGGTATTTTAAAAACACTTTTATTTAAATAGAAATGATAAAATAATTTTATAATGTCCTAGGAAATTTTTAAGTGTCATAAATTTAACTATGCCTTACAACCCACTATTTTTTTTAATAAATAAGGATTTTTATATTTAAAAGTTAAAATTATAATATTTAGAGAATTATTATGATAAAATAAACATAATTTTTTAAATCATAATGTTGAAATTATCTTAGCATGAATTTATGAGAATTTTCTAAAATGCAATATTTTTTCATGAATAGTAAAAATATAGTTTGGGTTTTTCGGTATGTTTAATGACTTCATAATTATTTAATAATGATAAAATGATTAATTTACCACAATACATGACCTAAAATGTGTTATTTTATTAATATCAAGTATTTTAATGTATTTTAATCAATTTCCAAAACCTATAAGTGACTTTCCAAAGTCTAAAATAAAAACTTTGATTTTAAAAACATTACTTTGTGGAAAATTTAATTTTCCATGACAAAATAAGTAATAAAAATTATGCTCAGATATTTTGTGTTAAAATAACTTAAAATTTGACCCAAATTTTCAAAACCCTGGGCAAAAACCATGGGTAATTCAATGGTTTTTCTTTTTCCACAACCTAGATTTCCAAGGCCTATATTTGGAAATTATTAAACAAATATTATACGTTTGCTATCAATACCCACCCATTTCTCTATTTCCTTTCACTCACAATTATTACTCCATGAATTTCTGGTATTTTTTATCCCTAAGAGTCTTAAATCCCCCAAGGTACCATTTCTTAATATTTAGGAGTAACTCTTCAAGGTAAGGGAATTATCCTTCTTTTCTCTTCAATTCAAGAAATTCTTTTTGTATGTGTCTTATAACTATTATGATTTATCTATTTTATTAACCTTTTTATCATACCCTTAATTACAAATTATGTTTTATTAGTGGTATACCCTTTTCCCCTCTCATTTTACCCTTTTCTAAAACCATGTTTTATACCCGTCATGCTGCCGAATTTACTTCTCAAAATTTCTCTCTTATCCTTAAGAAATTCTATTTTATTTTATTTGTGTGGATACCCAAACCTTTTTATTTTCCATAAGTATTCACCTATATATAAAAATTATTTATTTTATTCGGGGATTTACACATAAGAAATCCATATTTCCTTTTCATGGGCTAAAAATGACGTAATGATCATGTCTTTAAGCACTTTTGTACATCATGATTTTGATAATAAACTCATTCTTTATTCTCCACTGGTTATTAATGAAATGATTTAATATGATTTATGTAGATCACATTAATGAATACATATGAAGGGTGTTCCCTGATAGCGCTCCAATGTATTGGGTAAAGAATTTAATCTCTAGATATGACATGTTTTATGATACCTTGGTGAATAACCTTAGTAATTTTCAATTATGACACCTTGGTGATATGATTATGAATGTATTATTTAAATGTTGTGTCCACATTTACATGTTATGATTAATGTTATTTTTATTATGATATGCATAATGTTCCCTTTCTCATGCCATAATGATATTCCTCATGTTCTTATTGATATTCATCATGATCACATGTAAATTGTTTCCCTTGTTTATTCTCTTAATAGGTTGCATGTTCTCCCATTTCATTTAATGTATATCCCCAGGTTATGATATGTAGTAAATGTAACTTAGGATGAACCCATGAATAAGTATTTCAAGTAGATTAGAAGAATGTTTTATGTTTTCATGTATTATATTCCCGATTTCTAATAAAGTAAACTTTAAAAGATCCGATATTTGTTCCATGCAATAAAAAGCTTATATAATAAAAATGTGGTATGTCATAGTTGGTATCAAATGATGATTTAGTTATTTGTAGGAATTATTAATATAAATCCTTAGTATGAACCCTAGGTAAAAGTTAAAAATATAAGAAAACATCCTGGTATTTTGGTGAAGTATTAAGTAAGTGGTTTCTGAGAAAAGAAATATTTGTATGGATAAGAACAAGTGAATGTGGATCTGGCACAAATTTATCTAGGGGTAACACCCGAAAACACCACATTGATCTAGAATCAATCGGGAACTAGTGCATGAAAACATGCTTTATTGTACTCCTGGTTTGACACTCTTGGGGGATATATTTGGTTAAACAAGATTTTTATAAACCATTATGAAGGATATATAGAAAATTTAATTATTGTTAAAGAATAACATATTTAAGCATGATGTTTAATACATGAAATTCATTTAGAGTTATAATATTCTTAAAAGAAACACGTTTCTTACTAAGGTTTTCTTCATTTATAAAATGGTGGGAAATAAGAGGAATCGCATAAATGATGAGCACAATGGACGATGCATTGAGGACCCTCTGATGGAAGCTAGAATGGAAAAAATTCATGATAATTATGAATCAACTATCTTGAGTTATGAATAATAACTTGAATCAAGTTGAACGGCCAGATTCACCTCGAAGGGAAAAACTTGTCGTTGAGTCCTTCATACATCAACAACCGCCTTCTTTTAGTGGATCTACCAACCCTTTGATTGTTGAACAATGGGTAAGATCTATATAAAATATATTTTCTATATTCCATTGTTCATAGTAAGATAAATTCACCCTAGAAGCTTACCACTTGGAGGGAGAATCTGATTAGTGGTGGACACTGATTAAAAACACGAAGCCAATAAGGGAGATTGATTCTATGGAGTGAGAAGAGTTCAGGGGAATATTTTTCAATAAATATTTCCCCCATTTGATGCGAATGAAAATGTATAAGGAATTCCTAGAATTGAAGTATAAATAAAATGAATCGGTGGGAATCTATGAGATGAACTTTACAAGATTTGCTCGTTACACCTCTAACTTTTTTATGGATCCTAAGGGAAAGGTTGGTAGATTATTCAGTGGACTGAGACCCCATCTTCGGAGGAATATAGAAAATAATGATTATAAAAGCTATGAAGAGATGGTGTGGAGTGCTATAAAGATTGAATTAGAGTTTGGAGAAGTGCAGTGGTGACATAGGTCGAATGAAAATAATAGAGTTATAAATCCAAACTTAAGGAGGAACTTTGATCGTGGAAGATGAGGAAAGAAAGTGAAACTTACCACATGAAATAAATGTTGGAAGAAGAATTCAGAGAACTACTTGATTGGGAGTTTAAAATGATACAAGTGTCGAAGAGATGGCCATATAGCTCGGAACTATCATGGTGATGTGAAGCCTCAACTTCTCAACATTAATGAAAAGGTGAAGATGGTGCAGGACCAGATTGAAGTTAAATGCTTCAAGTGTGGATAGCTTGGTCACTTTTACAATCAATATATAAATCAGAGGATAATAGAGGTAAATCACCATCAACCTTAGTATAGGACAAGGGAGTAAGGTCGGGCATTTTATATCACAATGGATGAAGTAAAGGCTTCAAATGATGTGGTGGAAGGTACACTCGTTGTTCTTTCAAAGCTATAAAGTACTTATTTTTATTCTGGTTTTATGCATTACTTTATTTAATCCAAGTTTTCAAAGAATATATAATCAATCCTTGAGATTCTATAAGTATATTTATCAATCAAGACTCCTAGAGGGATTATCCAAGCATCGATAGTGTATAGAAACTCTAGTATTGACTTTGGTGAGCACAATTTCATTGTAAATATAGTATTCATTCCCATGATAAAATTCAACACTATAATAGGGATGTACTGGATCTCAAAGTATAATTCTAAGATAAACTATAGATGTAAGTAAATATTAGTAGTCTTGAATGGAAAACCTACAGTTATTTTTAAAGGAGAGATATCCTAACCTGAGATTTGTCTAGAAGCACCTCCAATATCCTTCTTTATGAAGATGATCAGTGAAGAGGGACAAGGAAATGAAAGTATAAAGATAGAAAATGTTCCTATATTTTAGGAATACATTGACTTATTTCTTGAGGAGTTACCTAGACCTCCCCTAGAAAGATAGGTAGATTTCTCCATTGAACTCATACCTAGATCCAAGCTGATATCAAAGACCCCATATGGAATAAAAAATGTGGATCTAGAGGAATTAAAGAAATAACTTCAAGATCTTTTGGAGAAGGTATTTATCCGACCAAGTGTGTCTCCTTGGGTATCACATGTTCTCTTTGTGAAAAATAAGTATGGATCAATGCAACTATGAATTGATTATAGAGAACTTAATGGGATCACAGTGAAGAACAAGTACCCCATCTCAAGGATTGATGATTTATTTGACCAGCTTCATGGGGCTCAATTCTTCTCAAAGATTGATCTTTAATCTGGTTATCATCAATTGAGGGTTAAAAAAGAATATATTCTAAATATTGTCTTCCAATAAAGATATGAGCATTATGAGTTTGTTGTTATGCCCTTAGACTTGACTAATGCTCCTACTATATTTATGGATTTGATGAATGGAGTATTTAAGGACTACCTTGATAAATTTGTGGTAGTTTTTATTGATGATATTCTAATATATTACAAAAGTTGTGAGGATCATGAGGATCATCTAAGGGTTATATTTCAAACTCTGAGGAAGGATGGGCTATTTGGAAAATTTAGAAAATATGGATTCTGTTTACAAAAAGTTGATTTCTTGGGGCATATTATAACCAATGAAGGAATCTCAATTGACCCTGCCAAGACAAAGGTTATAGAGGAGTAGCCTCATCCTACAATAGTAATAGAGATTTATATTTTCCTTGGTTTAGTAGGATATTATAGGAGTTTTGTGAAAAAAAATTCATCACTTTCTAATCCACTAACCAAGTTAACTTGAAAAGGGTCTAAGTTCATCTGGAATAAAGAGTGTAAAGAAAGTTTCCAAGAACTGAAGAAGATATTGGTTACTTCACATATGTTAGCTCTACCCTCTATCATATAAGGATTTTTTATTTTTATCGATGCATATTTGAAAGAGATTGGGTGTGTCCTCATGAAAATTGATAAGGTGGTTGTTTATGAATCTTGACGGTTAAAGTCTCATGAGCAGAATTATATTATGCATGACCTGGAGCTAGTTGCGGTTATTTTTTCTCTGAAGATATGGAGACATTATCTTTATGGGGAGAAATATGATACATACACAGACCACCAAAGTTTGAAGTATATATTTACACATAAGGAATTGAAAATGATACAAGGGAGATAGTCGGAACTTATTAAAGACTATGATTGTGCAATTCATTATCAAACTGGAAGAGAAAACAAATTTGTTGGTTCATTAAGTAGGAAAGACCCTATTGTGATGACAATGGTGAGGATTCAAGGAGATCCATTGATCAAGGACCTAGTAAGGTTGGACATGGGAATCACGAGGAAGGGACATAATCAATCCTGTCCCAAATTATTTTTCAACCATCGTTACTAGAGAAGATCAAGAAAGACCAAAGAGAAGATACTTTGTTACAAAAGAAGATAGAGGATGTGGAGAATGATAAGTTTCCTGAGTTCAATATTGATCAAGAAGGCATACTGAAATTTTTTATAAGGCTATGTGTTCTATCTATTCCAGAGATAAAGAAAGATATGATGGATGAATCACACATCTCTATATTCTCTATACATCCTGGAAGCACTAAAATGTATAGGGACCTTCGTGATCATTATCAATGGGATAATATGAAAAGGGAGATTGTTGACTACACTGTAAGGTGCTTAATATGTCAATAAGTGAAGGCAGAGTGAAAACTTCCTAAAGGGTTATTGCAACCACTACCCATACCAACATGAAAGTGGGGAAATATCACTATGTACTTTGTCACTGGTCTCCCAAGAACATCTAAGGGAAACAATGTGATATGGGTTATAGTGGACCGACTCACCAAGACTACCCATTTTATCACTATCTAGGAAGATTTATCTCTTGACCAACTTGCCAAAATATATGTAAAGGAAGTGGTGAGGTTGTATGGGGTGCCACTTTATATCTTTTCTGATCGTGAACCAAGGTTCACATCTAAATTTTGTAGAATTCTTCAACATGCTCTGAATACTAAATTGAATTTTAATATGACTTATCACCCCCAAGATGATAGACAATATGAAAGGGCTATTCAGACACTCTAGGACATGTTGAGAACATTCTTAATGAAATTTAAAGGTGGATGGGATCAACACCTCCCATTAGTTGAGTTCTCATACAATAATAGCTTCCACTTGAGTGTTTAAATGGCACCATATGAAGTTCTACATGGTAAGTGATGTAGAACTCTTACATGTTGGGATGAAGTTGGTGAGATAAAGCTTTTTGGGCATGATCTTGTGAAAGAGATGATGGAAAAGGTTTATGTCATCCAACAACACATAAAAGATGCTTAGAGTTGGCATAAAAACTATACTGACCACCGTTGAAGGGACTTGAAGTTTGATGTTGGCAATAAGGTTTTCCTTTGAATATCACCATGGAAGATAGTCATACAGTTTGGGAAGAAAGGGAAGTTTATCCCCAGGTACAATGTATCCTATGAAATCCTTGATCACATAGGAGTAGTGGCATATCAGCTAATACTTCCACCAAATAGAGCTCAAGTTCATGATGTATTTGATATATCTATCTTGAGGAAGTACATACTCAATCCCTCACATGTACTGAATATGGATGTGGTGCAACTGGAACATGGCCTCTCTTATAAGGAGCATTAGATGGAGATCTTGGACTGTAGAGACAAGGTTCTACACAATAAAACTACCCACCTTGTCAAAGTGTTGTAGAGGAAACATGAGTTTGAAGAGGTGACATGGGAGCCATAGGAAACAATTAATCAGAAGTACCCTCACCTTTTCTCAACTGAGAGAACGAGTTGAAATTTCAGGGATGAAATTTCTTAAGGGGGGAAGAATGTAATAGACCAAACTTTTTAAATGATATTTTTTTCCTAATATAATGTGTGTTATAATATATTATACACAAAAAACCCATATATATTTATTAATAAAGTGGTATTTGTAGAGTATAAAGTGAAATATGATAATTGGGATTTTCCCATTATAGGACTATTGGTCAAATATGACCGTTGTTCAATATAACCATCAGAAAATTTGACTGTTGAGAACTATACCCATTGGTAATAATTCTAACATTATAATTAGTATTTATAAGTAGTAATGATAAAGGATAATTAATGCAGAAAGGAGAGGTTATGGCCTCAACTAGTAGAGTCATGTCATATGAATCCCTTTTGTCAAAACATGGGAGGGAGGTAGCATCACCAGGGTTTTCCCTTGACCAAGACCAAGCTAATCTTCAACAATTGAATCTATAATGAAATCATCTTTGGGAGAAGTTGGTGGAAATTACCACTCGGTCGATGTTAGCCGAGCCGCCCCATGAATCTATCACCATCTCACACCTTACCTTTAGGTCGTACACTGGTGTTATAAGGCGTTAAATTTCTAGGCCTTAGTTACTTAAAGTGTAATTCATTTGTATAAATAAAACTATCATTCCATCAATTCCTTTTTAATAATAGTTTTTCTTAATAAAATATATGTTTAATTGAGATGAATTTGATAAATTGTTTTTACAGACACAAATTGTACTTTTTAGAAAAGATATAAATTTTTATAATAAACTAAGGTATTTTGAATAATATTTATTTTAATGAAATGGTATGTTAAAACACTCTTATTTAAATATAAATGATAAAATGTTTTTATTATGTCCTATAAAATTTTTAAGTGTTAGAAATTTGACTATGCCTTACAACCCGCTATTTTTTTAATAAATAAGGTTGTTTATATTTAAAAGTTAAAATTATCATATTTATAGAATTATTTTGATAAAATAAAAATCATTTTTGAAATCATCATGTTGAAATTAGGTTAGGGTGAATTTATGAGAATTTTCTAAAATACTTTATTTTTTCATGAATAATAAAAATACAGTTTGAGTTTTTCAGTATGTTTAATGAATTCATAATTATTTAATAATGATTTAATAATTAATTAACTATAATAAATGACCTAAAATATGTTATTTTATTAATATATAGTTTTTTAATGGATTTTAATCAATTTCCAAAACATATAAGTGTCTTTCCAAAGTCTAAAATGGAAACTTTGATTTTAAAAACATTACTTTGTGGAAACATTGATTTTCCATGCTAAAAGAGGTTATAAAAATGATTCTTGATTCTTGTGGATTAAAATAACTTAAAATCTGACCCAAATGTCTAAAACTATGGGTAAGCTAATGGTTTTTATTGTTTCCATAACCTAGATTTCCAAGGCCAATATTTGGAGATTATTAAACAAATCATCCACTTTTGTTATAAATATCCACCCATTTCTTCATTTAGTTTCACTCTCAATCCATCATCCACGAAGTTCTAGTGGTTTTTCATCCCAAGGACTCCTCCCAATGTATCCTAAAGTCCCCAATGTTCCATTCCTTTATATTTATGAGTAACTCTTCAAGGTAAGGGAATTATCCTTCTTTTCTCTTCAATTCAAGAACCTCTTTTTTGTATGTGTCTTCTAATTTTTATGATTACTCTATTTTATTAATATTTTGATCACACCCTTACTTACAAATTATGTTTTATCAATGGATTACCCCTGTCCCCTCTTATTTTACCCTTTTTTAAAACCACGTTTTATACGCGACATGTTGCCGAATTTACTTCTTAAAATTTCTCTCTTATCCTTAAGAAATTCTCTTTTATTTTCTTTGTATGGATACCCAAACCTTTTTATTTTAAATGGGTATTAACCTAAATGTAAAAATTATTTATTTTATTCAGTTATTTTCACATAATAAACCTACATTCCCTTTTCTTGGGCTAAAAATGACGTGATGATCATGTCCTTAAGCATTTTTGTACTCCATGATTTTAATAAGAAATCCATTCTTTATTCTCCATGGGTTATTAATGAAATGATTGATTATTATATATGTGGCTCACATTAATTAATACATATGAATGGTGTGTCTTGATAGTGCTCTAATTCATTGGGTAAAGAATCTAATCTCTAGATATGATATGTTTTATGATACCTTGGTGAATAACCTTGGTAATTTTCAATTATGAAACCTTGGTGATATGCTTATGAATTTATCATTTAAATGTTTTAGCCACATTTCCATGTTATGATTCATGTTTTTTTATTATGATATGTCTCTTTTTTCCTTTCTCATGCCATAATGATATTCCTCATATTCTTATTGATATTTCTCATGATCACATGTAAATCATTCCCCTTGCTTATTCCCTTACTAGGCCTCATGCTCACCCCTCTCCTTTAATGTATGTCCCTAAGTTATGAGATTTAGTAAATGTAACTTAGGATGAACCCATAAAGAATCCTTTCAAGTGGATTATAAGAATTTTTTATGTTTTTATGTATTATGTTCTTGATTTCCAAGAAACTAAACTTTAAAAGATCCTTTGTTTTGTACCATGTAATAAAAAGGTGGGATGTCATAATATATTTATCTATTTATATATATACACATAAATCTTTTTTATCCATATATTTATTGATATATTCATATAATTAATTTTAAGAATATTTATAAAATCTATGTTTGTGTGTGTGTGTGTGTTTATATATCTATGTGTATATATTTATACATTTGTGTGTGATATATATATTTATATTTATTTAAATATATTGAATATTAAAATTCATTTATATATATTAGAATATATACATAAATATATATTTTTTGTTAATAAAGACACACACACACACATATTTATAAACATTATATATACATTTGTATAGGTATATGCATATTCATACATTTTTATACGGTAAATAAAATGGATAATTATTTAAAAAATGTTGAGGTCGAAGCCTCAGTTTATTCAGGGAAAGGGGTTGCATTACAAAGAAAAGTAGATAACATGAAATTCAAGGATGTACTCAACAAGACTCGAACTTGAGACCTCATCGATACCCACAGAGGCGGCTACCACTGAGCTACATCCTGGGGGCTAAAATGGATAAATTTTGATTTTAAATAAAATGGATAAATTTTTTTATTTACATATGATTTATATATTTAAAAGGATATTTTATATGTGAATATGTTTAGATATTTATTTATACAATTAAATTTTTATGTGTGAATGTATACAAATATGTATATATTTAATTATAAATAAAACTATAATATAAAGCACAATGAAATTTTAACACCGTAATATCCATATGAATGTAAGCTTGAGGAATAAATTTAGTCTCCACCAAAAAAAAGACAAGAAAGTCCTCTTAAATGAAGCTGAAAATTCATCAAATGTTTAATAATTAGGGCATCCTGATTAAAAACTCAATTTTGGAGACCTTTTAGACATTTTTTTATTAAGAAAAAACATAGATAAAGGTCCCTCTAGGTCTAGAAGTCATAGATTTCCCTGCAATATTTGATATGACATCTCATGAAGTCCAAATGAATATCTAGATCAAAATTTATGGTCATTCAAAGTTCAAGCCTTTTTTCAAATTTTCACAAGATCTTAATTAGTTTATTAATTTTTCCATCATGAAATTGTTGTTAAATGTCTATTACTCCATACTAGTAGGAAAATTATTAATTAATATTAATTTTTAATTATTTTATAAACCATTTTTCACTAAATATATTATATATTAAGTGTAAATACATATTTAGCATTATATAAAACGTATTTAAGAAAATATTATATATATATATATAACAATAGAAATGTGGTTTTATATTAAAATATGATTTTTAATAATATATATTTTTTATTTTATTTTATTAGCATTAATAAAAGTCCTGATAAATGCTTCCCTTTATCATCGCTGATAAATGATGACTTTTATTAGCGTTAAAAAAACACTGATGAAGGGCGTCATTTATCGGCACTAGAAAAAAGCATTAATAAAGGGAATCCTCTATTAGTGCTAAAAAATCAATGATTATATGTGTCTTTATTAGCACCAAAAAAATGCTGATAAATAATGGCTTTTATCTATGTTGAAAAAATGCTCATGGGGGGGTATCAACGTTTTTTAGCACGGATAAAGACACCCTTTATCGGTGCTTTTAGTTAGCACTAATAAAAGTGTAACACTGAATAAGCGTGATTCTGTAGTAATGTATGCTTATATGGTGATAACAACCTGTGTGATCATTTATGCACTCGTGTTAACCCATGCTCTGTTTCTTTCTTGTTATCACTTCCCTTGTTGGGCTTTTAGTTCATCCTTTCTTTGAAGCATCTCCTTGAGTAATCATATTTGTTGAAAGTTGTGATGGTTTATAGGAGGGCTATGATGGGTATTTAAATAATGTTTATGGTCTTATGCGTATTTAAGTTGTAAATTGAACATGGTTTTCCAAGACATTAAACCTATTGAGTTTGATGTGCTCGATGTTATATATGTTTATCTAAAAATGATGTAATAATTATATATATAATGTATGGAATGTTATGATGCTCAGATGTCTTGAGCCTCCTATGATATCCACTGATAATATGAATTACTAAGGATCTAAAATATATCAACACTGATATCTTATCAAATATTACAAAATGGTAGGTTATTCTTATGATAAAAGAAGTAAAAAAACAAATCTTGCAATCAAATAATGGTAGAGAACTCATGTCACCTTATAAGAATAGTGTGCTCCATGCATTAGTTTTCTATACCATTACCTCATGGTGTACAAAAAAATCCAATGACACATCGAACACTTCTCTACCCATTAAACCCATGCACGAACATAATATTTACACTTTTATACGTTGTTTTATAATGTGAATTTAATCAAACAACACTCATTTGAGTCTTTCATGAGTGAAAAAGGTTAGTTTAAATGTTATTTAAATGAAATTTTTAAATAATAATTAGATAAAATATCATTTGTAAGATGATTTAAAAAAAACATACCTTGTAATTTTATTTTTATAATTTTCTTTTGAAAACCCAACTATACTTTTTCTAAATGGCCGATATAATAGTTATTTATAAGTACTATGATTAAACTCAAGTTAAACTATATAAAAAATAAATATTTTTTATGATTAATAAATATATTTTATTAAACATATCCAACATATATTCTTGTATCATTATTATTCCAATAAAAGAAAAATCTATTGTATACTTAAAAGTTGGCTTTCCCCATGCACACGTGTCGTCCCCTCAGCCAATGTTTTCCCTCCAAAAAAATTCAGCCATATGCCTCTCCTCCCATCTTGATTCCCCATCTCCCTCCCCTCCTGATCCCCCATCTCCCTTCCCAACTACCATCTTCACCCTTGCCTCTTTGTCTTCCTCTCCACTTCATCTCGACCTCCACCACCCCGACTCCCTTCTCCACCCCTTCCTCTAGCTCCCTCTCCCTCTCCCCCAACTCCCTCTCCCTCCCTGAGTCCCCTCTCCACCTCCACCCCCTGTCCACCCGCCTACCTATCCCCCAGCTCCCTCTCCCTCCCCGACTCCCCTCTCCCTCCCCTCGCATTCATCCCTCTCGATCTATCCCTCAAATTCCACCTCAGCCTACATATCGCTTCCTCCCTGCCTTCTCGTATCTGCTCCCACCTCTAGCATGATGTTTATGTTCACCATCCTCCGACTCCCCATCTTATAGGCTACCCGACTATGCCTCCTTGTCTTTCCAGAAGCCTGTGTAACATCTCTCCCAGGAACCCTATCCACCTCCTCCATTTTTTTGTCACAAAATATAAGCAAAGTTGTGTATTTTTTTGTTATATAATTCAATATTGATGTGTGAATCCCATGTATGCAAAGTTATTTCAACTTTCTGAAATATTCTATTAATTTTGTACGATTATATCCAGATTAAAAAATGTTTCATCCACAATTAATCGTATGTGTGCACTGATTTTCATAATGTAGGTTTGGTTGATATACATTCCCTGAAGAACATGCGAGTTTCAAACCTGATCTTTAATTCATTTGGGATAATTTTTCTCTCTAACTCCATTCCAGACATTGGAAAATTGGAAGTGTGTTTGATCTAAGTGGTACTCATGTGATTGTGTGCATTACCTCAGCTATTGGAGCTCTAAACTCTCTCAAAGCCTTATCCTACCATCAAAGCGAAGTACATGACCCCTTGCCTGTAGAAGGTGATGAACTTTATCATTTATTCACGTCTTTGTACAAAACGTAGTTTGACATGATGTTATTTCTATTTGATTCTTATAATAAGTTTGTACTTCTTTGCATGATTAGTTTTCTAGATTTTTCTTAAATGAAACCTAATTATTGGTTTAGTTATTGGAAATAATTCCCAATTTCATTTTGTATCACATAATAGATTTTTTTTTCACTGTGATATTCAAAAGGATAAAATTTAATAAAATCGTGTTTTAGTAGACATCTCATTGTGACTATAAGTTTTTGTAGAGCTAATTGCATATTGAGTTTTTATAAAAATGCTATAGGATGGAATAGGAGGAATAGGAATGAGAGAGAGGGAAAATTGAAATACTGGTGTTTAGAAGAAGGAATGAAATTTATGGTTAATTATTGGAAAGGGTTTCCAAAATGAGAATTAATTTTTTGTTGTAATAATTAAGGATCCCATCACCTATCATTATACCACATATTTCTTATACTTAATGTAAGGTCTACTTTCGATTTTTGTTAGAAGGAATTGTTCGGTGTCCCACGAACCCTAGCTACCCCCACCCACTATTGTTGTTCGGTGTCCCACAAACCCTAGCTACCCCCCACCCACTGTTGTTGTTCGGTGTCCCAAAATTAAACACAGGGTATGTCTTTCGTGTTTCCCTCCTTTATATAGATTCTGATTCTCATTCCTCTTCCATATTTATGCTGATTTATGTGATTTTTTATCCCCAATATTCCCTGCTCCAAGTTATTCCCTCATCCCCTACAGTTTTCCTCCATCTATCACCCTCATGATCATTTTCCTCTTCTTGCTCTCTGTTTTCCCTTTTCTTCAATTTCTAATACAAACCTGATATTCCATGTTACAGGTTTCATTATAAAAATAGTTGTTTTTTTACAACTTCATCAATCTTTAATATTACAGGTATCAATATTAGTGTGATTGCTACAAATTTTATTCACCTTTTCATATTTACAACATGCTTTTCATTTTATTATTATTTTCTAACACACATCACCATGTAAATCTTGCTCATTTTATAGATTATCATTTTATATCTTGAATTGAAACACTTACTCATCTAAATTCGATATCTAAACTCTTTATCATAGAGATTATACTATTTTCAGTTAAAAAAATTATAATATAACTTATGATTATCATAATTTAATCGCACCCCTTATCATATCATTACAAACATGTCAGACCTTCCCTTCAACTACAAAGCAAACTCTAAGGAAGCTTGGTATTTTCTCATCTACTACATATGTAATCATATTTTAGCATTTACTTTATTGGTGATCTCTATTTTTATTTTTTTCTAATATTTCTTATATGTTTATAATCTTGAATATTATATTTATATCTCATATGTTTCATTGACTAAAGTGGAATAATAGAACTTTTTTGGAATTTCTTATGCCGCATCATGAATTATGTTCCCCCTCAATTAGATGTATTACAGAGAGCCAGATTATACGATGAGCATATTTCATTGTCGAATAATGTATCTGCAGAACTAAGTTACAGAATTAAATATATCATAGATAACTACAACATGAGTTATTGAATAGCATAATCTATAAATTACTGCATAACTGATTTACATAATTCATTCATGTCTCTCCGATAACATGCATAACTACAATGTCCACAACATAGTTGTTAAATTCATAACTGGTTGCATAACTAGAACGTGCAGAACTGCATAACTTAGTTACAAAATTCATAATTGCAATGTGCATGACATAGTAACAGAATACATTCCACTTTTTCTGATAATGTGAATAATGCAGTATGATTTTCTATTATCAACAAACTTTGAAATTACATCTGAAACAGGAGAGGGAGAGAAGAAGAAGAAGAGAAAGAAGACTCTCCGCTGGAATCCGTCGGAGCCAAGGCCGGAGCCTCCACTTCAACAGTAGCTAAAACCAATTATCAAACCTCCCTGCACCTTCAACCCCCATCCCACATTTATTAATCCCCAACCATCCCCAACAACCCAACCTGCTAATATCTAATACTATTTACAATACTGCCCTTATTTAATATCTCCTACAACTCACTGCACAACCCTTATTTAATATATCTTATAGCTCACTGCACAACCAACACTTGCATGACCCTTATCTCTATCACCCCCACCCGCATGAAATTCCACCTTGTCCTCAAGGTGGAAAAGCTCAGCATCATGTGGAAACAACTTTGGGTAGTATGTTGCAGAGCAGCTTCAAACTTCCAAGAGAAATTAGCAATCAAATTAGCTCTCACTCCACAACCAAGCTGATTAAAAACGTGCAACAGAAGTAACACCAGCTTCAGCTAGGCCACACCAGCTTGTATAACCTACTAACATTAGGAAGATTGAAAGCATCTAGACAACACCAATTTGTAATACTGGATTCCGACAACACCAACTATTATTCTGCTCCTCTGCATATATTTGAGCCCGCTGCACAAAAGGACCTTGAGCTTGAGCCTCCTTGTCGTCCTTATCCCGTCCGAACTGAAAAAACAAACTCTTTTTGTCGACTGTTTCTGCAATATATTCTTTAGCTCACGTTGCTCCCTCAATAACTTATTATTAGGACCAACTCTAGTCACAACAGGTGAAGGTGAGATAGTCTTTTCATTACCTTTCCAAGCCTGTGTAGCAACCAAAACAAGCAGAAATGGCACCTTCGTGGCCATAAGAATTAAAGGACAAGAAGGAGCTTACATTGGAATTGACACGGACTAGAGCAGCTCATGCAGCGACTGAGCGGGACTGGAAGTTTTCGGCACCTGTGACAACAAATGTTGCTCCACATGCTCATTCACACTTTTAGTCGGTCGGTCTGAACAGGACTGAGATGGCATTCCAACTACACCAGATGTCATTGGTAGCGTCTGTCTGGAAATCAATGAACAGAGGAACTGCTTCATTGGATCCAAGTCGACACTCCTGGTCCCCATTGCTATCGGAGTTTGAAGTCGAGGAACTTCCACAGCTAAAACATCTTTCTCCTCTCCTTGTCGGAGAGAGTATAAGGGAAAGCTAATGTTTCCATACTTTGCAACTCCTTTACAACACTTGTTTATTTCACAACAAATGGTTTAGATGGAATCAATATTCCATGTCGAAAGGGGAACCCCTCTATCGTTCTCTTCATGCATGGACTACAGTGACGCCGGTGGCCTCCGCTGGTTTTCTTCTGGCAAAACATCGACTGAACACGTTTGCACTTCCTGCTCATTGCGTTCCACAATTCTCAAATTAGGATCAAACTTGCATGCCTCCTTCCTTACTGGATCCTCTTGACAATCCTGCAAAATTTTCAACATCACGTGATGATACTTCAGGCGTTCCACTTGTTCCCTAGCCTGGTCTTCTCTTATCGTTTAAAGCTTTTGCATCACTGCTGCAAAGTGATTGCACAGTCTGTTGTTTCAACTCCTCCAATGCATCTATAAACTCCATTCTGGTCAGCACACACCATGATCCTCAACCACTGTGATATCATGCTCTCAATGAAAGCACTGAGTTGATATGACTATGAAGTTCTATTATCAATAACCTTTGAAATTACAACAGAAACAAGAGAGGGAAAGAAGAAGAAGAAAGGAAAGTAGACTCCGTTGGAATTTGACGGAGCCAAGGCCGGAGCCTCCACTTCAACAACACCTAAAACCAATTTTAAAACTTCCCTATACTTACAACCCCCATCTCACATTTATTACTCCCCAAATAATATCTAATGCTATTTACAATACTTCCATTATTTAATAACTTCTACAGCTCACTGCACAACCAACACCTGCACAACCCTTATTCCTATTAGAATACAATCCAAATTTTCTCATAATGTAAATCATGTCGTATGCATTCCCACAATTAAATGTATCACAAATAATTATAATAAATCTATTGAGTGTTAAATTCTATTATGTATTAATTTATACATTTTCTCTGACAATGTATACAGTTTCTCTCATAATCTGCATTATGCATTATTTTATATATTAATTTGTTGAGTATTAACTTTGAGTATTAAATTATGTCGAGTGTTATTGTATATAGATTCCCTGATAATGTAAATATTTTCTTTGATAATCTACATTATTCATTATTTTATTACACAACCTCTCTGACAGTTTGTATTAATAATTTTGTTGACTATTACCGAATACAGTTCCTTGGAAAAAAATTATTAATAAATTATGAAACTGTGTATTAAGGTATGCAGTTTATCTGAAAGAATGTATTGATATACAGTTTCATTGCGGATGTTTATTAACGTACATAGTAGCTCTGATTTTCTATGATCATAAATTCAGTTCAGTTTTAATATATACAACAACAACAAACTAGCCTTAAATCCAATTAAATGGGGTTAACTATGTGGATCAAATGTTGCCAATTAGTTTTATTGAATACCATATTTTCATTGAATTCATTTTGAATAATATCATCTTGAATGATTTTTTTAAAGGTCGTTTTAGGCCCACCTATACCTCTTTTAATAAGTGGATTTTTCATTAAATTTACCCTATTGATAGATAAATTTCTAGGTCTTCTTCTAACATGTCTTAACTATCTTAATCTAGTATCGGTTGTAACGTCTCAGTCCCGGGTGCCACTCAACGGGTACCCCGAAGCCGGTTCGCCACAAGACCTCAAGCGCATTTCCCCAAACGCCAGAGGCTGCCGACTAGCAGCGAGGGCTCAGGTCTGATAGTGGGAAAACTATGCCCTCATTTGTCAAAGTGTAGCGCAGTGGAATTTAAAGAAAACATACAACGACAGCGGAAGCAGTAAACCATACACAACTGAAATAAACTACAGCAGTGAATATAACCAACAGTATATAAATGATGATGCTACATGTTTCAAGCTCTAAGAAAACAGCCAGAACATGTTATACATCAATACAGTACAACAAAGAGCAGAGTACAGCAACACAAAGCAAAACAGCTGGCAGCGGCATCGCGAGCCTAGGCTCGGTCTCATGCCCTCCTACTCCACAGCAACAGTCAAGTACCTGTATAGGGACTCTTACCCCTGTCTACACCTACAGAAACGTAATCTGTTTGGGCCGAAAAACATGACTCAAACAGGGTGTGAGAAACATATCTCAGTAGGCACCCACCAAAGGCCCGTGCCCAACTGCGTGTAAACATGCAGCAATAGTGTGCAGTAGTAAAATGCAATAAAGTAAGCAGTACTCAAAAGTAACTCATTACCAGTTATATTGTCATTTTATTATCCATTTAATCCATTTAATATAAGAAATCACCACAGTGCATTTCTAGTAAACAACTAGAGTCCTTAGACACGTAAACTCCTACCCTCGGGTAACGAGTATCCAAAACAAGAATCTGCTCTTAGTCATAACAGAGTTTTGCCCTCAGGTCTAGGTAGTGTCGCCCTCAGGCACAGAATCAGCTGCCCACAGGCATGGAAGAAGTTGCCCTCAGGCCGAAATAACTACTACCCACAGGCTAAATAGTGCAGTGCCCACAGGCTAATCACAACAACGCCCTCAGGCTAAACAGGTAACCGGGCCATGCCCAACATGTCAAATGCAGTAAATAAGCAATTCCTCTCAAGACAATTCTACAATTACTACTTTAAAGGCATACCCTCGGGTATCCTGGACAAACGGCTAAACAGTGAAACACACCCCTGGGGTGGTTCCGGATCCAAACAACGATCCCAACCAGTATATTATTATCACAATTTAATCACCTATGCAATTCTAGGCATTAAATATAGCAAAAGCCTCATCCACATGACACCCCAACATGGGTTCGTGGCACGAAAACGCACAAAACCGCACGACAGTTGGAAATTTACACCAAGCCATCTACCTTATACGCCAACGAACGTTATACCCGAACGCCGACTCCAGAAACGCCCAAGAACGGCGTAGATCTGACGAAGAACAAAACCCGAACAAACGTAAATAACTCCTATTAGGAGAAGAATTGGTCAGAACCATACCGGGAGAGGAGAGAGTTTACCCGTACAGTTCCAACGGGATCGTCCGAGGCAGAAACTGATTCCAGACGAACCCCTGGCGGATCTTCAAAGGTCCAGCCTCCTCCTTTGGATCCAAATCGGCTCAAGTGTCTCCTCTGCCAAATGAGGAGGCTACTGCCTGTTTTAAGCCGAAAAAACAAAGTACACGGCGTGTACTTCTGAGTACACGGCGTGTACTTCTGAGTACACGGCGTGTACTTCTTTCATTTAACTGTTCATTTGGCGGCACCGGCACACTGTTCATCTATCGACATGAGTACGCGGCATGTACTCCCAAGTACACGGCGTGTACTGTCGCCCAGCTGCCGGCTGCTCCACTGCCTTACTGTTTAAGCTTGCCGACTGACTACACGGCGTGTAAGGTACCACTACACGGCGTGTAGTCGGTTCCTACACCATTCATCGCCGACAAGGCTACATGCCCCATGTACCCATTCCAAACGGCCAAAAGTACACAATGTGTGGAAAAGTGCACGGCGTGTAGTTCCAAAATTTAGGATTTTCCCCCATTTTCCATATTTTCTCAAAAACACTTAAGGAAAAGGAAAAAGAAGAAGCCCGTACCTCAAAACTAAGAATCGGGTTCTTACAAACTTCCCCCCTTATAGCAATTCGTCCCCGAATTTCCCTTCCAAGGGTGGTGAAGATAAAGCTCAGAACAGCTCTGGCCAGTGAGCACGTACGTCGGCCTCCCGCTCCCAGGTCTCGTCCTGCACTCGGCCATGCTGCCATAGCACCCGTACGAGAGGAACTGACCGGCCTCGGAGAACCTTCGTGCTCCTGTCAACGATACGAATCGGATGCTCCTTAAAGGACGCATCTGCTTCCAACTCAACCTCCTCAGGCTGAAAAACGTGAGACGGGTCTGAATGATAGCGGCGCAACTGAGACACGTGGAAGACGTCGTGCATGGCTGGTACCGCTGCGGTAACTGCAACCGATAGGCAACCAGCCCGACTCTCTCCCGAATCTTGAATGGTCCCACATACCTTGGTGAAAGCTTACCTTGTCTCCTGATCCGTTTGTGTCCCATCCTCGGCGAAACACGTAGAAAAACCTGATCCCCGACCACGAACTCTAAGGGTCGTCTGCGGCGATCAGCATAAGATTTCTGACGAGACTGCGTGGTAGTCATCCGCTTTCGAATCAACTAGACCTGCTCAGATATCTCCTGCACGAGCTGTGGCCCCAGTAAAGCTGCCTCACCTACCTCTAACCAGCACAAAGGTGAACGGCATGGCCTACCATATAAAGTATCGTAAGTTGCCATCTCAATAGTTGCCTAAAAACTATTGTTATAGGCAAACTAGACTAAGGGTATATGCTTCTCCCAAGAGCCCCTGAAGTCTAGGACGCATGCACGTAGTATGTCCTCTAGCACCTGTATCGTCCGCTCTGACTGGTCATCTGTCTGAGGGTGGTATGCTGTGCTCAGAAGCACCTGTGTACCCAGTGCCCTCTGAAAACTCTGCCAGAAATGAGACGTAAAGTGGGCATCCCTATCAGAAACGATAGAACGAGGGACCCCATGAAGACGTACGATCTCTCGGATATACAGTCTTCTGAGCTCGTCAACACCGAAGGTCTCCTTGATCAGCAAGAAGTGAGCTACCTTCGTGAGTCTGTCCACAACAACCCACACGACATCATTGCCTTGAGGTGACCTCGGCAATCCCGTCACGAAATCCATCGCGACATCATCCCATTTCCACTCTGGAATGGGAAACTGCTGTAACAGTCCGGCTAGCCTCTGGTGCTCTGCCTTCACCTACTGACAGGTGGAACTCCTCGTAACAAAACCAGCTATCTCTCTCTTCATACCCGGCCACCAGTACTGACGCCTCAAGTCACGGTACATCTTGGTAACCTCGGGATGAACTGCCCAAACTGAAGCATGAAACTCTCGCATCAGCTCCTCGCATATATCCCCTGGAACCCATACTCGTCCATGGAAACGCAAAACCTCATCATCGCCTATCGTCCAACCGGGAGGAGGGTCCTCACTTGCCACCTACTCCCGTAGAACTGGGCCTTCTAAATCAGATAGCTGCCTCATCCTCACTCTGTCCAGGAGGGTAGAAGTCACAGATAAAGAAGAAAGATAAATTTGCCCCTGACTGGTGTGTACCTCTAGATGCATCTCAGAGAACAAAGTCATGAGATGCCACTCACCACTGGCCTCCTGCACTGCATGTATCTGAGTCTTCCTACTCAGTGCATCAGCTACTGTATTACCTTTACCAGGTGTGTAGGCAAGCTCAAAATCGAAGGACTGTGGGTACTCAACCCACCTTCTCTGCCTCAGATTCAAGTCACGCTGAGTAGAGATATACTTGAGGCTTTTGTGGTCGGTGAAAACCACAAAATGCTCTCCCAACAGATAATGTCTCCAACAGCGCAACGCATGAACAACTGCAGCCAACTCGAGATCATGCGTCGGGTAATTCCGCTCATGTGGCCTCAACTACCGAGACCCGTACGCAACAAATCGGTCGCCCTGCATCAAAACGGCTCCCAGCCCAATCTCTGATGCATCACAGTAAACTGTATAGATCTTCCCCTGCTCTGGGAGTATCAGGATCGGTGCTGATGTCAACCTTCCCTTTAGGTCCTGAAAAGTTGTCTCACAAGATTCTGACCAAACGGACTTCACACCCTTCTTAGTCAGACCCGTCAATGGTGGTGCTAAGCGGGAGAAGTCTTGTATGAAGCATCTGTAGTAACCAACCAACTCTAAGAAACTCTGTATCTCAAACACGTTCTTAGGCTGATCCTAGGAAACTACTGCTCTCACCTTCTCTGGGTCTACTGTAACTCCTACCTCCGAGATGATATGACCCAGGAAGTGAATCTGGTCCATCCAAAAGTGGCACTTTGAGAGCTTAGCATATAGCCGATGCTCTCTCAGTGTACTCAATACGATCTCAAGATGGGTGACATGGTCGTGTCGAGTGTGAGAGTACACCAAGATGTCATCCACGAATACTACCACAAAAGAATCAAGATACGGATGAAACACACGATTCATCAGAGCCATGAAAACTACTGGCGCGTTTATTAGTCCGAATGGCATAACTGTATACTCATATAGACCATACCTACTCCTGAAAGCTGTGAGAGGTATATCAGATGGTCTAACACGCAGCTGATGATATCCGAATCTCAAGTCAATCTTCGAGAACACTCGTGCCCCACGAAGCTGATCAAACAGATCATCTATCCTCGGCAAGGGATATCGGTTCTTAACCATCAACTGGTTCAGCTTCCGATAATCCACACAAAGTCTGAGGGTATCGTCCTCCTTTTTCGCAAAAAGGACCGGAGAACCCCAAGGAGAAGTACTGGGTCGGATAAAGTCTTTTGCCTGTAACTCCTCTAACTGCCTCTTGAGCTCCTGCAACTCAGGCGTGGCCATCCTATAAGGAGGAATGGACACCGGTGTTGCTCCTGGCACAAGCTCGATAGAGAAATCCACCTCACGCATCGGAGGTAGACCTGACAAGTCGTCCAGGAATACATCCCTGAAATGATCAACAACTGGAGGGAAATTCGTCTGACAAGTCCCCTGATCATCCAGATATAAGCTCGCTATCTGGGTTGTGACTCCACCTCGCCCATGATGCTCTGGTCCAGCTCGACTCTCCTAAACATCTCATTCGCCCTTGTATAGAAACTCTCCGCCCTCTGGTGACATGAAACTCACCCTGCGACGATAGCAGTCTATAAAGGCTCGAAAGGGAACTAACCAGTCCATCCCGAGAATGACATCATAGCTCGTCATCTCCAAGACATAGAGGTCCCAAAGGAAGTGACACCCACCAACCTCAAGGGGCACTCCTTGCACTGACGCACATCAGCTGTTCTAGTCCCCAACGGAGTGTCTAGCGTCATGATATCAGAAGAAGAAGAAACACAGAGCCCAAGGCTCTCCACAACGGGCACAAATATGAAACTATGTGTAGCACCCGTATCGAAAAGTACTAAAGATAAGACAAAAGATACTAGAATAGTACCTATGACTGTAGAAGGTCCGGGATCCTGCTCCTGCTGGGTCTGTTGCACTGCATATGTCTGCCCAGTGTCGTGGCCCTGTGACATAGCCTGGCTACCCTGAGTTGTCCCGCCCAGCTGCCTCTGCGATCCTGGTGTCTGGCTACCACGGCCACGACCACCATCTCTGCCAGCACACTCTAACGTATTCCAGTTCCCTGACTGGTAAGAAGCCACTGGTCCTGCTCCCGCACGTAGAGTCTGTACCGAACCCCTCTCACTAGACACTGGTGGAAACACCCTGTAAAAGCACTGCAGATGACCCATCTTGCCGCAAGCTTGACACTCCACTGGGTCTCGTGGACACTGCGGTCTCTTGTACCCCTCTTTGCTACACTGGTAGCACATAACCTGGCCACCTGAAGCATTCTTCTGACTGGTACTGCTGCCCTGAGATAAGTCCATCTGTCTCTTCCTCTTGCCAGCAGAAATAATACCAGTAACTGGTGCTGAACTGCCCTGGCCCACACCACTCGATTCCCGCAGGTTCCTCTCTGTAATCAACGCCTGGTTCACAATCGCGTGTACAGTAAGCAACCTGAAAACATTCACCAGCGCTCAGATGTCATAACGAAGACCATCCTCAAAATGTCTGGCTCTCAACGTCTCATCATCCACCAGCACGGGTACAAAACGCTGAAGCTCCATAAAATGAGCAGAATAGTCCATCACTGACATGACGCCCTGCTGCAGATTCATGAACTCTCAAGCTCTATCTGTCCACAGCGTCTCGGGAAAGAAGAAGTCATAGAAGACTGCCTGAAAATCTTCCCACGTCATGTCTCTGTGATGCGCTGACTGGGTGGTAACATCCCACCACCTCTTGGCGGAATCACGCAACATGTAAATCGTGAGTTTGACCCTCTGCCCTGGAGGCGTCTCAAGATGCTCGAAAATAGTCTATATCGACCCCAACCAAGACTCCGCAGCCTGTGGTCCGTCATCCCCTGAAAACGTAGGCGGATGCTGCTTCTGGAAGATACGCGTCAGCTCGGCCATAGATGTGGCAGCCTGCGGTGCTCCCTAAAAGGTCTACATGAACCGCATAAAGCCTTCACGGAACTGTGCCTCCGCGTCTGTGTCCGGTATAGAAGCTGGCGCCGCATCTGGATCTGCTGGAGGATCAACTGGTAGCCCATAGCCCACCATCTCCAGAGTATAATCGTCGCCGCTCTCTTGGCGAACAACTCACGGTCGTCTAGGCGGCATGACACTACAGGGTCAAAAGCACGCCTCAGAGTCAAGATTATTATGACCGAAAAGCGAAGGAACCACAAAGGAAACAAGAGGAAGAAGGCATTCAAAATTTGCAAAACAAGACTACACGGCGTGTACACTGACTACACGGGGTGTACTTGACTTCCGTTCCCCTGCTCGGGTCCTTCTACACGGCTAAGCCACACAGCTTCCGTTCAACATAAACTACACGACGTGTAAATAATCTACACGGCGTGTATGGTGTTATTTCCCAACTACCCGTGTCATCTATGATACGGCCGACTACTCGGCTTGACACTACACGGTGTGTTACACCTGCACACGACGTGTACACCATCCCATTTCCCAGCCACACAGCTAACTCCACACGGTCGGTCCTCGGACAAGACTACACAGTGTGTCCCACAGGCACACGACGTGTTCAGGGAAAGGTGACACCGGCCCGTGTTGTTAGTTACACGGCCGAGTCCCCAGGTCACACTACACGGCGTGTCTATAATTGACACGGCGTGTTCTGTCAAGGAGTTCACCGACCCGTGTTGTTAATTACACGGCCGGACTCCGGGTCACAGTACACGGCGTGTCCATTCTGTCACATACATGAATTATTTTGAAGTTAAATTTCATTTATTTTCCTTTCATTCTTTGTTTTGGATGGTTTCCAAAGGTTTTATGGAGAAATAGATGAGTTTTCATGAATTGGGCCAAACCGTGAGCTCAATTCCAGATTTAAAAATAAAATTTGTTTCCTTTATAAATTTTTTATTTTTTAATATTTTTCCTTCATTACAATTCCTAAATGGTCTCCTCTGACCTATTAACACCAAAATATAAATTTGGAGCCTTTATAAATCCATAATCATGGTGGATATGGGTTTTTATTTAAGATATTAGGCCTACCCGAAGGCCCATTTCCAGCATTAAAAATAATTTTTAAATTTTTTATATCTTCTTAACTATTTACGTTTTTTCGATGATTCCACCTCCCACTAGACCCTAAGAAACCCAGACACTCTCCCATTGTCTTCCCCCCCCCTCCTTGGAGCTATTTGATATCGCGAATTAGGGCTTATCCTCATAGGGTGTCTCAAATCGGCCAGAATTGAAGAGATAACTTCATCCCTTCTTAACTCTCTCAATTTTAACTATTTTCCCTCCATTACAGTTCCCAAATTACCTCCTATATCTTGTTCGAAGAATCCCTGAATTTTGGATGTTTTCAATTTCAGAAACTATTGTTTTTGGAGTGATTAATTCAGGATACTTCAAGTAGGTGAGTCTATTTCTTTCCTCTTTCAAATTGCTTAGGGTTTCTTCCCTAATTCTTGAATTATAAAAAATTCCAGAAGTTAGGGTTCATGCATAGGTTCTAAATTAATGTATTTTGGGTGAAATATTGAGTTTTTAGGTTTCTTTTAACTTCCTTGAGGTGTGGCGGTCATGCGGTTGATGTTTTGCCCCAATATTTGAGGGTTTCGACACATTCGGTAGGTGATTCCGTGGATAACCATTTAATGATGAGTTAGTTTGTTTGATTAAATAATTTTACATGTTCCTTATGTGCTTTGCATTATGAGAAAACCATTTTTGGTAGCAATAGTAAAGCATTTGTTTTTAAAGTTACATTTTTGCTTGAAGTGTGTATTTTTCAAATGCATTTCATGTGTTATCTTTTGTGGTAGTTTTGTAAAATGTAGAAGTGGTTTATTAGTTGTTGAAAGGGGCTGCCAATTATGGTTGGACAATGATATAGTTCCATGTGGGCCTAAAAAGGGGGTGTATTTGAATGGTTTTATTTGTATAACCTTGTTATACTCCTTGAAAGTGTTTTATGGATTTGTGTGTTCTCATGGGTATCTTTTGTGATATTATTCAAGGTGATTATATAACATTTGAAAGTGGATTATTACATGTTTATTGGGCTTCCAATTCTGTTTTGGTAGGGTCTTGGTGAGGTTTTTGAAATGGATTTTATGTGCAAAGTTTGGGTATACTCTTTATAATTATTTTATGAATGTTTTGAATGGTTTATTGGGTTGTGTAATAGGTGAAACTATATCAGCAAACTTTTTTGGTAGGAGTATATTTTTAAAAGGTCCATTTCATTTGTGAAAATGTTGTTATGTGATATTTATCATCCTGGAAATATTTTATTAATTTTTTTGAAGGAGATATTGAGGAGTGAAAGTGATGTGAAAGTGATGTGGAGTGTTTTGTGTGAGTGTGATGTGAAAAATTGAATTTTTGATTATGAAAGAAGTGTTATATTCCATGTGTGTGGGCTGTTATATGAGTTTAAATATCTTATAATTATTTTATAAGATTGTTTAATTGTTTTTTGGAAGTGTTGAAGAAATGTGAAACGTGTTGTGGGCTATTTTGGTGTGATTTGGATTTCAAAATCATTTTGAATGAAAAATGGATTTTTGTGACTTGTGTGGTATACATATGGTATGTTTGGTGAATTTGTGATGTGGAAATGATATTTTCATGTTCAATGTATATTTCTTGACTTGTTGAACTTGTTTGAGAACAAGGGGAAAACCTGGGTAACTAGGTGGGTGGACGTGTACTAGTATGCTAGTGAATCCGTGGGGTTTGGCCTCAGTTTCATTTAGCAAGATTGACGCTTACAACTCTAACTAAACTATGATGATGATGATTTGGGACCACTAGGTTATGGGTATGTTCCCTACTAGTGGCTCGTGCACGATAATGGATATTTGTGATGGTTACTCTCACCGAGATACGAGGTACCTGGGACCCACAGCCAGCTAGTGCCTAGGGGTTACTTCCTATTTCTTGTGCTCATTATTTACTTTGTACTTACCGTCGGCATACGGTATAGTTGGCTGGAAAATTCTGTAGTGTTTACATTATTTTTAAAAGTGTTGATTCTTAATGATAGCCCACTTAAAAACTGTTTTTATTCAAAGTTGCATCTTTTAGAAATTGTAACTAGCTTTTCATGTTTTTGAAAACTTGCATGCTTTTCATCTTTAAATGTTTATCACATGAAATATCTGAGTGGTGGTATCCTACTGGGCATTGGCTCACACCCTACTTACGCCCTTGGGTGTAAGTAGACATGGTTGTTTTTGTTGTCGCGGGTTGGGTACAGTTTTTTTTGTTCCAGTGGTTCGGGTTTCTAGCAGGTCCTTGGTGGTGAAGTCTTGTGGAGGTGGCTTGAGGGCGGTGCCCCTTTCCATGAGGGTTCTTGGGCTGTCCTTATTTGGATTTTTACCTTTGGTATAGACCTTTTGAGTTGTTTTAAGCCATGTAATTCAGTTCTGAATTTTTGTAAAAGATTGTTTGGTTTGAAAAATCCAGATTTGTTTCATTGGATTCTTTTGTTGTTTTATGTTTATAAACTCGGGTAAATCATTCCCAATTTTCATTTTAGGATACCCGGACACTTGTGCCAGCCCGTGGGGATCGGGAATGCCCTTCGGGCCTTGTCACGGGTTGGGTTTGGTGCCATTTTTGGTGGCGATCGATTCGGTTCGTGACAAAATGGTATCAGAGGAGGTTCAGGTTAACTCTTTGGGTCATGTTATTTGGGGAAGAGTTAGGATAGTCTGGAGTTAGGATTGTTGGGACATGGAATTCTAGTTATGGGTAGTGTGCCTGATCACCACACCTTATAATGGGATTCAAGTTTCCAAGAGAAGTCGGGATTTATCTAAGTCCATTGGTTTTCTTGGTTCGATGATGATTAAGGGAAATGAAAAGAGAGTTGGGATAATGGTCCTAGTGAGCTCGCAAGGCCTGGCAAGCCTTGTGGAGCCAAGGATATTCCCTAGAACACAATCTGTGACAGTGAAGTGATTGGAATATGGCTTCCAACCATATTTCCAAGTCACCCACTGAAACTAGTTTCCTCTTGCACTGTTTTTTTGCTTAGGTTTTGAAACCTTAGCACTTTGGTTTTAAGAAGTGTAAAGTTTTTGTGAAATGATTTTAAAATAAAGAGGGAATGGTTTGGTTTATGGAATGGCGGAACTTAATTTTCAGAATTGTTTTGAAATGTAAAATGGTGTGCTTACACCTCTTTGAAAGCAGGAACTATATTGAAGTTGGTTTTGAAAAGTGTTTCCAATAGAGTTTTCTAAATAATAAGAGTGTGTTTTAATGGGATGAGATGTTTTGAAATTGATGTGAATATCTTGAAAGTGAGTTATTTTCTAAATGTTTGTGACTTTCTGAAAATTTTTGTAAGATGTGAGTTGGGATTTTGATCTCATGGTTAGCAGTTATGAGAAAAAAGGATGTGTTGGTTGACCGTTTTGGTTTTGAAAAGTGGAAAGAATTTTTGTTTTAACCTTTGGTATTTCCATTAGTGACCACATGCATGGGGTTATATGGGATGATGGATGGTTGATGGCACGACTGGATGAGTGCCGGGATGGATATGAGGAGGGTGTCTGGTGTGGCACAAAAACATGCATGTGTGAGTCCCATGGGGTACCATTGGTGGATATGCTTACTGCTAAACTGTTTTTTCTCAAAGAATTACTTTTAAAGAAAAACACGATGTCTTGATGAATATTTTTGTATGGTTTGTATTATGGGTTTTTGAAAATGTTGATGTTGTGGGATGTTTTGATTCCAAGAACCCCTTCTGTTTGAACTGTGTTTTGGGTTTGTGTTTGGTCAGTAAGATGTGTTGTAGGGACAGTTAGTGGTCTCTTTTGAAAAATGTTTTGGGATGCCTTTACGATAGTTCCCTTCATGTGTTTGGAGCTGGTTTATGGATTTTTTTGACCAATGGACCAGATTGGTTGGGTCCTTGGTTCTCTCATTGGATAAGGTACGCCCCCATTAAAGGTTAATGCATAACTGAAGCGCAACCCAGATTGTTTCTCCATTGGAAAATCCTCCAGTTGATCAATATAAGTAATCTATTTCTTGATCTTTTTAGATTGAGTATACACCCTTTCCTTTATTGGTTTTGTGTATCCTCTTGTAGTGGGAGATTGATTATGGATGGTTTAAAGTGACCTTAGCCTCTTAAATTTCCTAATTTTTAGAAGGTGGAAGTGTTCTGGGGTTGTTAGCATGGATGATTATTTGGATAGTGTCTAAGAGGAACCCTCGGTCCTTTATAGTCTCTTAGAAGAAGGAGTTCATGTTAAACTACTAGTGTGGGAAATCTGGTCATGAGAGGATATTATGGCCACTTTCTAGAATTGTGTGTTGTTTTGGGATGTTGTACAAGTTCCCTCTCTATTCATTGTTTATATCAGTCGCAATGGTCATGTTCGGTGATTCCTCGTGATGTCATGTGCTCGATTGACTGTAAAGGTGAAAGTTGGGCAATCATCTGAGAGTCTCTATTATGTTGGGAAAATGTCTCCCTTGAAAAAAACATAAAAAAAATATATTCCATTTTAGAGGAAGGTGAGTATAAGTGTTCTTTACTTCTATTGTTTCTCACCCGAACAAACAAGGTGTGATGTGTGTACATCTTATAATCCTTTGTTTCAGTGAAATATCGATTTAGGGTAAAGTGAGTTTGGAATGTGTTATGTCTTGGAAAAAACTTATCGGGGGGATTGTGGTGTAGTTGTTGTTTGCAACGAAAGAAGAATTCTTATTCAGATGGTTTCCAAAGCCTAACTGCGAGGCCGAAGATGCTTCAATATTTTGAGCTCCAGCCATAGGTCCCAGAGAGAAGCTGGCGCGTAGTCAGGGGAAACCCCAGTGTCATTTAAACCTTTGTGCAAAGTCCTATCCTCAATATGAAAGATAAGAAAAGTTTAAACCTATGGTGTCATCATATTTCTTCTGTTGTTCCCATTTGGTGGAAATAGGTGGAGGGTCTTGTACCCATGTCATCACAAAATGTTATTCCCTCCCTCTTTGGTTTCCATTGAGTCTTTAGAGAAAGGTATGAAGTTTGGCTAGACAGGTTGACCACACAGTTTGCACTTGGTTAGTAGTGACCATGCCCCCCCCCCCAAACCATGTAGATAGAAGAATATCCACTGTTAGTTCATGGTTTCCCAAACCATGCAGACTAACCATGTGGTCGTCCCAACACTTTATATTTTGGGGTCTTTCTGTACCGGCCCATGCTGGTCGATTAAGATTGTTGGTTCTTATGGTGGGGAGCCTATTTTTTTCCCCGTACCAATAACTTAGATTTATCCATGGTCAAGGATTGGTGGTAGGTAGTCTCATTCGGATCTATCAAGATACCTAAATCTTCCTTGAGTAACAATTGAGATTGGAGAGTGCCCAATGGTAGAGTTATAGCATGGTATGTGTAACCTTGTTCGATGTTGTTGTTCGTTTGAGTGAATTGCTTGAGTCTTGTTCTGATAGTGTTTGAGGTGTTTTCCTTTTGGATAAAGCCTGAATGTGATTGATTGTTTCAGGAAAGTGGTGTATGATTGTTTTGTGAATTATTCCTTCCTTAATTGATCAATGGAGGTGTTTTGGCCTTTGGGGGCGAAACCTGGAAAGGGAGTACATCTTAGTTTATCAGTTCGGTTTGGCTTTCGTATCTGGCCTTTCTGTAGCTTTCCGGGGACGGAAAGTTTTCATGGTGGGGAGAATTGTCACATACATGACTTATTTTGAAGTTAAATTTCATTTATTTTCCTTTCATTCTTTGTTTTGGATGGTTTCCAAAGGTTTTATGGAGAAATAGATGAGTTTTCATGAATTGGGCCAAACCGTGAGCCCAATTCCAGATTTAAAAATAAAATTTGTTTCCTTTATAAATTTTTCATTTTTTAATATTTTTACTTCATTCCAATTCATAAATGGTCTCCTCTGACCTATTAACACCAAAATATAAATTTGGAGCCTTTATAAATCCATAATCATGGTGGATATGGGTTTTTATTTAAGATATTGGGCCTGCCCGAAGGCCCATTTCCTGCATTAAAAATAATTTTTAAATTTTTTATATCTCCTTCAATATTTATGTTTTTTTGGTGATTCCACCTCCCACTAGACCCTAAGAAACCCATCCGCGCTCCCATTGTCTTCCCCTCCTCCTTGGAGCTTTTTGATATCACGAATTAGGGCCGATCTTCATAGGGTGTCTCAAATCGTCCAGAATTGAAGAGGTAACTTCATCCCTTCTTAACTCTCTCAATTTTTACTATTTTCCCTCCATTCCAGTTCCCAAATTACCTCCTATATCTTGTTCGAAGAATCCCTGAATTTTGGATGTTTTCAATTTCAGAAACTATTGTTTTTGAAGTGATTAATTCAGGATACTTCAAGTAGGTGAGTCTATTTCTTTCCTCTTTCAAATTGCTTAGGGTTTCTTCCCTAATTCTTGAATTATAAAAAATTACAGAAGTTAGGGTTCATGCATAGGTTCTAAATTACTGTATTTTGGGTGAAATATTGAGGTTTTAGGTTTCTTTTAACTTCCTTGAGGTGCGGCGGTCATGCGGTTGATGTTTTGCCCCAATATTTGAGGGTTTCGAGACATTCGGTAGGTGATTCCGTGGATAACCATTTAATGATGAGTTAGTTTGATTGATTAAATAATTTTAAATGTTCCTTATGTGCTTTGAATTATGATAAAACCATTTTTGGTAGCAATAGTATAGCATTTGTTTTTAAAGTTACATTTTTTCTTGAAGTGTGTATTTTTCAAATGCATTTCATGTGTTATCTTTTGTGGTAGTTTTGTAAAATGTAGAAGTGGTTTATTAATTGTTGAAAGGGGCTTCCAATTATGGTTGGACAATGATATAGTTCCATGTGGGCCTAAAAAGGGGGTGTATTTGAATTGTTTTATTTGTATAACCTTGTTATACTCCTTGAAAGTGTTTTATGGATTTGTGTGTTCTCATGGGTATCTTTTGTGATATTATTCAAGGTGATTATATAACATTTGAAAGTGGATTATTACATGTTTATTGGGCTGCCAATTCTGTTTTGGTAGGGTCTTGTTGAGGTTTTTGAAATGGATTTTATGTGCAAAGTTTGGGTATACTCTTTATAATTGTTTTATGAATGTTTTGAATGGTTTATTGGGTTGTGTAATAGGTGAAACTATATCAGCAAACTGTTTTGGTAGGAGTATATTTTTAAAAGGTCCGTTTCATTTGTGAAAATGTTGTTATGTGATATTTATCATCCTGGAAATATTTTATTAATTTTTTTGAAGGAGATATTGAGGAGTGGAAGTGATGTGAAAGTGATGTGGAGTGTTTTGTGTGAGTGTGATGTGAAAAATTGAATTTTTGATTATGAAAGAAGTGTTATATTCCATGTGTGTGGGCTGTTATATGAGTTTAAATATCTTATAATTGTTTTATAAGATTGTTTAATTGTTTTTTGGAAGTGTTGAAGAAATGTGAAACGTGTTGTGGGCTATTTTGGTGTGATTCGGATTTCAAAATCATTTTGAATGAAAAATGGATTTTTGTGACTTGTGTGGTATACATATGGGCTGTTTGGTGAATTTGTGATGTGGAAATGATATTTTCATGTTCAATTTATATTTCTTGACTTGTTGAACTTGTTTGAGAACAAGGGGAAAACCTGGGTAACTAGGTGGGTGGACGTGTACTAGTATGCTAGTGAATCCGTGGGGTTTGGCCTCAGTTTCACTTAGCAAGATTGACACTTACAACTCTAACTAAACTATGTTGATGATGATTGGGGACCACTAGGTTATGGGTATGTTCCCTACTAGTGGTTCGTGCACGATAATGGATATTTGTGATGGTTACTCTCACCGAGATACGAGGTACCTGGGACCCACAGCTAGCTAGTACCTAGGGGTTACTTCCTATTTCTTGTGCTCATTATTTACTTTGTACTTACCGTCGGCATACGGTATAGTTGGCTGGAAAATTCAGTAGTGTTGACATTATTTTTAAAAGTGTTGATTCTTAATGATAGCCCACTTAAAAACTGTTTTTATTCAAAGTTGCATCTTTTAGAAATTGTAACTAGCTTTTCATGTTTTTGAAAACTTGCATGCTTTTCATCTTTAAATGTTTATCACATGAAATATCTTAGTGGTGGTATCCTACTGGGCATTGGCTCACACCCTACTTACACCCTTGGGTGTAAGTAGACATGGTTGTTTTTGTTGTCGCAGGTTGGGTACAGTTTTTTTTGTTACAGTGGTTCGGGTTTCTAGCAGGTCCTTGGTGGTGAAGTCTTGTGGAGGAGGCTTGAGGGCAGTGCCCCTTACCATGAGGGTTCTTGGGATGTCCTTATTTGGATTGTATCTTTGGTATAGACCTTTTGAGTTGTTTTAAGCCATGTAATTCAGTTCTGAATTTTTGTAAAAGATTGTTTGGTTTGAAAAATCCAGATTTTTTTCATTGGATTCTTTTGTTGTTTTATGTTTATAAACTCGGGTAAATCATTCCCAATTTTCATTTTAGGATACCCAGACACTTGTGCCAGCCCGTGGGGATCAGAAATGCCCTTCGGGACTTGTCACGGGTTGGGTTTGGTGCCATTTTTGGTGGCGATCGATTCGGTTTGTGACAAAATGGTATCAGAGGAGGTTCAGGTTAACTCTTTGGGTCATGTTATTTGGGGAAGAGTTAGGATAGTCTGGAGTTAGGATTGTTGGGACATGGAATTCTAGTTATGGGTAGTGTGCCTGATCACCACACCTCATAATGGGATTCAAGTTTCCAAGAGAAGTCGGGATTTATCTAAGTCCATTGGTTTTCTTGGTTCGATGATGATTAAGGAAAATGAAAAGAGAGTTGGGATAATGGTCCTAGTGAGCTCGCAAGGCCTGGAAAGCCTTGTGGAGCCAAGGATATTCCCTAGAACACTATCGGTGACAGTGAAGTGATTGGAATATGGCTGCCAACCATATTTCCAAGTCACCCACTGAAACTAGTTTCCTCTTGCACTGTTTTTTTGCTTAGGTTTTGAAACCTTAGCACTTTGGTTTTAAGAAGTGTAAAGTTTTTGTGAAATGATTTTCAAATAAAGAGGGAATGTTTTGGTTTATGGAATGGCGGAACTTAATTTTCAGAATTGTTTTGAAATGTAAAATGGTGTGCTTACACCTCTTTGAAAGAAGGAACTATATTGAAGTTGGTTTTGAAAAGTGTTTCCAGTAGAGTTTACTAAATAATCAGAGTGTGTTTTAATGGGATGAGATGTTTTGAAATTGATGTGAATATCTTGAAAGTGAGTTATTTTCTAAATGTTTGTGACTTTCTAAAAATTTTTGTAAGATGTGAGTTGGGATTTTGATCTCATGGTTAGCAGTTATGAGAAAAAAGGATGTGTTGGTTGATCGTTTTGGTTTTGAAAAGTGGAAAGAATTTTTGTTTTAACCTTTGGTATTTCCATTAGTGACCACATGCATGGGGTTATATGGGATGATGGATGGTTTATGGCACGACTGGATGAGTGCCGGGATGGATATGAGGAGAGTGTCTGGTGTGGCACAAAAACATGCATGTGTGAGTCCCATGGGGTATCATTGGTGGATATGCTTACTGCTAAACTGTTTTTTCTCAAAGAATTACTTTTAAAGAAAAACACGATGTCTTGATGAATATTTTTGTATGGTTTGTATTATGGGTTTTTGAAAATGTTGATGTTGTGGGATGTTTTGATTCCAAGAACCCCTTCTGTTTGAACTGTGTTTTGGGTTTGTGTTTGGTCAGTAAGTTGTGTTGTAGGGACGGTTAGTGGTCTCTTTTGAAAAATGTTTTGGGATGCCTTTACGATAGTTCCCTTCATGTGTTTGGAGCTGGTTTATGGATTTTTTTGACCAATGGACCAGATTGGTTGGGTCCTTGGTTCTCTCATTGGATAAGGTACGCCCCCATTAAAGGTTAATGCATAACTAAAGCGCAACCCAGATTGTTTCTCCATTGGAAAATCCTCCAGTTGATCAATATAAGGAATCTATTTCTTGAGCTTTTTTAGATTGAGTATACACCCTTTCCTTTATTGGTTTTGTGTATCCTCTTGTAGTGGGAGATTGATTATGGATGGTTGAAAGTGACCTTAGCCTCTTAAATTTCCTAATTTTTCGAAGGTGGAAGTGTTCTGGGGTTGTTAGCATGGATGAGTATTTGGATAGTGTCTAAGAGGAACTCTCGGTCCTTTATAGTCTCTTAGAAGAAGGAGTTCATGTTAAACTACTAGTGTGGGAAATCTGGTCATGATAGGATATTATGGCCACTTTCTAGAATTGTGTGTTGTTTTGGGATGTTGTTCAAGTTCCCTCTCTATTCATTGTTTATATCAGTCGCAATGGTCATGTTCGGTTATTCCTCGTGATGTCATGTGCTCGATTGACTGTAAAGGTGAAAGTTGGGCAATCATCTGAGAGTCTCTATTATGTTGGGAGAATGTCTCCCTTGAAAAAAACATAAAAAAAATATATTCCATTTTAGAGGAATGTGAGTATAAGTGTTCTTTACTTCTACTGTTTCTCACCCGAACAAACAAGGTGTGATGTGTGTACATCTTATAATCCCTTGTTTCAGTGAAATATCGATTTAGGGTAAAGTGAGTTTGGAATGTGTTATGTCTTGGAAAAAACTTATCGGGGGGATTGTGGTGTAGTTGTTATTTGCAACGAAAGAAGAATTCTTATTCAGATGGTTTCCAAAGCCTAACTGCGAGGCCCAAGATGCTTAAATATTTTGAGCTCCAACCATAGGTCCCGGAGAGAAGCTGGCGCGTAATCAGGGGAAACCCCAGTGTCATTTAAACCCTTGTGCAAAGTCCTATCCTCAATATGAAAGATAAGAAAAGTTTAAACCTATGGTGTCATCATATTTCTTCTGTTGTTCCCATTCGGTGGAAATAGGTGGAGGGTCTTGTACCCATGTCATCACAAAATGTTATTCCCTCCCTCTTTGGTTTCCATTGAGTCTTTAGAGAAAGGTATGAAGTTTGGCTAGACAGGTTGACCACACAGTTTGCACTTGGTTAGTAGTGACCATGCCCCCCCCAAAAAAAACCATGTAGATAGAAGAATATCCACTGTTAGTTCACGGTTTCCCAAACCATGAAGACTAACCATGTGGTCGTCCCAACACTTTATATTTTGGGGTCTTTCTGTACCGGCCCATGCTGGTCGATTAAGATTGTTAGTTCTTATGGTGAGGAGCCTATTTTTGTTCCCCGTACCAATAACTTAGATTTATCCATGGTCAAGGATTGGTGGTAGGTAGTCTCATTCGGATCTATCAAGATACCTAAATCTTCCTTGAGTAACCATTGAGATTGGAGAGTGCCCAATGGTAGAGTTATAGCATGGTATGTGTAACCTTGTTCGATGTTGTTGTTCGTTTGAGTGAATTGCTTGAGTCCTGTTCTGATAGTGTTTGAGGTGTTTTCCTTTTGGATAAAGCCTGAATGTGATTGATTGTTTCAGGAAAGTGGTGTATGATTTTGTTGTGAATTATTCCTTCCTTAATTGATCAATGGAGGTGTTTTGGCCTTTGGGGGCGAAACCTGGAAAGGGAGTACATCTTAGTTTATCAGTTCGGTTTGGCTTTCGTATCTGGCCTTTCTGTAGCTTTTCGGGGACGGAAAGTTTTCATGGTGGGGAGAATTGTCACATACATGACTTATTTTGAAGTTAAATTTCATTTATTTTCCTTTCATTCTTTGTTTTGGATGGTTTCCAAAGGTTTTATGGAGAAATAGATGAGTTTTCATGAATTGGGCCAAACCGTGAGCCCAATTCCAGATTTAAAAATAAAATTTGTTTCCTTTATAAATTTTTCATTTTTTAATATTTTTCCTTCATTCCAATTCCTAAATGGTCTCCTCTGACCTATTAACACCAAAATATAAATTTGGAGCCTTTATAAATCCATAATCATGGTGGATATGGGTTTTTATTTAAGATATTGGGCCTGCCCGAAGGCCCATTTCCTGCATTAAAAATAATTTTTAAATTTTTTATATCTCATTCAATATTTACGTTTTTTTGGTGATTATACCTCCCACTAGACCTTAAGAAACCCATACGCGCTCCCATTGCCTTCCCCCCCTCCTTGGAGCTCTTTGATATCGCGAATTAGGGCCGATCTTCATAGGGTGTCTCAAATCGGCCAGAATTGAAGAGGTAACTTCATCCCTTCTTAACTCTCTCAATGTTTACTATTTTCCCTCCATTATAGTTCCCAAATTACCTCCTATATATTGTTCGAAGAATCCCTGAATTTTGGATGTTTTCAATTTCAACAACTATTGTTTTTGGAGTGATTAATTCAGGATACTTCAAGTAGGTGAGTCTATTTCTTTCCTCTTTCAAATTGCTTAGGGTTTCTTCCCTAATTCTTGAATTATAAAAAATTCCAGAAGTTAGGGTTCATGCATAGGTTCTAAATTACTGTATTTTGGGTGAAATATTGAGGTTTTATGTTTCTTTTAACTTCCTTGAGGTGCGGCGGTCATGCGGTTGATGTTTTGCCCCAATATTTGAGGGTTTCGACACATTCGGTAGGTGATTCCGTGGATAACCATTTAATGATGAGTTAGTTTGCTTGATTAAATAATTTTACATGTTCCTTATGTGCTGTGAATTATGAGAAAACTATTTTTGGTAGCAATAGTATAGCATTTGTTTTTAAAGTTACATTTTTGCTTGAAGTGTGTATTTTTCAAATGCATTTCATGTGTTATCTTTTGTGGTAGTTTTGTAAAATGTAGAAGTGGTTTATTAGTTGTTGAAAGTGGCTGCCAATTATGGTTGGACAATGATATAGTTCCATGTGGGCCTAAAAAGGGGGTGTATTTGAATGGTTTTATTTGTATATCCTTGTTATACTCCTTGAAAGTGTTTTATGGATTTGTGTGTTCTCATGGGTATCTTTTGTGATATTATTCAAGGTGATTATATAACATTTGAAAGTGGATTATTACATGTTTATTGGGATTCCAATTCTGTTTTTGTAGGGTCTTGGTGAGGTTTTTGAAATGGATTTTATGTGCAAAGTTTGGGTATACTCTTTATAATTGTTTTATGAATGTTTTGAATGGTTTATTGGGTTGTGTAATAGGTGAAACTATATCAGCAAACTGTTTTGGTAGGAGTATATTTTTAAAAGGTCCATTTCATTTGTGAAAATGTTGTTATGTGATATTTATCATCCTGGAAATATTTTATTAATTTTTTTGAAGGAGATATTGAGGAGTGGAAGTGATGTGAAAGTGATGTGGAGTGTTTTGTGTGAGTGTGATGTGAAAAATTGAATTTTTGATTATGAAAGAAGTGTTATATTCCATGTGTGTGGGATGTTATATGAGTTTAAATATCTTATAATTGTTTTATAAGATTGTTTAATTGTTTTTTGGAAGTGTTGAAGAAATGTGAAACGTGTTGTGGGCTATTTTGGTGTGATTCGGATTTCAAAATCATTTTGAATGAAAAATGGATTTTTGTGACTTGTGTGGTATACATATGGGCTGTTTGGTGAATTTTTGATGTGGAAATGATATTTTCATGTTCAATGTATATTTCTTGACTTGTTGAACTTGTTTGAGAACAAGGGGAAAACCTGGGTAACTAGGTGGGTGGACGTGTACTAGTATGCTAGTGAATCCGTGGGGTTTGGCCCCAGTTTCACTTAGCAAGATTGACGCTTACAACTCTAACTAAACTATGATGATGATGATTGGGGACCACTAGGTTATGAGTATGTTCCCTACTAGTGGCTCGTGCACGATAATGGATATTTGTGATGGTTACTCTCACCGAGATACGAGGTACCTGGGACCCACAGCTAGCTAGTGCCTAGGGGTTACTTCCTATTTCTTGTGCTCATTATTTACTTTGTACTTACCGTCAGCATATGGTATAGTTGGCTGGAAAATTCAGTAGTGTTGACATTATTTTTAAAAGTGTTGATTCTTAATGATAGCCCACTTGAAAACTGTTTTTATTCAAAGTTGCATCTTTTAGAAATTGTAACTAGCTTTTCATGTTTTTGAAAACTTGCATGCTTTTCATCTTTAAATGTTTATCACATGAAATATCTTAGTGGTGGTATCCTACTGGGCATTGGCTCACACCCTACTTACACCCTTGGGTGTAAGTAGACATGGTTGTTTTTGTTGTCGCAGGTTGGGTACAGTTTTTTTGTTCCAGTGGTTCGGGTTTCTAGCAGGTCCTTGGTGGTGAAGTCTTGTGGAGGTGGCTTGAGGGCGGTGCCCCTTGACATGAGGGTTCTTGGGATGTCCTTATTTGGATTTGTACCTTTGGTATAGACCTTTTGAGTTGTTTTAAGCCATGTAATTCAGTTCTGAATTTTTGTAAAAGATTGTTTGGTTTGAAAAATCCAGATTTGTTTCATTGGATTCTTTTGTTGTTTTATGTTTATAAACTCGGGTAAATCATTCCCAAATTTCATTTTAGGATACCCGGACACTTGTGCTAGCCCGTGGGGATTGGGAATGCCCTTCGGGCCTTGTCACGGGTTGGGTTTGGTGCCATTTTTGGTGGCGATCGATTCGGTTCGTGACAAAATGGTATCAGAGGAGGTTCAGGTTAACTCTTTGGGTCATGTTATTTGGGGAAGAGTTAGGATAGTCTGGAGTTAGGATTGTTGGGACATGGAATTCTAGTTATGGGTAGTGTGCCTGATCACCACACCTCATAATGGGATTCAAGTTTCCAAGAGAAGTCGGGATTTATCTAAGTCCATTAGTTTTCTTGGTTCGATGATGATTAAGGAAAATGAAAAGAGAGTTGGGATAATGGTCCTAGTTAGCTCGCAAGGCCTGGAAAGCCTTGTGGAGCCAAGGATATTACCTAGAACACTATCTGTGACAGTGAAGTGATTGGAATATGGCTGCCAACCATATTTCCAAGTCACCCACTGAAACTAGTTTCCTCTTGCACTGTTTTTTTGCTTAGGTTTTGAAATCTTAGCACTTTGGTTTTAAGAAGTGTAAAGTTTTTGTGAAATGATTTTCAAATAAAGAGGGAATGGTTTGGTTTATTGAATGGTGGAACTTAATTTTCAGAATTTTTTTGAAATGTAAAATGGTGTGCTTACACCTCTTTGAAAGCAGGAACTATATTGAAGTTGGTTTTGAAAAGTGTTTCCAATAGAGTTTTCTAAATAATCAGAGTGTGTTTTAATGGGATGAGATGTTTTGAAATTGATGTGAATATCTTGAAAGTGATTTATTTTCTAAATGTTTGTGACTTTCTGAAAAATTTTGTAAGATGTGAGTTGGGATTTTGATCTCATGGTTAGTAGTTATGAGAAAAAAGGATGTGTTGGTTGACCGTTTTGGTTTTGAAAAGTGGAAAGAATTTTTGTTTTAACCTTTGGTATTTCCATTAGTGACCACATGCATGGGGTTATATGGGATGATGGGTGGTTGATGGCACGACTGGATGAGTGTCGGGATGGATATGAGGAGGGTGTCTGGTGTGGCACAAAAACATGCATGTGTGAGTCCCATGGGGTACCATTGGTGGATATGCTTACTGCTAAACTGTTTTTTCTCAAAGAATTACTTTTAAAGAAAAACACGATGTCTTGATGAATATTTTTGTATGGTTTGTATTATGGGTATTTGAAAATGTTGATGTTGTGGGATGTTTTGATTCCAAGAACCCCTTCTGTTTGAACTGTGTTTTGGGTTTGTGTTTGGTTAGTAAGTTGTGTTGTAGGGACGGTTAGTGGTCTCTTTTGAAAAATGTTTTGGGATGCCTTTAGGATAGTTCCCTTCATGTGTTTGGAGCTGGTTTATGGCTTTTTTTGACCAATGGACCAGATTGGTTGGGTCCTTGGTTCTCTCATTGGATAAGGTACGCCCCCATTAAAGTTTAATGCATAACTGAAGCGCAACCCAGATTGTTTCTCCATTGGAAAATCCTCCAGTTGATCAATATAAGGAATCTATTTCTTGAGCTTTTTAGATTGAGTATACACCCTTTCCTTTATTGGTTTTGTGTATCCTCTTGTAGTGGGAGATTGATTATGGATGGTTGAAAGTGACCTTAGCCTCTTAAATTTCCTAATTTTTCGAAGGTGGAAGTGTTCTGGGGTTGTTAGCATGGATGAGTATTTGGATAGTGTCTAAGAGGAACTCTCGGTCCTTTATAGTCTCTTAGAAGAAGGAGTTCATGTTAAACTGCTAGTGTGGCAAATCTGGTCATGAGAGGATATTATGGCCACTTTCTAGAATTGTGTGTTGTTTTGGGATGTTGTACAAGTTCCATCTCTATTCATTGTTTATATCAGTCGCAATGGTCATGTTCGGTGATTCCTCATGATGTCATGTGCTCGATTGACTGTAAAGGTGAAAGTTGGGCAATCATCTGAGAGTCTCTATTATGTTGGGAGAATGTCTCCCTTGAAAAAAACATAAAAAAATATATTCCATTTTAGAGGAAGGTGAGTATAAGTGCTCTTTACTTCTATTGTTTCTCACCCGAACAAACAAGGTGTGATGTTTGTACATCTTATAATCCCTTATTTCAGTGAAATGTCGATTTAGGGTAAAGTGAGTTTGGAATGTGTTATGTCTTGGAAAAAACTTATCGGGGGGATTGTGGTGTAGTTGTTGTTTGCAACGAAAGAAGAATTCTTATTCAGATGGTTTCCAAAGCCTAACTACGAGGCCGAAGATGCTTCAATATTTTGAGCTCCAGCCATAGGTCCCGGAGAGAAGCTGGCGCGTAGTCAGGGGAAACCCCAGTGTCATTTAAACCCTTGTGCAAAGTCTTATCCTCAATATAAAAGATAAGAAAAGTTTAAACCTATGGTGTCATCATATTTCTTCTGTTGTTCCCATTCGGTGGAAATAGGTGGATGGTCTTTTACCCATGTCATCACACAATGTTATTCCCTCCCTCTTTGGTTTCCATTGAGTCTTTAGAGAAAGGTATGAAGTTTGGCTAGACAGGTTGACCACACAGTTTGCACTTGGTTAGTAGTGACCATGCCCCCCCCAAAAAAAACCATGTAGATAGAAGAATCTCCACTGTTAGTTCATGGTTTCCCAAACCATGCAGACTAACCATGTGGTCGTCCCAACACTTTATATTTTGGGGTCTTTCTGTACCGGCCCATGCTGGTCGATTAAGATTGTTGGTTCTTATGGTGGGGAGCCTATTTTTTTCCCCGTACCAATAACTTAGATTTATCCATGGTTAAGGATTGGTGGTAGGTAGTCTCATTCGGATCTATAAAGATACCTAAATCTTCCTTGAGTAACCATTGAGATTGGAGAGTGCCCAATGGTAGAGTTATAGCATGGTATGTGTAACCTTGTTCGATGTTGTTGTTCGTTTGAGTGAATTGCTTGAGTCTTGTTCTGATAGTGTTTGAGGTGTTTTCCTTTTGGATAAAGCCTGAATGTGATTGATTGTTTCAGTAAAGTGGTGTATGATTTTGTTGTGAATTATTCCTTCCTTAATTGATCAATGGAGGTGTTTTGGCCTTTGGGGGCGAAACCTGGAAAGGGAGTACATCTTAGTTTATCAGTTCAGTTTGGCTTTCGTATCTGACCTTTCTGTAGCTTTCTGGGGAAGGAAAGTTTTCATGGTGGGGAGAATTGTCACATACATGACTTATTTTGAAGTTAAATTTCATTTATTTTCCTTTCATTCTTTGTTTTGGATGGTTTCCAAAGGTTTTATGGAGAAATAGATGAGTTTTCATGAATTGGGCCAAACCGTGAGCCCAATTCCAGATTTAAAAATAAAATTTGTTTCCTTTATAAATTTTTCATTTTTTAATATTTTTCCTTCATTCCAATTCCTAAATGGTCTCCTCTGACCTATTAACTCCAAAATATAAATTTGGAGCCTTTATAAATCCATAATCATGGTGGATATGGGTTTTTATTTAAGATATTGGGCCTGCCCGAAGGCCCATTTCCTGCATTAAAAATAATTTTTAAATATTTTATATCTCCTTCAATATTTACGTTTTTTCGGTGATTTCACCTCCCACTAGACCCTAAGAAACTCATCCGCGCTCCCATTGCCTTCCCCCCCTCCTTGGAGCTCTTTGATATCACGAATTAGGGCTGATCTTCATAGGGTGTCTCAAATCGGCCAGAATTGAAGAGGTAACTTCATCCCTTCTTAACTCTCTCAATTTTTACTATTTTCCCTCCATTCCAGTTCCCAAATTACCTCCTATATCTTGTTCGAAGAATCCCTGAATTTTGGATGTTTTCAATTTCAGCAACTATTATTTTTGGAGTGATTAATTCAGGATACTTCAAGTATGTGAGTCTATTTCTTTCCTCTTTCAAATTGCTTAGGGTTTCTTCCCTAATTCTTGAATTATAAAAAATTCCAGAAGTTAGGGTTCATGAATAGGTTCTAAATTACTGTATTTTGGGTGAAATATTGAGGTTTTAGGTTTCTTTTAACTTCCTTGAGGTGCGGCGGTCATGCGGTTGATGTTTTGCCCCAATATTTGAGGGTTTCGACACATTCGGTAGGTGATTCCGTGGATAACCATTTAATGATGAGTTAGTTTGCTTGATTAAATAATTTTACATTTTCCTTATGTGCTGTGCATTATGAGAAAACCATTTTTTGTAGCAATAGTATAGCATTTGTTTTTAAAGTTACATTTTTGCTTGAAGTGTGTATTTTTCAAATGCATTTCATGTGTTATCTTTTGTGGTAGTTTTGTAAAATGTAGAAGTGGTTTATTAGTTGTTGAAAGGGGCTGAAAATTATGGTTGGAAAATGATATAGTTCCATGTGGGCCTAAAAAGGGGGTGTATTTGAATGGTTTTATTTGTATAACCTTGTTATACTCCTTGAAAGTGTTTTATGGATTTGTGTGTTCTCATGGGTATCTTTTGTGATATTATTCAAGGTGATTATATAACATTTGAAAGTGGATTATTACATGTTTATTGGGCTTCCAATTATGTTTTGGTAGGGTCTTGGTGTGCTTTTGTCTTAAAAAGAGGTTTTTGAAATGGATTTTATGTGCAAAGTTTGGGTATACTCTTTTAATTGTTTTATGAATGTTTTGAATGGTTTATTGGGTTGTGTAATAGGTGAAACTATATCAACAAACTGTTTTGGTAGGAGTATATTTTTAAAAGGTCCATTTAATTTGTGAAAATGTTGTTATGTGATATTTATCATCCTGGAAATATTTTATTAATTTTTTTGAAGGAGATATTGAGGAGTGAAAGTGATGTGAAAGTGATGTAGAGTGTTTTGTGTGAGTGTGATGTGAAAAATTGAATTTTTGATTATGAAAGAAGTGTTATATTCCATGTGTGTGGGTTGTTATATGAGTTTAAATATCTTATAATTGTTTTATAAGATTGTTTAATTGTTTTTTGGAAGTGTTGAAGAAATGTGAAACGTGTTGTGGGCTATTTTGGTGTGATTCGGATTTCAAAATCATTTTGAATGAAAAATGGATTTTTGTGACTTGTGTGGTATACATATGGGCTGTTTGGTGAATTTGTGATGTGGAAATGATATTTTTCATATTCAATGTATATTTCTTGACTTGTTGAACTTGTTTGAGAACAAGGGGAAAACCTGGGTAACTAGGTGGGTGGACGTGTACTAGTATGCTAGTGAATCCGTGGGGTTTGGCCTCAGTTTCACTTAGCAAGATTGACGCTTACAACTCTAACTAAACTATGATGATGATGATTGGGGACCACTAGGTTATGGGTATGTTCCCTACTAGTGGCTCGTGCACGATAATGGATATTTGTGATGGTTACTCTCACCGAGATACGAGGTACCTGGGACCCACAGCTAGCTAGTGCCTAGGGGTTACTTCCTATTTCTTGTGCTCATTGTTTACTTTGTACTTACCGTCGGCATACGGTATAGTTGGATGGAAAATTCAGTAGTGTTGACATTATTTTTAAAAGTGTTGATTCTTAATGATATCCCACTTGAAAACTGTTTTTATTCAAAGTTGCATCTTTTAGAAATTGTAACTAGCTTTTCATGTTTTTGAAAACTTGCATGTTTTTCGTCTTTAAATGTTTATCACATGGAATCTCTTAGTGGTGGTATCCTACTGGGCATTGGCTCACACCCTACTTACACCCTTGGGTGTAAGTAGACATGGTTGTTTTTGTTGTCGCAGGTTGGGTACAGTTTTTTTTGTTCCAGTGGTTCGGGTTTCTAGCAGGTCCTTGGTGGTGAAATCTTGTGGAGGTGGCTTGAGGGCGGTGCCCCTTGCCATGAGGGTTCTTGGGCTGTCCTTATTTGGATTTGTACCTTTGGTATAGACCTTTTGAGTTGTTTTAAGCCATGTAATTCAGTTCTGAATTTTTGTAAAAGATTGTTTGGTTTGAAAAATCCAGATTTGTTTCATTGGATTCTTTTGTTGTTTTATGTTTATAAACTCAGGTAAATCGTTCCCAATTTTCATTTTAGGATACCCGAGCACTTGTGTCAGCCCGTGGGGATCGGGAACGCCCTTCGGGCCTTGTCACGGGCTGGGTTTGGTGCCATTTTTGGTGGCGATCGATTCGGTTCGTGACACATTCGGTACACGGCGTATTTTACCCAAGCATTTCCCTACCCCGTGTCGCCGCCCACATGGTTTGTGACATGGGAAGAGGCTACACGGCGTGTACTTAGGGTACACGGTGTGTACTCAAAAAGTTCATTTTTCTTCCCGAACAGAAGAGCATACACGGCGTGTATAAAAATACTACACGGCGTGTATATTGGGTTTCCAGACAGTATGCCTCAGAAACTTCCCCGAAACCCAGAAAATACTGAAACTAACACCTAAGTGTCAAATTCCGACCCGTGGGGGCCCATACTCCCCATGAATCAAAGTTTGACATCTTATATGTGTTATAACCAATAAAGAGTCAATGGTCCACCAAATTCCGGTCAATGGGGGCCCATACTCCCCAAAAACTAAAGTTTGGCGTCCATTCTATAAATAAGCTCAAACAAACATATCATATCACAAGGTGGGTATTTATCAAGCAGCTATCACAACAGCATGATTTATTAGCACAACAACTATCACAACAACATGCAAATTCTAATGAAGCTACATGGCATGGAAACTATGCATGACATGTGATATCTAGCATGTGCCTATATGATGCATGAGATGGCATACCCTCATCTTATCGGGTTGCAACTAAATAGAACCCATAGATAAAATAAAAACTGCACAATCTCAAAGTGCGTCACCCAATGGTGAAAACATATCAACCATAAAATTTGCAAAATCAAAAGAATGCAAAATACGAGGTAGACTGGCTTTTTCCTGTACACGGGTTAGCTACACTCAGGCACAACTTATTACCAACTACCGTTCCGTCCTATCTCTGACTACGACTCCAAATAGTAAGTCAAAGAAAAGAACCGCCTCTGATACCACTTTGTAACGTCCTAGTCCCGGGTGCCACTCAACGGGTGCCCCGAAGCCGGTTCGCCACAAGACCTCAAGTGCATTTCCCCAAATGCCAGAGGTTGCCGACTAGCAGTGAGGGCCCAGGTCTGATAGTGGGGAAACTATGCCCTCATTTGTCAAAGTGTAGCGCAACGGAATTTAAAGAAAACATATAACGACAGTGGAAGCAGTAAACCATACACAACTGAAATAAACTACAACAGTGAATATAACTAACAGTATATAAATGATGATGCTACATGTTTCAAGTTCTAAGAAAACAGCCAGAACATACATCAATACAGTACAACAAAGAGCAGAGTACAGTAACACAAAGCAAAACAGCTGGCAGTGGCATCGCGAGCCTAGGCTCGGTCCCATGTCCTCCTACTCCACAGCAACAGTCAAGTACCTGTATATGGACTCTTGCCCCTGTCTACACCTGCAGAAACGTAATCTGTTTGGGCCGAAAAACATGACCCAAACAGGGTGTGAGAAACATATCTCAGTAGGCACCCACCAAAGGCCCGTGCCCAACTGCGTGTAAACATGCAACAATAGTGTGCAGTAGTAAAATGCAATAAAGTAAGCAGTACTCAAAAGTAACTCATTACCAGTTATATTGCCATTTTATTATCCATTTAATCCATTTAATATAAGAAATCACCACAGTGCATTTCTAGTAAACAACTAGAGTCCTCAGACACGTAAACTCCTACCCTCGGGTAACGAGTATCCAAAACAAGAATCTGCCCTCAGGCATAACAGAGTTTTTCCCTCAGGCGTAGGTAGTGTCGCCCTCAGGCATAGAATCAGCTGCCCACAGGCATGGAAGAAGTTTCTCTCAGGCCGAAATAACTACTGCCCACAAGCTAAATAGTGCAGTGCCCACAGGCTAATCACAACAACGCCCTCAGGCTAAATAGGTAACCGGGTCATGCCCAACATGTCAAATGCAGTAAATAAGCAATTCCTCTCAAGGCAATTCTACAATTACTACTTTAAAGGCATACCCTCGGGTATCCTGGACAAACGGCTAAACAGTGAAACACACCCCCGGGGTGGTTCCGGATCCAAGCAACGATCCCAACCAGCATTTTATTATCACAATTTAATCACCTATGCAATTCTAGGTATTAAATATAGGAAAGGTCTCAGCCACACGACACCCCAACATGGGTTCGTGGCACGAAAATGCACAAAACCGCACGACAGTTGGAAATTTACACCAAGCCACTTACCTTATACGCCAATGAACGTTATACCCGAACGCCGACTCCAAAAACGCCCAAGAACGGCGTAGATCTGACGAAGAACAAAACCCGAACAAACGTAAATAACTCCTATTAGGAGAAGAATTGGTCAGAACCATACCGAGAGAGGAGAGAGCTTACCCGTGCGGTTCCAACGGGATCGTCCGAAGCGGAAACCGATTCCAGACGAACCCCTGGCGGATCTTCAAAGGTCCGGCCTCCTCCTTTGGCTCCAAATCGGCTCATGTGTCTCCTCTGCCAAATGAGGAGGCTACTGTCTGTTTTAAGCCGAAAAAACAAAGTACACGGCGTGTACTTCTGAGTACACGGCGTGTACTTCTTTCATTTAACTGTTCATTTGGCGGCACCAACACACTGTTCATCCGTCGACATGAGTACGTGGCATGTACTCCCAAGTACACGGCGTGTACTGTCGCCCAGCTGTCAGCTGCTCCACTGCCTTACTGTTTAAGCTTGCTGACTGACTACATGGCGTGTAAGGTACCACTACACGACGTGTAGTCGGTTCCTACACCATTCGTCGCCGACAAGGCTACACGCCCCGTGTACCCATTCCACACGGCCAAAAGTACACGACGTGTGGAAAAGTACACGGCGTGTAGTTCCAAAATTTAGGATTTTTTCCCATTTTTCATATTTTCTCAAAAACACTTAAGAAAAAGGAAAACGAAGAAGCCCGTACCTCAAAACTAAAAACCGGGTTCTTACATCGGTTATCTTCTCGTCAATTAGAGCCACTCTAATTTTCTTCCGAACACATTCATTTCTAATCTTATCCATCTTATTATGTCTACATGTCCATCTCAACATTTTCATTTCCACTACCCTTATTTTCTGTTCAAGATGCCCTATTAGAGAGCAACACTCACTACCATATAGAATAGTTGGTCTAATAACAATCCTATAAAATTTAACCTTTAATTTCAAAGGAATTTTACGATCATAAAGCACCCCATAAGCCTTTCTCCATTTTATCCATCTAGTTTGAATCTTATGAAAGATATATGTATTAATATCTCCATCACATTGCAGAAATGAGCCTAAATATCGAAAACGATCAACTTTTGAAGTAAAGTGGTCCCCTAATCTCACATCCATAACATTATTAAACAATTATTTTTTGAAACGACACTCCATACATTTTGTCTTATCCCTATTAAGACGTAAACCTCTTGATTCTAAAGTCTCCTTCTAAATCTCTAACTTTAAATTGATAGTCTTTTTAGATTTTGCAATGAGAACTATATCATCCGCCCAAAATGATGCAATTAGGTATTTCATTTTAAATATTATCTGTAAGTTCATTTAAGACCAAAGTAAAAAAATTATCTAAACCTTAATGCATCCCTATCGAGACAGGGAAGTCTATAGTGTCATCTACTGGATTTCTAACTTGAATTGAACTCCCTTCATACATGTCTTGGATGACTTTGATATATGCCACCTGCACCCCATTCTTTTCAAGAGTTTTCCATAAAACCTCTTTAGGAACTTTATCACATGCCTTTTCCAAATCAATGAAAACTATATGCAAATCTTGGGTTTTTTGTCGATAATACTCCATCAGACCTCTAATCAAATAAATCGATTTTGTGGTTGAATGTCCAAGCACAAAACCAATTTGATTATTTGAAACTTTGGTTTCCTCTTGAATCCTTTGTTCAATCACTTTCTCCCAAAGTTTCATGGTATGACTCATAAGCTTAATCCATTTATAATTCTCACAACATTAAATGTCTCCTTTATTTTTATACACAGGTACTAGAGAACTCTTTCTTCATTCATCGAACATTTTCTTAGATTTCATAATATCATTAAATATCCTAATGATCCTGTTAACACTCAACTCTCCTGAATATTTCCACACTTAAATGCAAACCAACCGCTTTACCATTTTCCATACTTCTTAGAGAATCTTTAACCTCAAAAGGATGAACTTTTTGATAATAACTATAATTGAGTTCTCATATACTAATACTTAGATTATCTAGGTCCAATTCGCATTTCCGCTCTCAAAAGGTAGGTCTTTATTAAACGCACGCTACAAAGAATTACGGCTCGGGGACTTGACCCTGCGACCGACGCCCCACACCCCAACCCCCTGCTACCCAGACACATTCTCATTGAAGAGATTGTGTCCGCTCTTCATTGAAGAGATTGTGAAAGCGACATTCTCATATTTTCTTAATTTTATCATCCTTAAAAGGGGTACGTCCATCTTTTATTCACCGAACTTGATCCAAATCTCTTGATCTTCGCTCTCTACCTCTAGCTAAACTATAGATTTTTCTTTCACCGTTCTTAGTATGCAATAAACGGTACAACACCTCAAAGACTTTTAATTTAGCCTTATTAACTCCTTTCTTAGCCTCTCTACGAACAACACGATAACGAGCCCAAGTATCCGCATTACTACAGAGGTGCAAAGCTTTATAACACTCTCATTTTGCTTTAGCTTTTAACTGTACATTCATATTCCCCCACCACGATTCTTTTCCTTTTGGACAAAACCCTTTTGATGCTCTTAGAATTGATGTAGCTATATTGCGAACACTTTTAGCCACCTCATCCCATCCTTGAACTTCCCAATTCACTACTTTCAAAAGTTTGTTCTTAGATTCCATAACTCCTTTTAAGCGCCCATTTGATCCTCAGATTCCTTAATTGTTTCACATTTCTCTCATAATTCTTAACTTGCAGCTCTAAAATTAATAAACGATGTTGGGTGGTCAGACATTCACTGGGTATAACCTTACAATCCTTAATAAACCTTATATCTGACCTTTTAATATATAACTCGAATAAATTCTATTGATTATAAAGTTTTTGTATTAATATGTATAGTGATTATGTAAACTGACTGCTGTTTTTTTCCTTTGCTTTTATCTCGTGTCATTCATACCGAATTCACTGTTTTCAAGATGAAATCAAACAACTTCCTCATTATCAAAATATGCAACCTTGGGGAAATATCGGTAAAAAATGCATATTGTACCAGAGGATAACAAGTTATTTTAGTGAAATTTTACTTTCAACTTACATGTACATTATGTATAATTTATAGTTTTTTTCTATCATGAAACTTTTTTTAGTGGTTCTACTGTAAACTGCACGCCATGGGATGAATCTGCTAGATAGATGACTACCTTTTTTGAATACTTTGGTCATGCCACTCGTGTGGGAAAAACAACTAAGCATTTACTTATCCTCAATATTTTAATTTCATTTTGTTTACTGTAAATTCATTACCCCTAACACCTATTCACATAATCCGTTTTTCTTACCATCAATCCCCATTCTGCTTTGTGAGTACGAGCATGAATGCAACAAAACTATCCATCAATCCAAAAATCCGAACAGTTGATGCATTCAAAACTAGGTAATGTTTCCAGAACACTTATGGAGATCAACACTGAGAAAAGATTGATATGCAATTTTCCAATACATTTGAAAAAAAATACTCTTAATTGTATTATAATTATTCCATGATTTGCTCACAACAATTTTATTGAAAATGTGGTGTTTTCTCCGTCCATTAATAAATGTTAATAACTGTATGCAAAGTTGTTTGTCCTCCGGTTGATGTTTGTTTGGTTTGTAGTTTTGTACTGGATATTAAAAAAAAAAACGTAGTTTAACGCTTGGCCTATTATAATTATTTACGTTGTATCCCTGAAATGAAGTCAGAAAGATATGAAGTGATTTCATACATTAAATCTTAAATTTTGAGGTAATAAATGATTGCTGCGTATAGACATTAAGCATTGAAAATCAACTTTAATATATGTCATCTTTGTGTTCAAATAGTATTTCCCCCATGCGATCGGATGGGACTGAGTAATTATGTGTGTTGGCAAAAGTGCATTTTGTATATAATTATGGAATTATTCCACATCTGTCTTAATAAAATTAATTTTTCAATATTAAAAACAATGAAATTTATACAAAATCATTCAATTGTTATATTTGCTTTGAACAGGCTTCCAATTGTTTCCAAAGGGCTGTGAGTTGATTGGGCTGGCCGCGCACTCCTCCATCAGATAACACGACATTCCCCCAACTTCCTCCCCCATCCCAGCCATGGATGGTTCTGCTGCAGCTTTTCCCGTTTCTAGCAGGAAGCTCTGCCTGGAAATCAAGGTAAGTGCTCTGTTCTAATTCGCCAGTTCATTTTTCTGTTTTTTCTTCTTTTTGAAAAAATTCAAGCTGCGTAAAGCACAGTGGCCCCCTCTGCACTGCTAGTTCACTTGTTCGATTTATGTTTCTTTTTGTTTCTCTCTTCTTCGTTTTCTAAGAAAATCCATGCTGTGCATTTTTTAAACTACAGTGTCTTCAGATTCTCACAATAATGTTCGCCATTGCCCCTCTAGCATTCACCGCAAGACAGTGCGGACGCGGATATGTTGTCATTGACACGAACGATTGCTGTTTACCTGTTTGCTTGATATGTACTTCCTCTTTCTTCGTACGGGATTTTGCAGAAAATTGTTTTTACTGGATGTGTTTTTTTTTTCAAATTTGCTTTTGTTTCTGGCTGGCAAGCTCACGAACCCTCTGAAGAATTAGACACTCGGCACCTTGAATATCTGTGATTTAATACACGAATTGATGCAGCTAGGCTTGGAAACGAAGTTTGGTGTAAGCAGTTCTCAATCCTGTGCGATTTGATAAGTTTTTTGCTGATAAGAGGGTAAGGGAGACTGGTTTTTTCCGAATGCTGCTTTTTTTGAAAGAAAATTCTTGATCCCCACGAGTGTAAGCTTGGTAGCACACCCCTGAACTAACACACCAACTCTAGATTCAATTTGACGTTTTAATGATTTATTAGTGTCAGTGCTGTATGTTCATAATTTAGCAATGCATACTCAGTCGGAATACCTTCTAAAAAATTCAGAAGCCTTCTATTTATTTAATTGCTTCATTAGATTTTTCCAACATAGGAAATCTCTGAATGTAATATTTTGATTTAAAACATATTGATTTTTCCAGTCGATTCAATATGGGTTATTTTTCAAATTTGTTTGCATGATGAAAAAACAGTTCATTTCTTTCCGAATCAAACTATGCATATGTTCCTTTTCTTTTTTTCGTTTCTGCATTTGGTTCTATTAGCATCTATACAAGACTGCTTGTTGATCAACATCTGATGTTTTTTTCTTTGTTACATTTACGTGTTTTTTTTTTATTATAGAACATAATTTAGCACACCTTTTTTGTACTCTTCTTCATTGCTTCCCTTATCTAGAATTATTCCTGTTGGTTTTCTTTATGTCTGAATTTCACCCATGCCCAACATAATTTTTCTGCATCTATAAAAGACTGTTTTTTAATCAATACCTTGTGGTTTTTTCTTTGTTATACATTTATGTGTTTTTTATTATAAAACATAATTTAGCCTACACTTTGTTTGCACTCTTCTTCATAGTTTCCCTTACCCAGAATTATTTTTGTTGGTTTTCTTTATATCCAAATTTCTCCCTTGCCCGGCATAATTTTGTTTCATCTCTGCTTATTTTCTCTTCAAAAGACTTTTCCTAGAAGCTTGCTCAAACTTGCTTGATGTGTGTTTGTATGTGTGTCTAGACAATTTAATTTTCCCTGGATTGATGCCATTTCTTTTCTTTGCTCTATTTTGACAGGGGATTGAAACCGATGTAGTTATATGCAGCTATGATGATCATTTTCTAGTAAGCATTAGGTGCCTTTTTGTTTAGAACTAATGGTGCCATTCCATGCATGTGCTTAAATGTTTGAAACATTCATGAGATCTTTAAAAATTCTTAGGTTATTGCAACTCAGATTGGAAGTATGGGAACTATACTGCATGCCAGGTGTGGCGTCTTCTTGCCTTTCTTTTTCATAATTGCCCCACTATATTTTTTATTGTATTGATTATGGCGACCGATCAAACTACATCCCACAAAACCTTGAATTTTAAAAATTTGGAGATATTTCTTTTGGTGCATTGTGTCCATGTTTGGATTTTGAAATATATTTTCTACATTGTAAAATCTAATTTAGCTTAAATCATAAATGATACTTCAACAACAATGAAATGAGGGTGACTGAAGTGTTCTTTTTATTTTTCTCAAATATGGCTAGCTCGATATTGTGCATACCTAAAATCACAATTGAAACATGCGCACACCTTCGTATGTGTGTGTGTGAGAGAGATCTAGTTGGTATTCAATTATATCTTTAGTAGGCTTATGATAAGTAGGGTTGTGCAGGTTTAACCAAACCGATCAAAACCGACCAAATGGAACTGACTTAAATCGGTAAATGTCGGTTTAAATATGTGAATTGGTTAAAATTGATTGAAAAATATTGTCTAATTTGGATTTTTTTGATTCGGTTCAGTTTTGGCAGGCTTCAATGTTCTTAACCAAAACCCACTGATTAAATGAAGTATATAAATCTTTATTAAAATAGGAAGCGATGGTTATTTTTGAAAGTCCCAGTGGACCAAATGACCTCATTGAGGTAGGGGGGGGGGATCAATGTAGCTCTCTTTTCACAATTTATTTGAAATAAACCTTTGTGGCAGATTAGGACATGACCCTATCGAGTGGATTAAACTCAGCCTCACCTGAATGATATGGAAGTAAAGAAGAGCAAGACACACAACCGTTTTTACAAGGTTTGACCACAATGTGTGAGCCTACTCCTTGCTACAACCTGTTGTTATCTCATGCCACAGATTTTCCACTAATATCTTGTTATCAATACAAGTTGTTGGGTCGGTTATTATCCCAAGCCCATGCTTCCCAGCACATACATTGCCTCCTGCAGATTCTACCATCTCCTGAAAGTTGCAATGAAATACATGCACCACCAGTTGAGAGAGATTTTCCTTCAAATGCAGGTTGCTTCAACAACTAATAAATGATCTTCCTCTTTGAGCCAACACAATATTATCTAGTGAACACAACTCATCTTCTTCAAGAATAGCCCCTTCAGAATCTACTTGGTGAGTAAATCCTGAAGAACTCGGTCTTGCTCAACTTACTGCATTCAGATGCCTCTGAGGATCTGCTTCTGCCTCTTTTCTCAGACTCAGCACTGTAAGCTCTGGTAAAGACAAATTTTCAGTCACAAACTACCTGGACTTCAGTCTCTCCTTCTCAACTCTGAAAGCTCGGGTATTCAGATTTCTCTCACAACACACAACCTCAACTTCAGGCACTACTTCTTATCTTGCACTCAAGGCTCTCGCACACATCATGTGTACAACAACAAGATAATATTATATTCCCTCTTTCTCAAGTTCCCAATAACCTTGATATTTCCAAGTAGCAATATTCTCTCTTCAAGAAAGCACTTTTCCCTGTACAGGCGGCGCATTAACTTCTCATCTCATTTTCATATACCCAAATTAGTATATTAAAAGATGTCTCGAACCTGCAACTGGAGGGCACAATTATCAAATACACATTTTCAGCACTCACAACTTTTCATACACGTTTCACCAAGATCTTCATGTGGGTCAGTCTCCCATGATTTCTTTTCAAAGAGAATTTTTTCAACTGCCCTCTTCTTCTTCAATTGCTAACTAAACCAATCAGGTCTTCCCAGCTTCGACCTTCAAACATGAAAACTCAACAAGAATGTGTTTGTGAGTTTCACAAACACCCAGTAGTAATTCCTTTTTGATTCCATTGGACCAAACATGATTCTCAATTGCTTCAACCCGCTCACGACATGAAGCAGTTGTTTGCTGCACAACACACCTTAAAACTCAGCTCATGAAAATATCTGACATTTGAAAAACCAGCTTGCATCACAGCTTGATTAACATGTGATTTAGGATCTGAAGAACATCAAAGCATCGTCCCAATTAGCATCTGCATTATTCTTGAAAACATATTCAGTTTCATTTCAGTTCTTTCTCATTTGGTTGTTCTCAAGAATGTTCTTGTTCTTCATGATTTGTGAATCATGGAATCTTCAAACCGCTTGAATCACAATCGGTTTGTGATGTTTTAATCACTGAGGAACAACTTTGGCATCACTGGGTTTTGGTTTTTCATCAGAATAAATATTCTAGAAATTCTCAGAATTTTGCATGACTTTAAAGTCATATGAAATGACAGTCATACACGCGCCGATGAAAGTTTTATGGACTTCTTGAAAGTCTTATGGTGAAGCCATACGGGCTTCGTGGAAGTCTTACGGTGAAGTCATACGCGACATCTCAAAGTTAACGAAATGAGCAAAGTCTTATGAAAATGCCACAGTCATATGAAGTGCAACAGGGTCTTATGAAATCCTCGAAGTCATATGAAATGCACCGGAACTCCAAAGTCATATGCTAGACACTTCAAAGTCACACAAACTCAGCAACCAAAGTCTTACGTGCTGTAACTTCTCCGGATTTCCAGACTAATTCAAGATAAGACCATAACAACTTCAAACCTCTTCAGCAGCATCTCGAACACTCAAAACCAGCTCAAAAACACTTAGTACTTGGTTGACAACAATTACAACAAACAACAAGCCTTCAACAATTCCTCCAATTCCAAAGGGTTCTTCAATCTCCCCATTTGGATTTGTGGTCAACCTCTTTTCAACTCTTTCTCAAACTACTCAAACTCATCACTGATTTTAATAAACTCACTCAAGAATCATTAAATCACAGCCTATCTCAGATGAGATGCATCTTGACACTAGCGTTTTTGAAAGAATTCAATCCCTTGGTGACAAGTAACTTCTGACAAAGTGTTTCAAACAACTTTCTCCTTCAACCCATCTCAAAAACTCCCCTTTTTTGCAATAACCACAACAATGGAGTACCAATAAATGCGCACCCTCTTTTGACAATCTTCTCCCCCTTTGACAAGCAACAATTAAAGAGTTGTGCCCCCCCCCCCCCCCCCCCCCCCGACAACACTATCCAAAGCCTGACCGGGGATGTTGCCACACATTTTTAAGTGAGAGGGGAAGGCTGAATGTGGAGTTTCAGCCTTAACTTAGAGAACCTCTCCTTTGACAATGCTTTGATGAAAATATCCGCAACGCGTTCCTTGGTGCCAACAAACGCAAGTTTCGCATCACCTTTTGTCACGTTCTCTTTGATGAAATGATATCTAAGATCAATGTGCTTTGATGAAATATGTTAAACCAGATTCTTAGAAAAGTATATAGCATTTTGATTGCCACAAACAATGCATAGTGGCTTCTCAACCTCAAGTCAGCTAGTTGAACTTGCATCCATATCATTTGAGTATAAGCATGTGTGGCTGCAATGCGCTTAGCTTCAGTTGTGCTCAATGCCATCGAACTTTGCGTCTTGCTGTACCATGCCACACAACTCTCACCCAGAAAGAATGTGTCGCCTGAAGTGAACTTCCCGCCAACACAATTTTCAGCCCGGTCAGCATTTGTAAAGCCCTGCAACAGAAAATTTGAACTGGATCTGTATAGCAGGACGCATCCTAGTGTGCTTTTGATATATCTCAGAATCCTCTTGGCTCCCAACATGTGAGATTCCTTGGGATCACTTTGAAATCGAGCACACAATGTCACAGTGAAAACAATGTCAGGTTTGGAAGCTATTAGGTAGAGAAGGCTGCCAATCAATTTTCTGTAATCCCTTTGATTCACACTAGTTCTAGCCTCATATTTGATAAGCTTGGTTCCAACAATTATAGGAGTGGAGATGCCCTTGTATTCCATTCCAAACCTCTCTAACAACAATTCTGTAGAGTATTTTTTCTGAGATAGAAAAATATAATCACCCCCTTAAAGATTTGTAATCCCAGAAAGTATGACATCTCACCCAATATAGACATCGCAAAATGCCTCTTCATTTCCTCAGCAAACTCCTCACAAAGATTGTCACCTGCAAAAATTATGTCATCCACATATACTATGACAATGAGAGTACCTGTGGACAACTCCTTCATATAGATATTACTATCAACTTTGCCTTTTGAAAAGTTCATGCTTCTCAAGCATCCATCCAGCTTTTGGCATACTAGGCACTTGGGGCGCTTTATGCCATACAGAGTCTTCTAAAGCTTGAAGACCATACTCCCATCTTTATCAAGAAGAAAACTCTCAAGTTGTTCAATGAAAACCTCTTCTTCAAGATCACCATTTAGGAAGACAGATTTCACATCCATTTGATAAATCTTGTAATATCTGTGTGCCACCACTGCCAAGAACATCCTAATGGTCTCAAGTCTGACCACCAGTGCAAAAGTTTCTTCAAAGTCAACTCCTTTCATGTGAAAACTCCCCCTGCAAACCAGCCTTGCTTTATTCCTTTGACTTCATCTTTCTCATTCAGTTTATTTATGAAAATCCACTTAGTGCCAATGATATTTTTGTTCTCAGCCCTTGATACCAGCTCCCAAGTGGAGTTATTTTCTATTTGATCAAGTTCCTCATTCATAACATCAATCTATTCTTCATGCTCATTTGCCTCATAAACAGTTTGAGGTTCTACTTCTGAAATAAGAGCAGTTTGGTTTTCTAACCTTAACTTTCTTTTGGTTTGAATATGTGCATCTCATTGGCCAATAATATTCTCAGAATCAACATGTTTCTTCAGCCTTTGATGCCTCTGCCTTTGATCCCTAGACACTTCTTCATCATGGTAGTTATTAATGGCGTGCCATTGCGACATGACTAGTGCTAGGGATGGTTCGTCATGGCGTGCACAATGTTGCGCCATGGCACAATGTGGCATTGTGCGCGCCGCTGCACCATATTTTTTTGTTTTGTTTTTTTTTGCTTTGTTTTTAACCGACAAACCCCAACCCTATTAAAATACCATATTGCAAGTCAAGCGATGCCCTTCATTCCTTGACTTTGTGCAACACGTTAATCGAGTACCTTCATCGAGCGCATCCAGCTACTCAACCACCTCCTCGACCTCCTTCCCGCGATCGAGCACCGACCCAACGACACCGGCGCAACCTTCTTGTAGTCTATGCGAACTCCTTTGAGCGCAATGACCTAACCAAGCCATCAAGTCTAGCCAGCGCGTGATCTGTTGGGCGACCCCTTCTTTTCCTGTTTTTAGTTTGATATTGTTCTGCATTTTTTTATTAGTTTTGTAAATATTATGTTTCTATTTAATTTTTTATTATATTTTCCTTTTGTTTTTCTAGAATTTATTTTGGATGACTGCTAGCATATATTGTTGTTTATTGTGTTGTTTTTGAGATTTATGGTTGATAGTGGGTGCTTGTGTTACCCAATTGCAATGATTTGTTATTAGAATGACCGATTATTTATTAATAATAAATTGTTTTTCAAAATAATTTTTCACTGAAATTAATGAATATTTGCATTTTTTTTATAATTTTATTATTACCAATTTTTTTATCGAACTTATTATTTGTTATTGTTGACATGTGCTTTTATGTCTTGTGCGCCGCAAGTTAATATTGCCACGCATCGTGAGCCGTGCAATATGCTTTTGCGTTGGGGGCTCTTGTCGTTGTTGTGCGTTGTGCACCGGAAATAACTATGCTATCAACCACAATCTGCTCATTTTCACCCTGTTCCACAACTCGTTTTTCTGGAATCTGCACGTTTCCAGCTCCAGCGGTTTCAACTTCAGCCTCAATAAATCCATCTGTTTTGTGCTTATTTTCTATGATCTTGACATCTGAACATTCTACCAGCTTTTTTTGATTTTTGCTCCAACATTTGTAGCCACTCCCATCGGAAAGATAGCCTACAAAGGTCCCAACTCTTTCATCAAACTTGCCCGAATTTCTGTTCTTTATACAAGGGCTTCCAAATACGTAAGTATTTGACAGTTGGCTTTTTTTGGTGCCACATCTCATATGGAGTCTTGTGTCTGAGGCCTCACAAAACACCTATTATGAATATGCACAATAGTGCACACAACTTCTCTCCAAAAAAAAAAAAATGAAAGCTTGTTTCAGCGAGCATCATTTTTCCCATGTCCACAATACTTTCATTTTTTCTCTCAGCCACTCCATTTTGTTGGGGTGTATGATGTGCTATATTGATGCTTGATTTCATGCTTTGTTAAGTAGCTCTCAAAAGCATGGGATGTGTACTCGGTCTTATTATCGGATCTCACCTTCTTGACATGAACACCCAGTTCTTTCTCAAGTTGTCTTTTGAAAATTTTAAACATCTGAAGAGCCTTTGATTTGCGCTTCATAAAGAGAGCATTAGTCATCTGGGTGTAGTTATCAATGAATGTATTGAAATAGGGATCACCCTTGGTTGACTTGTTCCAATGACACATATAAATGTTGATTTTCTACTGGCGAGTTTCGTTCTCATAATATCCTACACTGGATTTTACCAAGGGCGTACACTATGAGAAAAGGCCTCAAAGTCCCATGAGTCTCCACCCCTGATAGGCTATATCATTTGTCTCTCTCAAATGATATCATCTGGATATAGAACATATATTTAAGAATAGTGTCATAGAATTTCCGGGTTCTCATTATAGCGGGGAACTGCTATGATCTTTTAGTGCGACAACTACTCTTAGGACATTATCACATACTATGTTACGCAGAAGAACAATCATAATGTAATAAATTGTTTATTAATATTCAAAATTATGAATACAGATTATCATAAAGTACACAGAAGTTGGTTATAGGGCTCCAACTCCAATAGACTTGTCATGCACTTGTCAACACAATGCCTCGGTCTCTCACATTTGGCACAAACTTCCTTCAGACTTTCAAACTTGTTATGAGTAGGCAGACTTGTTGAGGTTTTGTTCACAACCTTATTATTTCGAGATTTATTCTTCTTCACTTCAGAGCTTCTCCCCTTTGATTCATGCCTTATTCCAGGTAAGGACATGTTGTACCGACATGTGTAAGCTTTGTGGCCGAAAATACCACAACACCAACAATAACCACCGAATCTGAATCTTTTGTTAAATCCATAATTTTGTTCAAAAATTTGTTGGAATGGTATAGCTTGATCTGTTTTGGATGAAGTTGGGCCGAATGCTAGCGGTCCCAACTTTACACCAGACCGCAACTCTCCCGGTTCGACCTCCGCGGTGAGGTTGTAGGGGGCAGCGCGCCCCTGCTTCAGGGGTTCGGGGGCCGAAGTCCCTCAACCCCCGGAGCAGGGGCGCGTTGCCCCCTGCAACTCCCAACGAGCTCACCGCGGAGCTCGACCCGCGAAAGTTGCGGGCTGGTGCGCAGTACAGATCACAAGCATTCGACCCAACCAGATCGGGCTACACCAATCCAACAATTGGAGTACATAAGAAGAATTAAGAATTACATTGGAGGTAAAGAGAGAGAATGCACAACCTGAAAGAAAAATGGAGGTTCGGAAAAAATCTCTTACCTTATGTCCGAAAGTGTTCTGCACTTGTACCTGGATAATGAAATTAAATCCATTATTAATTAATTCAGAACCTCTTCTAAATGTATTTGATTTATTAGAATTTTGTTAAGTTCGTTTATGGCTATTATGATGAGTTATAGAGTTAAATTTCGTCGTTCCAGGAGTGTTTGTTTTATTTGTTTTCATGATCGGTTCGCTTGCATGCGAAAATTCATGTAAAATGAGAATAATTTAATGAAATTTTAGAAGTTTAAATGGTTTTATATATCATTTGGTTATATGGTATGAGGATGATTAATTAGATAAAACGTTAATGAAAACGATTTAATTTATTTTGACGGTTTTTACGATTATCATGAACTTATATCATTCTATTTAATATCATGTTTATATATTGATTCCAAAACATTATATGACTTATAATATGTATAATATAATCTGATTTAATCACAATGATGGTTTTATGACCAACCTTGAAGGTGGTAATGCAAAATAAAAACGCATCGTCCACGATGACGGTAAATCGACACATCACGGACGATGTTTTCATTTTTTAGGATAAAAGGGGAGAGGAGAATAGATTTGATGACGGATCTTCCATTAACACAATAACATTCTAGTATATATAAGATACTAGAGTTATCATGTCACTTGGACAAGGGGAGGTGAGGAGAGAATAAGAAAAGAAAAGAAATTGAAAAAAAATTAAAAGAAAACGAAAAATGATTTTAGCCCTTGAACTTTTTCTCTTTTAGAACCACCTTAGGGCTATTGAGTTTGGTCTTTTGTTGAGACCAAATGCTCCTGGACGTGGGGGAGAGACTTGAGAAGAGGATTGAGCAGAATTTGGACAAATTTCAAGGCTTGGAAGGTGTGAGAAGAAGAGGTGGTGAGCAGTAGTATTTAGAGGGGGAGACGAGAGATATTTTTTATTATTATATTTATTATTTTATTATTTTGGCTCAAGACTATCAATAGTGTTGAACCTTATCACTAAATATAATAAATAATGAAGAAGAGTTTGAGATTATGATGCTTACATTAGCCATACCTCAATAATGACTAAAAAATTCATGTATTTAGCTAATATTGTAAATTATCATATTTCACTCTTCACAGAAAATTCAACTATTTTAGAAAAATCTCAAAAATTCACCTGGACCATTTTTCGATGTGTAGAAATTCAAAAATGGATTCCATTTTATGAAAATAATTTTCTAAATATGAGAAATTTAATTTTTAATTAAAACCATCATTTATTCGAAAAATACTGATTCTAATATTATAACTGATTTTATGACACTTTGAAAAATTAATTAAAGTCATAAAATTATCTTATAATCATAAGACAACTAAATATTAATTTATGAATCTATTTTATGAAAGTATTTTTTTTAAATCATTATTTTAATTATAAAATTGTAGATAAACATTTACGTTTTATAAAAAATACCAATACTTAATTTATCATTTTTAAAACATTTATTTACCTATTCCGTGATATAAATATATTATATTTTTATTCATAAAATACCTAAATCTTATTTATATTTTAATAGGTGATGTTACTATTCTATTGGAAGGTTTACTATTCCTAATGGTCACATTACTATTCCAACGGTCAAATTACTATTTCATTGGTATAAGTTCCTTAACTTCTAGAAATAATTCTTATTTCATTAATTCTTCATTTATAAAGTTTGTATTGTGTTCTCTATATGATTTATGTGATTTATACTATATGATATAATTATAAGGAGAGAGTTTTCATTGATAAAATTCTGGGTCGTTACAGAGAGGGGAGGGGTTAATTAATGTATGTTAGGAATGTCGTGAGTGTAGGTTGTTAGTATTAAAGTAGTGATGAGGCTTTCTTTGTGCGGGCACGATTAGTTGTTTTCGTTTAGGGGAAGTATGGTATTTTGGTTAGGGGGTTGTTGGCTGACAGGTGGGGCATTAAATAGGGGATGTGTTGTAGGGTTGAGGCAGATATTATTTTACTTCTACTGTAGCTGTAGGGGGGATCGAGCCCTTGGGAGGACTCGACATAGGCTCTACAGAAGTGGTCTTTCAGAAGATTTCCTTCTACCACTATCCACTATCTCCTTCTACTTTGCTTCTTCCCCATCATATTTCTCCTTTTATGTTGCATTTGAATAGTGATAACAGTGTTTCTCTTCCTTAGCCTCTCTCTAACACTCACAGTCTTAACATTTTGACGACTCCGTCGGGGGACATCGCGTGAGCAGAGTGGACGATCCGTACTTGCCCGTCACTGAGAGGGAGACACCTGGAGTTGTGAGTTGCGATCGCAGGGGAACGTGCTGTTTGGGAAAGCAGATTACGACGGCGGAATGGAAGACGTAATGAGCTGTTTAACACGAGTGATCGTGGATAGATTACAATCGCAACTAAGAACACAATTGGTGTACGCTGAGGAGCGGCTCAAGGAAGTCGTTCTTGTCATCTGCTACATAACAGTGGAAAAGGAAAAAAAATGTTTGAAGTTGGGGAACCGAATGCGGCGGTGAGTTGCGATCACAAGCTGGAAACTCACTCGAGTTAGAGGACGATCTAAGATTGCTGATCAGAGAGAGGTAATTGGTTTTCTCTCGCACGTGAGTGTGAAGGTTCAGAAAAAAACTGAACGAAGTGAGGGAAAGATGTCACACCATTACAATCGCTATGTGGTGAGTACAGGGTTTGGCGTTCAAAGTGAGTTTCACATGAGCTTCTTTCTTGGAGGCGGTCAAGGATAAAGCATAGAGTTGTTGCAATTGAGTTGGTAGGAGAGAGTATACCGCAAACGCTTTCCACTATGCAAGAAAATTGGTTAAGCTGTAACGTGGACAAACTGAGGACCCGTGCTGGATGCGTGCACGGTTGCGCCAATCTGAGGAAGAGGCGCCACTCAGGTTTCTGTCCTACTTCTCTTGCTGGTGAAGTAGCATTTTTGAGTGATCTTTCAACAGAGTAAGAAAGGTGTGGGAATGAAAAGGCAGTGCAACGACAATCTGCTCGAGCTACGCTTCAGCCTCTACCGCAGACAGAGCAAGAGCAACCATTGGAGTCTGCACTTGGAAAAGAGACGTTGCTGGAAACCAAATATCGTGAAAAAGAATCTCTAGATTGCGGAACTGTTATTCATGGGGATGCAACGACGTCTGAAGAGTTTTCAGTCTAGATAGGAAAGGAATGTCAGAAGTGTGCTTGTGGAGCGAATTGACTCATTTTTTGCTCCTTGTGTTGGGGAAAACCGTCTTCTTGCCCCAAGCTTGGCCCGTGAAGAGCACAGTGAGGCGGAAGTTGATACGACACCGAGTGGAAGAGCAGCTGTATGTTTACCAGAAGTGGCTGCATTGAGGAAGAAGCCTGAGGTACTAAGCGAGCCGAGTGATCTGCTCAAAACAGTAATTATAGATGCTGAGGTGGAAAGTAAGGAAACACAAGCAGCTTTACTGTCTGCAAAAGGGAGTTTAGCGGTCAGTATTGATGTACTTTCCTTGGGACCCTGTTATCTCTGGGTTACATTTGAGGATGCTTGGTTATGGTGTCAATGGAGCAAAAGCCTGTTTAGGTGCGGCCTGGTCCTCTCCCACAGTACAAGCGAACTCAAGCTGAACAAACTGTGTCTGCGGCCACGATGGAGATAGGTTACAACATGAATAGTGTAGCAACCTGGTTGCCGAGGATAGATGGATTGCCCGCTGGATCAGTTATCGACACGCGCAGTCATTGGTGCTGATTTTGTTGGAAAGGTGACCAGGAGATTGGAAATTCATGGTAAATCATTTAATCGAAAAGGAAAAAATAATGTTGGAATGACCATGTTTGGGGTTAAACTCCTTACGTAAATGCAGTCCAAGGCAGATTGGCTGAAGTGGGTTACGAGACCTTGATTTTTCATTCCACTAGTGTAGAAGGCAGGGCCATGGTTTCCAAGAGATGGGGAATTACATGTTCATTGGTTTATAATTCAGGTTTTACTCCTTATTGTCCAGCGATTTCAATGGATGTAGCTGCAATGGAGTCAAAAGCTGCAAATGACTTTGATGGTACGCCCAGTGAATTGTTTGGCTACTTTTCTGAAGAACATTGTATAAGGGGAGAAGCATAATTTTGAGATTTTGGGGTTGGTAACAAAGGCATTAACCGAGCCTCTTGTTGTGGAAATGCCTGGAGTCACAACTACAAAGGTTTGCAGATGAAGAAATGACGAAAACAAAAGAAGAAGAAGAAGAAGATAAGCACAAACACAACGATTTATGTGGTTTGAGAATAATCCCTACATCCACGGAGTGACAGAAATATCACCATAATCGGGAGCATAATTACAGGAAGTTTTTAGAGTTTCAAGCACGCGAAAACCTAGCTCGAAATGAGCTAATAAAGAAGACAATGTGTTGTTCAACCAACTGCACGGAAAGTCCGCTGTGCTACAGTGTTGTTGTCTCCAAAGTCCACATTGTTACAGTGGCCGGTGGCTGGAAGTCTGCAGAGCTACAATACCGCTGTCTCCAAAGTCCGCATTTCTATAGTGCCCTGTCGGTGTCTCCGGTCAGCTTTGTTACAGTCGGTCAGAGTTGCGGCCTAGTGTTCAATATGGGCCGCTATCATTCGGCCCATCATCATCCATACATATCGGGCTATTCCAATCCAACACCTCTGTTTCTAATCAACAAGCTTACTAAAACTACCATTTTTATGCTCTCGAATGGTGGTTGCGGCCTGGTGTTCAGTATGGGCCGCTATCATTCGGCCCATCATCATCCATATATATCGGGCTATTCCAATCCAACACCTCTGTTTCTAATCAACAAGCTTACTAAAACTACCATTTTTATGCTCTCGAATGGTGGCTGACCAAGTACCAGATGGTACCAAGCAATGTGCGTGGGCAAGTGGATGTTTGGTCCGGGCAGTCCCTCCTGCCAGGACACGTGAACTTCTGATTGCCAAGGGATTTTACAGTTGCGAAAAAACTGGAAACTGATTACGCACCTGGTATAGTTGGGTTTGATTTTCAAAATGACCGCTGTGTTCCTGTTTTTTATGGAACCTTCATGTGTGCTGAGTTCAAGGATGCAGTGTTGGAGGCTTACAACGATGAACAATTTGAGATTTATGGAGCGAATGAGAAATCAAAGATACAGATGGTTTTTTGGCTTGGAATTCTGAAGACCAGAGGTTTCTGGCACCTGCTGGAAATTCAACACTACACCAAGCTGGTTAATAGTTGTTTTCGGCAGACCTGGAAGGTTTTGAAACCAGCAGGCTTAAATGACAGATGGACTGATTGTCAAGAAACATTTGCTAGGTATGTGATTGTTCTTTCCTAGGTTGTGTTGTTGCTCCGGGTGCTCGTTTGGTGCAGCAGCATGGTTCCTCCTGGATTTTGTGAAGTTGTACTCATGCGTGCAGCTGAGTCAGCAGCTCTTGGTGTTAAAGATCACAGAGGTGAATTATATTGGAAATGCAGTCCACCTACGTTATTGGTGAAGTGTGGAGATTGGCGAAGTTTGACATCAGATGGGATACCTGGGGTAGCTTTATTTTGCCATGTGCTCACTTTCAGCCACGAGTAAATGGGAGTCAGCATTTATCTCTGGAATTTGTTCCACAACCAGAGTTCGTCAGGATTGAAGCTGGTGTTGGAACAAGGGTCCGCCTTCTGATCCAGTTCTGAAGTGCTGATCTGAGATTTGAAGTTCCACCTGGAAGACAAGATGGTTTTTGAGGAGGGGGGAAATTGTTAGGAATGTTGTGAGTAACTGTAATGTGTGGGCTGTTTGTATTAAAGTAGTGGGGGGGGGGGGGCTTTCTTTGTGTGGGCGTGACTAGTTGTAACTGCCTTGGGGCAGTATGGTATTTTGGTCAGGGGGTTGTTGGCTGGCAGGTGGAGCATTTTAAATAGGGGATGTGCTGTAGGTTTGAGGTAGGTATTATTTTACTTCTACTGCTGGATGCTGCAGGGGGATCGAGCCCTTGGGAGGACTTGGCTTGGGCTCTGCTTCTACCACTATCTCCTTCTACTTTGCTTCTTCCCCACTGTAATTCTCGTTTTCTGCTGCATCTGAATAGTGAAAACAGTGTTTGTCTTCCCTAATCTTTCTTGGCACTCATAGTTCTAACACTGAAGCCCCCCTTTTACAATTCCCTTTGTTTGAAATAAACCTCCATGGTCGGTTAGGACATGACCCTCTCGAGTGGATTAAACTCAGGATCATCCGAATGATATGAAAGTAAAGAAGAGCAAGGCATGCAATTGTTTTTACAATGTTTGACCATATCGTGTGAGCCTACTCCTTGTTGCAGCCGGTTATTATCCTGTGCTATAGATTTTCCACTAATATCTTGTTATCAATACAAGTGCTTGAGCTCATGCTTCCCAGCACATACACTGCCTCCTGCAGGTTCTACTGTCTCCCGACAGAATGAAATGCTAGCACCACCAGATGAGATAAGTCTTCCTTCAAATGCAGGTTGTTTCAGCAACAGATAAATGATCTCCCTCTTTGAGCCAGCACAATATTATCCTGTGAATACAACTCACCTTCTTCAAGAACAGCCGTTTCAGAATCTCCCTGGTGAATAAACCCCGAAGAACTCGGTCTTGCCCAACTCACTGTATGCAGAACCTTTTGAGGATCTGTTTCTTCTTTTCTCAGACTCAGCACTGCAAGCTCAGGTGAAGACGGATTTGCAGTAACAAACTACCTCGGCTTCAGTTTGTTGTTCTTCTCAACTCCGAAAGTTCGGATATTCAGATTTTTCTCAGCACACACAACTTCAGCTTCAGGCACTACTTCGTATCTTGCATTCCGTCTCCTGCACACACCACTAGGTACAACAACGAGATAATATTATATTCCCTCTCAAATTCTCTACATCCTTGATATTTCCAAGCAGCAATATTCTCTCTCTTCGAGAAAGCACTTTCCTTATATAGGTGGTGCATTAACTTCTCATCTCATTTTCATATACCTGAATTGGTATATTAAAAGATGTCTCGAGCTTTTCACCAACTTTTCATGCACTCACAACTTTTCATGCAATTTTCATCAAGATCTTCACGTGGGTCGGTCTCCCATGATTTCTTTTCAAAGAGAATTTCGACAACTGCCCTCTTCTTCAAAACCAAACCAGTCGGGTCTTCCCAGCTTCGACCTTCAAACAGAAAAACTCAACAAGAATGTGTGTGAGATTCAAAAACACCCAGCTGTAATTCCCTTTTGATTTCACTGGACAAAACTTGATTCTCAGTTGCTTTCACTTGCTCATGGCATGAAGCGGTTGTTTGTGGTGCAACACACCTTAAAACTCAGCTCAAGAAAATATCTCAGTCATTTAAAAAACCAGCTTACATCACAGCTTGATTAGCATGTGATTTAGGATCTGAAGAACATCAAAGCATCGTTCCAATTAACATCTTCATTATTCTTGAAAACATATTCAGTTTCATTTGATTTCTTCCTCATTCAGTTGTTATAAGAATGATCTTGTTCTTCATGATGTGCGAATCATGTAATCTTCAAACTGTTTGAATCACAATCAGTTTGTGATGTTTTAATCACCGAGGAACAACTTTGGCATCGTTGGGTTTTGGTTTTTCATCAGAATAAATATTCTGGAATTCTCAGAATACCATATGACTTTAAAGTCATGGAATGAAATTCATACACGTGCTAGTGAAAGTCAATGACTTCCTGGAAGTCTCATGGTGAAGCCATACGGGCTTCCTGGAAGTCTTGCGGTGAAGTCATATGCGGCATCTCAAAGTCATACGAAATGAGCAGAGTCTTACGAAAATGCCACAAAGTCATACGAAGTGCAGCAGAGTCTTACGAAATCCTCAGTCATATAGTCTTTACGTGCTGCAACTTCTCCAGATTTCCAGATTAATTCAAGATAAGACCAGAATTTCAAACCTCTTCAGCCGCATCTCAAACACTCAGAATCAGCTCAAAAAACACTTCAAGCACTTGATTCATAACAAATACAACAATCAACAAGCCTTCAACAATTCCTCTAATTCCAAAGGGTTCAGTTTTTTTCTGATCAAAGCTGAACATAATATAAATTCTTATTAATTTTTTATTGTAATTGTAGAGAAATAAAAGAAAGGAACCGAACCCCCAAGGTATCTCTCCAAAGGAGCCCTTGGGGTGTATTTATAACAAATAAGAAAGACCACACCGGACCTCAAGTCCGATGTGGGATGCAGACTCCAACACTCCCCCTCAAGCTAGGTGAGCCTAGCTTGGACACATAATGAAAAGAAAACAATAAAACAGAGACCAACACTCCCCCTCAAGCGGGACATACCCAGCTTGATTACAAAACATGACAAAATAAAAAAAAAGAAAGCGGCAAAGGCTGCTGCTCCCCCTCACGATCGAAGCTCCTCCGCAGGATGATGGATGGAAGATGTCGCGGACGCAGTAGATGAACCACTCAAACCGGGTCGATGGTCGGAATGCCAGGAATGCCGCACTAGTGGGGCCGGTCGATGAAACGCCGGGAAATCCAAACTAGCACCGGGAAAACCGCACTTGCGGGGCCGGCGACGGGAGGCGGGGATTCCGCAGAATTGTTGCGGGACTGGCGGCGCCAACGGGCCCAAATCCGAGGATGTCGAGCTACTGCGCCAGCGAATGGACGTGCCGGCGGAGAGAGATGCCGCTGCCGGGAGGTGCCGGGAGATGCCGGCGAGGCGGGGATCCGCAGGAGGAGGCCGACGAGGGTGCAGGAGGTCGGGAGGCGGCGCTGGAAACCAGAGGAGGACCCCTGCGGGGAGCGGCCGACACGGGTGGAGGCCGGAACAGTCCGGATCTGCCCGGATCTGCCCGGAACAGTCCGGATATCGCCGGATCTGGCCGGATCTGGCCAACAATCACCGGATCTGGTGGGAGTAGCCGGAACTGGCCGGATCTGGCTGCCGGAGAGGGGTCGCCGGCCGAAGAGGGGTCGCCGGCCGGAGCTGGAGGCCGACTGCTGGAGAAGGGAGGCCCGCCGGGAGGAGGAGGCGCGGGAGGCGCCGGAGGGAGGAGATCCGTCGGGAGGTGGAGCCGCACCGGGAGTGAGAGGCGGGCGCCGGCGTCGGGATGCCGCAGCAGGTGGCAGGGCCGTCGCGCAGGGAGCCGTCGCGGAAGGGAGCCGCTGCGGAAGGCGGGCCGTCGCGCAGGGTGGGAGAGCCGAGGCGCCGGCGGCTGGAGAACCAAGGAGAGGCGCCGCGCGCAGTGGGGGAGCGCGGCGACAGGGGGGAGCCGGGAGCCGGGAGCGCGCAGGGAAGGCCGACGTGCGCTGGAGGGCGGCGCGACTAGGAGCCGGCAGGGAAGAGGCGGACGGGAGGGAGGGCCGGCCGGGAAGGGAGGGCCGCCGCGCGCAGCGGGGAAGCAGGCGCCGGCAGGGGAGACCCGCCGGAGAAACGAGCCCGGAGGGGGCGGCGACTGAAAAAAAAAACTAACCCTACATTAGGGCCGCCGCCCCCCACGGGGGATAAATAAAAAGAACCCTAGATGAAGGGGGGAAATAAAATGGGAGGAAGAGGGGTCGGGTTTAACTTCCCTTTGATACCATGTAGAGAAATAAAAGAAAGGAACCGAACCCCCAAGGTATCTCTCCAAAGGAGCCCTTGGGGTGTATTTATAACAAATAAGAAAGACCACACCGGACCTCAAGTCCGATGTGGGATGCAGACTCCAACAGTAATCGTAGGTTGAGAAACCCCCTTACCTTCAAAGAGAGGTGGATACCTTCTTTTATAGAATGAGAAGGCGGAATATACAAAGGAGTATTCCGATGTGGGACTCGGAAATACCCATAAGAATAAAATAGGGTTTAACACTCCCCCTCAAGCTGGACACGCCCAGCTTGGACACCGAGTCCCACAAAAAATAAAGATGACATCATACAAGACCTAGACACACTCCCCCTCAAGCTGGGCGTCAGATGCTGTGGATCCCCAGCTTGGAACTGTGCGAGGCAAGGCGAGCACCGGAGAGGCCTTTGGTGAAGATGTTAGCAAGCTGGTCCGCCGTTGGAATGTGGCTAAAGCTGACATGATTGTGCTCCAGGTGGTGTCGAAGAAAGTGGCAGTCCACCTAAATATGCTTCGATCGTTCATGGAAGACGAGATTCGAAGCAATTTTGGTGGCTGCCTGATTATCACACCATATGTTAGCAGATTTTTGCTGAGGAAAGCCAAGCTCCTGGAGGAGTTGCTGAAGCCAAAGGATCTTTGTAGTGACGGTGGTCATGGCACAGTACTCAGACTCGACACTGGAGCGGGAGACGACCATCTGTTTCTTGCTGCGCCAAGAGATGAGGTTGCCTGCCAAGAATATGGCAAACCCAGAGGTAGATCGCCGAGTAGCAAGGCAACCAGCATAATCAGCATCGCAAAAGGCCTCAATATGCTGATGAGGATGCTGGGAGTAGCGAAGACCACGGGCAGGATCTCGCTTGATGTACTTGGCGATGCGGATGACAGCATCCCAATGAGAGGTGGTCGGATGCTCCATAAATTGACTCACTTTGGCAACCGCACAGGAAATGTCGGGTCGAGTCATGGTGAGATAATTGAGTTTGCCCACCAACTGACGCTACCGCTCGGGATGTGGATACAGTGCCGATGAGGCATAAAGAGACCATTCCCCAGGCTCCAGAGGAGTGTCGACAGCAGTAACCTGAGTCAATCCAGCATCCTGCAAGATATCCAACGCATACTTCCGTTGACAGAGGGAGATGGTGTTCGAAGAATAGGAAACCTCGATGCCTAGGAAGTATGTGAGAGGACCGAGATCCTTAGTGTGGAAGTGCTGGTGAAGATGGTCCTTGAGATGGGTGATATCCACAGAGTCGCTGCCGGTGATGATGATATCATCCACATACACGACCAATAAAATGCAGCCATGGGAGGTCGCCCTGTAGAACACAGTGTGGTCCTTCATGCTGCGAGAAAGCCCAAAGTCGGTGACGACCGTGCTAAAGCGGCCGAAGCAAGCACGGGGAGACTGCTTGAGACCGTAAAGAGAGCGGCGGAGCCGACAAACTTGAGATTCAGCGTCAGAGGCAGAAAACCCGGGGGGCTGCTGCAGATAAACCTCTTACTCAAGGAAGCCATGGGGGAAGACATTCTTGACATCCAGTTGATGAAGATGCCACTTATGATGGGCAGCGAGAGAGATGAATAATCGGACGGAGGCCATCTTGGCAACTGGTGAGAAGGTATCAAAGTAGTCAATACCGTAAGTCTGTGCGAAGCCTTTGGCCACAAGACGGGCTTTGAGGTGATAGAGAGTGCCATCGGGATTCAACCTGACTGTGTAAATTCATTTGCTTCCTACCGCCTGTTTGCCTGTTGGAAGGGGGACAAGATCCCAAGTATGGTTTTCTTCCAGAGCCTGTAATTCATCCCGCATTGCAGCTAGCCACCCGGGGTGAGATTTGGCATCACCAACCATGCGAGGAATAGAAACTGTCTCCAGAGCGGACAGACCCCTGTATGAAGATACAAATAGAGGAGTACTCTGGCAGGAGCGTGTGCCTTTCCGTAGGGCAATGAGCAAGTCCTCGGGTGGCGGGGCGGGAGCATCTGACGAAGCGGGACCGTCGGTGTCATTGGCCGGGACGGGGGATAAAGGCGATGGACGGTGGGAGTAGACCTGACCAAAATGTGTGTCAACAGGGGTTGACACTGGTGGAGGGTGGATGATGAGAGGAAGACAATCATCGATGGCGGGGTCAGGATGAGGAGAGGGAAGAGAGAATGGAGAGCTCTCAACAAAGGTAACATCGGCCGAGATGACATACCGCCGGAGGTCGGGGGGAGAAGCAGCGATATCCGCGCTGAGTGCGGGAGTAGCCAAGAAAAATGCAGCGGAGAGATTCGGGAGCGAGTTTGGAGAGCCCTGGACGTGTGTCGCGAACGTAACAGAGGCATCCAAACACGCGAAGGGGAAGGGAGTGAAGAGGGAGAGAGGAGAACAGAGCCTGAAAAAGAGTCTCCCCCTGAAGGATAGAGGAAGGAAGACGGTTTATCAGGTAGGTGGCGGTAAGAATGGCATCGCCCCAAAAATGCAGTGGCACTTGTTGGTGGAAGAGGAGGGCACGAGCAGTCTCCAGAATATGTCTGTGTTTCCGCCCGGCCACTCCATTCTGCTGGGGTGTATCAGGACAGGAGGTCTGATGAAGGATGCCTTTCGTCTGAAGAAACTATCGAAAGAGAGTGGAGAGATACTCACGCCCATTATCCGAGCGGAGACATTTTACAGAGATGGAGAATTGGTTCTGAACTTCATTGTAAAAGTTTTGGAAGGTGGAAAACACTTCGGAGCGTTCTCGAAGGAGGTAAAGCCAAGTCATTCGCGAATAATCATCTATGAAAGATATATAGTATTTATATCCCAAATGACTCGAAATGGTACAAGGACCCCAAACATCCGAATGAACCAGATCAAAAGGGTGTGAGGCCCGTGTATCCACGCGAGGAATGTATGTAGTGCTATGATGTTTCGCAAAAGTGCATGACTCACAATGAAAAGAAAGATGTCGACTAAAGTCAGGAAAAAACTGATGAATGGTGGATGCAGGCGGGTGTCCCAAGCGGGAATGAAGATCCAATGCTCGAGAAGAGGCAGACGTGCAAGCGATGGGTGCCGGACCATCGAACATGTAAACCCCATCCCGAAGCCGGCCTCTACCAAGTTCCCGGTTTGTAGTCTGCTCCTGAAACACAACACCAGAAAAGGTAGATATGGCAACACATTTATAATCTTTTGTCAGTTTACTGATGGAAAGAAGATTAAAAGGACTGCGGGGCACGTGAGCCACAGAGGGTAGATGTATCGATGGAGTCAGTGAGCATGCGCCGAAGCCCACAATGGGGATAGTGGAGCCATCAACGATGGTGATGGCTGATGAACCGGCATAAGGGCAGTAGGAGGTCAACATACCAGCATCACCAGTTAGGTGGTCGGAGGCACCATAGTCCCGCATCCATGTAGGGGACCGACGACTGACAAAGGCAGCGGAGCGAACAGAATGGGCCAGAGAAGCCGAGGATGGACCGGGTTCGGCAGGGTCAGTCAGCCGGATGTCGGCCATAGACAGGTCCAGAGATGGGGGAAGGGTGGAGACTGCTGAGGATGCCCCTTGGACCGCGGTCTGTCCCTGTCGCGGGCGCTGAGATGGACGTCCATGCAGGACCCAACATCGGTCGATCATGTAGCCAACCTTGCCACAATGTTGACAGAGGAGACATGGACGACCCTCGACACGGCCACGTCCGCGTCCATGAGGACCGGAGGAGCGACCACCGCTTTGACCGAGGAGAGCTGAGTGGTCGATAATGGAGGTGGGAGGAGGAAGATGATGCGGAATCGTCGGGAGACACAACGACAGAAAACGGGAAAAACGAAAGAAAGCAGAGGACACAACGATTTACGTGGTTCGGGAAAAATCCCTACGTCCACGGGAGAGGCATAAATTCACTATTTGGGAGCACAAATTACATAGGGTTTTTTCAGTGGTAAAACCCTAGCCCGAAATGGGCTACATAAGAAGAAGATGGTCCACTGTTCCGAATAGTAGTCCGCGTTGCAACAGTGATCGGCGCTCACTTTGTCAAAAGTGCTACAGTGTCTGCCGGCTGGAAGTCAAAAGCGCTACAGTGAAGTTGACTCCGAAGTCCGCACCGCTACAGTGTCTGTCGGTGTCGGTCGGTCAACTCCGCTACAGTGGTTAGCATTGCTACCGCGACAGTTGCGGGCCACAAGCATTCAGCCCAACCGGATCGCGCAACACCAATCCAACAGAAGAGCCCGCTGCCTTGCTCAACCGATGATAAACCTGAGGGATCTCCAGCGTTGATGGGCTAGCGAGCAGCTCGGTTGTCGCGGTGGCAAACTCCGGAGCGAGGCCGCTGAGAAGGGTGAAGATGCAGAGTTAGTCCCGCTGGGTCTGAGCCTCTGCCGGAGTTTGGGGAATGGGCCACAACTCCTGCAACTCATCACGAAGCCCTTTCCATTCCATGAAGTAGGCGGTGAAGGACTGGTCCTACTGTCGAACATGGGACAGACGCTGAAGTATATCGGAAACCCGAGCCAGGTTGTTGGTCTCGGAATACATGATATTCAAGGAGTCCCAGAGTTCCTTGATTGTATTTGTCGTGCGAGTGACATCTTTGACCGATCGTTCCATGGAATTGACCAGCAGAGCGAAGATCTTGCTGTCAGCAAGCTTCCACGAACGATATTTGGGGTCAGTCGAAGCCGGGGGAGGATCCTCAAGATGATCACGGTCCATCCCGGTCAGGGACATCACCACAGTCTTCCGCCAGATGGAAAAATTTGTGGAGTCCAACCGGTCATCCACAAGGCGGGTGGAAGCGGTAATCATCTGAGGCAGAGGGGAGGAGTCGGCCATGGAGGCGTCGTGGAGCGGTCTAAGACGCAGTAGGGGGCAACGCCGGAATTAGTGAAGGGACGGGCGTGCCGGGAAGCTGAGCACGCTGGGCATAGGAAGAGCCGGGAGGAGCCCGGTGTGCCTGGACGGAGCCGGTCTGTCTGGAGGGAGCAGCCGGGGCTGGTTCGCGGCTGGTTGGAAGCCGCGCGCAGAGGAGGCTGCCGGGAGTGCTACACGCAGAGGAGGGCGGGGCCGACGCTCGATAAAGTGGCGCAGGCAGGAGGGAGGGCCGCCGGGAGTGCTGCGCGCAGAAGAGGGCGAGGCCGGCGCTCGATGAAGCAGCGCAGGCAGGAGGGAGGGCCGCCGGGAGTGCTGCGTGCAGAGGAGGGCGGGGTCGGCGCTCGATGAAGCGGCGCAGGCTGGAGGGAGGGCCGCTGGGGGAGCTGCGGGAGGTGCTGCGTGCACAGGAGGACCGCCGGAGAGGGAGGTTCGTGCGTAGCGGGAGAGGCGGAGCCGACCGTTTCGGTCGCCTGGAGAAGCGGGAGCCGATGCGGGCAGTTGCGGGAGCCGAAAAGACCGTCGGGGAAGGCAGAAGTCGTTGAGGAGGCGGGCGCAGGTGGAGCCGCGTCGGAAAACGACGACGGGAAGCGACGGGAGGCGTGGGAGCCGCAGTCGCCGGGAAGGGTCGGGAGGGCGCGTGGGAGTCGGACGGAGCCGCGACGGAGGGTCGTGCTCGGGTGGAGGCGCGACGAGGCGACATGAGGGTTGCTGTCAGGAGGAGTCGCGGCGGGGCGTCGGGAGTGTCGCGCTCGGGAGGAAAGGCGTACCGAGGAGACCCGCGACAGGGAGGGCTCGCGCGCAGGAGGAGCGGGCGCCGTGAGGGAAGGCGCACCGGGGAGCTGGATCGGGCAGGAGGCGCCGGGGAAGGAGGGTGCAAAAATGCACCGGGGAGGCGGGGCTGAACTTAGCTGGGAAAACCGCAAAGAAGAGCGGGGGTAGGTTAAGATGTAACCTCCTTTGATACCATGTAGGTTGAGAAACACCCTTACCTTCAAAGAGAGGTTGATGCATTTTATAGAATGAGAAGGCGAAATATACAAAGGAGTATTCCAATGTGGGACTCGGAAATACCCATAAGAATAAAATAGGGTTTAACAATAATGAATCACAATTGATTAATGCAAAGTCCAAGTGAAGACAAATGATCAAGTCACAATACAAAGTGCGAACCCATGTTGTTTGATTCGTTTCGATCGGAGGTTTAAAGCTTGTGTTTAGTTTTTTTTTATTGTATATTGAATACTAAACTATGACCTAACCCTTATTTTTGGATTTTTTTAATATGTTTTCTGATTTTTTTTTTAAAAAGCGTAGGTTATTTTTTTTAAATATGCCTAAAGGCGGCATCGGCGATGCCGGCATCGGCAATGCCACCTTTGCCCTAAAACAATTTTTTTTTCTATTTTAATTATTCTTTTTTATATATTTAAAATTTTAATTTTTTTTATTATTTGGTATGTTTATATACATATATATAAATAAAACAAAATGTTTCAGCATAATTTATCTCTTATTCAAGTACGTGACTTGCTAGTCTATAAAATATAAACTATAAGACCAATATAAATGAAAATTAAAACATGAATTAAACATATAAGAAATAGTCGAAAATAAAAAGAATTTTGTATAAAATGTTCATGAAAAATAATTTATAATCTTTCTAATCCACCTACTTGAAACTTAAAAATGTTTCAAGTACGTGACTTTGATAGCCTATAAAATATAAACTATAAGACCAATATAAATGAAAATTAAAACATAGATTAAACATATAAGAAATAGTCGAAAATAAAAAAAATCGTAAAAAATGTTGATGAAAAATAATTTATAAGCTTTTTAATCCAACTACTTGAAACTTAAAAATGTTTAAGTACGTGATTTTTCTAGCTAATAAAATATAAATTATAAGACTAATATAAATGAAAATTAAAACATGGATTAAACATATATAAGAAATAGTAGAAAATAAAAAGAATTTTGTAAAAAATGTCAATGAAAAATAATTTATAAGCTTTCTAATCCACTTATTTGAAACTTAAAAATGTTTTAAGTACGTGACTTTGCGAGCCTATAAAATATAAACTATAAGACCAATATAAATGAAAATTAAAACATGGATTAAACATATAAGAAATAGTCAAAAATAAAAAAAATCGTAAAAAATGTTGAAAAATAATTTATAAGCATTATAATCCACTTACTTGAAACTTAAAAATGTTTTAAGTACGTGACTTTGCTAGTCTATAAAATATAAACTGTAAGACCAATATAAATGAAAATTAAAATATGGATTAAACATATAAGAAATAGTCGAAAATAAAAAATATTTCGTAAAAAATGTTAATGAAAAATAATTTATAAGATTTCCAATCCTCCTACTTAAAACTTAAAAATATTTCAAGTACGTGACTTTGCTAACCTATAAAATATAAACTATAATAACAATATAAATGAAAATTAAAACATGGATTAAACATATAAGAAATAGTTGAAGTTTTAATTTTTATTTATATGGGTTTATAGGCTTTCAAAGTCAAGTAGGTGGCTTTGGATCCTCGACATTTCTCCTTTTTGCTATCACTTTCGAGTAACTTTTCTTATATTCTTTTCATTTTTATTCATTTATTTTATTTATGAAATTCTTTATTTTCAACAACTTTTTAGATGTTGAAGCTATCTTTTAAATTTTATTTACATTGTTTTTATACTGTATATTTTATAAGCTTTTAAAGTTATCTACTTAAAATTTAATAATTATTCTTATGTTTCAAGTAGTCGACTTTGAAAGCTGTTAAATATAAACTGTGCTTGAAATATTAATTAAAACTGAAACACTGGATAAACATATAAGACTGATAGTAAAATAGTATCTTCATTTCAATAGACCTAAAACTTGTAAATGAACATGTACAATCAATGTCTGTCTATGGCGAGGAGATTTTGTCCCACATGGTGGTCTGTGAACAGGACGTCCGCTTCGAGTTCGCCGTGGAGTATGATGACCTGGAAATGGATGATCCTCGGACACTGGAACGTCGATTGTCGCATCCTCCACCTGTGTGTCGGTGGAAGGAGTTGTCAACTGCATGTCGTACTGCACTCCTAATCCTTATCCCACTAGGGTGGTAGAAGAACCTGCCATCATCGCAGTGGGGAACCAAGCCTGAGATGGAGTTATACCTCAAGGTTGCAATGGATTTAGACCCTAAGGCTGTGATGGATCTGGACCCCAAGGCTGCGATGGATCTGGACCCCAAGATGAAGAGAACTGTGGATATCCTGTCAAGAAAGACAGATCCCATGCCACCTGAGGCACATTCTGAATCGGCTGAGGTTGGACTACTAGAGGGCTGACCTTTGCCTGTGGAACAAGTGAGGGCTCACGTGCAGCACGACGCTGTCTACGTCGCTGTTGTCGTGGCTCCTCAGCACCAGCAACTGCTGCAGGATGTTCCTCCGGGGCAGGAACCTCCTCTCTCCGGGCTGGACGCTCGAAGATGCTCTCAGAAAGCGCACGATAAGATGACCTCAGCTCCAGCACTTCAGCATGGACGACTGCCCGACTAAAGACCCCCTCCTCTTCATCACTCATGCGAACAAGATGCTTTGAGTGACTGCCCTGTAAAGAGATTCAAAATGAATTAGAAAATAGTTCAATAAACAAACTAATGAAAATTTATTGACTTACAATCTTATGAATCTCTCTGCCGTGTCAGGTAAGATACAGTATAGACCTCAGTCTATACCGTGGCTCATACTCAACCTGCTCCGAAAGAAAGAATCGATTCGTAGGTACACCTTGGATATGAAACTCTGTACGTCTGCGCTAGCAGTCGAGAAAGCGGACATGTATTCGGCGTCAGTCCTCATCCTGCCTCCCTGTCAGCTTCACCCCATGAAGCTGCTCTGTCTGTCTCGGCAGCAATGGAATCGGCTGAGCACAAAAAAACTGGCGCATGACTCTGTCAGGCTGCTGTCACTCAATAATATGGAAGTGAATGAGGGGCACTGCAACCATAGCATCATCAAGCCCAACAGTGCAGTATGGTGACAACTTGTCAATAATAGTCCAGTATGGAATCCATGAAATATGAAATGACATGTGACCTTTGTAAAAAAAACTCTTTACTAAAAACGAAAATTGATGCTATTATTAAATTTGTTAGACAGTGATAAATTGTATATACATACTTGGTCAGGTAAGAGACCGTCCAACTGAAGCTGATATACGCCCAAATGCTGTCTCAGAACTGCGTGGAAATTGAGTCGCTGACACCACCTGTAAAATACAACATCGATAGTGACAAATAATGAAAAATTAAAGTCAATAACTCCTAGTAGCATCAAAAACCAATAGAAATGAGTGATCATACCAGCATCCGTGCAGAGCGTTATGCAATACCTCCATCTCGATCAACGAACCAACAAGCTCAGGGCGGAATGTAGGGATGCGCTCCCATGCCCACATCTGAATAAGGATGACGCATCCCCTGAGACCTGTGCGGTCCCTGTGGGATAGCCTGCATAATGCTCTGTATGTGTATGCCAAGCAGGCTGATCCCCAGTTGTACGTCTCGGCCTGATCGAAGTCCTCTAGTAGGGGTAGATACATCATGTGCACGTGCATCCCCGAGTGATCGGTACACATGGTCCCTTCAATGAGCCGTAATATATATGCACGAGCATAACGCATGACAGTCTGCTCGTCAGCATAATCGGGTAAATGTGGAATCTGCTCCTCCAACCAAGGCATAGATATCGATGCTCCATCTGTAGCCCTACGGTCGGACAAAATGTCGACGCCTAACAATCGCTGAGCAAGGTCGGGCCAAGATGCATGAGTAGATCCAATAACAGCTCTCCCCTGGATAGGAAGACCGAGAAGCACTGCCACATCCTGGAGGGTGATGGTCATCTCTCCCTCAGGCAGGTGGAATGTGTCTTTGGTCTCCACCTCTCCACGGGAGCAACAAGCAGGTGATGGTCGAAAAATGTGAAATCCGATACGGCAATGCCATAGAAGTTAGCACGACGCAAGTATGGTCTAATGGCATGTGGAGGCTCCCTGTAATGACAATGGTGCGCTCAACGCACCCTGATCGATCGATCCTCACCACCGTCTAACACGACCCGAGAAATATGGTTATCCTGCTGTGTGAGTAGTATGATACCATCTATCTGCATATAAACAAATGAAACGAGTCGTAAGTGTAAAATGTAAGTATAACGTTATGGTCAGCAGAATGTTATGACTTGTAGAATGCAAGACATGCCATGTTTATTCACATTGTTTTATGAAGTTTTTACCAAAAGAAAGGGACATGTCTTCATGTTTTTCAAAGCATATTACTAACGTGTTGCTAAGATATGCTTTTATCTAGAAAAAAGTGTTTTGTAAGATATGGTTTTATATATTTATATATATAAACAATTTGTCTTTGTTATGTAGATGTTTATTAGAAAATGATGTGCTTTGTAATTTATGTATGACTGTCCACATGATGGTATGTTTCATGATTATTTTGTTACATTAGTACAGTTGATTATGTAACACTAACTGAACTTCAAGAAAGAATTTGTGGGAAATGAACCACGACGTAGGAGGAACGGTGACAATGACGACGATGATGACGTAAACTCATTACATCACCGTCGTTGTTGTCACTATTTCCCCTGTGTCGTGTACTATAACAAGCTCCTTTATCAGTTTGTATAACCTCCTCATAGTAGTACATATAGGTAAAACCTGACTATACATCGAAAATGTTTTCTGATCATGATTCTGATAGTGTAACTAATATTGACAAAGATGGTTGATCGTATAATCTTTATTATACTGAAATTTTATAACATCTTCTTGTACAGTAATATATGATACTTTTATTTCGTTATATAAAAGTTTATTAGAATATCAGTCACATAATGTTTTGAAAACCGAGGTAAAGGGAAGATGTTTTGGGGTTTACAGTTCATCTTTTAGGTTTTCAGATTTAGATATTAGGGTTTCAGATATTGAGTTTTGGGTATAGGTTTTTGGATTTTTTGTAAGGTTTTAGGGTTTAGGTTTATGATTTCAGGGTTAGGGTTTAGGTTTTAAGGTTTAGGGTTTAAAATTTTGAGATTACGGTATAGGGAAGATGTTTTTGGATTTAATGTTCTGCTTTTGGGTTTTGGGGTTTAGAAAACCGAGGTAAAAAGAAGAGATAACAATATATAATTTACAATATGAGAATCTCACAATGAAGACAATACATCATTGTGGCTGAGAGTGTGAACTCGACCCAACAATGTTAGGGCATCGTTTCCAGTTATGACCTTTATGACATATGGTGCATCTCAAACTCTGCCCTTGTTCTTGAGGCCAATTCATCTCATTCCGCATCCTGCTGGTCTTCGGTCTCCCACGGGGACACAACCGATTGATGTCAGGTATCACTATCGGCTGGCCTTCGGGCATCGGGAAATAATGAAACTCCCCAATAGGCATCCGTGGGGCAACATAACAGTTAGCAATGGTGTCCATCCGGTACACCGGATCAACATATGCTTCCCATGATATGTTCACAGAGGCACATGCTGCGATGACGTGTGTGCATGGAAACCGTAAAGCCTGAAAGTTTTCACATTGACATTGCCTCGTTTCCAATAATACCACCATTTTTTCACCGATGCTATTTGTGATGGGGTTCGAATGCTCTTGAACTTCAAATCGAGAGTCTTCTCGTCAAAAAAGGCAGACATGATAACCAGAAGCTTCTTCAATATTTTTTTCAATCTCTCGTTGAAAGTGTCTTCCGTACCTTAGCCCCTGCTGTATTCCGTCTGATTCTAGTTTTTGTCTATCAACAAAGTACTTCACGCAACGATATAATGTCTCTGAACTAGGGCAGTTATAAGTAACTTGTGAAGCCCTTTTAAGACACCATTGATGCACTCCACAATGTTTGTGGTCATGTGTCCGTACCTCTTTCCCCCGTCATATACCAATGTCCATTTTTTTTAGAATCCACATCATATAATCATAAACTTCTTGATTAGCGTGGCGGATTTGTTCGAAACATTTTTCAAACCGTCGTTGATCTGACTCATATGCTACATAGAATAGATGATATTTCACATAATTTGATTTTATCTTTACGTTGAAATAGTAAAAAATAACAAAGACAATGCGTACCAAGCCTCGTGATTGCCTTCTTCATCGGTTCGTTGTGAAATTTTTTATGCACTTTGCTAGCAATGTGTCTAATGCAGAATCAATGATGTGCATTTGGGTATCTCTATGTATCAGGATCCACATTGATTGCCTCATTAATTGCCCGATATGAGTCATCCCAATCACTATAGACCTTCACAATTGACTTCTGTTTCGCCATCCATGCCTTATTATAGGAAATCTTATAACTGAATGTATGTTGTATCATCTCTTGCACAAGGGCTATCAGAACATCTTGGCATGTCCTAATCATCTCAACAACAATGGGTGACACAAATTCTGCATCCAATGAGGTATGATCTTGTGTCAGACTTGGCTGAACGCAAGTATGAGCTGTCTCAATCCTCGAGATTCTCCAACCTGCAAATGCAATATTCAGAATCGCCCTCAAGCAAAATCTACAATCATCCTCATACTTCTCACACCGTATGAGATATTTACTACGACCTGATTCTTGAACTATATAGTTGCAGTGCCTCTCAATGTGAAATCTATTTAGCATGCTTTTTAACGCATCTTTATTTGGAAAATTCCTTCCAACATATAAGGTTTTGTGCAGCTCACTAAACCTATTTGGTACAACTCCGGGAAACTCAGTTGCCGGTGTGAGAACATTATTGTCGAATTCAGACACACATGTCATTGCTTCTGACCAAGATGCAAAGAGTGGTGAATGATTTATTGTGGGTCGAGACTGCTGTACAACTAATGCATTTCTCGAAACCTCCTTCATAACTTCCGCTGGTTCCTCCTTATCAGCACTGTTGTCACCATCTGTTCCGTCATTACGAAACTCCTCATCGGAAGTTGGATTGACATGTATATTCGGGAGATTATCTAGGTTGTCCTCTTCTGCATCATTTGGAATATGCTCAATTTCATGGGGCGGACTATCTTCAACCACTTTTGTAAGTTTACGTCTTCGTACAACTGGACGTTGTTGCTGTACAGTAGAAACATCAACATATAACTCCATCATGGTACCATTTGACCGTTGAGAAAATAAATTTATTGCTTGGACCTACTGCTCATCAGCAACCAATGGACAAGCTAGATGTCACAGTGTTGCCATGAATTGCAAGTGTCTATAGCTCATAGATTTGATCTCTTGATTGGGCCCCAGATTTAAGAAACCACGAATTCTGTCTTGAAGGTCACTTAGGGTTACACAATCAGCTGTACTAACCACTGTTATTGGTTATGTACTGTAAGAAGCTCCTTGCTCAGTTTGAATAACCTCCCCATAACAGTACACACAGGCAAACATGACTCTCTACGTCAAAAATGTTTCTTTGATCAAAATTATGATAATGTAACAAATATTAACAATGATGGTTGACCATATAATATTTATTAGAATGTAATTTTAGGACACCTTTTTATACCCTAAAATATGCTAGTAATGTTTCATTATATAAAAGTTTATTAGAATATAAGTTACAGAATGTTTTGAAAACCGAGGTAAAAAGGAGAGGAAACATCAAATTAGTTTATTTATCATTGATAAAATGACAGTTCTGATCATATAAAGTGAAATGAAGAAGAACAAACACATTAAATAACACATGAATGCTTTATAACATATAATAAATTCGTTGACATTTTTCAATAAAATGTTGTTTGGATGAGATGAGTCTCACTTCAAATGAGGTAAAATCCAACTTATTTTTTATTGACAACTTAATAACATCTTCGAAAGATATGTATTTCACTTTTGAACTTTCAAAAGCTTTCGACCTTCTAATGACACATCTTAGATGTCATCTTAGATGTCATTAGAAGGCCAAAAAAAATTGAAAGTTCAAAAGTGAAGTGCATATCTTTCGAAGATGTTATTAAGCTGCCAATTAAAAATAAGCTGGATTTTACATCATGTACGAAGTGATACTCATCTCATTCAAACCACATTCTATTGAAAAATGTCAACGAATTTATTGTATGTTATAAAACATTCACGTGTTATTTAATGTGTTTGTTCTTCTTCATTTCACTTTATATGATCATAAGTATCGTTAGCTAATCATTATATGGATTCATTTTTTAATCCTATGTTATTCATTAATTAATCTATAATTAATAATTTCTAATAATAACTATTATTTCTAAACTATATAATCTTTATGATACTAAAATTTTAAAACATTTTCTTATATCCTAAACCATGATACTAATGTTTCTTAGTACAGTTTTTACTAAGTTAATCATTCTTTAATCTTTAGTTAATCATTACTAAGTTAATCATTAGTTGATCATTCTTCAATCACTCTATAATAGAGAAGAGCAAACACAGAAAATAACACATGAATGTTTTACAACATACAAGAAATACCAACATTTTTCAACAAAATATGGTTTGGATGATATGAGCCTAACTTCAGAAGTGAAGTAAAACCCAACTGATTTTTATTTGATAGCTTAATAACATCTTCTACATGTATGTACTTAACTTATTAAGTTCATATCTTTAGATGATGTCATTAAGCTACCAAATAAAAATAAATTGGATTTTACCTCTCTTCCGAAGTCACGCTCATCTCATCCAAATCATGTTTAATTGAAAAATGTCAAGGTATTTCTTGTATGTTGTAAAACATTCACGTGTAATTTAATGTGTTTGTTCTTCTCCATTTCATTTTATATAATCATAATTGTCATTTTATCAATGATAATTATTATTAGCTAATCATTACATGTATTCATCTTTTAATTCTAAGTTATTCATTAATTAATCTATAATTAATCATTACTAATAAAAACTATTATTTCTAAACTATATAATCTTTATGATACTAAAATTTTAGAACATCTTGTTATATCCGAAACAATGATATTAATGTTTATTAGTACAGTTTTTAACTAATCAATTATTCTTTAACCACTAGTTAATCATTATTAAGTTATTCTTTAATTATTTATTATTTAATCATTAATCATATGATATTCATTAGTTAATTATAATTAACTAATCATATATATTCATTTTTAATCCTAAGTTATTATTAATTAATCTATAATTAATCATTGCTAATAATAAGTATTATTTTTAAACTATACATAACTAATTAAACTACTTAATAAATAACTGACTAAAAAGAATTCAATTACTAATAATAACTTTCATTCTTTAATGTCTTTGTTCTTGTTCATTTCATTTTATATCATCATAATTATCATTTTATCATTGATAAATATACCGATTTGATTTTTTTTTCTTAGGTATTTTAGTAGTTTATAAAAAAAATATGAATCATCTTAAGCATATCTCTTGGAGTGTCAAACCACAAGTGCAGCAAGCTCCGTTGTCGTGCACCAGTTCTCGTTCGAGTTTAGCTCAAAGCGGTGTTTTCAGATTTTACCCCTAAGTAAATCTGTGCCAGAGGCACATCCACTTGTCTGTATCTAGACAGAGATTTGATTGCTTAGATAACCACATAATCTTTATGCTACCAAAATTTCACAATATTTAATCCTAAGTTATTCTATACTTAATCTATACTTGATCTATACTAATAATAATTATTATTCTAAACTACATATAACTAACTAAACAACTTAATAAACAAAATATTTAGAACTAACTAAACTACTTAAAAAATGAAATATTTAGAACTAAAAAGAATTCAATAAAATAAATAAAAAATATTAAATTAAATAAAAAAATACCTCTAAATGACGCTTTGCAAAAAATTGGGCCTTCTTTTGGACCATCGAGACCGAAAAGGATTTTTTTTAGAGAGAAACAGTGGTTTGAGGAGAGATGGGAGAAAATTGAAGTGAGGAGAAGGGGGGCTGCCCTTTTATAGGGAGCTGAGGGAAAGACAACATCCCCCAGCCGCCTTTGCCATGTCATCGATTCGGGCCAAAGGCGGCGCGGGGGATGGAAGGCGGCATCGGTGATGCCGCCTTTGAGGCATAATTTTTTTAAAAAAATTAACCTGCTTTTAAAAAAAAATTAAAATCAGAAAACATATTAAAAATAACCTTTTTTTTTGTGATTGCTTGTTTTTTTGATGCATGTGGTATAAACATTTTTTTTGGCTTGGTCCGATTTCAGTGTTTAGTTAATACTAATTTCTTTAACCGAATGAGACTGACTAGAACTGATATAAACCTATCAATTCAATTCGATACAGTTCTAGATTGATCGTCGATTCAATTTTTAGTTTTACTCTTAAGGTAATCGGGTCTCAATCGATCCGTTAAACTGAATTCAACAAGTTTGATTCAATTTCATTTGTCATCTCCAGGAAGGAGGAAAGCATGTCAGTTGATCCAACTTTCAGTGTGTTTGTAATATTTGGCAAACGAGATGAGGTACGGTTATGTTACGTTTGGTTCTGGAAAACATTTTTTGTTTTCATTTTTCAAAAATCTATTAATAAATGTTTTAGAAAATGTTTTGAGAGGGGTGGAAAGCAAGAAACCATATGAGTTCTTCCATGCATTTTAGCAAAAAAAATTCGTTTGCCAAAAAATTCTCATTTTCAATAAATGTTTTTCATTTGCATAATCTGACACATTTTGTAATGCATTTTTAGAAAATAAAACCCTAAAATGTTTTTCAAAACCAAACACAACTTTAGTTTTGTGCAAGTGTACTTGATTTTGACCTGTCTGATATGCGCAGCCAATGCTTGTAGCATGTGCTCGTCAACTAATTGAACACATAAGGTATGGTTTTACGTGATCCCAACTATGCCTTTTTGTCATATAACATCAATGTGACGCTCCGTTTGGTTAAAGAAAACCTTTTTGTTTTTTTTTCCCGAAAATTTATTAAAAATGTTTTAGAAAATATTTTGTATAGTAAGAAAAATAATAAAATATGTGATTTAATTTCCGTTACATTTTCATTTTCTAGAAATATTTTTGTTCTAAAATCCTCTAATTATCATTTTCAATTTTTAATAAAATGTTTTCCATATAGACAATTTATTATATTTTTTAAAATTTTAATTATATATATATATATATTTTTTTTAAAATTTTAATTATATATATATATATTTTTTGTAGCCTAAATTGTTTTACAGTTCTTCATATTCACTCCCCGTCTTGTGTTTACAGCCGCTCAGGCTCCTCCAGGGCATTGGTGCTGTCTCTTGGCCTCAAAGACCATTCACCGGTACAAACCTTTTGCCGTTGCATTTGTGTCGTTAATAATGTGAATAAATATGATTTATATATTTAAAAATACATATAGTCTACTGATAAATCTATTTTTGACAAATTATTTACCTTGAGGTTCAAATGTTCTAGTTTACCTAGAGATGCAACATGGCAACAACATTTTTATTTTTATTGACGAAAATGTTTTTCACAGAGGCCTCAGAATTTATGTTATTTTATTTGACAGAAAATATATGTTTTGAGATGTAATTTTTTTAAATAAAATGTGTGTTTGCTTAAAAAATTTAGAATATATATGTTTATATGTACATTTGTGTTTTAAAAGAACAGAACATACTTTGTATTTTTTTTTTGTTTTTTAACAGTTTTTAATTTTTGTAGTTTTAATTGTTTTTAAAACTCAAAAAGCATCATTTTGTGTTTTTTTATCAAGTTTTTGATAGTTTTCAATTATAATTTTTTTTTTGAAAATGTTTTAGCATTTTTTTCAACACATTACATTTATTTTGTGTTTTTCAGAATGCCGGTTGAGTTTATAAAACATTTTTAATTGTTTTAAAATCACTGAACATATGTTATGTGTTTGTTTTATTAATTTTCTAATAGTTTTATTTTACTTGTTTTTAAAATACTAAACACATGTAATACTACAAACTTATTTTTTGTTTTGTAAAGTTCTTAATAGTTTTGAGTTTACAAATGTTTTTTCGGAAGAAAAGTTTAAATATTTAGTTTTTTCACCTACAACATATGTTATGTGCTTTTATTTATTTTTTTGTTTTATTAAGTTAGTTTTGAATATATTTTTTAAAAATATTTTACCATTTAGTTTTTTATCTTGTAGTTGATTTTGATACCACTTATTAAATTTATATATTTTTTTAATTGTTTTAAAATCACAAAAATATGTTTCGTGCATCTTTTTATTTTATTAATTTATCAATACTTTTAATTTATTTGTTTTAATTGTTTTTAAAACTATACTTTGTGATTGTAAAATTCCTTCGAAATTGAAGGGTTAATTTTAGTCCTATTATCCGATCAACTATTCTATATGGTAGTGAGTGTGACCTTTAATGAGACATTTTGAACAAAAAAAAAACAAGGATATCAAAAATGAAAATGTTAACATGGGCATGTGAACATATTAAGATTGATAAAATTAGAAATGAATGTGTTCGAAAGAAAAATTGGAGCGATTCCGATTGATGAGAAAATGACTGAGACTAGATTAAGATAATTTGGACACGTTAGAAGAATACATAGGGATGCATCTGTTAAGTTAACTTCATGACAAATCCAATTATTAAAAAAGGGGTAGAGGTAGGCCTAAAATGAGTCTAACGGTTTCAATGAAAATATGATCTTTAATATACCTAATTGTTACGTTTGATCTATGTATCCAATCCCATTTAATTGAGTCTTAACGGTTTCAATGAAAATATGATCTTTAATATACCTAATTGTTACGTTTGATCTATGTATCCAATCCCATTTAATTGAGTCTAAGACTTGTTTTTTGTGTTTTTAAAACACTCAATGCATGTTTATGAAATTGTTTTTGGTTTCAATGAGATTTTCAAGCCTTTAGCTTATAAATGTTTTTTTAATATTAATTTTTTTTAACAAAAACACATGTGTTTTTAATATTGATTATTCAATTTGTAAAACAATTTTAATTGTTTTAAAATCACACTTAATATGTTCTTTGTATTTTTTTTTTGTTTTATTACCATTTTAATAGCTTTGTTATAATTGATTAACCCCTTATTGTTTTTAAAATGCAACACATTTGATGTAGACTTGTTTTCTGTTAGATAAAGTCTTTTAGTAGTTTTTAGTTTATAAATGTTTTTTTTATAAAATTTTTAATATCTAGTTTTTTAACCCCACACATGTTATGTGTTTTTAATATTTATTATTAAGTTTATAAAACATTTTTAATTGTTTTTAAACCAGTACCATGTGTTGTGTATTTTTTTTGTTTTATTAACTTTTTAATTGTTTTGTTTTAATTATATTTAGAACATAAAATACTCGTTTTGTGTTTTTTTTTATTTTTATTTTTAACATTTATTTTAATAGTTCTAATTGTTTCCAAATCAACGCACATAAGATATGTTTTGTTAATTTGTTTTTTGTTTTATTAAGTTTTTTTAATAGTTTTAAAATTATAAAATTTAATTTGAAAAAAAATATTTTTAATATTTAGTTTCTTAGCACAAAATGCTCTTTTTTATACTTTATTAAGTTCGTAAAACTTTTTTAATTGTTTTCAACAGACATAAAATGCATTATATGCATTTGTTTTTTGTTTTATAATTTTTTATAGTTTTTTTAATTGTTAACACACGTTCCTTGAATTTTATTATTTTATTAATAATTTTGAATATATATGTTTTTTTGAAAAAATGTTTTAATATTTAGTTTTATAACAGAACAAATGTTTTTGTGTTTTTAATATTTGTTTAACATAGGAACCTATGTTTTTTTTTTGTTTTATTCTGTATTTTTTTTTGTTTATTAGTTTTCAATAGTATTGATTTAATTGTTCTTTTTTTTAAAGGTTGGGGCCGAAACCTCATTTTTATTATTAAATCAAAGTAAAGACCTCTTTTAACTAGGTAGAGGGAAACTCATTACATAGCCCGAAGGCCCAGTGGGCTTGTAGCCCATTATATAGCCCGTAGACCCAGTTGATTTAATTGTTCTTAAATACAGAACAAATGCGTTTGTTTTTATATTATATTAACCCTTAAATTTTTTAAATTTTTTTACGTTTTTTTTTTTGAAACTAATGTTTTAATAGTTAGTCTTAATACAAAACACATGCTCTGTTTTTAATACCACTTGTTGAGTTCATAAAGCATTTTTAATTGTTTTAAAAGCACAAAACGTATATTTTATATTTGGTTATTCAAAAAAAAGTTTTGTTTGTTTTTTTGTTTTGTTATTTTTTTATACCATTGATTTAATTTTTTTCTAAACACATTGCACATTTTCTTTGAATTTGTTTTGTGTTTTGTGAAGTTTTTCAGTAGTTTTTATTTTAAAAATATTTTTTAGATGTCTTGGTATTTAGTTCTTTAATGTGGAGCATATGTTTTGTATTTTAATAATGTATTGATTTTATATAACTTTTTAAATTATTTCAAAGGCGCATAATATATGTTTTGTATATTATTTTATTTTATGTTTTATAGTTTTTTAATTTTTTAGTTTTAAACAAAAAAAATCCATGTTTGAATTTATTTTTTATGAAGTTTTTTTTAACAATTTTGATTTTATAAACATGTTTCTAAAAATATTTTAATATTATTTTTTTAACCCATGATATATATTATATTATATTAGGTGTTTGAGCATACAATTACATCAAACGCCCATACCATACACACACGGGTCGGGTCATAGCCCCTTAAAGGATAATTCACCAAACTATCCGCTTTTATTATATCATATATTTGGGTCAAAGGTTCAGTAGGCATGTAGTCCATTACATGGCTCGTAAGCCCGAATTTTTTGGCTCAAGGCTCATTCTGTAAATAGTACTACTATAGTATCTCCTCCGCTTTTACAATATTGCTATAATACTGCTATAGCAACCTGCGTTCAATGGGTTTTGAACCCCCATTTTTCAAATAGGCTTATGGGGTACCATTAATCCAAACTCCAACTACATAATATATATTATGCGTTTTCAATACTACATACTTTGGTTATAATTTTCTTATTTTTTCAAGTCCAGAATATATATTTTGTGGTTTTTTGTTTAATTACTTTTTAGAGTATCGTTTTAATTGCTTTTTAAACAATAAAACACATGGTTTGTGATTTTTTTTTTGTTTTCTTAACTTTTTAACAAATATCATTATGTATTTGCTTTTGTTTTTTCTTTTTTTTTACGTTTTTTTGACAATTTAAAATCTAAAATTTATTATTTTTAAAATTATAAATTTTTATTCAATTTAACGGTACCTTATTTTTTTGAAATAAATGTCTGTTTTTTAGTTATGTGTTTGTTTGTATGTATATATTTGAATGAAGCTAATTTCAAAATATTTCATGTCTTAATGGTTTAATAATGATATCTTTTAAAAATCGACCCGTTAAACCAACTCGAACGTGCGTTAAAATGGAGGAACCTTTACTCTAAAATAGAGTATATACAGTGAAATGAGTTTCAACTAGCACTATATTCTGCACTAAATATCTAAAAGCAGATAGTATATCCAAAAGCAGATAGTGCATGAACATTGGTGCGTCAAATATAGCGATTTATTTAGTTTCACTTCAAAATAGCGTTGGAAGTTGGAGCAGATTCAATGCGCCATTTTAGTGTTTTCATGCTAAAATAGCGTGGGTTGGAGATAGTTTTATTCTAGGTAAATTTGTTCAAAATTTCATTGAATCTCATAAAATAGAGTATATACAGTGAAATGAGTTTCAACTAGCACTATATTCTGCACTAAATATCTAAAAGCAGATAGTATATCCAAAAGCAGATAGTGCATGAACATTGGTGCGTCAAATATAGCGATTTATTGTAGTTTCACTTCAAAATAGCGTTGGAAGTTGGAGCAGATTCAATGCGCCATTTTAGTGTTTTCATGCTAAAATAGCGTGGGTTGGAGATAGTTTTATTCTAGGTAAATTTGTTCAAAATTTCATTGAATCTCATAAATATATATATATATATATATATATATATATGTGTGTGTGTGTGAGGGGGATTAATAATATTTTAAAATTATAAATATATATTAACAATAACTTACTCTCGGTGTTGTCGTCGATGCAGTGCTTCCGCTGCTACAGTACTTCTGCAGCAACCTGCGTCCAATGGGTTTTGAACCCTCATTTTTTAACTAGGTTTATGGGGTGCTTACCACTAAGCCAAACCCCAACTATATGATATATATTATGTGTTTTCAATACTACATACTTTGGTTATAATTTTCTTATTCTCTTTAAAAGTTCGGAATATATATTTTGTGGTTTTTTGTTTAATTACTTTTTAGAGTATCGTTTTAATTGCTTTTTAAACAATAAAACACATGGTTTGTGATTTTTTTTTTCTTAACTTTTTAACAAATATCATTATGTATTTGCTTTTGTTTTTTATCTTTTTTTACGTTTTTTTACAATTTAAAATCTAAAATTTATTATTTTTAAAATTATAAATTTTTATTAAATTTAACGGTACCTTATTTTTTTGAAATAAATGTATTTGTTTTTTAGTTATGTGTGTTTGTATGTATGTATATATATTTAAATGAATGTAATTTCAAAATATTTCATGACTTTTTTAACGGTTTAATAATGATATCTTTTAAAAATCGACCCGTTAGACCAACTCTGACGTGCATTAAAATGGAGGAACCTTTACTCTAAAATAGAATATATATAGTGGAATGAGTTCTAACCACTAAATATCTAAAAACAGATAGTGCATGAACATTGGTGGGTCACATATGGTTTTAAATCGTCTCAGGTTGGGTTTTGGACGAAAATGCCCCCATTATGCATTTTTTGGGTTTTTTTTACGTTGGCCTCCGCTGGAAATTCCCGTCAAATTTCCACTAAAAATTTTCAGTGTAAATTTCCACTGGAAATTTCCTCCAACGTGGTGGTAATCCATTGACCAACTTGACACTTAGGTTCAAAAGTGAACTTAGGCGATTTAAATCCGTCAAATATAGCGATTTACTGTAGTTTCACTTCAAAATAGCGTTAAGTTGGAGCGGATTCAATGCATCATTTAGTGTTTTCATGCTAAAATAGTGTGGGTTGGAGATCTTATTCTAATAAATTTGTTCAAAATTTCATTGAATCTCATAATAAATAAATAAATATATATATATATATACATAGATATATATCTATGTATGTGTGATAGGGGGGGTAATAATATTTTAAAATTATAAATATATATTAACAATAACTTCCCGTTGATTGTTGGTGCCTTTTTTAATGCAGGAGATGCTGAGAGGAATCACTGCTGCTGTAATTGAAAACCTCCTTTCGTAAATTCAAATAATTTTTGTAGTTATAAATAAAAAGGAATTGAAGCCAATGTCTAGTTTCTTCTTGTCATCCGACTCATTTTTTTTTTCATCCTAAATGAAAAAGATTAATAGTAGAAAGTACGTTGAATAAAAATAATCGCTTCCCATAAAACCAGCGTTTTAAAATATAAATTTTAGAAGAAAAAAAATGAAATTGGTCGCATATGATAATTCGAGGTCATGGATGATGTCGGGTTTTTATGCACTGGGCGGCTTTAAGCGTTTCTTCAACAACGTGAAGCCCATTTTCTTGAACGTGTGGCACTCGAACGAAAAATCAATTTTTTTTTTTTCATTTTGGTAATTTTTTTTATCATATTTTGTATATTTCTTCAACTAATGATTGAATTTATAACAGGCTATTATCTCTATATAATGATTTCAGAAATATTGGCTCGATCTTGATACAGTCCGATTATTTAAAAAAAATACAATTGAATTAAAATTGTTTTTAATTAATTTATTAAAAAATTCGAAACGTGAGAGTCGAATATGACTGGTTTTCAAAATAATTAAGGAAATTCATTTAAATTTAAAAAATAGTTAAATTTTGACGGGTCGCGTCAAATGCGTTCTATTACACTTTGGGCATATTATTAATAACGTGAACGTTACGTAAAAGGATGATATGACTGAATTGCCTCACGTCGTCGAGAAGGGGTAATAATTCCATCCGCACTTGCCCCGGAGTGGCTGGTACGTGTCAATCCAAATCCACGTTTATTTATCCATCCCTTTCTTTTAGGACTGAAGATTCAATTCGCATTTACAAAATAAAAAATCAGTCATTTAATAGGCGAAGTTTGTCATTTAAAATACAATAAATACATTTTTAATTAATAACAGCATATTATTTTAATTTTTTGATTTTAATTAAATGATTATTATGGTTACCGTGAATTGGGTGCGAAATACAAGTTTCAACGCCGGCTCCCAACCCCATATATTACCCGGCGGCTCATCCTTCCCTCCCATTTTCTGACCGAGGCGTCGAAGTTTTGAAGTTGAGAAATGCAAGACGAAGATGGCGCACCCGAGCCCCGCTCCCCCAGCTTCAACAGCTACGTTTTCCCCGCGGTGGTTGACGCCGCCGTAAGGGTGGCTCGGGAGTCGGAGGTAGCCACCACCGACGAGTTTTCATTCCACCGGATTCTCGGCGCGGATTCGCCGCCACATCACGGCGCCGAGAAGCTCGGACTCGGTGTTCGTGTTCCGATGAAGGATCTGTTCTTCGAGGATCGTCATCCGGAGCCGGCGTGTTCGTCGTCGTCTTCATCGCCGTCGGATGCGGAGGAAGTGGAAGCCGCTCCGACGGGGATGTTCTGCGTCTGGAGGGGGAAGGCGGCGGAGGGGGCGCCCGGGGGGTGCAAGAAGAGCAGGTCCACCGGATCATCTGCGCGGCACTGGAGGCTCATCGATCTGCTTCGCCGGAGTAACAGTGCGGATGGGAAGCGTTCGACGGCGCTGCTTGCTCACGCGCCTGGATCGAAGGAGAATAAGGGAGATCGAGTCGAGAAAACCTTGGGGCGCGGGGATTCTAAGTGCCGGCAGGGCTCCGGCGAGGGTTGGCCGGCCGGGAAAACGAAGAGCAAGCGAGGATTGGACGGTGGAGGATTCTCGTCGGCGCACGAAATCTTATACGGCAGGCATCCATCGTCGAAGGAGGGAGAGAAGCGACGGACGCTTCTGCCGTTCAGGCAAGGACTCCTTGCGGGGTTCTTCCGCCCTGTCCGTTAAACTGTCTTTATGAATCGCCGAAATATTGCAGGAGTTTTTTTTTTCCTGTGTTTTTATTTAATCGGAAATTTTGAGCTTCACGTGTTTGTGGTTGTGTTTTTTTCGCATTTACTATTGTATTTATTATTACTATATTTTAAATAATTTTTTATATATAATAATAATTTCGAGCTTCACATGTGTTTTCTTTTTATTATTACTATATTTATTATTACTGTGTTTAAATAATTATTTTAAATAATAATTTCGTGAGTTTTTTTTAATGCGTTTTTATTTTTGTCATAAATATTTTGAAACTGAAACCCGGTAGGGTCTCTGGTGACTTTCATCAAAAATAATTTAAAATATTTTTTTTAAAAAATATAGATGTATGTATATTTAAAAATATATATGTTTGTATATTATGATATATATATTATGTTTATTTTATTTTGTTTATAATTATATCATTAATATTTGGAATTAAAAATGTTATATTTTTAATCAATAAATTTTGTGACATGTAAATTAGATTTTACTTCTTATATTTATAATTTTGTTTATTTTCAATTATGTTTTATATGTTGATTCATTTGGTCAAATATATCTTAGATTGTAATTATATTTTATAAGTTTGTATGCTTTTAAAGTCACTTACATGAAACATAATAATGTTTGAAGTTGGTGGTTTTGAAAGTCTATAGCTTATAAAATATAAATACAATCTAAATGATATTTGACACACTTATTGAATGTATGAAAAATAATTCAAAATAACAATTATTTTTTAAAAACAATTAATGAAAATTAATTTTAGTAGCACAATATACTGTTGTTTTATAATCTTATTTTGCATTTCTTTCATTTTCAATTATTTATTATATTTATGAAATTATTTTTATTTTTAACTTTTTAAATGTATAGGGTGTGTTTTAAGATTTATTTAGATTGTTTTTATAGTTTATATTTTATAAGGTTTTAAAGTGGACTACTTGAAATTTAATAAGTTTTCCTATATTTCAAGTAGTCGACTTTGAAAGTTTATAAAATATAAATTGTAATAAAAATATAAATGAAAATTGAAACAGTAGCTAAAAATGCAAAAATAGAGCTCAATACGAAACACTAGAAGCTAAACAACACCATTTTGTTCGGTATAATCTAGATAGTAGGCCATTCTTGCACACAAAAGATTTTGGACTCAAATATGGTGTTACTCTTTATTTTAGGCTCAATAGTATACTAGTCTCAGGGGGCATGCCTTATCTCTCTCTCATTGATGGTAAAACAAATTTCATCATTTTAATAGACCGAAAACATATACATGAACGAGTACACTCACTATCTATGCTGAGGTTCCGTCCCACATGGCGGTGTGTGAATGAGACACCCGTATCAAGGTTGCCAACTTCTACGTTGGGGTGGAGTACGATGACCCGAAGAGAGCTGATCCTCGGACGCTGGAACCTCAGGTGTCATATGCTTTGTCTGTGTCTCAGTATGAGGGGGTGTCAACTGGATGTCGTCCTACGCACCCGATCCTTCTCCCACTTGGTGAGTAGAAGGACCTGACATCATCGCTTAGGGGCAACCATATAGGCAGTGAAGGATTTGACACGAAAGCTAAAAGCATGAGAAATGATCCCTCATAGAAGCTCGGATAATCTACACCTGGAGAAAACTATGGATATCCTGCCAATACAAATGAATCTCATGCCACCTGATACACACCCCCAATCGACTGAGGCTGGATAGAGGGTCGACCTCTACCTGTGGAACACATGAAGCTTCATATGCAACACAATGTCGTAGAGACCCAATTTTTGCCTTATAATACTTTGAAATATTTCTATATATATTTTCGGAGTTAGGCGCTGAGACGGCGTGCGATTTCGAATCTCGATGTGCCCGGGATTAATTTTATAAAAATATTAAATATATTTTATATTACGTAATTAAATTCATTTAACCTAAAACCAAAATGTCTATAAATTCATCGCTATGACATTTTGGTTTGGATTGCCTCATATTTTTTTGAAATCCGTCGGCGAGAGCTCCTCCCTCTTCCCTTTAGCAAATAACGACGAATTCTTGGATCAACGTGAATCGAAGCACAACGAACGCAACCGATCTCCCTTTTGCGTTGGCGCACACGTTCTTCGTCAGTGAGCGATCTAATCCGAGGTAGGACTCGTCTTTGGTGTTTTACGCCCTTAGATTAAATGATTGAGCATATTCATCCCTTTTTCTTGGATCTGCGCCCATTTGCAGACTTTGCATGTGCCCACGTATAGAAATTACTTTGCTTATTCAGTTGTTTTCTAATTTGAACTGATCGTTCTTGATCGATTGGCCAAGGACGCTTGACCTCGATCAATTGACCTTTGTTCTTGTGTCTTTTCTCCCCCATTTATTGGCGTTCTTCACCAATTGGATCCTCGAGGTCTCGGTTCGACGATTGTCGGGCAGCCCGTGCTCGATCGGGCACCCAGATCCACAGCGAATTTACAAAACGTGAATGGTTTGTTGAAATGAGCATAGATCCAGGATCGTTACAAAGCAAGTATGCTCGATTCATTGGTTAGAGAACAAATCGGGGATGAACGGAGGCACGACAACATGCAGAACGATCGACAGAACCCTTCCCGGCGAACAAAGCCGATTTTCGGTGATCGACGGCCGACAAGCGTGAATCATGACCAGATCTGTGAGATTCAGGAGGAATCGAGGCAGGATCTACGACGGTGGGCCCCGATTCAAAGCGTGAAGACCAGATCTGGAAATTTGGAGTTTCTGGAAAAATTGTGACTACACACCGTGTAAAATGAAGAACACATAGCGTGTAGCCCCTTCCAGCGGCAACGCTAAGGTTTTTAGAAACCCATAAGGATGGAACGACGTGTACTTCCCTTGATACGTCGTGTACCGCCTTTCCGTGTGAGTGGGTCGTGTGACAAATCACATGGTCGGGCACATGCCATGTGTCGAGTACACGAACACGTGGTTCGAGTACACGGACACGACCAACAACACACGACCCAGTCCCCAGATAGGTTGGACATACCATGTAGTCCACCTACACGGCATGTACCCCTACACGGTTGGGATCCGTGTGTCGGCCAGAGACACAGCTAGGCTATGAAGTGGGGCCACATGCCATGTGGGCCCCTTAACACGTCGTTTACCCCTTTAGCTTTTTCGAGGAAACTTCCAAGTTCCATATCTCCTTCGTTTGAATTCACATTTTGGTCCGTGAGTAGTTTATCCTGAGTGTTTTTCTACGTAGGACGCGATGGTACCCTTGGCTGTACCTTTCGAGATCCGATGTGAAATATTATGGGCTTGGCACGCACTGAGGCGACACTCGATGACGACAACAACAATACAAGATCACCAGAGCTTTTACAGCGTTACCCTCCAGCGGGGCTGGGTAGTGGAGTTCCCCGACAACTTCTTCTAGGCGTTACCCTCCAGTAGGTCTGGGTAGTGGAGTTCCCCAATGATGATCTCGAGTGTTACCCTCCAGCGGGGCTGGGCAATGGAGTTCCCCGAGGACCCTTCTGGGCATTACCCTCCAGTAGGGTTGGATAGTGAAGTTCCCCGATGACATTCCCAAGCATTACTCCCCAGAGGGGATGGGCAGTGGAGTTTCTCGATGATTACCAGAGTGGGACACTCCTGTCATACCAGGGCATGAGATCCTTACCTAGAGTTGTGGCCCCTCGACTGTGCGACATAGTGACGAGACGTGGGTTGACGTAACTTTGGACTCACCGTGTTTATCCCCTTGTGCTTGGATGAGTTTGCTTTCACTATCTTGTTGGGTTGAGGTGTACCCTTTCATTGTACCTTGTTCTATCTACTAGTTTCCTCTTCAGTTTTATCTCTTACTACTCATCCTTCACCCTTTTGGGGCATTCTACTAGGTATGTATATACTCACCCATGCATGAATTTCGCCCACACATGTCGTTTTTTTTTGCAGACAACAGACATGTCGACCGTGACTTCAGAGGAGCTTAGAGATACTGGGTGCTTGGACCGCGTATAGTGGTCATAGCTTGGGATACAGGAGCTGAGCTCTCTCAACTGTTTACTCATTTCTAGTTTTGTCAGGTTGGGAAATATTTCTGAGTGAAAGTGTATTTTTCACCTTTACTTTTCAATATACATTACCGTACTTTTGTACTATTTAGAGTTTCATGCATGCTTGGTTTACTTTATAGCAGTGTTGCATCTTTTTTTTCTTTCCCTCTGCACTTTTGCATTGAGTTGGATGTGTGCGTGTGTACAAGTTTTTAGGAAAAGCCCCCCCCCCCCCAGGTTAGTTATGCCTTCAGCGCTAGTCGCCACCCCTGGCCTATGGAGGCGGGCTTGGGGTAGTTGCGGCTCGAGCCCCAGCTTGGGTCATGTCGTGAAAGATTGGTATCAGAGCAAGTTCATTCCTTGGGATGTTGTTTGGACGTTACCCTTTAAGAGGATTTGGTTGGGTTTAGGGAAATAGTGTTAAAGTTTCTCGAGTGCGGCTTAGTCTAGGGAGTTTAGTGATGGTACGGGTGACTGACATATCCATTCACCAGGACCTGACTACCTACTTGTCGACTCGGCATGTCGAGACATTTGTTGATGAGATTAATGGTACATGCATCATATAGGATCGAGTCTTTGACTGTCCTTATTGAGTAAACTCCCCATTGATTTTTGGTGTGTGTGTGTGTGTGTGTGTGTGTTAATCTGATCGTGGTACTCCTTGATAACTTTCAGGATGCCTCTGCAACGCCAACCAGCCAGGATACCCGCTCCGGTTCATGACGATGACCCTATGAGTGACGATGCCTGAGTTTAGGGTCCATCATGCGACCCCCTTCCTCCAGGTGGGTAGGAATCATCACCTCCACCTGTTGAGCAGTAGATCATTTCAGCAGAGCAGGATGAGGACACGCGCAAGCTTAGCGCGCTCCGCAAGTTCCAACATAAGAGACCGTTGAGGTTCCACAGCAAGCCAGATCCCTAGGAAGTAGAGGATTGGCTAGAGTCGGTGGTCTATATATTTAGGCTTATTCGTACCCCAACGGATCAGGTGGTGGCACTGAAATCCAACCTTTTCCATTGAGCAGCTGTGCATTGGTGGAGCTTGGTTACACAGATGCACGACGAGTCAACACTCTCGTGGGAGGACTTCCAGTAGCTATTCCGTGAGGAGTACTACCCCTCCTGCTTACACTCAATCTGAATCCAGGAGCTTCTGGAGCTTCAGCAGGGATGGATGACGGTGGATGAGTACACGATGAGGTTCACACACCTCATGTGCTACTCCCTTGACATGATCCACGACAGATACTTCCAAGAACAAAAGTTTGAGTAGGGAATCTACAGAGAAATTTGAGCCGACGTAGTGCCCTTGTGCATCCCCACTTACATCAGGGTGCTGGATCAGGCACTAGTGACAAAGAGATTTCTGTTAGAGGGACATCAAGCAGTTGGATATGGCATTGGGTGTCCCAGAACTGAATCATCTACAACAGCTAGCAGACATCGGTCGATGGGATCTCAGAGTAAGAGACACTTTCATGAGCAGGCTCAGGCATGTGGTCATATGGGATTGAGGCAGTGCGTAGTGGTAGGGAAACCCGAAGAGGGGCATTGTTTTACTTGTGATGGGTGAGATCACATGGTACGGGACTGTCCGACCAGACGGGATGAGCCACCCAAGCAGATAACTGATGGACCGTCATGACAGAAGCAACGTCGTGATCAGGGATCTCTCAAGAGTGGGTAGGATGGTCCCTAGGGTGGAAGAATTGGAAAAGGAGTAGGAGGATCTATGGATGGTGGATGCCATTATGAGGTCCTCCCACCACCACCACCAGATGGCCCATACCAAGCTCAGGGAGCTGGCGACCAGGGCTGTATACAACTATATGCTTTGGATGTCTACGATCCTACAGCGGATGAGATGATTTGAGGTATGATCTGTGTTTATTCTACTCTTGACTCATTATTAGTAGACACAGGTTCCGATCATTATTTTATCTTGATACCCCTAGTGCGATAGCTAGATCTCCCAGTTGAGATGCTAGCAGAACAACTTCAACTTGAGGCTCGTACATGGAACATTTATTCTATATCTTTCATCTGCTGACAGTGCAAGATATTGCTTGGAGGAGAGAGGTTCATGTGGGACCTTTTGATCATCACGATAGAACCCTATGGCGTCATCATGGGTATGGATTGACTCTCCATGGTCCAAACCCAGATCGACTATCACCGTAGACTAGTCAGATGCCTATGCACTGATGGGATGAGATTCTCCTTTTCTAGCGAGAGAGATCTCATGGAAGGGTAGATGGATGCTGCAAGTAGGAGGATGTAACCTATCACCTATCAGTTGGTAAGTATAGCACTTGGTGCAGTAGGCTCATCAGGAATCTGGGTTCCTTCAGTTGTGGAGGATTATATGGACGTTTTCCCCAAAGATGTTCTGGGACTACCTCTGAGGTGGGAGATGGAGTTTTGTATTGACTTGCATCTCAGGACTGCCCCGATGTCTTCTGCAGAATATCAGATGGAACCTACTGAGCTCCGGTAGCTACGGTTGTAGTTGGAGGACCTTCATAAGAAAGGTTTTATCAGACCCAGTGTGTCCCCCTGGGCAGCTACAGTGTTGTTCGTGAAAAAGGAGGACAAGAGCTTACGACTTTGTGTGGATTATCATCAACTAAATCAGACCACGATAAAGAATAAATACCCCTTGCTAAGGATTGATGATCTCTTTGACCAGTTGCGAGGCATGAGATGGTTCTCGAAGATCGATCTTAGATTCGGCTACCACCAGTTGAGGGTTCACGAGGCTGATATTCCAAAGTTAGCATTTCGATGTCACTATGGACACTATAATTTCCTAGTGATGTCCTTTAGTGTGATGAATGCCTCTGTCATGTTTATGGAATTGATGAACCAGGTCTTATAGCCGTACTTGGACCAGTTTGTTTTTGTCTTCATCGATGACATAATCGTCTACTCTACAATAAAGGATGAGAATGCAGAGCACTTGAGGAAGGTTCTTGATTTTCTTTGAGAGCACCAAATTTATGGAAATATCTTGAAGTGCCAGTTCTGGATTCATGAGGTTCACTTCCTGGGGCATGTCATTTATGAACAAGGTTTATCCATGGATCCAACAAAGATTGAGGAAGTTTTTACTTGGGATCCACCCAAGAATATGTCAGAGGTGCGAAGCTTTCTTGGCTTGGAGGGGTACTACAGGAGGTTTGTGGAAGAATTATCCAGGATCGCAGCCTCTTTGACCACCTTGATGAATAAAGGGAAGCCATTTACCTAGTCTAAGCAGTACCAGACGACCTTTGAGGAGTTGAGGCAGAGGCTGATGAGTGCTCCAATGTTGAGACAACTAGAAGAAATTATTGAGTTTGTAGTGTATTTTGATGCCTCAATAGTAGGGCTCGACTACGTGTTGATGCAGCGACATGTAATAATCGCATACGGGTCGAGGCAATTGAGATCCCACGATCAGAACTACACAACTCACGACCTAGATCCGGCAGTGGTAGTCTTCTCCCTGTGGATGTGTATACACTATCTTCTAGTAGAGATCTTCATGATTTACTCAGACCACAAGAGTCATAGGTACTTCTTCACTTAGAGAGACCTGAACTTGAGACAACGACACCAGTTGGAGTTTATGCAGGACTATGATTTTGAGATAGTTTATACTCTAGGAAAGAGAAACTTTTTAGCATATTCCCTTAGTAGAAAGTCCCAGGTTTTCCTAGTGAAGGAAGCTTCAGAGCAGTTAGCTTCCCTACAACTGATCCTGGTGGAGCAGGAGAGTACAATTTTTCTTTAATCGATGGTGTTGAATCCTTCACTCCTCAAGCGTGTGAGATATTCCTAGCTGGGAGACATCAATTGTGAGGTTTTACATGATCAGATATCTATAAGAGACATACCATATGGATATTATGAAGGAAGGAATCACATCATCTTGTTCCAAGGGAGAACAGTGGTTCCAGTCAGGTTGCAGGAGGAGGTGACGCGAGAATTCCAAACTTCTCCCCTATATGTACATCCCATTGTGAGGAAGATGTACACAGACCTTCAACAAAATTTTTTTGGTCCGACATGAGATGAAGCATAGATGAGTTCATCTCTTGGTGCCTCACCTGTCAGCAGGTAAAGGCTGAGCACTGAGTTATGGGAGGTTTATTGCAGCCTCTTAAGATCCTGAAGTGGAAGTGGGATGACATATCCATGAATTTCGTCACAGGTATTCCACGCATAGTGATGGGCCATGATGCCATCTGGGTGATGGTTGACCGAATTATGAAGTCAACACACTTCCTTTCTATCAGGGATAAGAGTTCGGTGGAGAGTTTGGGGCAGTTGTACGTACGAGAGATCATTCGCCTTCACGGGGTACCCTCGACGATTGTCTCTGATCACGACACACAATTTACATCGAGATTATGGAGAGGAATGAAAGAGGCATTTGAGACTCAGATGCGGATGAGTATAACCTTTCACCCCAGATCGATGGATAGACCGAGTGCATTATTCAGGTGCTATAGGATATGTTGAGGGCTTGTGTGTTGCACTTCAGTCGGAGCTGAGAGGATCACCTGCCATTGGTAGAGTTTTCATACAACAACTACCACTCTACCATCAACATGATACCTTTTAGGACCTCTATGGGAGACTCTGTAGGTCACTATTGTGCTGGATATAGATTGGTGAGACATCTCTTGTAGGCCTAGAGTTGATGCATGCGATAATAGAGAAAGTGCAGGTCATCCGTGAGCGGATGAAGACAAAACAAAATATAAATAAATCATATGCAGATTGTCGTCGTAGGCCCTTGGAGTTCGAGCAGGGAGACTATGTTTTATTGTGAGTCTCCCCATAATAAGGAATGTAGAGGTTCATACGGGGATGCAAGCTATCCTCAAGGTTCATCGAGCCATTTGAGATCGTGAACATGGTTGGCGAGGTTGTCTACCACCTCACCCTATCGCCATAGATGTAGCGGGTACACGATGTATTCCATGTGTTGAAAATGAGGAGATAAGTTCATGATCCTATGCCCATCATTGATTTGGGTGAGTTGGACATCGAGGATGGAGACACCTTTACAGAGCACCCAATGGCGATCAAGGATCAACATGAGAGGATCCTATGTAGATGGACCATCCCTTTGGTTTGCGTGTTGTGGTGGAACAGAAACATGTAAGAGAATTCCTAAGAGCGGGAGAGCCAGATGTTGGATTAATATCCCTAGTTTTTTTCTAGTTTTTCTTTCCAGGGATGAAAAATATTGAAGGATAGAATGATGTAGAGACCTAGTTTTTTCCTTGTAAGAATTTGAAATATTTATATATATATTTCTAGATTTAGGTGCTGAGACGATGTGTAATTCAGAGACCCAGTGTGCCCAAAATTAATTTTATAAAAATATTAAATATATTTTATATTGAGCACACATGATACCTCAAGGAAAATGGGATAACTCTTAAAAGGTTGATCGAATCATAAATCTAAGACCACGGTGGTGTATGGAATGCAGTGTTTACCCCAGACGCAACATAAAATGAGTCAGCGCGAGACGTTTGAACCCCTCACTCATTGACGGTGCACTTAAGTAGATTAATTAATTAATTAATTTAATTAATTTAACCTAAACCGAAATGTCTATAAGTTCATCACTATGGAATTTGGTCAGGGTTGGCTCATATTTTTCTGGAATTCACCGGCAAGAGATCCTCCCTCCTCCCTTTGGCAAATGATGATGAATCCTTGGATCAACACGAATCGAATCATGATGAACGCAATGAATCTCCCTTCTGTGTTGGCGCACACATTATTCATCAAAGAGCTATCCAATTTGAGTTAGGACTTTTCTTTTGATGTTTTACACCCTTAGATTAAATGATTGAGCAGATCCATCCCCTTTTCTTGGATTTGCACCCATTTTACGACTTTGCATGTGCCCACACACAAAAAATACTTTACTTATTCAGTTTTTTCTAATTTGAACTATTTGTTCTTGATCGATTGGCCAAGAACGTTTGGAGTCAATCATTTGACCTTTTTTATTGTGCCTTTTCTCCCCTGTTTCTTCGTATTCTTCATTGGTTGGATCCTCGAGGTCCCGGTTTGACGATTGTAGGGCGGTCCGAGCTCCACTGGGCACCCGAATCCGCAACAAATCTATGAAACGTGAACTGTTTTTTGAAACGAGTATAGATCCGATATCATTACGAATAAAGTATCCTTGATTTGTTGGTTAGAGAACAAATCGGGGATGATTAGAGGTGCGATGACGTGCAGAACGATCAGTGGAACCCTTCTCAGAGAATGGAGCCGATTTCCAGCGATCAACGACCGACAAGCATGAATTACATCCAGATTCATGAGATTTGGGAGAAATTGAGGTGGGATCTATGATAGTGGGGCCTGATTTGAAGCATGAAGACCAGATATGGAAATTTGGAGTTTTTGAAAAAATCATGACTACATGTCGTGTACAATGAAGAACACATGGCGTGTAGCCCCTTCCAACATTGATGTTAGAGTTTTTGGAAACCCATAAGGATGGAATGACGTATACTTACCTTGATACGCTGTGTACCACCTTTCCATGTGAGTGAGATGTGTGATGGATCACACAGCTGACCACACGCAATGTGTCGAGTACACGAACATGACTAGACCACACGGGCGACATCCCATGTTGCCTGACACACCATGTACTGTAGTACATGGACACGGGGTCTGAGTACATGGACATGACCAACAACACACGACCCAATCCCCAAATAGGTTGGACACACCATGTAGTTCACCTACACGGTGTGTACCCCTACACAGTTGGGAGCTGTGTTCTAGATAGGGACACGACCGGGCTATAAAGTGGGGCCACACACAGTGTGGGCCCCAGAACACATTGTGTACCCCTAGAGCTCCTTCAAGGAAACTTCCAAGTTCCATATCTCTACTTGAACTCAAATTTTATCTCGCAAGTAGTTTATCTTGAATGTTTTTTTTTTGCGTAGAATGAAATTATGCCCTCAGTTTTGGTTTTTGAGATACAATGTAAAATATTCCAGGCTAGGCACTCATTGAGGCAACAACCGATGAAAGAAGCAACCATCACTACAAAAAAAACAAGGTGATTAGAAGAAGTCATTTTTTCATTTAGAAGGGGTTTTAACCCCCTCTAAATATGTTAGTGGAGGTTATCCAAAACCACCACTAAAGTGGCTGCATACTCTGATTAGAGGCGATTTTGGGGAAGCATTGGTAAAATAGGCTCGTGTTTAGCGGCGATTAAATTAGAATGGGTTTTAACCCCTTCTAATTTCACTCTAAATTCCCAAAATATTATAGATTAGAGGCGGTTTTAATCCCCTCTAATCTTTCAGATCATTTTAGGGGCGTTTATAGAACTGCCCCTAATTGACTTTCCCTCTTAAGTTTAGGGGCAGTTATAGAACCGCCCTAAATTTTTCATTTTTTTCTCCATGAAACCTCTAATGGCCGTTTGGACACCCCACACAGACACCCCCAGTGTCCAGCGACCACCCCCTTGACACCCCCACACACCTGAACAACCCACTTGACAACCACCAGGCCGCCTGGACACCCCCATGACAACCTAGGACACGACTGTGGTTGCCTGGACACCACACCTAAACCCCGGACACGCCTGGACACCCAACTTGACACCCATGGCCACTTGGACACCCATCTTGACACTTTGTGTCGGACACCCACCTTGCATGGTGGCCACCCAACAACTTGACACCCCCACGCACCCTCCCCTAGTTAGGGCCCGCCGCACTTTTCTGCCAGAGGGCTCACGCGCCCTCCCACACCTGTGTTCCACCACCCACGAAAAATGTTATCCGTCAGGATTCGAACAACCAGCCTGTATGAAGTAGCACAAACCACCGAACCACTATGTTGAAGGCAATTTTATTTATATTATACAATGCAATTTATTTATTTACATTTCGAAATATTAGATTATATATACATATATATATTTGTGTCTAGAAATATAAATAATATAATAAATATATACATATATAACATATTTATCTATAATATAATATATATTTGTGTATAATATATATATTTGTGTATATATAATATATATAAATACATATTTATACATATATTTATAAATATATTTATATTTATGTGTGTGTGTGTATTTTTGTATTTATATAATATTTATAAATATAATATAATTATAATATATATTTATACATATATTATATTAAATAAATTTATATTATATCATCTACGCACATATATACACACACAAAATTAAATACATTCATATAATTGGAAATAAATAATATAATTAAATGATATATATATATATATATTTACTAAATTAATTTATAATTAATATGCTATATTACAATATACATAAAATAATTATATAATATATAAATATTTATTAATAATAAAATATTTATAATAAAATATATATAATATAAATAAATAATATATTTATATTTAATGTTGTCTAAATTATGTATATTAGTATACATAATATTATATAAATGTATTTATACATAAATATACAATAAAAATGTATTTATGTACGTGTGTGTAATAATAATAATATTAATTATTATTATTATTATTATTACACCTATTTTTTAAACTATAAAAATTATATGTCGGTTTTATAATTTATATATTTTATGATTTATATTATACATATATTATATGAAATGCATTTATATTATATATTTATGTATGTGATTATATACATTTATATTATATCACACACACAAACACACACACACACAACTAAATGCATTCATATAATTGGAAATATATAATATAATTATATGATATATATATATACACACTAAATTAATTTATAATTAATATGGTATACTATAATATTATAACATAATTATATAAAATATATATGTATATGTATATTTATATTTAATTTTATCTATATTATATATATTTGTATACATAATATAATATAAATATATTTATTCAAAAATTTACAATATAAATGTATTTAATTTAATATATGTATAATTTAAATCATAATTTAAATGTATAGTATTTATCAAAGCATATATAAATTTTATAAATTTGAATAAATATATTTATAATTATTCTCCAATGGCCTGAAGGCCTTCATTTTTTATTGATTTTGATAATCCACTTTTCAATGGGTGAGGTGGAACCCTTACAAGGCCCGTAGGCGTAAGTATTACATGGCCCGTAGGCCTTAGAGGAATTCAATTCCCGTAGGCTTCAAACATTACGTACAACCCATACTAACTACTTGAAACTGCTCCTCCCCAGCATCTTCATCGTGAAATCAGCTCTCCGCCTTCGCATTACTGTTCGTCTAGGCTTCCCCGTGCATGCACATGCTTGTCCCGATGGCAGGTGTCATACCCTCTCATTCTTGCAATCCGTTTAGCTTATGTTTTGGTGAAAGATCATTGCTCCTCCTCCTTCTGAAGTTTGTTCCTTGTAAGTAGGGGTGTAATTTCGGCCCGACCCGGCTTGGACAGGGTCGGGCCGGGCCTGCCATGCAAAAAGTCGGGTCGCTGACCATGATTCGGGCTGGGCCGGGCTGGCCCGAAAAACCCCATGAGGCGGCCCGAGCCCGGCCTTGGGCCGACCCAAACCATCGGGTCGGGCCGAGCTTTTTCGGGCCAGGCCGGGCTTTTTCGAGTCGGGCTATGATGGACTTTTATTATTTTCAAAATAATTGTTTGTTTTAAAAAAAATTTATTTAATTTTTTTAACATTTATTTAAAACATTTCTTTACATTTATTTTTAAATGCATGTTTTTTGTAAAAACATTTATTTTATTTTTTATTAACATTTTACAGTGGGTGGATGTGTTTTTTTTTATCTAAATAGATTTATATATTGTGAATATATATATATTATTTGCAAACTGTAAAAAAAATAATGAGGGGTGCGCAGCTGCAGTGGGTGAGTTTAAAACCTTATTATTTAAATGTTTTTCTAACATTTATTTAAAACATTTATTTACATTTATTTTTTTAACTTATTTATAATTTTTTAAGCATTTGTTAATATTTTTTATTTTAACATTTTTATTTAAACCGTTTTTAACATCTGTTTAAAATGTTTTTTACATTTATTTTTAAATGATTAATTTAAAACTTTTTTGATTTTTTTTAAACGCGTGCTTTTTACAAGTATTTTTTTAATATATTTAACTTTTTTTCATATTTTAATGTAAAACGTATTTTTAAGTGTTTGTTTTAAAAAAATTAATTTAAATGTTTGTTTTAAAAGCTTTTTAAGCATTTTTGTTTAAACCTTTATTTAAACCGTTTTTTAACACCTGTTAAAAACGTTTTTTACATTTATTTTTAGACGTTTAATTTAAAACGTTTTTTTGAATGCATGTTTTTTACATGTATTTTTTTAAACATTTAACACGTTTTATGTAAAAAAAATTTAGAGTGGGTTGATATGTTATTTTTTTCTAAATAGATTTATATATGTCCGTGAATTTATATATATTATGTACAAATAAAAAAATAATGAGTGATTGGGGGATGCGCAGTAGTGGGTGGTGGGTTTAAAGTGCTGTTATTTAAACGTCTTTTTATCATTTATTTAAAACTCTTTTTTACATTTATTTTTTTAACTTATTTATGAAAAGTATTTTTAAGCGTTTGTTTAATTTAAAACATTTTTTTAAAATGTTTTTTAATTTTTTTGTAGGGCATGCCCGACCTGGCCCTGTCTGGACCGAAATTACACCCTTAGCAGGTGCGCAGCAGTGGGTGAGTTATTTTTTTTCTAAATAGACTTATATATGTATATATAGTATATATAATATATGCAAGTTTTATCATGTTTAAAAAAATTAATGAGGTTGGGGGTGTGCGAACATCATTTGGTGAGTAGTTATTTTTTTGTTAATATATAATAAGTTATTATATATATATATATAATATGAGAAAATTGTAAAAAAATAATTAGGGGTTGGGGGGTGTGCCGTAGTGGGCGGGTTAATTTTTTTTTTCTAAATAGATTTATATATAATATCTGCAAGTTGCAACATATTTAAAAAAATTAATGAGGTTGAGAGAATGTGCACAAACATTATTGGGTGAGTGTGTTATTTTTTTGTTAATATAAAATAAGTTATTATATAATATTAAATCACTGACACACACACACACACATATATTATTAGTGGATTTTAGAAGCCACACTTAATTGATATATATTATTAATGACTTTGTTTATATATATATATATATTATCATATCATTGATATATATATATATATATTATTAGAAGATTTGTTTTTATATATACATATATATAATATGCAAGTTTCATCATATTTTAAAAAATTTAGTAAGGTTGGGGGTGTGCGCGAACATCATTGGGTGAGTGTGTTATTTTTTATTAATATATAATAAGTCATTATATATATATAATGTTAAATGATTGATATATATATATATATATAATATGAGAAAATTATAAAAATAACAATTAGGGGTTGGGGGGTGCGTCGCAGTGGGTGAGTTATTTTTTTTAAATAGATTTATATATGTATAGTATATATAATATATGCATGTTGCAACATACTTAAAAAAAATAATGAAGTTGAGAGACTTGCACGAATATCATTAGGTGAGTGTGTTATTTTTTTATTAATACACAACAAGTTATTATATATATAATCTTAAATCATTGATATATATATATATATATATATATATATATTAATAGCTTTGTTTATATATATATATATTATATTAAATCATATATATATATATATATATATATATTATTAATTGATTTATAAAAACCACACTTAATTGATATATATTATTAATGACTTTGTTTATATATATACACCATTATATATATATATAATTATATATCGTTGTATATATATTTATACACACATTATAATTATATATAATAATAATTATATGTATATATATAATTTTTTTTGTTAATATATAATGATATATATATACATATATATAGAAATATATATACAGATATATATAGATACATACATACATATATATATATGTATCTATAGATATATATATATATATATGTGTATATATATATGTATGTAGATATGTATATATACATATATATATATATATATATATAAATATAAACACACACACACACACACACACACACATCTATATATATAGTCCAGGCGCTGCTTTGGGAGCTTGTGGTAGGGGGATCGAATCCCTCTACCAGTAGATTTCCCGTTAAATTCTTTTACAGCGGGCTGGGCTTCACGCGGGCCAGCGGGCCAGGCTTTTTCGGGCCTACCCGCGGGCCTTCTTGGATAGCCCTAGGCCCGACCCGCTGAACCTATAGCCCGATGCGAGCTTTTCCGGGCCGGGCCGCTTGGGCTTTCGGGCCGGGCCTGCCGGACTTTCGGGCCACCGGGCCAAAATTACACCCTTACTTGTAGGTTGTCTGGTTTGCATCTGCACTTAAGGTGGCCTGAAGGCCTTGAGGTGGCCCGAAGGCCTGGGTGGCCCGAAGACCTTAAAGGACTCGGGGACCAAATCGGTAGCACGAAGGCCCAAATGGGGGAATATTCTCGGCTGCTACTGTGCTTGTTACAGCCCCGCTGTAGTCCCTGCTACAGTATTGCTACAATTCCTGCTACAGTACTACTACAATACTTCTATAGTACCCAGAAATTAGCCTCCGCTTGGATTTGATCCCGGGTCTCCTGGATGCACTTATGGGCTGAGGCTCATGTGCTATAATTACATTTACATTTACATTATGTATACCAATATTTATATATGTATACATTTTTGTTTATATGTACAAGTTTTTATTTATAGTATTTATATAATGTCCTTATATATGTGTGTGTTTATAATGTATTTAAATACTTTTATATAATGTGTTTATGTAATACACACACACACACACATATTATAAAATTTGAATTTATATGAAATTTATTTTAAAAAATAAATAAAAATTTAGAGGGGGTTTTAAACTCCCTCTAATCAAAGGGATTTGCGGTGGTACATAACCCCCATCAAATTTCTCGAATTAGAGGGGGTTAAAACTCCCTTTAATGTCATAAATTAGAGGAGGTTCAAAACCCCCTCTAATGTCATGAATTAGAGGGGGTTCAAAATCCCATCTAATTTCTTAAATTATAAGGGGTTCAAAACCCCCTCTAATGTCATGAATTAGAGGGGGTTCAAAACCCCATCTAATTTCTTAAATTAGAAAGGGTTCAAAACCCCCTCTAATGTCATGAATTAGAGGGGGTTCAAAACCCCATCTAATTTCTTAAATTAGAAGGGGTTCAAAACCCCCTCTAATGTCATAAATTATAGGGGTTCAAACCCCCCCTCTAAAGTCATGAATTAGAGGGGTTCAAACCTCCCTCTAATGTCATCAATTGGGGGGGGGGGGTTCAAAACCCCCTCTAATCTAAGGGATTAGCGACGTTTCATGAACTCCCTCTAATATCTTAAATTAGAGGGGGTTGTGAACCCCTACTATTTCTTTTTTTTAATAAATTATATATATATATATCCAAACGAATGTTATATATATATAGCTCCTCTAAAATCCAACAGAATATATAGCACCACTAATTATTAAATTAGCGTTGGTTTTAATATAACCACCTCTAAAATCAAACCAAATATTAAAAAAACAATGCTAAAAAATTTAGAGGGGGTTGTGCATAACCCCCTCTAAAAAGCTGCCGCTAATATGCTATTTTTTGTAGTGCATACAAGATAATCAGAGCTTTCTGGGTGTTACCCTCTAGCACAGTTGGGAAGCGAAGTTCCCCGACGACCCCTTCTAGGCATTACCCTCCAGTAGGGATGGGTAGTAGAGTTCCCCAATGACATTCCCAAGCATTACCCCCAGCAGGGTTGGGTAGTGGAGTTCCTCAGTGACTACCAAAGTGGGACCCTCCTATCGTACCAGGGAATGAGATCCTTACCTAGATTTGTGACCCCTCGACTGTGTGACATAGTGATGAGACGTGGTTTGATGTAGATTTGGACTCACGAGAAAGAGGGACACTTTCCCCACCAAGATGCGTTCTTGTGATGTGACCTAAAACTGTGCGGATGAGTCAGTGTCACCCAAAGAAAATAGTATCAAGGTGTGGTGATTAAGTTCTTTAGATTTGTGTGTTTAGGGCAAACGTGTGGGATGCTGAGCTTTTTTGATGGACTTTTGGAATGGTTGGATACTCTTATTCTTAGGCTAAGCTGTGAGATAAAGATCCCCTTACTCTCTCATTTGAGCTTCTTTGTCTGAGCATATATATATATATTCTTTATTCTGGATTCACACCTTGGATTTGGATACTCTCCTTCTAGGAGAGGTGAAGATGTGTAAGGTATTCCACATGATTTTTGTGTTTAGATTCACATGGTTGGATGAGTCCACTCTCCTGCTATAGGTGGTGAAGGCTTGATGGGTAGTTCATCTACTCACCGTGTTTAGTCCATTATGCTTGGATGAGCTTTCTTTAACTCTCTTGTTGGGTTGAGCTATACTCTTTCACTGTACCTTGTTCCATCTACTAGTTTCTTCTTCATTTGTATCTCTTAATCCCCCCCTTCACCCTTTCAGGGCATTCTATTATGTATGTATATACTCACCCTTATATGGGTTTTATCCACACATGTCTTATCTTTTGAAGATGACAGACAGGTCGACCATGACATCAGAGGATCTTAGATAAACCAGGTTCTTAGACCGCGTACGATGGTCGTAGCTTGGGATATAGGAGCTGGGATCTCTTAGTTATTTACTCTTTTCTAATTTTTCCAGGTTGTGACATATTTTTGGTTGGATGTGCATTTTTCTCCTTTACATTTCAGTATACACTACCATACTTTTTTACTGTCTAGAAGTTCATGCATGCTTGGTTTACTTTATAACAGTGTTACATCTTTTCTTCTTTCCCTCTATACTTTTTCATTGAGTTGGTTGTGTGTGTGTGTATAGGTTTTTAAGCAAAGGCCTCCCTGAGTTAGTTATGCCTTCGACGCTAGTCACCACCCCCTGACCTATTGAGGCAGTCTTGTGGTAGTTGCGGCTCGAGACCAGGGTTGGGTTGGGTCGTGACAGACGTGGTCTACGTCATCGTCATCGTGGATCCTCAGAATCAGCAACTGCTAGAGGAGGTTCTTGAGTAGGAACCTATACTCCCTAGGCAGGAAAGTCATCTCCCTAGGGTGGATGATCGAAGATACTATCGTGAACCGCATGATAAGCTGGAATGAGCCCCTACGCTACATCATGGATCGCTTCCAGGTTAGCAATGTCCTGCTTCTCTGGATCAGACATGCAGATAATATACTAAACTTGAGTATGCTGTAAAGAGATTAAAAACGAATTAGAAAACAGTATAATAAACAAACTAATGAAAATTTATTGACTTACCATATCCTAATACCCTCTTCCGTGTCGAGTAAGATACAATATAGACTTCAGTATATACCATGACTCATACTCGACCTGCTGTGATAGATGAAATCATATCATACGTACACCCTCAATATGAAACGATGCTCGTATTCCCTAGAGGTCAAGATACTGGGCATGTCATCGACATCAGTCGACATCCTGCCTCCCCATCAGCTTCAAATAATGAAGCTCTTGTAACTATCCAACATGAGATGGTATGCACCCAAATGGTGTATCAGAGCACTGACGAAGCTATATACATGGGTCCACCTATAAAATACTACATATAAAGTGATAAATAATAATAAATTAAATTCAATAACTCCTACTATCATAAAAAACTAATAGAAATGAATGATCATACTAGAATCCATGCATAGAATCATGCAACACATCTATAGGTAGCTGCTAACCAGCAACATCAGGGGAGAGGGAGGAGATGTGTTCTCATACCCACATCTGAAGAAGGATGATTCATCCCCCGAGATCCGTACAGTCTGTGCAGCATGCCGTGCATAATGATCTGTAATTGTAATACAAGCATGCAGATCCCCATCTGTATGTCTCAACATGATCAAAACACTCCAGTATCCCCAGATATATCATATGAACATGCATACCTAAGTGATCAGCACATAATGTCCCTCCATTGATCTGTAAGATATAGGCACAAGCATGATGCATGATAGTCTGATCATCAGCATCCTCGGGTAAATGTGAAAAATGTATCTCAAGCCACCTCATAGACATTGACCCACCATCTATAGCAATATCATTGGCCAAAACGTTAATTCCTAGAAATATACATACATGATTAGTTCAATTTTCATGGGTGAGTCCAATAACTATATCTCCCTGGATAGGAAGACCAAGCAAGACTGCCACATCCTCGAGGGTAACGATTATCTCTCCCCCAAGAAGGTGTAATGTGTGTGTCTCTGGTCTCCATCTCTCTAGGAGGGTAACAAGCAGGTGATGATCAACATATGAGAAATCAGATACCACAATGCCGTAGAATCCAACACAACATAGGTATGGTATAATGGCGGCTGGAGGCAGTATGTGATGATGATGGTGTGCTTGAAACACCCTGATTCATTGAACCAAACAAACCTCTATCACGATGTAGGAAACATGTGTATCCTTCTCAATGAGTAGTATAGTATCCTCCATCTGTATGTAAAAAAATGAAATAAGTCTTAAGTGTAAAATGTAAATATAACATTATGGTCAGCAGAATGTTATGACTGGTAGAATGTAAGACATTGCATGTTTATTCTCATTGTTTTATGAATTTTTTTTACCAAAATAAAATTCCATGACTTCATGTTTCTCAAAGAATATTTCTAAAGTTTTTAGATGGTTTTTACCTAGAAAAGGGTGTTTTGTAAGATATGGTTTTATATATTCATATATATAAATATTTTGTCTTCATTATATAAAAGTTTATTATAAAATGGTGTGCTTTTTAATTTATGTTTGATTTCTCACATGATGGTATGTTTTATGATTATTTGATCACATGATTGATTTATAGTTTATCCATAGAAAATTTTATTATGCTTTCATGTCACCTCACATGTACTTACCATATTCCTTTTAATGTGAATATGAAAGTCTTATTCTTATTTGATAGTAAAAGTATTCGGAAATGTCAGAAAATTATACAAAATGAACGATCTTATATTAACACCATATAATTACCAATTTGAGAAGATCACATTGGAGACAATACATCATTATGACTAAGAGTGTGAAATCGATCTAGCCTTGTTAGGGAATTGTTTTCGGTCATGACCTTTTTGATGACATATACTGCATCTCAAAATTTTCCCTTATTCTTGAGGCTATTCCATCTCATTTTGCATCCTATATGACTTTGTACTCCCTCATTGATGCAACCTATTGATCTCTAGTATCACTATCAGCTGGTCTTCAAGCATTGAGAAATATTGAAATTCTATACTATACATCCATGGTGAAACATAATAGTTAGTAATAGAGTCCAACTGGTACATTGGATTAACATATTCTTCCCATGATATGTTCACAAAGGAACATGTTGTGATGGTATGTGCACATGAAAACCGTAATGCCTTGAAGTTTCCACATTGACATTACCTTTCTTCCTGTAATACCACCATGTTCTCACTGCTTCTACTTGTGATGGGGTCTAAACACTCTTGAACTTCAAATCAAGAGTCTTCTCAGTGGAAAAGGCATACTCGATAACCAGAAGCTTATTCAATGTTCTTTTCAATCTCTTGTTGAAAGTGTCTTCCATACCTTAGCCCCTGTTGAATTCCGTCTAAGGATAGTTTTTTTCTATAAAAAAAGTACTTCACGCAATGATAAAATGTCTCCTAAAATAGGCCAGTTATAGATAACTTGCAAATCCTCTTGAAGACACCATTGATGCACTCCACAATTTTTTTGGTCATGTTCCCATACCTATTTTCCCCATCATATGCTAATGTCCATTTTTCTTTTAGAACCCACATCATATAATCATACACTTCTTGATTATCCTTAGGGATTTTTTAGAAACATTGTTCAAACCTTCATTTATTTGCCTCATATTCTACACAAAAGTGATCATACTTTACATAAATTGATTTTATCTTTACATTGAAATAGTAAAAAATAAAAAATAAATTGAATACCAAACCTCATGATTTCCTTCTTCATAGGTTCATTATGGAATTTTTTTAACACGTTTCTCGCAATGTGTCTGACGTAGTACCGATGATATGCATTTGGGGGTCTCCATGTATTAGGATCTGCATTGATTGCCTCATTTATTGCCTGATGCCGATTAGATATCAAAAAGACACCCGAATGTAGGTGAAATGGTCACTAATACATGATAAAAACCAACTCCATGATTTATAGTTTTTCTTCTCCATAATGGAAAATTCAAGTAGAAGAGGTGAACGCTTTCCATCTTGAGTTGCCTCAATTAAAAATACACCCTTGTATTTTCCATATAGAAACATCCCATCAATCTTTATGAATTGTTTGTTGAAACGAAATGAAAAAATATAGGGAAGGAATGCCCAGAAAAACTGATGAAATTGAACATGATATGGATCAATTTAGTTATCATGAGACACATGTTCGTTCATATGAAGATGGAAGACAAATTGGTCATTGTGTCTCATTATGACTAGCAATTGTGGAAACACCCAATACAAGTCACCCTAATCACCATAGACCTTCACAATTTCCTTCTATTTCACCATTAATGCCATATTATAGGAAATATTACAACTAAAAATTTGTTGTATCCTCTCTTGTACAAGGGATACAGTAATATCTTAGAATATCCTAATCATCTCAATGAAAATATATGACACAAATTCAGCATCCAATGAAGTATGATCTTGTGTCAGGTTTGGATGAACACAAGTATAAGATACACCAATCTTCAAAATTCTCCAACCTCCAAATGCAATGTTTGGAATCTACCCCAAGAAGAATCTATAATCATACCCATATTTATCACACCGTATGATTTATTTTTTATGGCTTGATTCCTGAACTAAATATCTACAGTTCCTCTTTATATAAAATATTTTTAGTATGTTTTTCAATGAATATTTACTTGGAAAATCCATTCCAACATATAATGTTTTATCCATATCACTAAACCTATCCACTATAAATACAATAAACTCAGTTGAAGACGTGAGAACATTGTAGTCAAATTCAGGAAAACGTTCCATTGCTTCCGACCAAGATGCGAAGAGTAGTTGATGATTTATTGTGGGTCGAGGTTTCTATACAACTACTACATTTCTAGAAAATTCCTCCCCAACTTCTAATGCTCCCTCCTAATTAGCATTTTTGTCTCTTTCTGTTCCATCATTAACAAAATACTCATTGGAAGTTGGATTTACAAGGATATCCATGATATCATCTAGGTTTTCCTGTTCTGCATCATAGGGAGGAGCCTCAATTTGTTGGGACAAACCGTCTTCAACCACTATTATAATTATATATCTTTGTACAATTAGATGTTGTTGTTGTATAGTAGAAACCTAAACATATAAATCCATCATGGAACCATATGACCACTGGGAAAATGAATTTATTTCTTGGAACCAATTCTCATCAGTAACTAATGGATAAACTAGATTCCATAATGTAGCCGAGAATTTAAAATATATTTAGTTAATAGACTTGATATCTTGATCATGTACCAAACTTAAGCAACCAAAAATTCTATATTGAATTTCACTTAGGGTTACACAATCATATGTCTTAACCATTTTTGTTGATTGTATACTATAATATGCTCCTTGCACAATTCGAATAACCTCCCCGTAGTAGTAGACAAAGGTAAACATGACTCTCTACATCAAAATTTTATTTTAATCAAGATTATTATAGTGTAAATAATCTTGATAATGAGGGTTGACCATACAATCTTTATGATACTGAAATTTTAGAATGTCTTTTTATATCCTAAAATATGTTACCAATGTTTCGTTATATAAAAGTTTATTAGAAAATAAGTCAGAATATTTTGGAAACTGAGGTAAAAATAAGATAAAACATTAAATTAGTTTATTTATCTATAATAAAATGACAATTATGATCATATAAAGTAATATGGATGAGAAAAAACACATTAAATAACACTTGAATTCTTTACAAATGATAATAAATACCTTGTAATTTTTCAATTGAAAAAAGTTTGGATGAGATGATTCTGACTTCGGAAGTGAAGTAAAATCTATATTATTTTCAAGTGGTAGCTTAATAACATATTCCAAAGGGATGTATTTGACTTTTGAAATTTTCAAAATATTTCAGACTTATAATGACATTATTACCGTATGAGGACGCCTGTCATTAGAAGGCCAAAATCATTTGAAAATTCAAAAGTTAAGTACATATCTTTGGAAGATGTTATTAAGCTACCACTTGAAAATAAGTTGGATCTTACTTCACTTTTGAATTCAGACTCATCTCATCCCAACTCTGTTCTCTTGAAAAATTTCAAGGTATTTCTTGTCTGTTGTAAAGCATTCATGTGTTATTTAATGTGTTTTTTTCTTGTCTATTTCACTTTATATGATCATAATTGTCATTCTATCATGAAAAAATAAACTAATTTAATGTTTTATATTCTTTTTTACCTCAGTTTCCAAAACATTCTGTGAATACTATTGAAAATGAGGGTTGACCATATAATCATTATGATACTTAAATTTTAGAACGTCTTCTTATATCCTAAAATATGATACTAATGTTTTGTAGTAAAATTTTTAATATTTCTAAAGAGATTGAAGTAGTTTATAAAGAAAATATGAATCATCTAAAGCATATACCCTGGGAGTGTCAAACCAGGTGTGCCGCAAGGCTTGTTGTCATGCACCAGTTTTCGATTGAGTCTAACTCAATGTAGTGTTTTTATGTTTTACCCAAAGATACATCTGTACCAAAGCCACATCCAATTTTAGTATCTAGAAAAATATTTTATTGCTTAGATAGACACATAATCTTTATGCTATCAAGATTTTAGAACATTTTATTATATCCTAAAAGATGACACTAATGTTTTGTAGTACAATTTTAACTTTCCTAAAGGTCTGTTCAATGGTTTATAAAGAGAATTTGATTCATCTAAAACATATCCATCAACATTAACATAACATGCATGCAATAAGGGATGAATAATGAGAGTAAAAAATCATGTGTGCAGTTAAGGATCATTGCCATCTAGTTTGTCAAATTTCATTCTATGTTTATTCTATGTTAATCAAAATTTAATCATTGGTTAATCATTATTTATTCATTGGTTAATCATTCGTTAATCATTGGTTAATAATTATTTAATAATTACTTAATCACTCTTTAATCATTCTTTAATCAATCTTTAATCATTCCAAAATCATTCTTTAATCATTAATTAATAATTACTTAATCATTCTTTAATAATTCATTAATAATTAGTTAATCATTAGTTAATCATTCATTTATCATTCCTTAATCATTCTTTAATCATTCTTTAATCATTATTTAATAATTTGTTAATGATTCTTTAATCTTTCTTTAATCAATCCTTAATCATTAGTTAATCATTAGTTACTCATTAGTTAACCATTCTTTAATCATTAGTTAATCATTAGTTAACCATTATTTAATAATCAGTTATTCATTATTTAATCATTAGTTAATCATTATTTAATCATTACTTAATCATTAATTAATCATTATTTAATCCTTCCTTAATAATTCCTTAATAATTCCTTAATTATTCTTTAATCATTAGTTAATAATTAATTAATCATTACTTAATTATTAATTAATCATTCTTTAATCATTCCTTATTCATTATTTAATCATTCCTTAATAATTATTTAATCATTCCTTAATCATTATTTAATCATTACTTAATCATTAGTTAATCAATCTTTAATCATTACTCAATCACTAGTTAATCATTATTTAATAATAATTTAATCATTAGTTAATAATTACTAAATCATTAGTTAATCATTACCAAGTCATTAGTTAATCATTATTTAAACATTCTATAATCGTTACTTAATCATTATTTAATAATTTGTTAATAATTATTTATTCATTAGATAATAATTAGTTAAACATTACTTAATGCTTAATTAATTATGCCTTAATAATTAGTTAATCATATGATATTCATTAGTTAATTATTATTATCTAATCATTATATGTAATCATTCTTTAATACTCAGTTATTCATTAGTTAATCTATACTTAATCATTACTAATAATAACCATTATTTATAAACTATACATAAATAACTAAATTACTAAATAAATAACTTATTTAGAACTAACTAAAAACTAATCAATTAAATAAATAAATAACTTTAAATTAAATAAGAAAATTACCTCTAAATTATGCTTTTAAAAAAATCGGCACTTATTTTAGGCCACCAGAACCACCACACACAAAGAAGGATTCTTTTAGAGAGAGAGGGTGTGGAATGCAGAGAGGAGTAAATTTTGAAGTGAGGGGGAGGGGGGGGGGGTGCCTCCTTTTTATTTTACGTTAGGTAAAAGGTGGTTCCCCCACTACTATCTTTTTCTTTATTTTAGGAAAAAGGCGGCCACCCCCAACCGCATTTTCTATGTCATCAATCTAGGTCGATGACAGACAAAGGTGGAAGGGGGTGGCTGCCTTTCAATAAATTAAGATGGTAGAAAATACCCTACCATTTTTTAATATATCTTTCAATTTTTTTGACCTATGCACATTTATTTTTTTTTTCAAAAAATGCATAAAAAAATCTAATTTCGCATATGTGAATTATTTTTATATAATTATTTTGAATAATTAATTATTATATAATTCATTTTAAATATTTTTTTATATAATTTTTCCCTATTTTTTTTGCATTTACAATTTTTTTATTCTATCATAAATCATATTTGGTACAAAAATATCTATTTTATTTTTGAATGCATGTTTTTTAATAATTTTGTTGTACATTATCCTCTTGATTTTCTTTGTTTTAATTATCTAAATTAAAATTTATCATTGTACAAAAAATTTACTATGCATTTCAAAATAATTCTCCAAATTACTAATTGAATTAACAGTGCACAATGAACTAGAACATCTATAGGTGAAATGACTATTTCATCCATCTCAACATTTCCTCAAACAACCACTTCATTTGAGCATTTAAAAATTATAACTTTTAGTGGATTCTCAACCAACACATGAGGATGACATATGTTTAATTTTTCAATAAGTCTAAAAAATGAGTTCATGGACACTTTGGATTGATTGATCACTTGGAAGGAGCGAAGGATGAATAAGAAGATTTTATAAAGCATTTAAATAAACATCTACCTTTGTTATTTATATTTTTTTATCATGGAATTGGAAAAATTAATTCTCTTAAAATTATTTGTATTAGATCATTGTCTTTATTTAATCAAATTGTATTAAATCATATGAATGTTGTTTAAATGATATTTTATAAAAACTCTTTATTATCATAAAATGTATCATAAATTTTTATTTAATAAAAATTCATTTTTAAAAGTGTTAAAGGTTTAATGAATCTTTCAATTATAAGTGGATATGTAATATATTTTGTAAATTTTGTACAATATAACCAATGAAAATTGTTTATTTCTTTTAAAAGGTACCCATATCAGTCCTATTTGAACCAGGATGAGTCTATTTTATTTATCTCCTCAATTAGGATCAATGATAAGGGTACCCATGTATATTTATGAAGAATTTTAACCACAAAAATGAAATTATTTCCATCATTTGTAATTAAAAGATACGTTTTTCTGAAAAACTGTTTTTATGTGTGTAATGTGTTTTTGTATCAATAAATTAAAATTTTCACTATTGGTGAATGATTTTAATTAAATTAATATATTATTTATTCAATAAAATGTTTTAACATTCATATGATATTTTTTCTAGGCATGATATAAGAATATATATCTAATTTTATGCTTAAAAATGCATTTTTTCTAAAAAACTATTTTTGTTGTGTTTTGAACACTTACTTTAAAATGACTTTATACCAATTATAAAAATTAAATATTGAAAAATGGATTCCATATTTTTAACAAGTAAGATCAACTTTAATAAATAGGTCCCTTTTATTTTTAGTTAATACGAGTAGTCATGATAATAATTTTTTATTACCCCAGCAAGGGTAAAATGAGTAAAATAAAATTAAAATTTTGAGATAAACCATTAAAATTTCTCTAAAACTTTCCTTTATACTATTGTATTAGTGGATTTCAGAAATTTACTTCCAAGACTCTAAAATATGACCACTTGGCACCATATTTTTTTTATTGTGACCTTTATATTAATTTAAGAAAAGAATAAATACAAAATATCACTCTCTTGACTTCAATATCTCTATTTTTTTTACATAAGGATAAAAATAGAATAATTACATTTATAAATGTTTATTTAGAATATAAATTAATTGTTTTTATCATATTAATTTATCTATAATTTTTAATAATTTAATAATTACCTTAAATGCTTACGTAACACCAACATAATATTTATTCAATTAAGAAAAATAAAATAAAATAAATGATTTTAAAAATATTAAAAGTAATACAATTTTAGTAATTATTATGTTACATGATTTTTTAGATACATATGACATATTAGTGATGTTCAAAAATATTATATTTGAATTTTATATTTTCCTTGGTGTCTTTAAAGTCAAATTAAATGAACAGTTCCAAAATTGACATTAATGATATTTTATAATAAATAATATTTTATTAAATGATTTAAAATTCATAAAAACATTATCTTCATCCAAGTGAATATAATATGGTTTAACATGTCAATCATTTTCCATTTATGAGTCACTTGTCCATTTATGGTAACATTCATAACCTTTTAAGATTTAAATAGTTGTTATCATGGTTATGGTAAAAAATGATCAATGAAGGGGTTAATAAAAAAGATAAGGTTTAAAATGACACAAAAACATGTCCAAATTTAATTGGATAATATTATTTTGACCATAGTATCTGTATTCAAATTCATGACCAATTGTAATCATTTTTTTTGAGAATGACTATTATATTTTAATCTTTTAATAAATTCCAAGTGTGTCCTCTCCCCCACTTATAAAAGGACACCCATATTCTCTTATTTATAATATTTTGAGCCTTCTAGCTCAACCAAATAATATAAAATTATCTTATAAAATTACCTATCCATATTCTATAGGTGATGTTCTCCCCAAAATACCAACCTTAGGATCCTCAAGAGGATATTTAATGAAGTTCTTTTAAAGAAGAGGTAACCGCCTTAACCAATCACGTTTTTTACTTATTCTTTTAACTCTTATAAATTTTTGATATTTATCCTAAATAATAAATTCAGTATTCTAAATATACTAAAATGTTATTATGATCATGAAACCACCATTATCTACCCTCTTTCCCATCAAATGGGAAGTGAAAGTACTGCTCATGGATACGCACAACTTACCATCTCCATGTAGCGATACAATTCATTTTCCATCACAATTTTTATGGATAAATATTATGATGAGTTTAATATTTATATATGATATTTATGACATAATTATGCTTCTATAATTATAATATCATATCTATCTTCTTACCCTCTAATCTGTTGGAAAACAATAACGTCGCTAACCCATACGTGTGGACAACCGCCTCCACGAAGCGATGTGATTCATTTTTCATTTTCAATTTACATGGATGGTAATAAGGATGTATTTAATGAATATATATGATTAATGTGAAATTATAATGATTCTATAAAGGTGAATTATTGTGATGTCTCAACCCGAATTCCACTGAACGGTGCCCCAAGCCGGTGGGCCACATGGCCTCAAGCACGCCTCCCTGTACACCAGAGGCTATCAACTAGAAGAGAGGGTCCAAGGTGGTATATTGGGGAGACTATACCCTCATGATAAAAGTATCACAATGGTGAAAATAATAGATAAATAGCAGAAACATAATAAAAAACTGACAACAAAGGGTAAAGAAACCAAAGGTAATAATAACCAATATCAATAATATCATATACAAAATGATGATATCTCATATGTCCATCAAGTAAGCAGGAAAAAACGAAAGTAGGAATGAAATAAAGAAAATGTATCAAAAGAGTAAAAATACCAAAAGGACTATCTCCAAAAGAATCATGAGACGTATCTTGATCTTGTGCTTCCCTTCTCCTATGCTATAACCAAATCAAGTATCAACCACTGAGAGATTTCCCCTGTCACTACCTACATCCACATAATTTATCCAGCTACCATAGGCGACCCAGATAGGATGTGAGATAATCTCTATAGGACACCTCTAATGGTGTCTATAAATATCCAGTCAGTGAATATACTATGATATTGTGAAGGTAATAAGGTAAGAAGTAATAAAATCTATAAAAAGGTCGAATTTGGTTCTAGAAGGATACCAAGATAACCATACCTACTTTATCCTTAGTTGGATAATCTCTGAATAAGTTACCATGGGTATACACATATATGGATTTTATACATAGTGACATCTGCAACCATATATATGGCTACTACTACTAGCATGGACCCGAGGTGTAACTCAGGAATCCATAAGTTGTAGCATGAGTATCATGAGTAATAAGGGATGCAATGTCTAGTATCAGATGAATAGGGGACACCATGCCCAATATAATATCAAGATGGGTCATCATTCCCATGTCATAACATCAAGGTCATCATGCCCGTGTATAATAGTAAGGGTTATGCCCTTATCATAACATTAGGGTCGCCATGCCCAAATCATAGTTTTAGGGTCTCCATGCCCATGTATCATATTTAATAAGGGTCTCCATGCCCATATATCAAAATTAATGAGGTAATCTATGAACGTATATCACATCAAGAGGGTCACCATTCCCATATCATAATTATAGGGTCGCCATGCCCATATACTACATTAAAAGAAGGGATTCCATGCTCATGTATCACATTAGTAGAGAGATTCTATGCCCATATAACATTATGCACAGGGGTCACCATTCCCAAATTATATCGAAAGGGTATCCATTCCAAATTATATCAATTATGAATAGTCAAAGGCTTTAATCAAAGATAATAGGTAATTCATAACTCATTAACATTCATTTATAACAAGGGTGTAACCATTGTTCCATTTAATTAGGTAATGTGGTCATACCACTCACCTCTATTCAATATATATTTTAAATTTATATGTGTGTTAGCCATGCTGCACCACTGCATTCATATATTATCAATTATGATATCACCATTTAGAAGTAAACCTAAACACACTGATAGGTGTTTTGGATATATGACCATGAAATCCAATTAATAATATTAATGGAACACCCATAGGGGTGGAATAAATTGAGGTTGATGACCTAAAATGTGTCTTAGGATCTAATATGATCATTCAGTTCCAAAATAGACAAATAATTTAAAAGAATATTCATTTTAGGGCAACACACGATGAAACTGGTGTGAGGCACACAATTTATAATATAAAGCATCTCAAATTTGAGAGATAAATACTAGAACACCTACCTTATTCTTATAAAGGATCACCCATCCAATATCAAACTTTTCTTTGGTCTATATTAGGAGAACTCAACAAAATAGATGAATGCCATGAAAATAGGGCATATGAGCCTACACCTAAATAACTTTGTCGAGAGAAAGAAAAACAAAAAAGGTTCAATTTGCATGAATATCTTAATGAAATGCATCCAATGAGATGAACGAAGATCTAATCAGAGTCCCGATCAGAAAGTTATCCAAGAACCTAGGTTGATAAAGTCTTGAGCTCAAAAGGGTGGAAAATTAAGGTTTCTATCTGCTAGAATGAGAAACAAGAGGAAGGATTAAAATTATAACTTATTAAGAGGAAATGGTAATTTTTCCCAAAATATATGGGTTGCATAGTTGGTCAAACTATACACCAACCATGCTCAGGCCACTATCCATAAAGAGGCCCTACACGATTGATACACATGGTTTGGAAAACCATGTAATATTCTCCTACTAAAAACTATATATCTCCCTGCATGGGAATGTGTACCTAGGATCATGGTTAGGGAAAAATTCACGCTATGATACACCCTATTAAAGTCCCTGCATGGTTAGGGGAAATTGTGTGGGATGGGCAACAAAGTTTCTACTAACTGTGTAGCCTAGTTATTTCTTCCAAAAAGCAGGGATTTGGGCTCCAAACAAGCCCTTGAAACCCCCATTTTATCCATAGTATCACTAGGAATTCATATTAGGTCAAAACCAAATAATTATACAAAAATTTCAAGGATCCATACCTCATATAAAAACTGGTTTCTTACAGTCTTCCCCCCTTAAAGTAATTCGTCCCTGAATTGCCCTTCTGAGGGTGGTAGAACACTATCTGAGAACAAATCTAGCCACTGAGCACATACGATGACCTCCCTCTCCCAAGTCTTGTCCTATACCCAGCTATGCTACCATATCACCAACATTGAAGGAACATACCATCCTTGGAGAGATTTCATGCTCTAGTCAATGATGCGTATGGGATACTCCTCAAAATAAGCATCGACATCCAATACCACATCATCAAAATCAAAAGCATGAGATGGTTGGACATGATAACAGTGAAGATGTGAAACATGGAAAATTCCATGCATGGAATGATACCTATTAGGTAATAACAAATGATAAGCTACCAATATGACTATCTCCAAGATATAAAATGTCCTAACATAACGAGGTGAAATATTCCCTTGACTTTGTATCCATCTATGCCCAGTCTAGGTGATACCTACAAGAAAACATGATCCTTGACCTCAAACTCTAGAGGTTGTCGATGGCGATCGACATACAATTTCTGTCTAGACTGGGCGCTAGACATACACTTACTAACAAGCTGAACTAACTCTGAAGTCTCCTGAACAAGACAAGGACCCATTAGTACTTCCTATCTTGCCTTTAACTAGCATATGGATGAACGGAATGATCTGCCATATAGGGCCTCATAAGGATCCATTTGAATAATTTATTGATAGATATTATTTTAGGAGAAATTGACGAGAGTTATATGATTTTCCCAAGAACCACTAAAACCAAGGATGTATGCTCAGAGCATGTCCTCCAACACTTGCATCGTCTTTTCTGACTAGACATCGGTCTGGGGGTGAAAGGTTGTGGTTAAAAGAACCTATGTAACCATAGCTCTTTGTAACCCCTAATAGAGCCTCAATGTGAAATGATAATACCTATCTCAAATGATAGTATGAGGGATCCCATTTATCCATTTAATATCACAAATGTATAGTCTCCCATCTCATCAACTGAGAAAGTGTCCCGGATAGGAAGGAAACAAGTTAATTTTTTCAGTCGATGTCATGACCCCCTCCCCAAAAGGTGTACCCCTACTAGGATGACAATGTGAGATGAGAGATATTGAAACCCAAGTCTCTCCTCTAGTAGGCCCTGGGTTGGAGACTAGAACTGAGGGTATATTAAACACACAAATGGGAGGCATTACCCTCTAAGAGAACACATGCAGAAGAGAGAGATAAGATAGACACCAACCAACTCCAACTCAGAATGAAATATAAAAGAAATCCCAAGTACACATATGTAATATCATGCAAAACTACTACAACTAGAAGGAGAAAACTTTAAGTACCCAAAAGAAAGTAAAAACAACAGTAAACACGAAGCCCAAACATATCCTGCAACCCCAAGCTAGTAGATACTAGCCTAATCTCCAACCTGCTCCAAATGACCTTAAAATATTTTATATAAACATAGGGAGAGTATAACAGTATACTCAATAGGATCCTCCCCAGAGACTCTCATGAAAAAGTAAAGAAATCATGCTAAAACACAGTGAACAACAAGTGAAACTAACTCGTCACCTAAACAGGTATACTAAGTTCCTAGCCTCACCAAGGCTACTCTCACCAAGTAATGCATACAAGAGTATATAATAAAATAAAGAATATCAAGGGTACCCCACTACTACTTCCCCACTGGTTTGCCGCTTTGCCCCAACATCGCACATCCTAAGCATCTCTCTCCAAAAAGGCTTTCCCGTAGACACCTGGGTGAAGCACCAAAACATGCACCTTATGCAATAAAACCACCACGTCCATGAAAGAAAAGTAACCAGGTAGTTTTCAGGAGCCACCACAGCTCACATAATGTGTATCATACCTCGAGCATTATACCTCAATCCATTACAGCCCACACACAGAGTAAGAATCCTCAAGCCGTCATAGCCTATACATGTTACACCTATAGTAGTCCACAAAAAACTATATCCAAAATATATGTGTGTGAATAACCACAAGCCATTACAGCCCTCTACACACACATATGGGGAAAAATAACCGCTGTGCCTACTAGCACAAGTAACTACCAAGAGAAGAGAGCAGGGCCAAAGGGGGTAGTTAGCCATCCATCCTCCCACCAGAATGTTGGGGAAAACACCCCCCAGGGTTCAGAATCCCCGAGGTGTTAGTTTCCCTTAATGACGGGGTGGAGTAGCATATAAAAACAAAAAAAGTACAGAATATACTATATCTCACAACCAAACTATGGACATAACCTAGTCTTAGACTCAACCGTAGCTAACGTCTCTCAGACTCCCGACTGCCACTTCTAAGACTAGGTATCCTATAAGTACACAACCATTTAAAGAGATTTATTACATTACTTCATTCCCTTTTTATTAGTTTCACTTTACGTTAATTAATTCTTTAAACATTAATTAACACTTAAAAATTTCCACATTATATTTCATTAGCATCACACCCAAAGTTCACTGTTCCTTTAAATTACAACATCAGCATTGAATTCCAACAAGCTCTAACCCCATGGGTTAACATCATTTTTTCAATCATTTATTAACAACATTATTACATTCCCATATTCCCAGGCATTCTAGAAAAACATTCTAAGCTACTAAACACAAGGGGGATCAACACGGTAAGTAGATGAACTACCCATCGAGTCTTTTCCACCTATAGAAAGAGTATAGACCCATCCTTCCTTAGGAAGATAAACACAGAAAGCAGGTGGCATACCCCGCGTGTCTTCGTCCCTTTTGGAAGGAGGGTAAGAAAAACCAGCTACCTTGAGCAGTGAGGAAAGTAAATAATATAAACAACCAACAAGATCAGCAAGCATACAAACATTCACATCCAACTCATTCCATCATCCCCGGTGTCCTCCCCGACACCCACATGCATAAACCGATGCATCTCGCCACTCTAGGAATCAACTAATTACACAACCAATAGGCCTACCTGCCCCCACATATCACAAAAGCCTTCCAGGATCACATCACAACACAAGAAGCAAGAAAAAAACATCATATAAATTGGGATCTTGGCCCTTAAACAAGCAAGAGGGTAACTCAGAACCCTACAAGGAATTTTATTTTATCAAACAACCAGTTCTCTAATCCATCTTGGATTAACCGATTTATTATTCGTAGGTTCCAACTTCGAGAAACCTAAACAGTAAACTATCACAAATAATTAAACATGCTTACTACACCAATTTTATTAACATCAAATTACAACAAGAAGAACCAGATTCATTTACATGTCTCTTTATCTTTATCCAAACAATTATCAATTAATTCTGGCTTTACTTTCTTTACAAATTTCCATCAAGAACAAAATGATAAACAAAGAAAGCATAGATATCACACTATCTAGAAAAACAAGAGGCAATAAAATATGAGCGATATCAATTTATTTATTCGGTTCAAATATTTATTATGTCAATTCCATTGTGATCCAGTGGGATAAAACATGCTAACTATACAGTTGCACATAAAAGAAAAGAGAAGCTATGAATCCTTTACCTTAAATAGTTCTTGATGTTCTTTATACGTGAACGATCCACACAACGAGTTACGATCTCCTCCCCCCATGAAAACTGTATCCACCTGATGATGCAGAGACACCACCACACTGATCAACACCCAAGAAAAGACCATTAGGAACATGGATATAACATTCCATAAAAGGGCAAGGAGAAATATAAAGAGATGAACCCAAAGATAATGACGATAGATCATACCTTATATGGAAGATTGATCAATACTTCTTGGTTTCATAAAAACAGAGGGGAACCAATCCAAGGAGGAAAGTTTGATTGCACAAATCCTATGGGATGGAATGAAATGTTTGAGTGTCTCACAGTTGAGAACAAGGAGGAAGAATTAGGGAGGAAGATATCTCGTCCCTTTAGAAGATTTAACAGAGCAGTGGTTTAAGATATGCTGGATTTTCTATTAAAAGAAGATTGCATTAAACCATGTAGTTTGACCAAGTAAAAACATCCTGAGCCTTAGGAAAATTAATATAGGAGTTACGACCTTTGAATCAACCTTATAGTTCTTAAAACAAGGCTTTAAATTCATTTTACATCAAAGGAAACGTCAAAGGGGAGAAACCGTAGGAAGTTGAAAATACTGTTCACGAACTCGAAATTTGGAAAAGGAAAGAGGCTACCGTTGGAACCTCACCATTCTAGAAACACTGTTCATGAACCTGAAATTTGGAAAAGGAAAGAGGCTACCATTGGAACCTCACCATTCTGGAAACACTATTCACGAACTCAAAATTTGGCAAAGGAAAGAGGCTACCGTTGGAACCTCACTGTTCTAGAAACACTATTCATGAACTCAAAATTTGGAAATGGAAAGAGGCTACTATTGGAACCTCTACATTTTGAAAACACTGTTCATAAACTCTAAATTTGGAAAAGGAAAGTGGCTACCATTGGAACCTCACTGTTCTGGAAACACTGTTCACGAACCTAAAATTTAGCAAAGGAAAGAGGCTACCGTTGGAACCTCACCATTCTGGAAACACTCTTCATGAACTCAAAATTTGGCAAAGGAAAGAGGATACCATTGGAACCTCACCGTTCTGGAAACACTATTCATGAACTCAAAATTTGGCAAATGAAAGAGGTTACTATTGGAACCTCACCATTCTGGAAACACTGTTCATGAACCTGAAATTTGGAAAAGGAAAGAGGCTTCCGTTGGACCTCACCATTGCACTGTTCACATAAGCCTACCGATGACACTGTTCACATAAGGCTACCATTGCACTGTTCACCTAAGGCTATTGATGACACTGTTTATATAAGGCTACCGTTGCAATGTTCACCTAAGGCTACGGATGACAGTGTTCACATAAGGCTACCATTGCACTGTTCACCTAAGGCTACCGATGGTACTGTTCACATAAGGCTACCGTTTCACTGTTCACAAAACTAGAAATATTGTTCATAAAACTAGAAATTTGGAAAAGTGTTGAGGATAAGTCACCTTAACCTCCCGGAACACCTCAGACACCAGATTTTCACAAAGGAATAGACCAGAGAGGTCCAGACCATTACATCAGATACCTCTCAAAACATTATCGTCCTCGAGAATTAAAAACCAACCTAAAAGGAAACAGAAAAGAAGTCTAAACAACCACCCATCTAGATACCTATCAAAAGAGAGAAATACACAAGAAGAAACAAAATAAATCCATCTCATAAACAGGAAAGGTCTATAACCATAAAGGGGACATTGTTACATGAAAAGAGTTAAACATCAAACAACTATGGGTAATGAGCATGTATCTATGATTCACGTTCCCAAGTACTCTCCTCCATGCCACCGTGTCTCCATAATACATGAACCAAGGGGTTATAATGCCTGCGCAACACCTTATCTTTGTGGTCTTGGATCTCCACAGGTCGCTCCTCAAAGTTCACATCGTTATCAACACCGATCTCTCCCCAATCAATGACGTGAGAATCATCATGAAGATAATGACAGAGCTGTGATACATGGAAAACATAATGTATCTGACTCATATGCGGGGGAAGCACTATCTGGTATTCCATGGCTCCAACATGAGCCAAAACTTCAAAAGGACCAACAAATTGGGGAGAAATCTTACTCCCACGACCAAACCTTCGCTTCCTATGATGGGGAGTCACCTTCAGAAACACGTGATCCCCAACATCAAACTATAAGGGTCTTCTCCTTTGATCGAAATATGATTTCTGACAATCCTGCACTGTATTCATCCTATCACAAATCACCTGAAACATCTCTATTGTATTCTGCACTAGTTCCGGTCTGAGAATTGATGAATCTCCGACCCTAATTCAGCACAACAGAGAACGACAACGCTGGCCATAAAAGGATTCAAATAGCGCTATACCGATGGTGGAGTAAAAACTATTGTCGTAAGAGAACTCCACCAAGGGTAATTACCTCATCCATGAACCTCCAAAATCAAGGACACAAGAGCGTAACATGTCTTCAAGAGTCTGGATGGTTTGCTCTATCTGACCATCCGTTTGAGGATAAAAAGCAGTGCTAAGGCATAACTGGGAACCGAAATCATTTTGGAGACCTCTCCACATCCTAGAGGTAAAATGAGGATCTCTATTAGAAATGATCGTCCTTGGGACTCCATGAAGTCTCACTACCTCCTCCAGATGCTGCCTCGACAAAACTTCCACTGAGCTTGACTCCTTGATCGCTATGAAGTGGGATGATTTTGTTAAATGATCCCTGACCACCAAAATTACATCATTTACTCCCTGAGATCGAGGTAACCCAGTAACAAAGTCTATTGATATGTCCTCCCACTTCCAATGAGGAGCATCTAATGGCTGGAGTAGACCACCAGGAACACAGTGTTCGGCCTTCACCTTCTGGCAGACCAAATATCGAGACTCAAACTCTGCAGCTGCACGCTTTAGCCAAGGCCACCAAAAATGACTCCTCAAGGCTTGTAACATCTTTTTCACACCAGGATGCACCACTAAAGGTGAACAATAGAACTCTTTAAGAACCATCTCACGTATCACCAAAGGAACAAAGAGCCTTCCGTGATACAACACTTAGTGTTGTTCATCCTCAGACTAACCATTAGGAGCCTCTCCACAAATAACTCGGTCTCTCTTGAACTCCAACTCTAGATCCCCCAACTGGGACTCTTCCACCTACTGCATCAGATATGACTGAACTGTCATATGAAAAAGACAACCTCTACCCTCAACTTCTCCCATGTTGAGATGTAATGCTGACAGTTCTTCCATAACTCTCCAGGAATCACCCGATTCATGCACTGTATCACTACGTGACTTATGACTTAGCCACTATAGAAAAATTGAAATTTCATGGTGGTTTAAACCGAAACCATATTATTCTGTGGTGGTTTCCAAAAACCGCTACTAAATTGCATGTCGGGAAACTATTTGTGGCAGTTAAAGCGGTTTAGTGGCAGTTTATGGGAATCGTCATAGTTGGTGTATTTTTGCGATGGTTATATTTTTTTCATGGAAGTTTTAACTGCTGCTAAAAAAAGTAATGCCCTACCAGGAAAAACCACTGCGACAAACAATATAACCACCACGAAAATGCACTGAAGATGGGCCACTATAGCGGCGGTTAAAACTGCCGCTAAATTTAAGATGGTAGTGGTGGTTAAAACCGCCGCTAAATGTACCTCTTACAGTTAGCAGTAGTTAAAACCGTCTCTAAAGAGCATATTTAGAAAAAAAGAACCATTTTTTGGAGCCCCTATACCAGTGCCCTGAAAAAAAAACCATTTCAAGAATACCAAAAAACCAACATAATACATACTATGGTCAATATGAAAAGAGATTCTTAACTAATCACAACCAAATGCATCGTTCAGTGAGTAAAGGAATGTAAATAAACATATCAAATGGCATAATCCTAGTATCCAATAAAATGTAGTGGTGAATTTATGTATTTAAAATTGACCATTGCAGAATCATATGTACTAGTTGATCCTTGATTGGATGTTCACATGTTGTGTGCAACTTATATGGTCACCCATTGGGTGATCTAGGTGAAATGGTACAATATGATTTTTTTTAAAATGTTGGTACTCCCACATATCTTCTGTAATTGTTCAAGAATATAATATCCCTTTATATATGATTATTTTATAGAACCCAAGGAATCCCTTAGGTGTTTGGACCACTTATATTTGGAATTTCTAAAGTGGTAAATTTCCTAGATTAACATGTCACCATCTAAGTGACTCCATTGAGATTATATATGGGTTTCCCATGTTTTAATGAATTGAATGAGTTAAATGTAACTGATAATGTGAAATGGATAATTAATGATGGGTTTCCTTTCTTAAAATAAATCAATTAGTTTTAAATGGAATGACCCCAAGTAATTGTAATGTTATGCTCTTGATTTATGCTTTATAAAATGATTCATACGAACTGTAATATTTTAAATGGGAATTGAACATGGATAAAGACATGAATAAGAGGTTATTCCTTATCTATTATGACATAAATTATTATGCCTTTATTATGTATATGGTGTAGATAAAAGAGATGGATTTGATGTAATTCCTATTTCTAGTTATATTTAATATATACCTTTATAGAGGTTGTGGTATGATGGTATGAGATTGTTGAGCAAGGAGATATCACAATTCTTTACATCAGGTGTTGATCATGGTGTATCACAAAAATGTTATTATATAAGTATTGTGATTTACTCACCACATTCCATGACTAGAATTTTGACCTGATGGCACACTCAACATCCCATGTGTTGTTTCATGGCGTCTCTCACTCTATTGGGATATAGGGAATGTACCCAATTACATGATCACATAATCTCGTTAGACTGGTTAGGGATGTCTGAGTTATGCCATGGTATATTCATCAGTATTATTATAAGTATATAGCTTCATACATCTTCACATACCTTGACAATATAGGTGGATGAAATATATATAAACTATATATATTACTACTATATATATAGTAACTATTTATATTTCTATTCCATCTATGTGTCGATAAATTTAAACCCTCCTACAGTCCTTTAGGAACATGATTGGGTGGTTATTTATTTATTCCTTAGTTAATCAAAAGATGTGGGGTGTAGTATGTTGGTGGTAGACCCTTTATCATGGGAATAATGATGTGGAAATATTTTCTTGGGATTAATTTATGTTGGTGTTCCGTGTGGAATTATTATAAATGAAACATAACATAGGAATTAGGTAAAATCATCTCTCGCTTGGGTTATTCCATGTGGAATTATTATACTTGACTCTAAAGATAGAAAAAAGGTAAAATCATCTCTCTTATGGATAAGGGTTCCTAATTTTTTAAGAGTGATAGATCAGGTTCAAGTATCATATTTGTTTCACTCATGTGATTTCTTTGTAAAAGGTGTCTTTAGTGTGGTTTCCTTAGAAGGAATGGAATCTGGATCCTAATATATTATAACTCCCATTATGCATCATAGTTATTTTGATGTGCGGAATATAATAGAAGTGATTAGGAACATTCATTCAAAGGGAAGAGTGTCATTTAAAGGGGTTTGATATATTCTATCAAGGAATATGGATGCTTATAATAAATTATTTTTGATAGGGTAGTTGATGTTATGAATGGTAAGTAACTGATCATGTAGTATATTTAACATTTTTCTAGGGCATGGGGTTCTACAAAATCTATTGGGAGTTTCCCATCATCATGTCATGCCTACTGAGATAATGGACACTGTTATTCACACTGCCTGACTGTTCTTGGAGGCCACTTTGGAAATGGTGGGAAAACCCCATTTCAGATAGTGTAGAAAAATTTCCCCTAATCTTGTATCAGTATCTATGGATTCTAACTATTTTTTGAAATTTTGGATACCAAGATTATGCCACACTAAAGGGTGATCTATCTTAAACATGTTAGCGAGACACATATTCTCATCCCTAGGGATTGATACAAGAGCATAACTAAGAAGTACTTCTTAGAAATGGAAATGTAGTGGTAAATGCATTGGGCTAGAAAATGTAGGATAAGTTATTATAATGAAAAAATGAATTTAGGAAAAATGAATCATAAAAAATAAATCATAACAATAAAGATTCGATATATATGGTTCATACCACACTCAAGAAATCAAAACATAAAAGGAAACATCAGAAATCAATAAAATACATAAAAGGAAACATGAGAAATCAAGAAAATGTTAGGTCCTGAAAATGTTTGGAGGTAACTATGTGCCATAAATGATATATATACAAACCAAATGTCAATATTTTTCCACATATCAACAATAATACTAATCACTGTCTGATGATGAACAAATATCGTCACCCTCTCCACCTCCATCTCCACTTCCTGCTACCACCGATAAGAACATTATATTGAAAATTAATTAGTGTTGCATATTTATATTTAAACTTAAAACCAATAAAGTTTGAAAACTAAATTATTTTGAATTTTTGTGATTTACCTGCTCATGACCAATCGATGAAATACCACTGGGGGGATATCTACTCATCTGCTGACGTATATCAGTCAACGCTTTCTGTAAAGCGGATATCTGAGCCCCTTGGTCTTGAACTGTTTTTCATAGGGAAACAATATCTCTCTTAGCATCTCCGAGTATAGAATGAATAAAACTAGAAGTATATGTAGATAAAATCCCTGATGGCCTTCCAAAGACCTAATATGGTATGAGTTCCAAACCCATCCCACACACTCTACCAGGATGCTCCTTTCCAAGGACTTTAGCAACTGGGTCATCCTGGGAGACTGAGTAGGACTGACTAGGATTGACATCTCATATTTCTTTAAATTTTACCTATAAATCAAATATCAATATATATTAACATATTTAAAACTGATAATAAGTTATTATAATGAAAAAATGAGTTTATACCCCAACTTCTTTGGTAGACTCATTAACAAAACTTCCATCAGATTTTTTGTGAACATCCAACCACACTTCAGTTCGGGATGCTTCATGCCCTAAACTCTGTGACTGCATTAAAAAACGATCAATAAATAGTTTAATATATTAAAAATATAATATTGTCTTATAAATATTTAAACTAATGAAAATATAACTAGATTCGACCGGCTTCTAGAAAAGATTTTTGACCCCGCAGTGTGAGGGATGACTTGATTAGCCCGGTTTGATGCATTCTTTCTTGAGAGATCTTGAAATAAATAAAATGAAATTTAATAGTAATGTATTAAATGTCATATCCTCTTCATATATATTTATAAATGTAAAATGAGGTTAATATAATAATATATATTTAAATACCATCTTCTTCTCATTATGATGTCTTTCAACAAAAACTTTCCACTGTTATTTGGGTATCCCATTGAGTAACTTCTCATAAATTTGTTGGATGATCAATGAAGTATCATTGACATCGTTCCACAATATCCATTTAAAATTTTCAATTTCTTACCAAGATTTTTCAATGTCCACTTTCTTGCTATCACATCAGCAACTGTAAAGTGGAAAAACATCTATATACAGAAATTCATTTCGAACATATTAATAACATGACATTCAATTACACCATAATGTATTAAAATTAACTTTATTTGGGAATCAAAAACTCCATTTTTCCAACTTGGAGGCATATGTCTCCAATCATCATAAGAAATAGGAAGGGAAATGGGCTCCGTTTCCAACTGGCCTAGAATTTGGCCAAGTAATCCCACGACGTTATTCATAGGGACCCCATATGAATCAAATGGAACAACTATCTTCTCTTCATTCATATTACACACATCTAAACTTTTTATATTTTTCTCCACAATTTCATTTTTTCATCTTTAATGAACAAAAAATTAGTTTAAAAAAAGTGAAATAAATTTATTTATATTAAAATTTGTACCTATAATAGTGACCCTCCAGTATTCCCTTGATGAACTAGAAGTGGTGCGCCGCCGCCCCACTACTGAGGCTGCTAAAGGGAGAGTCGATGAATCAACTTCTAAATGGACTCTCATAAAGGGTGTGAGAGATGGTGCAGGGGGAGATGGTGCATGGGACATGCAGTTGATGGCTCAGATGAAGTAGAGAGGGAGACAGATGGATCGTCATCTGTTGCAGTAGTGGATGAAACAGTGTATCGCTTCCTCCTTAGCATTCCTATCATTTAATCAAATAAAATTAAGTTCAGAACATATATTTCAAAAAAAAATATGCATAAAAAAATTTAAAAATGATAATAGATGCCCAGTACTAACAAAAAAAATACATAACAATGATAATGAATGACTGCACAAATGAAATAAGTGGTTGCTAAATGAATAAATAACTGTACATACAATCATTTACCCCTTCAATCATGTCAGTTTCCTGCTCCATTAGTTCATCCACTTCATTCATCCTTACTAGACTAATATTTTCAATATCATGATGGACAAATAATTCTGCTTCTTGTTGTTGATGAGATTCAATTTCAGAGGTCAAATCTTCCACTTCATCACACATATCATACAAATATATTTGTATTACGTGAGAAACTAAACTCCACCATTCATCCACAACATCATTCACATAATATACCATTTTTTCTTGAGATGATTAGATATATGGATCATGCAGTTCATGATCACCAACATCCATCAAGTGAGAGAAGTTCACAGAAGTAAATTGCAAGGAATCTCTTTTAACACCTCTGATAATATCGACCCAATTGCATTTGAATAAAACAACTGAAAAATTCCCATGGTAGTTTAATTCAATAATATCAGTCAGCTTTCTATAGTATCCCACTTTAGAAAATGTAAATATACCACTATTCTATGTTTTCAAACCCCTTTCTCGATCGAGTGTATGAAATCTAAATCCATTCACATTGTAAACATCGAAATTTCTAACTTGTTTTAGAGGACCTTGATCAAGAAACTTCAAATCTTATGAAAACTCTGCTCGAGTATTAGTATTCATGATCTAAAAAAAGAAATATACTTTATTAGATTTACAAAATATATGTGTCGAACTAATATTCGTATTAATTGCAATATTTATGAACTTACACGTCTTGCAAACCATTCTACAAGCTCTTTAATAACAGCTTTAATTATATCTTTATCATTTCATGTTCAGCCTCTCATTCATCTCTTTGTTTGTATCCTCAACTCTTCAATAAATGGATCTACAATTTCACTATTTAGCAGCACATATCTATGTGCCTGTAATAATTCCAATTCTATCAGTGTCACATTTGAGGTCCTCCCAACTGATCAGCCAATAGCAGGAAATATTTTTGATTTCTAATGTATTTGATATTGAGTCAATATTTCATCAACACGTCCAAATCGATTAAATCTTGTCTCAATATCATCCAAGTATCTAAAACAAAAGTTAATACACTCCTCATCCAAATAGCCTTCAACAACAGAGCCTTCTGGTTGCACTTTATTTCTCACGTATGATTTCAAATGCCCAAGATATCTATGAAATAAAATAAACATAACTATGCATTTAATTAAGTGCCAAAAATTGTTTAATTAACTGAAAAACATATAAATAAAGTACATCTCAATTGGATACATCCATCGATAATGAACAAGGCCTCCTAATTTATCTTCCTCAACCAAATGCACAGTTAAATGCATCATGACGGTAAAAAACGACAGAGGAAAGATCATCTCCATTGCACAAAGGCTCAATGCAAACCTCTCCTGGAGGTTTTCAAGCTAAAATGGATGTAGATATTTCTCACATAGTTGTCTAAAAAATGTGCAGAATTGGAGTACCACAATAGTAAGTTTTTTAGGTAATAATGTACATAATGCCAATAGTAGTAACTTTTGTAACAAAATATGTGAATCGTGACTTTTCAATCCATGTAACTTATGATTCTTCAAGTCAACATACCTAGAGATGTTACTTGAATACCCATCAAATACCTTCACATTATTTAAAAATTGAATGAATGTATCTTTATCCCTATTTTTCATTGTAAAAATTTCTGGAGCATACTTTTTATCCTCATTTGGCCAGAGATCACGTTTTATGTTCATTACTTGTAAGTCTTTGCAAGTATTGAGACGAGCCTTCGACTTTCCATGCTCATTAAGAAATGTGAAAATCAAATTTTCACAGACATTATTCTCAATATGCATCACATCAAGATTATGCCGCAACTAATTAAATTCCCAATACAGAAGTTTGAAAAATATACTTTTTTTTCTTCCATTGTTGCGTTCTGATTTCACTTGATGATGCACTTTGAACCCATTTCCCGCTATCATTCAAACGAAGAACCTTCCAAAATTTTGTTTCAACATTTTCAAGTTGTGTCAATATTTCAGAACCAACTAACAACTTTGGAGGTGGTCTACGATCAATGAAACCGTTAAATTTTGATCTGTTCAGCCGAAATCTATGAGATGCATCGAGAAATATTCAATGGAACAAGAAGCACCATTTTCTACTGTGAGGTAGCCGTTTGAGCTCAAAATCAAAGTTACAAATAGGATAAGCCAAACCATTGTAAATATTCAAACCAGATAAATTCCCAAGCCCAGGGAAGTTACTAATGGTCCACATTAAAGCAACATGCATTTTAAACATTGTTTTAGAAGAAACATCAAATGTATCAACACCATTTCTCCATAACTCCTGTAATTCTTCAATCAAAGGCTGTAAGTATACATCAATATCATTTCCAGGCATTTTTTTCAGGAATAATCATCTAAATGATAAAATATGTTTGTTGAATACACATCCATGGAGGCAGATTGTAAGGGATTAAAAAAACTGGCCAAATGCTATAACTGGTACTCAAAGTCCCAAATGGGTTGAATCCATCGGCATCCAATACCAATCAAACATTCCTAGGATCAGTTGAGAAATCTGTATGTAATGAATCAAATGTATTCCACGATTATGAATCTCGTGGATGTCTCATTAACCCATCATTTTTATTATCTACAGAATGCCACTTCATGTGTTCAGCGGCTTTCTATGACATGAATAATCTTTATAATCGAGGCTTTAAAGGAAAGTAATGAAAAACCTTTGCAGGTGTGTTCCCTTTCTTCTTCTTCATGAAATTATGTTTATTCACACTTCCAACATCACCCATTGACTACCATCTAAAAGAAGAACATTTTTTCCAATTCTGTCTACTTGAATCCTCTCGCCAATAAAGCATACAATCATTAGGACATGCATGTATTTTTGTATAATTCAGACCAAGTCTGTTAACAACTTTTTTCATATCATAAAAATACTTTGGGATTTTTACTTCAGGAAATGCATCACACAACAATTCTAATATCATGGACATTGCCTTATTTGTAATTCCACATAGACATTTGATACGGTACAACTTTAGCAGAAAAGAAAGCTTTGAATATTTCAAACATCCACTATACAACTCTTGATTTCCATCGTCAACTAAATCATGAAATGTATTTTCATCAGTGAAGTTTTCTCTTACATTTGTCTCCACAGAATCAAGAGGAGGATCCAATGATATGTTACAATCTTGATCTGGTTGTGTTACAATCTCAAAAACATCACTTGTCACATTTCAATTTGTATCACCCTCATATGGTTGTTCTGTTATGTTTTGATGTTGATAGTGGTGTCTTGCAGTGCCAAATGCATCAATTATGAGGTTTTGCATTTCATTTTACATTTTCGATGAAGTTGGGAGCTCATTCTGTAGATTAACATCAGTGCTCAACCTTTATGTAACGTTCCATTATCCATGCCAAATCCAACACAAATATTGATCAGGGAATTGCTTCAATATTAAATGTTAATAAACTTCATCTCTCTTCAACCATCTTCTAAATTTACATTTAGGACATGGACATCTTATTCTCCCTTCAACGGATTGATTGGAAATTGAAAAATTTAAAAACTCCTTCAAACCCTTAACATACTGAGGTGTGTTCCTTGGTAATGTGATCCATCTTTTATCCATGTATATCACAATGTGCCTACACAATATTAAAAAAAATTAAAACACATAGTTTCTACTAAATAGGGAAAGAGATTCATATATACTAGTTGAAAATATATATAAATATGTTACATAAGGTTTTCCTATATAAATACATATGGTAAATCACCCACTAGAAAACCAAAGTACATATGTGCATGCATGTGTATGATTATACACATGTGATTACAAAATCACTTGAAGAAATAAGAAGATAGTGAGTATTTTCTTAGGCAATATACATTTTAAGAAGATAGTGAGTATTTACAGATATATTTGAGAAAGTTTAGCATTAGTAAAAAAGTTAAGAGTTAAGCTGAAGCATTATATTAGAAGTAAACTTGCAGAGCATTGGGATATTTTCAAGTTGATCATTCTGATATATAAGTTAGTTGAATTGGAAGTATTATCTTCTACAATTCATGAGAGTATACTAAACTGAATTTCATGCAAAGTTATTAATTATATTTAGGTCCTTACAATAACATACCTGTAGGATCCAAGTTATTATTTTGGGGGATTTGATATAACCCTATCTCACTAGGATGGGGGCATTATTACCCTATCATCATCTATATATGTTGGTCACTTATATATTGGAGGATATTCACACAAAAATATCTCAAAATTTCTTTCATTTCATGAACCAACCTTCTAATTGGGGATGCGCTTAGTGAATGTTGATGGGGTCTACCTTAGGATCACCACTATAAATCACTTCTGGGTGAGAATCAAGTGGAAAAGGTAAATCCTCATAAGGTTCATAAACTAAAATAGTAAACCAATAAGGTGATGAACAAGGATAATTTTTATTTTTCCTTCATAAAATATTTAAAGGATGTTAAATCCCACTACCCTTCTAATTAAGTTATGATTTCTATGGAATACTTTGAATTTGTGATTTCCATCAGTGTTGGACCCAAAGATAACTCAGATTATGATGCAAATACAAAATAACATGATGAAGAAATGTTTGTTTAGAATTTGGTCCACACAAAAATGATTGAAGAATGTTTTTATACATATGAACTGAGAAAGATTCAAAATTTGGGATCCAAAACAAATATTAATCTACCACCTTCCCAATGATATTCTACAAAAAAAGGGTTGTTTCCACATCCCACCCATCACCCAGGATTATTAGACACTCATTATTAAAGATAGGTTAACCCAATATGAAACTAAAGAGTAATTAAGGTGAATCAATTTCAAATTAATCCAGATAAATATTCTTACTATGTATAACATCTAGAAGGAGACCAATAAATCTCCTCAAATGAATATTCCTTAACCTGTGAAAACTGCTCAACCTATGAGGGAAAAGTGTAATTACCTAATAGGATCTGGGTCTAGACAATAGGTGTATCTAAACCCAGTAGATGAAGATAATTAATAATTCCTTATACTAGGGCTATATCCATAGTCATGTCAATAAGGTTTTCTCTAGTTGGATAATACTATATATCATTAATAAACAAGGGTGATCTAACCAAATCAAGATTTTATTGCTGCCTCTACTTGAGTGTCTTCTCAGTTGAATGTCCTACAAGAATTCCTAAACTCTATTGAGTCATTGATAGCTCAAAAGGAAGTCATGTAAGGGAGATGAGAACCAGTCAAACCAAAATAAAAGTTTCATTCAGAGTGTGTGGATGTGAATCCTCATTAAACCCACTTCAGGAACCTGTATTTCCTGATCTTCAATGGCATGGGAGACTTAAAAAATGTATAATACACACTTTGTGACATGATATGGTCCCATTATGGAAAAAATTGAGAAAAAATAACCAAATATGATCATCTTATTTTTAAATACCCAAGAGGGTGTAGTGTTATTTGGTTTAAAAAAAAACCAATAGGGTTAGTTTTATGATGGGAAGTCCTTCATTTGAAATTCCTATATTAATTCAGATTCACATTTAGGAAGACTATATTCCTTAATCTATTAATATTCATGCAGTTTAAAATTGATAGGGTTTAAGATTTCATTTATAAATATAAAAGTCATTCCTATATATTTAATATGAAACTCCTATAAGAGTAGCTACTACAGATCTATATAGAAAATATCTTTGATGAGTTACATACATGGTTGATCCCACTAAAATATCCAAAAAAGACACCTAGAGTTTATAGAAGTTTTGTAATGTTTGGAGGATTTTATTCGATGATCAAATGACAAATCACAGCTGGTACTCATAGCTCAAGGAAAGATGGTTTGAAAAGTAAAAGCGGTAATGGTTATAGTTAAAATAATACTTTCACTAGCTCTATCCCCCATACCTATTCAATATCTTGTGTTTTTGCCTCTTGAATAATAGAAACAGTAACAACAACCCTATTATGAGTGAGAAAAGGAATTGGGTCTCCTAGGTTTTAAATATCCATAGAATAATCTGTGTTCCTTCTAAAAAGGGAAAGTATTAGGGTACTTTATCACTATTATAGTGAATAACCTAAAAAGGTTTTAAAAGGTTTAAAATCAAAATGAATCCAGTCTCACTGAACTCCCTAACTAATACCCATTCTATTGGATTCTAGGAAAAAATATCTAGTATTTCTTCATATTTGAAGGAATCCTTTAGAATATGGTTGACTTTCGACATGTAAAATTGTGAAAAACTCACAAAGGTGGATTTTTCCATCACCATACCACCAAAACAGGAAGAATAATGAAAGTAAATTATGAATGGATGTTGAGAAAATTGATCAGTTGAGAGATTTCCATCATCAATACAAAACTAAATAATCCAGTCACAACCTTGATTCCCTCTTCGACAATTGATCCAACTTCATTAGAATTACAATATTTTAAGAGAAGGTGTGACTAGAACAGAAAGTATTAGGCATGGGAGGAAGAACCCATGTTAGTTCCCAAGCTAATCTATACTTTTCTAGAGTTGCTACCTCCATCACTAGGAAGAAGGGAACCACCCCATTAAACAAGATCCTTATTAGATGAAGGTTCACAATATGGTTCTATCAAAACGATCCACATGATGAACCACTTATATGATGAAGAAACTGGATATAAACCAATGTTCCCCCCAAATTTTTTTGAATGAGGTTATAGAGGAAAAGGAAGCAAGGAAGGTGAAGCTAAAACAGACTTCGACACTCATGTACCTTTTATACATAGGCTATATTTTTCACAAAAACACAAAGACAAGATTGTTCTCATAAAGAGTATAAATCTAATACTAAATCATCTAGAGTTAATTCAAATCTAATAATTTGGGAGGATAGGCTAGTAAATGTGCAAATTTTTAGTCATAATCAAAAATATGGAAAGGCTTACTCATCCAAATCCACAAACAAAAAAACATTCCCAAATTCTAGTAAAGGGAACGACCAACCATCACAATCATCCTTATAATCAAAGCACACATAAATCTCTTAAATAAAATTTAAAGAAATGGAAACACTGACCTAAATAAAATTCACTGGTGGCAGGGTGGCGAGCTAGGGTTTGGGTCTCGCGGGGGTCAGGGGAAGAAGATGGGGTTACGGGGGTTGGGGGGAGAAGGGGGTTTGGGGTCGAGTGTTGGGGGGAAGTGGTGCAGGTGGCCAGCCGATGGAGCTAGGGTTTGGGGATCGCTCGCAGGGGGGGGGTCTGAGGGAGAAGGGGATTCAGGGTTGGGGGGGGTGTTGCGGATGGAAAAAAATAAGGGGGTTTAGCGGTGGTTTACAAAACTGCTGCTAAAATACCGCCACTAAAGGTGATTTATGTTGTAGTGAGTGCATCAACTACAAAATTTCCCTTTCCAAGTGTATATGATATTTCAAAGTCGTATTCCTGTAATAACTCCATCCACCGATGTTGTCGCAAGTTCAAGTCACACTGGGAGAAAACATACCCCAAACTCTTATGATCGGTGAAAACCAAAAAGCGCTCGCCAATGAGGTAATGTATCTACAACTTCAGAGAAAACACCATGACTGCCAACTAAAGATCATGGGTGGCATAGTTATGTTCATGGGGATGCAAATGCTGAGACCCATAAGAAACAACTGAACTTTTCTATATCAGAACACAACCTAACCCCATATGAGAAGCATCACAGAAAACATAAAACTGAACTCCCTAAGCTGGAAGAAAAAGTATTGGAGCACTTACTAACTTATCCTTTAGATACTCGAAAGATTCACAACACTGACTAGTCCATATGAAAATCTGATCTTTCCTGGTCAAAGCTGTTATAGGAGTCACAACTCGTGAGAAATCGGCTACAAACCTCCTGTAGTAACCTGTGAGACCAAGTAATCTTTGCACCTCTGACATTATATTGGGGGCTTCCCAAGACAAAAATGATTCTATCTTAAATGGATCCAAAGATACTCCCTGGTGGGATACAACATGACCCAAGAAACAGACTTCTCTAGCCCAAAACTCACACTTTGATAACTTCCCAAACAGTTGATGTTGACAAAGAGCTCCCAAAACAGCGTGTAGATTCTCTACATGCTCCTCCTTATATGTGTAGTACACAAGGATGTCATCGATGAAAATTAACACAAACTTGTCCAAGAACTCACAGAACACAACCTTCATCAATCCCATGAATACAATGGGAGCATTTGTCACACCTAACGACATTACAACGAACTCATAATTCCCATGACGACAACAGAAAGCAGTCTTCAGAATATCCTCATCCTTCACACGCATATGATGATATACTAAACGCAAGTCTATCTTTGAGAACCAACTTTAACTCTTCAGTTGATCGAATAAATCATCAATACATGGAAGAGGATAGCGATTCTTCACTGTCACTTTGTTTAAGCGATGATAATCGACACACAACCGCAAACTGCCGTCAGCCTTCTTCACAAACAAAAATGGTGCACCCCACAGTGACACATTCGTCCGAACAAAACCGAACTATAATAGACCATAAATATGTACACATAGATCTCGTATCTTATAAGGGTCCATCCTATATATATACATAGAGATATGTGATTCTCTTGGTTGTAGCTCAATCCCAAACTCGATCTCTCGTCGAGGGGGTAATACTACAACCTCCTTTGAAAAGACATCAGGATACTCTTCTAAAACCCTTGGAAATGCTAACTACTAAACCTCTAAAGAACTCAGCATCAGCTCACCCATCATGGATGATAAGGATAAAACACACCTCTGACCCATCCGAGGGTCTCGCTCGCCAATGAACACCATTGGCTTTCCATCCGCATCGAAGAACACAAACTGCCTCTTGAAGAAATCCACGATAGCCTACACCAAATAAAACCAATCCATGCTAAGGATGACATCATATGGTTGTATTCGTAAACATAGTAAATCTCCCCAAGAGCGGTGCTTCCCAAACACTAGCTCACAGTCTCTACATACTTCAAACAAGTCAGCTCGGCCTTCAACTAGCGTAGTCAACACCAAGGGCACTGGAAGACTCTCTACCTAAAGTCCCAAAGCATGGATAAGGGTAGGTGATATGAAGGAGTGTGTCACTACTAAATCAAACAAGGCATACACTAAGGTATAAAACAAACAAAGGGTACCTCGAACGACGTCTGGCTCGCCTGGAGCTGGCAATAATAAAACATAAAGCTGACCACGACCTTCTCCACGGCCTCTCTGACCCTGATGAAGACCACCACCATGGCCGTGCTCTGCTCTATGAGGATGCGGAGCATCACGAGGCTATCCTATGCTTTCCCCATCTATCCTCTACTGATCTAAAGCTGGTGCAACCTGATACTGCTACCTCGACTAGAACTGCCTCAACAGAGGAACCTGGAGCGGAACACCTGGTGCACGATGAATGATCTGAAAGTTCAGGTACTCTTGCTACTGATGAACTTGAACACCATAAGAAAAAATCACCTGATCCCTTTTCATAGGCCTGAGATCCACTACCTCTGGAGAAACGAGATGCAGAGGGCTGGGACCTACCCCTGGCTGAACAGAAACTCTTCTACCCTGAAAACCGAGAACCCCAGACCACAACTATACTTCGTGAGGAATCATGATGACTTCCATATCACAATGATCCAGTTCTGGCCAAGGTCCTCTCAATGACCTCTGTCCTTTCCAGCACCTCAAGATATGTCTTCAGCATAAATGGGGTGACCTGGCACTAGATTTCTGGATGCAAATCCTCCTCGAAATGCTTCGCCCTGGCCTCCCCATATGGTAACAGGTCTAAAGAATATCTTAAAAGGTTCTTGAAATGGATTCCAAACTCTCGCACAATATAGATCCCCTGTTGAAGGGGAAGAAGCTCCTGGTGACTGGATGCCTTCACAGTCGAGGAAAGAAACTCGACTATAAACTTTTCTCGAAACTCCTCCCATGAGATCACTGACTCCTCACGATCCCTGAGGAATAAGAACCACCACTACCTTGCTACTCCACACATCATCATCACAACCAAGGACACCCAGTGCTCCTTCTGAGCACAGATCGAACTAAAGCCTATCTTGACCTTCTCCAACCAGTCTTCTGTGACTGCATCTGAAACAGAGCCCTCATACTTCTGCAGACTCTAGAACTGAAACTCTTGGAGTGTCCTCCTCCAAGTGTCATCGTCATCAACCACTACCCAATGGTGATCTATTGGCACATTCTGCTGGAAATATTCTATGCGATCCTAATGAGGATGTTAACCTGGTGCCATACCTGGAAAATAAAAAATAGATAGAGATCCTAAACCTAGAATATGGAAGACTCAACATTAATTAATTAATTATTTTCTTTTATTCATTTTAGGTTAACCTATCCCAAGGTCTACCCATTCAAACACAGGCACAAAGAAGAATGATGCATGATCCTTTCCTAGGTCTCTACCCTGTAACTAGTATCACCTTGTTTAGTAGCCATTGTAAACTTAAAGGTCTATGCATCATATCATAGGGGGCCCTAAAAGCCTAAGTCTCATCCATCCTCCAATGTTTACATCACTTCCTAAACATGACTGACACCGTTGCCCTACCAACCCATGCAACCTTGCCTGTTCCTAACACCAAACTCCATCATATCCCTAAACCTCCCTCTGATACCACTCTGTCATGACCCCATCCCCACAAGGTGTACCCCTCCTGGGACGGAAATGTGAGAAGGGATATAATGAACCCCGAGTCCCACTTGCAGTAGGCCCTGGGTTGGAGACTAGCACCGAGGGTATATTAAACACATAAATGGGAGGCATTACCCTCAAAGAGAACACATGCAGAAGAGAGAGATAAGATAGACACAAACCAACTCTAACTCAAATTGAAATATAAAAGAAATCCCAATTACACATATGTAATGTCATGAAAAACTACTACAAATGGAAGGGGAAAACTGTAAGTACCAAAAAGAAAGTAAAAACAACAGTAACCACGAAGCCCAAACAGCTCCTGCAACCCCAAGCTAGTAGATACTAGAATAATCTCAAACCTGCTCCAAGTGACCTGAAAAACAGTTTATATAAACATAGGGTGAGTATAATAGTATACTCAGTTAGATCCTCCCTAGAGCCTCTCGAGCAAAAGTAAAGAAAGCATGCTAAAGCACAGTTAACAACAAGTGAAACTAACTCGTCACCAAAATAGGTATACTAAGTTCCCAGCCTCACCATGGATACTATAACCAAGTAACGCATAAAAAAGTATATAATATAATAAAGAATATCAAGGGTACCCCGCTACTACTTCCCCACTGGTTTTCTGATTTTCCCCAATGTTGCACGTCCTAAGCATCTCTCTCCAAAAAGTCTTGCCCACAAACACCTAGGTGAAGCACCACAACATGCACCTCATGCAACAAAACCACCACGTCCATGCAAGAAAAGTAACCAGGTAGTTTCCAGGAGTCACCATAACTCGCATAATGTGTATCATACCTCAGGCATTATACCTCAAGCCATTATAGCCCACACACCGAGTAAGAATCCTCAAGCTGTCACAGACTATACATGTTACGCCTATAGTAGTCCATATAAAACTATATATAGGATATATGTGTGTGAATAACCACAAGACATTACAGACCTTTACACACATATATGGGGAAAACTAACCATTGTGCCTACCAGCACAAGTAACTACCAAGAGAAGAGAGCGGGGCCAAAGGGGGTAGTCAGCCATCCATCCTCCCACCGTAATTTTGGAGAAAACACCCCCTAGGGCTCTGAATCCCAGGGGTGTCATCTTACCTTACCGATGGGGTGGAGTAGCGTATAGAAACACAAAAATTACATAATATACTATATCTCAAAACCACACTATGGGCATAACCTAGTATTAGACTCAACTGCAACTAATATCTCTCGGACTCCCGACTAACACTTATAAGACTAAGTATCTGATAAGCACACAACCATTTAAAGAGATTTATTATATCACTTCATTTCCTATTTATCATTTTAACTTTACGTTAATTAATTCTTTAAACATTAATTAACCCTTGAAAATTTCTAAATTATATTTCATTAACATCACACCCAAAGTTCACTGTTCCTTTAAATTAAAACATCAACACTGTATCCCAACAAGCTCTAACCCCATGGGTTAACATCATTTATTCAATCATTTATTAACAACATTATTACATTCCCATATTTCTAGGCATTCTAGAAAAACATTCTAAGCTACTAAACACAAGGGGGATCAACACGGTGAGTAGATGAACTACTCGTCGAGACTTTTACACCTATAGAAATAGCATAGACCCATCCTCCCTTAGGAAGCTAAACACAAAAAGTAGATGGCATACCCTGTGCGTCTTCGCCCCTTTTAGAAGGAGGGTAAGAAAAACTAGATGCCTTGAACAGTGGGAAAAGTAAAGCAGATAAACAACCAATAAGATCAGAAATCACCCAAACATTCACATCCAACTCATTCCATCATCCCTGATGTCCTTCCCGACACCCACATGCATAAACTGATGCATCTCTCCACTCTAGGCATCAACTGCTATCACAAAAAATAGGCCTCCCTGACCCCACATATCACAATAGCCTTCCAGGATCACATCATAACACAAGTAGCAGGAAAAAAACCATCATATCAATTGGGCTCTTTGTAACATCCCTGTTCTGGAAGCCACCTAGAGGCGCCCCGCACCCGGTTGGTCACATGGCCTCAAGCGCATTTCTATGAACGCCAGAGGCTTCCGACTAGTAGAGAGGGCCTTGGGTGGGATAGTGGGGAGACTATGCCCTCATTGGAAGAGTACACAACATAAGTACCTAAATACATACAATAGCGAAAGCAGTAAATACCAAACAATAGTAACAAAGAAAGACTGATACAGGAAACAACTGGAGAAGATATATATATAAATGATGCCTGATACATATATGTCTGGGAAAACAACCAAACAAGTCACAATGATGGAATACAATAGTGATAAAAAAAAGTGCAAAAGAAATCATATAAAATCCTCGGCATCGCAAGCCATAGCTTGGTCTCATGCTCTCCAGCTCCACAACAATCAAGAACCTGAAGTCGAAGGGTGCTTGCCCTTATCTATACCTGCAACAATATAATCTGTTTGGGCCCAAAAGAATGACCCAAATAGGGTGTGAGACAAAATTATAGTAGGAAACCACCCGAAGATCTGTTCCTAACAATCAGTGAATATATGGCAGGTAAAAGTATAGAAAGAAGTAAATAGGAAAGTACTCAGCAGCAAAAAATCCACAGTTTCTAGAATATAATTTACAAACAAGTAAGTAGCCACTCAAGCAAGTAGAAAAAACAGGTAACCCTCTGGGTAGTTCTCATAGACTAACCCCTATGGTTCAACCAACAAGTACTAGCAACCCTCTGGGAGGCACACACAGTCTCACCCCTCTGGTTCAACTAAATAATAGACTCTCTAGGGAAGCACTCACCGTCAATTCCCCCTATAGTCTTGTATCGTACTAAAGGTGCTCTAGGGAAGCACTCAATGTCTCATTCCCCATGTGACCCGCATCGAGGAACTACAGACACTCTCAGAAATCACTCAATGTCAATTCCCCCTGTGGTCTCACATTGTATTATAAAGACACTCTGGAGAAGCCCTTACGTCCATTCTCCCTGTGGTCTACTACACTAGGTTTGCACGGACCTGTGTAAGTCAAATAAGCATAGTGCGTGTATCGGCCAAAGTAAACTCAAGAACTACTTGTCTAGCACTCTACAACATCTTAGCATGAAAGAACAACAGTCACACCATCCTACAATACTAGGCATGGGAAAGTAAATAGCAGTCAAAAAGGTAAACTAGACCCAATGGTCCAGACAGGCAAGAACATGCATGGAAAACACTTCCAAAGCCTAACAATTATCCCAAACACAATCAAAATCCGCTACTCTATCATACAAGCAAAGAAGGCAATCAATAGGGCTAAAACGGTAAACACGCAATACCCCGTTCAAGGTTATTGGTGAAATTTGCACATAATACTCAAATAATTTATACAGAAAGGCACAAACCACCTACCTCGGGGTTAGGAGATCAATATACTTGAACCACGAGGATTGAATTTCCTTAGAACGTCGTAGATCTACAAAAACAAATAAAACGTTCAACCCACGATAACTTAGAAAAGAGGAGGAATTGGAAAACGAAGCTCTAGGAGAAGGAAGAGTTTACCACTGCGGTTCCAATGCAATTGATGATGGTCAATTCAAAGAATGTACAGAGGCTCTGGGGTTTGTCAAAAATCTGTGGCCATACAGACTCTCAAACGAAGAACACCTAGAAGAATATGGTTCTGTCCGTCAGACGTGAACCCAGTGCATTTAATGAAAAAAACAAAATACATGGCGTGTAATTTTGGATTACACGGTGTGTACTCGCATTTTCCATACTCTTCTTTAAGCGGCCTGCAAACACCCTTACATGGCCATGTGTGTGGCCCCTACATGGCTAGCACATGGCCTTCAGCGGCAAGGAAGTACATGGCGTGTACTCATAAAGTACACGACATGTACTTCAAAAATTTCCAGAAACTCCCATTTTCTAAAAAACTCCAAAAAAAGTAAAAACATACCTGAAAAGAAGGTATGAGTTCTTACAAACTTCCCCCCTTAAATAAATTCGTCCCTGAATTTTCCTAGCACGGCGTAAAAGAAAAAACCCCGAACAACTCCGGCCACTGCGATCGTACATCAGCCTCCCTCTCCCAAGTCTCATCCTGTACTCGCCCGTGCTACCATAGCACCCATACCAAAGGAACAGACTGAACATGGAGAACCTTCGTACTGCAATCGAAAATCTAAATAGGATGCTCCTCGAAATATGCATCCACCTCCAACTCGACTTCCTCGGGTTGGAAAGCATGAGACGGGTCTGAAAAGTAACGTCGGAGCTGAGAAACATGGAAGACGTTGTGCATAGCCTGATACCTTTGAGGTAACTGCAACTGATAGGAAACCGGTCTAACTCTCTCCAACATCTCAAACGACCCGATGTACCTCGGAAAAAGCTTACCCTGTATCCTGATCCACTTGTGTCCCAACCTCGGTGTGACACGTAGAAAAACCTGATCCCTGACCTCGAACTCCATAGGTCATCTCCGCTGATCAACATAAGACTTTTGTTGAGACTGAGCAGTAGCCATACTCTTTTGAATCAACTCCATCTGTTCTATGGTATCCTATATAAGACAAGGTCCCAACAAAACTACCTCTCCTATCTCCAGCCAGCATAAGGGTGACCGACATGTCCTACTGTACAAATCCTCATAAGGTGCCATATTAATAGTCACTTGAAATCTATTGTTCTAGGAAAACTCCACAAGAGGTATATGATTCTCTAAAGAACCTCCAAAATCCAAAATTCATGCTCGGAGCATATCCTCAAGCACTTGAATCGTACGCTCGGACTAGACATCTGTCTGGGGATGGTAAGCTATACTCAAAAGCACACGTGTACCCAAATATTTCTGAAGTCCCTGCTAGACCCAAGAAGTAAAACGTGCATCCCTGTCTAAAACGATGGAGTGTGGAACTCTATGCAGACGTACAATATCACGGATGTACAACCATCCTAGATCATCAACACTAAAGGTATCCTTAATTGTCAATAAGTGAGTGACCTTCGTAAGCCTGTCAATGACAACCCAAACTGCATCGTTCCCCCGAGGAGACCTCGGTAACCCAATCATGAAATCCATCGCGACGTCATTCCACTTCCACTCGGGAATGAGTAACTGCTGTAAAAGACCTACTGATCGCTGATGATCCGCTTTCACCTGCTGACAAGTGGAACACCTCATGAAGAAAACAGCAACATCCCTCTTCATACCTGGCCACCAATACTGACGGTGTAGGTCTCGATACATCTTGGTGACACCAGGATGAACTGCACAAACTGAGGAATAAAAATCCCACATCAGCTCCTCACGTATATCTACTGGAACCCATATGCGTCCCTAGAAATGAAAGATCTCATCCTCGACTATGGTCCACCCAGGAATAGAGTCCTCTCATGACACACTCTCCCTTAGGACTAGACCTTCAGAATCTGATAGCTACCTCATTCGTACCCGATCAAGAAGTATAGAGGTAACAACTATAGAAGATAAAAAAGGTCTACCCCTATCTATCATGTACCTCAAAATGCATCTTCGAGAATAGAGCCATAAGCTGCCACTCACTACTGGCCTCCCTAAATGCCTGTATTTGAGTCCTTCTACTCAATTCATCATCCACTGTGTTTCCCTTCCCTGGCATGTAGGCAAGCTCAAAGTCAAAAGACTGAAGGTACTCAACCCACCTTCGCTATCTAAAATTCATATCACACTGAGTGAAGATGTACTTGAGACTCTTGTGGTCAGTGAAAACCTCAAAGTGATATCCCATAAGATAATGTCTCCAATAGTGTAAGGCATGAACAACTGCCGCTAGCTCGAGATCGTGCATCGGGTAGTTCCTCTCATGTGATGTCAACTGCTGAGACCCGTACACAACGACTCCATCTCCCTGTATAATCACATCTCCCAACCTGATACCTGAGGCACCACAATAAACAGTGTAGCTCTTTCCTGGATCTGGAAAGACTAGTATAATTTTTAAAGTCAACCTCCCTTTCATCTCCTGAAAGGATGACTCACAATAATCTGACCATAAGAACTTTTCACCCTTCTTGGTCAGACCCGTCAACTGTGCTACTAAGTGTGAAAAGTCCTGTATGAAGCGTCTGTAGTATCCATCCAGCCCTAGAAAACTCTGCACCTCAAATATGTTCTTCGGATGATCCCAAAAAACTACTGCTCTCAATTTCTCTGGGTCTATTGATACTCCTGTCTATGAGATAACATGACCTAAGAAGTGAATCTGATCCATCCAAAAGTGGCATTTTGAGAGATTAACATATAACTGATGCTACCTCAGTCTACTCAGAACGATATCAAGATGTGTAGCATGGTCGTGTCAAGTGTGAGAGTACACCAAGATATCATCCATGAAGACCACCATGAACGAATCCAAATAAGGATGGAACACTCGGTTAATCAGTGCCATGAAAACTGCTGGCACATTCGTGAGACCGAATGACATAACCGTATACTCGTATAGACCATACCTTCTCCTGAAGGATGTAAGAGGTATATCTGATGGTCTAATGTGCAACTGATGATATCTGGACCTCAATTATATCTTAGAGAACACTTGGGATCCTCGAAGATGATCAAAGAGATCATCAATCCTAGGCAAGGGATATCGGTTCTTAACCGTCAACTGGTTCAGCTTCCGATAATCCACACAAAGCCTTAGGGTTCCATCTACCTTCTTCACGAATAGGACAGGCGAACCCCAAGGAGAAGTACTGGGTCAGATGAAACCCTTTTCCTGCAACTCCTCTAACTGCTTCTTGAGCTCCTGAAACTTAGGTGTAGCCATCCTATAAGGAGGAATGGACACCGGTGCTGCTCCTGGAACGAGATCAATAGAAAAGTATACCTCACGCTCCAGAGGAAAACCTAAAAATTTCTATGGAAATACATCCCTGAAATGATCCACCACTAGAGGAAATTATAACTGCGAAGTCCCCTGGTCATCCAGATACAGACTAAAAATCTCAGCTGTAACTCCACCTAGCCCATGATTCTCGGGTCCTGCTATACTCTCCTAGACATCCCACTCGCCTCGATGAAGAAAAGATTCACCCTCTGGTGATATAAAGCTCACCCAGTGATGATAACAGTCGATGACTACCTAGAAGGGAACTAACAAGTCTATCCCGAGAATGAAATCATAGCCTGTCATCTCTAGGACATAGAGGTCCCATAGAAAGTGATACCCAACCACCTCTATAGTGCACTCCTTGCATTGACGTACACTAGCCTTCCTAGTCCCCAAAGGTGTGTCTAGAGTCAAAGTATCGGTAGAGGAAAAGATGCAGAGCCCAAGTCTCTCCACAATAGCAAAAAATATAAATATATGGGAATCCACTGTATCGAAAAGAGTAGAAGATAAAACTGAGGCTACTAAGATCGTACCTCGAAGTGTAGAGGGTCCGGGATCCTGCTCCTGCTGGGTCTGCTCCAATGAAAAAGCCTGACCTGTAATGAAACCCTGTGACCCTACCTGACTGATCTGAGATGATCCACCCTACTGTCGCTGAAAGACCGATGACTAACCGCTACAGCCTCGACCTCCACCTCAGCCCGAACAACCGAAAGAACTCCAGTTCCCAGACTGGTGAGAAAATGGTGGCGCTGATCCTGAACGAGGAGTCATGGATGAACCCCTGTGACCAACTACTGGTGAGAAAACCTGAAAGAAGCACTAAAGGTGACCCATCTTGCCACAATATCGGCACTCCAATGGGTCTCTTTGGCACTGCGAACTCGTATTCCCAACCCTTCCACACTAGTAGCATACCACCTAGCTACCTGAAGATGTGTCTCGCTGCCTCAGATCACCGTGTATAGACTCCCTACGGCGCTTCCTGCTGTCAGATGGTGAAACACTAACTCTGGAAGAAGAACCACCCTAGCTCTTAGCTCCGGAATCTCTCAAATTGTGATCCACAATTAGTGCCTGGTTGACGATGGAAGCGATGGAAGTCAGCCAGAAGACATTCACCTATGAGCGGATCTCCCATCTGAGACCATCCTCAAACTTCCTTTCCAAGAACAACCCATCTCCACCCTGGAGGGGTGTGAAATGCTGAATCTCAATGAAACGAGAGGAATACTCCATGACAAAAAGAGTACTCTGCTCTAGGATCATGAACTCCCAGGCCCGATCAGCCCTCAAGGTCTCCGGATAGAAGTAGTCGAAAAAGACATGCTAAAACTCCTCCCATGCCATAACCTACTGATGAACCGCTTGTGAGATCACATCCCACCACCTCTTGGCAGAGTCTCGTAGCATGTAGGTAGCGATCTTGACCCAAATTTCAGGAGGCGTCTCCAAATACTCAAATATTGTCATCATGGATTCTAGCCATGACTCTGCAGCCTGAGTTCCTCCTTCCCCTGAGAAGGTGGGAGGATGCTGCTGTTGGAAAACCCGCGTCAAGTCTTCCATAGTCGAGGCAGGAGGCGGTGCTCCCTGGAAGGTCTTCATCATCCTCATAAAGCCTTCTATAAACTGTGCATCGGTGCCTGTAACTGGTATCACTTCTGGTGCCAAGGCTGACACAATAGGAGGATCTGCGGGAAGCCCCTGATTAGCCATATCTGGAGTCTGATCACTACCCTGTAACTGGCGGAAAACCGGAGGAATTCTCGATGGCATGACTCTGCAAGGTCAAACGCACACCTTAGATTCAAGATTATCAAATACTGAAAGAATAAAGAACAAGAAAGGAACATAAGAAAGAAGCATTCAAGTTTTATAAAACATGACTACACGGTGTGTACTTTTACTACACGGTGTGTTCCCTTTAGTCATTCACATGGGAATGTACTTAAGTTTAAACTGGTCTTGTAACACCCCAAACACATGGCATGTTATCCTAACACATGACGTGTACCTGAATCCTCTTCCCCTCCCTGATTCCTTCTACACAGCTAATCCACACGGCTCTCCCAAGACAAGACTACACAGTGTGTTCTCAGCAGACACAACGTGTACTAGACAAGCTTCACATGACCCATGTTGTTAGTAACATGGTTAGACACACGGCTCAAACCACACAACGTGTTACTGATAGAAATGGAATGTACGCGAAAGGATAACACCGACCCGTGTTGTTCGTGACACAGCTGGGTACCTGGGTCAGACTACACGATGTGTTCAAGGTAGACACACAGTGTATACGAAGAGACTCCACCGACCGTGTTGTTAACTACACGGTCGGACTTCTAGGATTCCCCTACATGGCGTGTATAATTGGTACATGGCGTGTTCCCATGAGATTTTCCTTATCCTGTGTCTCTTCCCACATGGCTTGTGACACGATTAGAGAATACACAACGAATATAAAAAGTACACGGCGTGTACTTATGAAAAACAGTTTCTTCCTGAACAGAAGAACACATGGTGTGTAGTCAAAACTACATGGTGTGTATTCTGGGTTTTTCCTGACAGTAATCCTCAGAATCTACTCTGGATCCCAGAAAACACTAAAACGAACTCTGAAAGTGCCAAATTTCGATCCGTGAGGGCACATACTCCCCGCGAATCAAAGTTCAACATCTTTAAAAAGTTACAAAAAAGGTAAACAAGTCAATGATCCACCAAATTCTGGTCCATGAGATCCCATAACACCTCAAGAACCAAAGCTTGGAATTCATTCAAACAAAACCTTACACAATCAATGCTCTAACAAGAAGCATATATTTTTATCAAGGCATCTATCATAACAACATGCATATTATACACAACATCTATCACAACAACATGCAATTGCTAATGTATCCTAGATGACATGGAAAAAATGAATGACATGTGATTTCTAGCAGGTGCCTATATGATGCATGAGATGACATACCCTCATATCATCAGGTTGCAACAGAAAATAGAACCTTAATAACATCAACGATAACAGTAAAAAACATGTGAATCACCCAACGGTGAAATCAATCAACTGTAAAATTACAAACCAGAAAAATTGTAATAATGAGGTAGATTGGATTTTCCCTATACACGGGTTAGCTACTCCTGAACAAAACTTAATACCAAGTACTTATTCCTTCCTATCCCTGACTAAAGTCTCCAAACAGTAAATCAAGAGAAAGGAATCTCTCTGATACCACTTTGTAATGTCCTGGTTCCGGAAGCCACCCAGAGGCGCCCCGTACCCGGTTGGTCACATGGCCTCAAACGCATTTCCCCAAATGTCAGAGGCTGCCGACTAGCAGCGAGGGCCTTGTGTGTGATAGTGGGGAAACTATGCCCTCATTGACATAGTACACAGTGGAATTACACAAATACATACAATAGCGGAAATAGTAAATTCCAAACAACAGTAACAATAAAAGACTGATAAAGGAAACAAATGGACCAGATATATATATAAATGATGCATGATACATATATGTCTAGGAAAATAGCCAAACAATTCACAATACTGGAATAAAACATTGCTAAGATAAAGTGAAAAAGAAAGCAGATAAACTCCTCAGCATCGCAAGCCATAGCTTGGTCCCATGCTCTCCAGCTCTACAACAATCAATAACCTAAAGTCGAAGGGCGCTTGCCCTTATCTATACCTGCAAAAATATAATCTATTTGGGCCCAAAAGAATGACCCAAATAGGGTGTGAGAAAAAAATCCCAGTAGGCAACCACCTTAAGATTTGTGCCTAACAGTTAGTGAATATATGGCAGGTAAAAGTATAGAAAGCAGTAAACATGAAAGTACTCAGCAGAAAACAATCCACAGTTTCTAGCATATAATTTACAAACAAGTAAGCAGCCACTCAAGAAATTAGAACAAACAGGTAATCCTCTGGGTAGTTCTCACAACCTAACCCCTATGGTTTAACCAACAAGTACTAGAAACCCTCTGGAAGGCACACACAGTCTCACCCCTTTGGTTCAGCTAAAGAATAAACTCTCCAGGGAAACAATCACCGTCAATTCCCTCTATAGTCTCATATAGTACTAAAGGCACTCTAGGGAAGCACTCAACGTCTCATTCCCCCTGTGGCCCACGTCGAGGAACTACAGACACTCTGAGGAAGCGCTCAACGTCAATTCCCCCTGTGGTCTCGCATTGTATTATAAAGACACTCTGGAGAAGCCCTTACGTCCATTCTCCCTGTGGTCTACTACACTAGGTTCTCATGGCCCTGTGTAAGTCAAATAAGCATAACACGTGTATCGGCCAAAGTAACCTCAAGAACTACTTGGATAACACTCTACATCATCTCAGTATGAAAGAACAACAGTCACACCATCCTACAATACTAGGCATGGGAAAGTAAACAACAGTCAAAAAGGTAAACTAGACCCAACGGTCCAGACAGGAAAAAACATGCATGGAAAACACTTCCAAAGCCTAACAATTAGCCCAAAAAAATCAAAATCATCTACTCTAGCATACAAGAAAAGTAGGAAATCAATAGGGCTAAAATGGTAATCACGCAATACCCCGTTCAAGGGTATTGGTGGAATTTGCACATAATACTCAAAGACTTTCTACAGAAATTCACAAACCACCTACCTTGGGGTTAGGATATCAATATACTTGAACCACAAGGCTTGAATTTCCTTAGAACGTCGTATATCTACAAAAACGTATAAAACATTCAACCCACGATAACTTGGAAAAGAGGAGGAATTGGAAAACGAAGCTTTAGGAGAAGGAAGATCTTACCGCTGCGGTTCCAACGCAATCGATGACGGTCAATTCAGAGAACGGACAAATCTCGGGGGTTCGTTGAAGATCCGCAGTCGTACGAAATCTCTCAGACAAAGAACACCTAGAAGAAGATGGTTATGTCTGTCATACGTGACCCAGATGCATTTAATGAAAAAAAAACAAAATATACGACATGTAATTTTGGAGTACACAGCGTATACTCACCTTTTCCATACTCCTCTTTAAGCGACCTCCAAACACCCTTACATGGCCGTGTGTGTGGCCCCTACACAGCCAACACACGACCTTCAGTGGAAAGGAAGTACACGGTGTGTACTCATAAAGTACACGATGTGTACTTCAAAAATTTCCAGAAACTCCTATTTTCTAAAAAAATCCATAAAAAGTAAAAACATACCTAAAAAGAAGGTTCAGGTTCATACACTCTTGGACCTTAAAAAATAAATAGGGTAACTCAGAACCCTACAAGGAATTTTCTTCTATCAAACAACCAACTCTTTAATGCATCTTGGATTAACTGATTTATTATTCGTAGGTTCAAACTTCGGGAAACCTAAACAATAAGATATTACAAATAATTAAACATGCTTATTACACCAATTTGATTAACATCAAATTACAACAAGAAGAACCAGATTCATTTACATGCCTCTTTATCTTTATCCAAACAATTATCAATTAATTCTGGCTTTATGTTCTTTACCAGTTTCTATCAAGACAAAAATGATAAACAAAACAAGCATAGATATCACACTATCTAGAAAAACAAGAGGCAATAATATACAAGCGATATCAATTTATTTATTCGGTTCAAATATTTATTATGTCAATTCCATTGTGATCCAATGGGATAAAATATGTTAACTATACAGTTGCACATAAAAGAAAAGAGAAGCTACAAATCCCCTACCTCAAATGGTTCTTGACGTTATTTATACGTGAATGACCCACACACCGGTTTATGATCTCCTCCCCCTGTGACAACTATATCCAACCGAGGATGCAGAGAAACCACCACACCGCTCAACACCCAAGAAAATCCCATTAAGAACATGGAGATAACATTCCATAAAAGGGAAAGGAGAAACAGAAGGAGATGAACCCAAAAATAATGATGATAGATCATACCTTATATCAAATATTGATCGATACTTCTTGGTTGCATCAAAATGGAGGGGAACCAATCCAAGGAGGAAAGTTTGATTGCACAACTCCTATGGGATGGAATGAAATTCACTACTGGAAATTCATGTTTTCCCAACGCTTCTTTACCAACAGTTTAAACAAACCGTTGGTAAATAAGCTCTTTCCCAATGGTTTACTAAAACCGTTGGGAAAGGGGTGTCCAAGGCACCCTTTTCCAATGGTTCTCTTGAACCGTTGGGAAAGGGGGTGTCCAAGACACCATTTCCCAATGGTTCTTGTAGAATCGTTGGGAAATGGTCACCCTTTACCAATGGTTTGTTTAAACCATTTGTAAAGGGTCTATTGGACACCCCTTTCCCAACGGTTTTTAAAAACCGTTGGGAAATCTTTCCCCCAAATACTCAACCGGCCGCTCTCTCCACCATTCGCGACAGAACCCTAATCCTGTCCAGGGATCCGCTTCTCTCACGAATTCCCCCATCCGAACCTGTCAAACTACATCCAAATCGTCTCAAATTAAGTATTATATTCTTCATACACATAAAATATTTAAGTGATACCTTGTTTTTATTGTTATTCATCTCATATTTTAGTTTTAATTTTTGATTTTGATGTGTATATCATTTTTTTGTGTTTTGATTTAATCTAGACTTTATCCATTCCAATCCATTTAATTAATTAAATACTTAACCCTCCATCGAAGAAGAAGCATCTCGAATTCATTACCGTTGTATTCTAGATTTTCTAAGAATGTTTTTTATGCTTTTTTTTCCATATTGTAATTAATTGTTACTTGGAAATTTATTTATATGTGTTTAATAATTTTTAGCAAAGTTTTTATGAATGTTTTCTTTAAAATTACTTGAGGAAAGTGTTTTATTAAAATGAAATTTTTTTTAATAAGGCTTGTGTAATGTAATTTTTTATAGTACACTATGTGACTATGTTTGGTATTTAGTAACACATGAGATAACTGGTGTGTGAGAATGTGTTGTGAAAGAGATTCCATGGTTGGTTAAAGATTATATTTACATTTTGAGCCTATTAATGAGTTGTTTTAAAGATATTTTGAGATATTTAACTTATTTTTATTGGTGAAAACTGGGAGCTGTAGAGGTGGTTCATGATTAAGACATATAATTACTGTTAAACATATGGATAAACCTTGCATAGTAGTGAATTCTTGAAATGTTTGATGTTTTTAGTCCTTTTTTATTTGGAGTTTCTTTTGATGATGATGTTTCTTATTATTACCTATGATGGGAATTAATTTTAGTTTCTAAATCGGCTGAGACTCCCCCACCATGCACAGTGTATGCAACCTCTACCCTTATTTAATCATTCTGTTTACACAACGTATGCAACCTCTACCCTCATTTAATCAGTGAAATCAAGTCATTAATTCAAGCCTTCATTTTCACTAGCATGTAAGAAATTTAATGATGTAAACCCATCCTCACATGATTTCTTACCTTAGATAGTGTCCAACATATGAAATACGAGCTTTTGAATTCATCAGTTAACCAGGATCATATATTCCATTTCCCCCAAGATGACTAGAATAATATAACTTTAGGGTCAATTAAATATGGTTCTCATTGTATGATGTATATTATGTGTCCTTCTTGGCCAATACTCACTTTTATGAGGGTGGGGTGCTTTTCACTACCCATTATGGCATATGTAGACATCCATAAAAATGTTAGATAAGTCACAAGTTTAATTCAGTAATGTTGTTATCATTGACATACTTTATTATTAATCTCAAATTTAAAAATAAATGTTTTTGTCTATACTTAATGAAATTAAATCTTTTTACAAGCCATGAACAACCTATTAGTGTAGAAGCCTAAAATTTATTCACCCATGGGGTGCGCTTGACTTGGGGAAGTAATTGGGTAATGAAAGGTATGGCCATAGAGGTGCCAATAATGAGTTATTGAACATGAGTGAATGATTTGGGATGCCTATAACACATGATGGGACCTGAGGCATGTGACTCTTATAGACCTAATAAAAATGAATATAAATAAATTTTAATTTAATTTATGATTACTTGTTCTTTACATTATTTTAATAGTTCACTACATCGACTAGAAACTTCTTCCTTTATCATTTACTTAAATGTATTTTCTATTAAAGTTCAATCCTATTGAATTTTTTATGACATAATGAATTATATAAATTCTTTTTACAGAATGGAAAGAAGTTGTATGTATGAAAACGATTAGATCTCAAGGAATTTTCAAAACAATTTGGAGAGCTTTATAGATTTTACATTTCACAATGATTTAGATAGTGGTCGCATACACTGCCCATGTTCCAATTGTGTTGGTAGACCTTGGTTGAGCCGTGAAGAAGTCATCTACCACATAACCAAAAATGGTTTTCAAGCAAACTACTTTGTGTGGTATCACAATGGGGAGAAAATGAAATCTCAAATTGGTGATGATCGAAATGAAAAGACTGGAATGGAGAATTTGTTAGATGATCGGTTTCCATTTATTCATCATCATGAAAAAGAAAGGATTTCGACTCAAGAAGACTTCGATATGAGGATAGCTGATGCATCTAGTGAAAATGATGATATTTATAGGGTGAAAAAATTGAATGATGCTGCCACGACTCCAGTATATTGACAATGTGATAAAATAAAAAAGCTGGAATTTTTAATTTGATTGCTTCATGGGAAAACTATGTATGAGATTTCTAATACAGAAATCTATTACATTCTTACCCTCTTGAAGGATTTACTTCTAGATGATGCAGATATTCCCTCAAACCACTATATGGAATGGAAGTTAGTTGAGGAACTTGGATTTTTAAGAAACAAAATTCATGCTTGCCCGAAAGATTTTAGTTTATTTTGGGAGGAAACTGCTGAACAAAATGATTGTATAAAATGTGGCACATCCCGCTAGAAGTCAAAATCTGATGGAACACCATCCCGCGTTCCACAGAAAGTAATGTGGCACTTTCCATTGATCCCCAGACTCCAGAATCTTTTTATGTCTGATGACATATCAATAAAAATGATATGGCATGATACCGAGAGAAAGAAGACTAATGATGAGTTGGTTCATCATGTAGATGGATTTGTATGGCAGAGATTTGATGCTCGACATCCTGACTTTTCAGCTGACGTGCGTAATGTGAGGCTAGGTCTTTCATGCGACGGTTTTAATCCATTTGGGTAGATGCTTACTTCACACAGCACATGGCCAGTTTTTATACACATTTATAATCTTCCCCCATTTATAGAGTACTTCCGTGGGCGCCCTCAAATGATTAGTGTGATTTTGGGGTACTTAGGTGCAACAGAGTGGCTGACCAAGGTCATCTCTCAAAGGAGGAAGTGAATTTAACAACTTATTAAAGGTATTATAAATAAATAAATAAAATATAATAGAATAAAAACACTACTTTAAAAGATTGGGGTTTGTTATAGTTTATGAATCTAGAAGAAGTTTTCTAGAAGAAGATTGTATATTTTTTTTGTTTTTAGTTTTGAAATGAATTTCGATTAAAATGACACAACAAGAAGATATTTTTTTAGAAATCTATTTTAAAAGTCATAATCGATATAAATCTACATCTTCATTCACTTATTAATCATTATCATTTAAATCAATATCCACTTAATTATGATCCCCTAATTTTTTATCCCTCAAACCCTACGAGAGTTAACTTAACCACAAAGATGAAATTACTTAAACCCTAGGCTAGCTTCAGAACACGCAATCGCAGCACCCTGATTTGATTGTTGTTATAAGGATAGATTATAGTCAGTGGTTAATTAGAGCACATATCCATTCTGGAAATGAGAATTAATTGTGTTTAGGTATTATATTTTAACTCTACAAATTTATCCCGTGTGGTCTTGTATTACTGATTAAGATCGCGCTCTCACAATTTACACAAAATCTCGACCTTGCGTGTTTTGTATTAATTGTTCAATTGCTTGCTTAGTTTCTTGTAATTTAAAAACAAAATTCATGGATCATATTATATGAATTACAGTATCTCATTTATTCAAAATAAATGAATGAATAAGGATAGAGGTCGATCGATTACTAAAAAGAACTACTCTTCCATGGGTGGCGTAATCATCGTAGAAGCGTTTTGCATGTGCAAAGGTTTATAATGGGTATAACCCAATAACGCTTATACTCAAGAATTACAGCCCAAATAGGAAGATTAATAGAAGAATAAATTATAACAAAATAGAAGAAAATAGAAGAAATAAAATAAGAACAAAGAATTTTATTACACAAACAAAATCATTACAACATGAAGGAGAAGAAGAAGGCTTCGTCAAAGGGATCCTTGATTCAAGAGATAACCTTATTTAAATGGTTGGATAATTAGAGTGGATCCACTTATCCTCTTTCCTAAACTTTCCAATTCATGTACCAACCACTACAAATGATAAAAACTCCAATTTATAGAGGTGAGGGGATGAGAGGTTACAAGTGGTTTCAAGTGTGAATGTGGAAATTCGGACAAATATTTTATTCCAACTTGAACTGACCATTTGACCACCAAAACGCGTTAATTTTCCAACCTTCCATAAGGATAATATGTTAGTATATGGGTTTTATATCTCCTATAAAAATTTGGGCTTAATCCAGGCCCATATGAAGGAGTTATGGTCAAAATACAGAAGCTTCTCCATTCTGGCGAGTCCAGACCAACTTTGACTTCATGACCCATTTTCAACAACTACATGCACTCTTTAGCTCTAGTGTCCTGAATAAAAGTTGTAGATAATTAAGTTAGGAACACTGTTAAAAAATTTCAAATTCAAATAATAAATATAAAAATATGTATCTTCTAAATACTACAGTAAACTATAAAGGTTAAAACTGGAATTTTCATCAAATATTCAAATGAATGATCTAATCCCAAATACTTACTAATTAAAAATATTTAACACAATGTGAGGAAATTATATCATTTATTATCAATAAAATATTCAATAAAATAGTGTTTTATCAACTCCACCACACTTACCCTTTTGCACTCCTGAGTAAAACCTCATATCAAGTAAACATCAATATCAAATCAAAACCAATTTTAAAACACATATCCTTGAAATAAAACAATTACACACCAAGAAACAAAAGATATCATGCCTCATAAAAAACCATTATTTCAAGTTCTTCATTTATATCATTTAATATATTTCCACTTTATTTATCCTCCCATTCACAAAACACTTACCTCGCTTGAATTTTCTCTTATCACACAAATATCAATTTTTTTGCAATGTCTTTCTCATCAAAACTCATACAAGGGTCACCATAGGCTTGATAAATTACTACATCTACACACGATGTGATTAAAGGACATATTTTTATCATGAGGAATTTTCAGGGTTGTTCTATGGCTTTCAGTTGGTAGGATTTAGATGTGAAAAATTCTGAGGCTGAATAAGGAGGGCTTGACTCTTTTTGAAGCAAAATTGCATTAATCTAATTTTCACTTAAATATAGTGTCCTCATTAATCCCCATAACATCAATTCAACTCCATCATCATAAAAATTAATGGAAGGTTTTCACCATTCATCAATTCAGCAACAAAAAAAATTCAATCTTCTCAAACATGATTTTCTTGAAAGCTCTAGATAGGCACAACTTTCTACCTCAATTAGAAGCTCCAGAAAAGGCACAACTTCACTTGTCATGAAAGCTCCAGAAAAGGCACAACTTTCAATATAATTATTTTCTTCAGCAGCAAACACATATTTTCAAAATTTAATTTTCCACCCAAAGTATCACAGAATGTGGTAGCACAACACAAGATAGCTTCCCCCACACTTAAGCTCAACTAGATTATGCAATTTCACTTCAAGAGTTGGTCGGATAGGGAAAATTGGCTTGTAATGTGGCTAACCTAACAGGCTGTGCATGCCTTCTAAGGGCTAAAAGGATTAAATATTCAAAGTAGGCCATTATAAAAAAAGATTCTTTGAAATAGGGGCTTTAATACCAAACAAATGCCTCAATCATTTAAACATAAGTACCTCAAAACCTCAAGTTTTGACAGGAATAGATAAAATTCTGGTTAAATCAAGCATGGTTTGGTTCTCTCAAGAAGTGAGGTGAATGTAAAGAATATGAAAATAATGGTTTATAATCCTCACAGGAAAGTGATTTCAAATATAAAGACAGTGAGATGTGGCATGAGATTCAAAATTCACTGTACTTTTCATGAAATTACTAAATATTTGAACTTGAAACAAAGTCATTTCAGTATTCATTTAAGCTCAGTTTCATGGGATAAATTGTTTCACTCATTGATATGCATTTAAAAATTTTGATGAGAATCATTTTAGCTCAAAAATTTCAAAAACACAAAGAAAATTGAAAAATAAACACACAAAATTTGAAAAAAAAACACACAATTTTTTTTTTGTTTTTTTTAAACGGGAAAACAATTGAAATTAATAAACTAAAAGGTTCCCTCCCCCACACTTAAAATATTTCATTTTCTTCAATGTGAACCCATGAGATGATATATTCACATGAAATGAATAATTTTTAAATAGGACAAATAATATAAAAGTGAAAGGGTTAGGAACAGCCTGATGTGATCAAGTGATGATGGGGTCATGCAGTGTGATAAAATCCACTGCATCAATAGGAAGTCCCTCAATATATCTATTCAAAAGTTTCCCATTGACTGTAAAGCTCCTTCTTGTGTCCTCTTGTGTGATCTCCACTACACCATAAGGAAAAACATTAGTCACAACATAAAGACCTAACCATCTGGAACGCAACTTACCAGGCATCATCTTGAGTTGTGAACTATAGAGAAGGACTTTCTCTCCAACATGAAACTCCCTTTGTTAGATCATTTTGTCATGAGATACTTTTTATCTTTCCTTGTAGAGCCTTGAGTTCTCATATGAAGATAATCTAATCTCCTCAAGCTCTTGAATTTGCAACTTCCTTTGGATTCCAGCTTGGGCCAAATCTATGTTGCATTTCTTTATAGCCCAATAAGCCCGATGCTCAACTTCTACTGGGAGATGACATGCTTTCCCAAAAACAATAAGAAATGGGGACATACCAATGGGTGTCTTGTATGCTGTCCTATAATCCCACAATGCATCATCCAAGTGCTTGCTCCAATCCTTCCTATTTGGCTACACAGTTTTCTCCAAAATTTGTTTCAACTCACGATTTGAAACCTCATCCTAGCCATTTGTTTGGGGGTGGTATGGTGTTGATGTTTTGTGTGTCACCCCATACTTTTGAAGGAGGGAAGCAAAATTCCTATTGCAAAAGTGTGTCCCTTGTTCACTGATGATGGCCTTTGGTACTCCAAACCTGCAAAAAATCTGTGCTTTGACAAAGTCCACAACAACATGATAATCATCAGTCCTAGTGGCCTTAACCTCCACCCATTTACTCACATAATCAACAACAACCAAAATGTACAAAAAACCAAAGGAACTAGGAAAAGGGCCCATAAAATCAATTCCCCAAACATAAAAAATCTCACAGAATAAAATGGGTTGTTGGGGCATCTCGTGTCTCCTTGAAATATTTCTAGTGTATTGGCAACGAGAGCATGACTTACAAAACACATGGGAATCATGGAATAAGATAGGCCAATATAATCCAGAGTCTAAAACTTTCCTAGTTGTCTGTTGGGGTTCAAAGTGTCCACCACATGCAAGTGTATGACATAATTGCAAAACAGACTCAAACTCATGATCAGGAACACACCTCCTAATAACTTGGTCATTACACATTCTCCATAAGTATGTATCATCCCAAACATAAAATCTTAACTCACTCTTTAATTTTTGGACTTGATGTTTCTTTAAATTTGCAGGGATTTCAGAGGCAACAAGGTAGTTAACTAAATCTGCATACCAAGGATGCGTACCTGATATGGAATAAAGATTCTCATCGGGTAAAGTGTCCCGAAGTGGTACCTGATCCAAGGTGTCATCTTCCAGTTTGTGAGTAAGCCTACTCATGTGGTCCTCCACCAAGTTTTCTGACCTCGTTTTTTCCTTTATCTCAATGTCAAACTCTTGATGAAGGATCATCCAATGGATAAGTCGTGGCTTTGCATCTAGCTTCTTCAAGAGGTACCTCAGAGCTTCATGGTCAAAAAAAACAAATACTTTAGAGCCCAATAAATATGAACGAAATTTATCTAAATCAAATATGACAACAAGAAACTCCTTTTCTATGGTATTGTAGTTTGATTGGGCTAAATCCAATGTCCCTGATGCATAGACGATCACATGTGAATGTCCCTCCACCCTCTGAGATAAAACAGCTCCAACCGCGAAGTTGGAGGCGTCACACATAATCTCAAAAGGAATCTCCCACCGTGGGGGCTATATGATAGGTGGAGTGGTCATAAAATTCTTTATCTCATCAAATGAATTCCTTAAAGAAACATCAAACACAAAATCATAATCCTTTTGAAGTAATCTTGACATAGGAAGAGCAATCTTACTAAAATATTTGATGAAGCGCTGATAAAATCTTGCATGCCCTAGGAAAGATCTAACATCATTCACACATGAAGGATATGGTAAGGATGAAATAATATCTACCTTTGATCTCTAAACCTCTATCCCATGTTTTGACACTACATTCCCTAAGACAATGCCATGTTCTACCATGAAATGACACTTTTCAAAGTTCAGGACCAGATTCTTCTCAATACAACAATTCAACACCTTTCCCAAACTAATTAGACATTCATCAAATGAAGACCCATACACTGTAAAATCATCCATAAATACCTCCATCCAGGTCTCAATAAAATCAGAAAAAATACTCACCATGCATCTCTGGAAGGTACCTGGGGCGTTGCAAAGTCCAAATGGCATCCTCCGGTAGGCAAATGTGCCAAAGGGAAAGGTGAATGTAGTCTTCTCCTGATCCTCTGGAGCTATAAGAACCTGAAAATATCCAGAAAATCCATCCAAGAAACAATAGTGTGTTTTCCCAGCTAGTCTCTCAAGTATTTGATCAATAAATGGGAGGGGAAAATGGTCCTTGTGAGTGGACTGATTTAGTTTCCTATAATCAATACACACACGCCAACTGTTTTTCACCCTCATTGGAACTAACTCATCTTTCTCATTTTTAACAACAGTAACACCACTCTTCTTAGGCACAACCTGAATAGGACTTACCCACTGAGAATCTGAAATGGGAAAGATTATACCAGCCTCGATCAATTTCTCAAATTCTTTTTTAACAACTTCCAGGAGGGTGGGATTGAGTCTCCTTTGTGGTTGTCTCACCGGTTTAGCCCCATCCTCCAAGATAATCCTATGCATGCAAATGGAGGGGCTAATACCTGATATGTCAGCCAAGGTCCACCCAATCACCCTGATGTTCTCCCTCAAAATATTCAAAAGCTTTTCTTCATGTTCAAAAGGGATATTGTTAGCAATGATAACAAGTAATCTCTCACCACTCAACAAGTATGAGTATTTCAGATTTGGTGGCAATGGATTGAGTTCTAATGAAGGAGGGTGTATTATGGATGGAGACATAGAAGGAACTGAAATATGTGCACAAAGAGCATCGGTATCAGAATATAAATCATCAAAATCAGAGAATAAAGCATCAAATCCATCATCATACTCTATAGCCATGTCATAATCAGAGTTCACATGATCAAAATCAGAATATGATTCCATTTCAAAATCAAATCTTAGAGAGTCTTGTTCCTTAGAAAAGGGTGTGGAAGTACTCTTAGACATCAAACTAGAACCAATACTCATAATCTCCCTAAGCATAGGACAATCCAATTCCATGGTGTTTTTACTTGGTGGTTCAAAATGGGAGATAACAAATGCAGAATGATCCTCTGATGGGTACTTCATGGAATCCATAACATTAAATATCACAACTTCATCCCCAAATTCCATGGATAGTGTACCCTCATTGACATTTATGATAGTTTTTGCAGTTTTGAGGAAGGTTCTACCTAAGATTATGGGAGCATGAGAACTTACCTAATCGTTCTCCATGTTAAGCACGTAGAAATCTGATGGGAAGATCATGTCTCTTACCCGGACAAGTACATCCTGAAGGACTCCCGCTGGATATGTTGTAGCTCTATTTTCCAACTGCACCACTACTTTTGTTGGCTTCAACTCACCAACCTGCAAGGAAGAGAATACAGAGTGAGGCATCACATTTATTGAAGCTCCTAAATCACAAAGAGCATCAGAGAAGTGAAACTCCCCTACAGTACATGGGATGGTTAATGTCCCTGGATCCTTGCACTTTGTCGGCATTGCTAGAGTTGGTGTAATGAGTGCTGACACATTCCTTCCAAGATTGATCCTCTCATTTCCCTTGAGCCCTCTTAGATTGGTGCAGAGTTCTTTTAAGAATTTGGCATACCTTGGTATTTGCTTAATGGCTTCAAGTAGAGGAATGTTGATCTCCACATGCTTTAATGTGTCCAAAACCTCCTTTTTCATTACTTCATCAGCCATATTCTTGGTTTGAACAACCCTTTTTGGAAAAGGAAGGGGTTTAGGAGGAACATCATCAATATTTTTCTTACCTTTATCTTTCTCCTTGGATTTCTCATCAGTTGGTATGGAATGAGGATTCTCTGGAGTTGAGGTGAATCCCAGTGGAATGGTAGGTATAGATGTATCGTTCATTTGCTTCCCACTTCTCAATGTGATGGCACTAACATTCCCCTTTGGATTTGGAGTGGGTTGGGAAGGTATATTTCCATAATTCTTACTTACAAGTTCATGGAGGGTGGTGGAAATCTGGTTCATTTGAGTCTTCAACTCCCTCAACTCCTAACCTTGAATCTTTATCTCATTCTGTTGATTAAGAACAATTTGCTTCAAAAGGTCATCAGTGTTAGAATCTACCTTGGGTGGGGGATTCCCTTGTTGCTGGCTTGCTGATGCTTGGGCTTCAAATCTCTTTTGGGGTTGTTGGAAACCCTGCTAGTAAGGCAGAGGCTGCTGGAAGTTTTGTTGAAAGGGTGACCTTTGTTGTTGTCCAGATCCATACCTCATGTCCGGTTGATCTTTCCACCCTTGGTTATATGTTGGATCAAACTTCTTTTGGGGATATGGTTGTTGTTGTTGTTGCTGATATGGTCTCCCAGGGAACACTACTGCACAATCTTCTATTTCTTGGAGTTGTGGGAAACAGTCTGTTGGGTGGCTTGTCTCAGTGAAAATACCACAAGGCCTTGAAGGAGGGGGTTGGGATGTCTTTTGAGCCAAAGAAATCTGCCTCACCATAGTGGTCAATTCTTCCAACTTGGTATCAATCAAATGACTTTCAAGAGAAGAAGGACTTACCTGATGTACTCCCCTGACATGTGGTGTACCTCTATCGCCAAATTGTTGGGAGTTTTGGGCCATTTTGTCGATCAATGCTCATGCATATACTGGTGTCTTGTACACCAATGCTCCTCCAGCTGAAGCATCCACCATGCTTCTCTCCATATGTGTGAGTCCTTCATAAAAGTACTGAATGAGTAATTGCTCACTGATTTGGTGATGTGGGAAGCTTACACACAACTTCTTGAATCGCTCCCAATACTCATACATTGACTCCACTTGTGCTTTCTTGATCCCCGAGATCTCCTTACGAATAAAAGTGGTCCTCGATTATGGAAAAAATCTCTACAAGAAAATATGCTTTAAATCATTCCAACAAGTTACATCCTCGGGTTGTAAATAATACATCCAATCTTTTGCAGCTCCATCAAGTGAGAATGGGAATGCTCTTAATTTGATTTGATTTTCAGAAACATTTCTAGGTTTTAGGGTTGAGAAAACCACATTAAATTCTTTCAAATGTTTATTGGGATCCTCACCAGAGAGGCCATGAAACTTTGGAAGTAATTGAATTAACCCAGATTTTAGTTCAAAGCCTGATTCGAGATTTGGGTATGCAATACAATTTGGTTGATAGTTAATATCAGGTGAAACCAATTCTCGAATGGTTCTATTTAGCTCATTGTTATTATTTCCAACCATTGGTTCTTATTTTATGTTTTAATTTGAATATCTTCTAATTTTAATGTTTCTAGAAGAGAGGAATTCACCAACTGGTTGAATATTGAAACTTCCCGTAGACTGAGAATGTCTGATTCGTGCCCTAAGGCTGCGTTCAATCTCAGGGTCAAGATCTAAGAGATCTTCGGGATTATTTCATGTCATAAATCAAATAAAAACGAAAAGAAAGAAATTGGACCATAGTAAAATAAAAATGATAATTTTGAGTTGATGGTCCAAAAAAAAGAAGAGGATGAAAAACAAATGAAAACTTGATAAAGGGGAAAGATGAAAGAGAGAGGTGAAGAAAATAATAAAATGAAAAATAAAATAAATACCTCTAAATGGTTGAATAAATTACTTGCCTTCCGGGAAAAGACGCCAATTTGAAAGAGCACTGTCATGGGTGCCCTCAAATGATTAGTGTGATTTTGGGGTACTTAGGTGCAGCAGAGTGGCTGACCAAGGTCGTCTCTCAAAGGAGGAAGTGAATTCAACAACTTATTAAAGGTATTATAAAAAAATAAAATAGAATAGAATAAAAACACTACTTTAAAGGATTGGGGTTTGTTATAGTTTATGAATCTAGAAGAAGTTTATTGGAAGAAGATTGTATATATTTTTTGTTTTTATTTTTGAAATGAATTTCGATTAAAATGACACAACAAGAAGATATTTTTTTAGAAATCTATTTTAAAAGGCATAATAGATCTAACTCTACCTCTTAATTCACTTATTAATCATTATCATTTAAATTAATATCCACTTAATTATGATCCCTTAATTTTTTATCCCTCTAACCCTATGAGAGTTAACTTAACCACAAAGATGAAATTACTTAAACCCTAGGCTAGCTTCGGAACACGCAATCACAGCACCCTGCTTTGATTGTTGTTATAAGGATAGATTATGGTAAGTGGTTAATTAGAGCACATATCCATTCTGTAAATGAGAATGAATTGTGTTTAGGGATTATATTTGAACTCTACAAATTTATCCCGTGTGGTCTTGTATTACCGATTAAGATCGCGCTCTCACAATTTACACAAAATCTCGACCTCACGTGTTTTGTATTAATTGTTCAATTGCTTTCTTAGTTTCTTGTAATTTAAAAACAAAATTCATGGATCATATTATGTGAATTACATCAGCTCATTTATTCAAAATAAATTAATGAATAAGTATAGAGGTTGATCGATTACTAAAAATAACTACTCTTCCATGGGTGGCGTAATCATCGTAGAAGCGTTTTGCATGTGCAAAGGTTTATAATGGGAATAACCCAATAACGCTTCTACTCAAGAATTCCAGACCAAATAGTAATATTAATATAATAATAAATTTAAACAAAACAGAAGAAAAGATAATAAATAAAATAAGAACAAAGAAGTTTATTACACAAACAAAATCATTACAACATGAAGGAGAAGAAGAAGGCTTCGTCGAAGGGATCCTTACTTCAAGAGATACCCTTATTTAAATGGTTGTATAATTGGAGTAGATCCAATTATCCTCTACCCTAAACTTCCCAATGCAAGTCCCAAACCCTCAAAATGAGAATAACTCCAATTTATAGAGGGGAGGGGAGGAGAGGTTACAAGTGGTTTCAAGTGTGAATGTGGAAATTCTGCCAAATATTTTATTCCAACTTGAACCGCCCATTTGACCACAAAAACGCGTGAATTGGCTGGCCTTACATAAGGATAATATGTGAGGATATCCCTTAAATATATCCTATACAAATTTGGGCTTAATACAGGCCCATATGAAGGAGTTATGGTCGAAATACAGAAGCTTCTCCATTCTGGAGAGTCCATCCCAACTTTGACTTCATGTCCCATTTTCAACAACCAAATTCACTCTTTAGCTCTAGTGTTCTTAATAAAAGTTGTAGATAATTAAGTTAGGAACACTGTTAAAAAATTTAAAATTCAAATAATAAATATAAAAATATTTATCTTTTAAATACTACAGTAAACTATAAAAGGTAAAACTGGAATTTTCATCAAATATTCAAATGAATGATCTAATCCCAAATACTTTCTAATTAAACATATTTAACAGAATGTGAGGAAATTATATCATTTATTATCAATAAAATATTCAATAAAATAGTGTTTTATCACCCATGGTTGTGTATGAAAAAATCTTTCACTTTCATGAGTATACTCATATCTGGTCCTTCTGATCCCGACATTGATATTGATGTCTACATGAAACATTTAATAAAAGAGTTGAAACTTCTTTGGGATGTGGGTGTGCGCACATACGATGCATGTTCTAAAGACATATTTCAGATGCGTGCTGCGCTTATGTGGATGATCAATGATTTTCCAGCTTATGCAATGATGTCTGGATGGAGCACGAAGGGAAAATTGTCATGTCCATTTTGTATGAAGATTACACGATCCAGAAGACTGAAATATCGCTGTAGTTTCAGTTTTATGGGACATCGACGATTATTTCCAAAGGATCATCCATATAGAATGAATCTTCTAAGATTTGATAATACCATAGAGACCGATGATCCACCTTAGCGTATGTCTGGAACTGACGTGCTTAATGAATTGAAAGATTTCAGTTTTTCGTTCGGGAAGGGTCAAATGAAATATGGAAAGAGAAAGAATGTTTCCACTGAAACCTATTATAATTGGAGGAAGAGGAGTATCTTTTTTGATTTTCCTTATTGTTCAACCAATTTGTTACGTCATTGCATAGACGTAATGCATATTGAAAAGAATATATGTGAAATGTTGCTTTCAGTTCTTCTAAATGTCAAGGGGAAGACAAAAAATGATTTACGATCTCGACGTGACTTGGTGGATTGGGGCATCAGACCAGAATTACATCCTATGCGTATCAGTGAAAATAAATGGAAACTTCCATGTGATTCTTATGTGATGACACCTACAGAAAAAAAAACAATTCCTGGAAGTATTAGATACTATTAGAGTTCTTGATGGCTATTCAAGAAACATATCTAAACAGGTCAACAGAAGAGAGTTTAAGCTAAAATCTTTGAAGACTCGTGATTATTACGTTCTACTGCATGAGTTGCTTCCAATAGAAATCCTTCATCTTTTTTTCAATAATGTAAGTGTGGATGTTATTCAGTTGTGCCATTTTTTTAGAGATCTTTGTGCTAAGAAGTTGTCCAAGTATTTCTTGTAAAAAATGTTGACAAATTCCCCATTAATTTTGTGTGAGTTGGAGAAAATATTTCCTCCATCATTTTTCACATGCATGATGCATCTAACTGTCCATATTCCCACTGAAATACTTCTCGGAGGACCTGTTTCTTTTCGTTGGATGTATCCAACTGAAAGAAATATGTTCACATTAAAGTCTTATGTTCGAAACAGAAATCATCCTAAAGGTTCTATCGTGAATGGTTACTTGGCTCAAGAATGTATGGATTTATGGTCGATGTATTTGTTTGATCTTACTAAAAGATTGAACAGACCAATGAGAAATGAAGAAGAACAGTATGAGAAAATTGAACCCAGTTTTCCATCACTTCCTCAAACAGGAGGAATTCTTGGATCATATACATTGAATACATTAAGTCATGAAGAGCAGAAGATGGCACATTGCACATTTTTGTTCAACTATGATTTGTTCGACGACTATATCAGGTAACTAAATTGATTATGTATATCTTACACATATATATATGTGAAACTATTCATATTTTTTATCTACAGGGAACATAAAACAATGATAAATAGGAAGCATTGTTCTTTATCTTTGAGAAGGAGAGAGACTTTGCATAGCAAAGAGTTTTCTGCTTGGTTAAAATTGAAGGTAAAAAAATTAATGTTTAAAATAATTATATCAATATTTAATTAAGTTTAATATTCATTTATATTGCAGGTATTGAGTTTGTCTAATGACTCTATCTCTGAGGAAATAAGAGCTTTGGATTTTGGTCCTAATACCGTGGTTTGTGACTGTAAATAAATTTTTATCAGTAGGTACAAATTTATTGTCACTGAACGATCAAAGAACATGAGAACACAAAATGATGGTGTTATGGTTACTGCCACAACAGATTTTTATGCTAGTGCATCAGATAGTAGACCGCGATTTGAAAATGTGGGTTATTATGGAGTTGTTGAGAAAATAATAATATTGGATTATTACTCTCATGGACGAGTCACAATGATGAAATTCCATTGGTTTGATTCGATGACAAGACATGGCACATTTATTAATGATTATGGATTTCGAGTAATTAATATGACTCACACTCTTGCTACCGAAGAACCATATGTGTTGGCATCAATGGCTAAACAAGTTTTTTATGTCAAAGACCAACTTCGACCTGAATTTGGTGTCATAGTTGAAGTAATTCTAAGACACATTTTTGATGATGGTGATGATGGAATTGACACTGTCCCTAGTGCCATTGGAACCAATCCATTTATTTCTTTTGATGACTCCAATAGCTCAATTGTCAGAGTTGATTGTGAACCTGAAGTTGTGGTTAAAAATATATAGAATCATTCATCCATGTTCTCAATTATTTTAGTTTACCTCGAGTTGGGTTGTTAAGGTTGGTAATATTCAAATTGATTTAGTATTGATCACAAATATGTTTTAGCTGACTTGACTATTATGTGAATTTTCAATGTTTATTGGTTGAAGTTTTATTTGAATTTCATTTTCTAATTTGGAATTGAACTGTATTCAAACACAGTCAAACAATATTTCTAACTTGGTGAACATTACAATTTGTATGATTTATTAAATCCATTCAAGATCATTATAAAACAATTGATAGATGACTTGACTGTTATGTGAATTTTTAATGTTTATTGGTTTCAGTTTTATTTGAATTGCATTTTCTAATTTGGAATTGAACTGTATTCAAACATAGTCAAACAATATTTCTAACTTGGTGAACATTACAACTTGTATGATTTATTAAATCCATTCAAGCTCTTCTAAAACCATTGATAGTTAAATTACCAATGAATCCCCCTATTCCATCATATATTTAGTTTTTTGGGTTACACATCAGTTTCCTTTTTCTAATTAATTACATATTTGTTTTCAAAAGAAGGAAATGAATCCAATTGAAGAGAGACGAAGGAAAAAAATGATGGAGAACAATCGTCGAATGATGGAGTTAGGAATTTCATCATTAGTGCCTGTAGTGAGTACTTTATTTCAAATTGATATATTTAAAGAATATATAATGTCATGTGATTAATTTTTTTGTAAACATTTTTGTAGGATCCACCCATACGTCGACAGTTATTCGACGAGGAGCCTAGTACTGGTCCTAGTACTCAGGCCGGTGGTACGAGGAGGGTTCGTACCAGAGGTGGACGAGCAGCTGCGCGTACCCGACTAGACCATGCCCCTCCCACTGACATGTCATCCTTCCCACATTCTGATCCTAGTGTGTCATTAGGGACACATGGGATATTTAGGTCTCCCATGTTTTCGCTACCTTCTGCATCTTCTGGCCCATCATTTTCACATCCCATGATGATTCCCACTCCCCAGTCATCATCCGGTCAAACAGCTATCCCATCTTCTTTTCCTTCTACTTCCGTCTCTCCGAGCTTCTATATTCCATCATCTTCGACTCCTGTTCCACCATAGGGTGTTCCATCAGTTTATGTGGATCCAGCGGTGCTCAGCGATCAGACCGACACAAGTATATTTATAGAAGCCTAACAAATTTTTATAGCAATATTTATTTTTATTATAACATGTTTTGATAAAATATTTGTTTTTATTTCATGACAGATACATCTACTGAAAGGAGGAGTGGGCGGGGGCGTACATGCATGCGTTCGGTGTGGAACCTCTGCACACATGTTATGGTGGATTATAATGAAGACAACCAAATGGTTGAGAAAACAGGGCATTAATGTCGGAGTTTTTTGGCGACGCTTGCCAAATACTCCGAAATCATTCCCGTCAGCCCACTATCATGGAGACATTTGCCACATGAGGTCAAGGATAGATCTTGAGCATAGATATGGGTAAAAAAATCTGTTCTATTTAATTCCATTAATTAATTTTGTATTTATATGAATTAATATTTTGATTTCATCTTCGATTTAATTTTCTTGGTGGTGAGGGTGCACAACCGGAACGTCTAAAGGATTTAGGTGAGATTTGGAGAGCCTACAAGCATGAGTTGTATATTGGATGGGTTTCTAGAGTTGGCACTAAGTTAGAGGCGGTACCAGTGGTGGATGATTGTCCTGTAGAGCAGTATCTTCAGATGATTACTCATTGGACGAGTACCCAGTTTAAGGTATTAATAACATTTGAGGTATTTAAATAATTACTTTCATATTTTGAATTAATACTATCTGTTTCATTTTCTAATTTTATTTATGAATCATCTGGAAAAAATAAAAAGAACTTTGATTCAAAAAAATACCCCCACACACTGGGACACACTACGATGCCTGATCATGAGAGGAAGTAGGTATGACAATTGTTTATAAGTTTTATTTACAACTTACACTTTCTTTTGTTTCCTCAATTATTTAATATTTTTCTAAAGTTTTCATATAACTTTAGTTTTCAATGTCATTGTAGAGGAAAATACAAAATATTTAAGGACGTGTGCCTCGAGCAAAACTGTTTTGCTCGAGTAGACGGAAAAAGGATGGAATTGCCGTCAATGAAGTGACTCAGCAACAGATTGTATGTTTTAATCTGTTGAATTTATATTTTAATATCTATTTTGTAACTTAATGATATATTTATATTTGTAACAGGCTGCTTTAGAGGCCCTCGATGCCCAAGAACCAGACAATTTTGGGCCAACAGATCACTTACATCAGGTGTTGGGAGAGGAGCATTCTGGCAGAGTACGCTGCCGACCTAGGATAGCCCCGACGAGGTATTGACCCTCCTTAGGTATGAGCTGTAGTGCCACCGAGCTACAGAAAGTTAGGGCACAGGCAGAACAAGCTGAGAAAAGGGCCATAGAGATGGTAGAACAGTATGCTAGGGAAAATAGTGCATTTATGAAATTTATTGAAGTTATACGTCCAACACTTCCAGCAGAGGCCAGCCCAACTTTTGATGAATATATGTCTTCAATACATTCTATATATGGTGCACCAGGTGGCAGTTCTAGTGGTGATCAAGATGATGTCCAGCTTGACGATGATGATGAAGAGGAGTCTGATGCGGAAGAGGAGGGAGAGGAGGAGGGATAGGTGGGTGGAGAGGGTGAGGAGGAGGGAGAGGGCGAGGAGGAAGGTGCTGAGGAGGGCGAGGAAGATGATGGGGATGAGGACGAGGGTGATGATGATGGTGATGGTGATGTGGGAAAAATTGATCCATTACATTTTTGACTAATATCACTGAGATTTGATATTTAATCTATTCTAGTTGTTGGTTTTATCTAGACTTGTAGTATAGTATTGGAGTTGAGTTATTTTTATATATTATCTATTTTTATGGATGTTGTTGTCTTTTAGTGGTTGTGTGTTTGGGAACCCCCTCCTTCCTGGACCCTGGACAACCCCCCACCGTCCTCCTTGGACCCTGGACACCCCCCGGACAGCCCCCGGACAGCCCCCCGGACAGCCCCCCACCCTCCTCCCGGGACCCCGGACAACCCCCCGGATAGCCCCCCAAACAGCCCCTCAGACAACCCACCCACCCTCTTCCTTGGACCCCGGACAACCCCCCAAACACCCCCCGGACAGCCCCCGAATAGCCCCCCGAACAGCCCCCCGGACATCCCCCCAGATAGCCCCATGGACAGCCCCCACCCTCTTCCTTGGACCTCGGACAACCCCCCGAACACCCCCCAGACATCCCCCAGACAGCCCCCCGAACAGCCCCCCAGATAGCCCCCCCCACCCTCCTCCCTGGACCCCGGACAGCCCCCCGGACAGCCCCCCACCCTCTTCCTTGGACCCCAGACAACCCCCCGAACACCCCCGGACAGCCCCCAGACAGCCCCCCAAACAGCCCCCCGGACAGCCCCCCCACCCTCCTCCCTGGACGCCGGACAACCCCCCAGATAGCCCCCCAGACATCCCCCCACCAATCCTCCTTGAACCCCGGACAACCCCCCGAACACCCCCCGGACAGCCCCCCGGACAGCCCCCCCACCCTCCTCATTGGTCCCCGAACAGCCCCCTGGACACCCACCAGACAGCCCCCCAGACAGCCCCACCGAACATCCCCCCACCCTCCTTGATTTCATTTAATACTAGAAAATCTATAATATATATTTTATTTATTTTCATCATGATAATCAATGTAAATCACATTTACACATCTAATCAATATCATAAATTCTTAGTATGTTATAAAAGAGATGTATTCATTGGGCATGAAATTTTTAGCTCTGAAATGTTTCATATCATGATAAACTAAAATCTAATCCATACTAAGAATGATATAAAAATATTTTATATGAATGTCCACAAGATTTTAAGTAAATACCATTCCACTAATAGACACATGAGGATTCTCATAAAATGGACAACATTTTAAGTACATACGGAAAACCGACCAAACGTATTTAGTTTCTGTTGAAACTTTAGGAGAATGATCCATGGGTTATATGTGACGTGTATGAATCAATCCCGCCTCAATCTGAGATGCGGTGTGGCCGACACCACTCAAAGTGTCTGTCTACTCTTTTAAAAGGATGTCATTTTAATTGAAAAACATCAAATGGCATACGGAAAACCGACCAAACGCATTCGGTTTCCATTTAAACTTTAGGAGAACGATTAATGGGTCATATGTGATATGTACGAGTCAACCCCACCTCAATCTGAGATGCGGTGTGGTCGGAACCACTCAAAGTGTCTGTCTTTTGTTTCAAAAGGACGTCATTTTAAGTGAAAAACATCAACTGGCATAAGGAAAACCGACCAAACGCATTTGAATTGTGTCGATACTTTAGAAAAACGATCCATGGGTCATATGTGATATGTACGAGTCAACCCCGCCTTAATCTAAGGTGCGGTGTGGCCGCCACCACTCAAAGTGTCTGTCTTTTGTTTAAAATGGACAACATTTTAAGTACATACGGAAAACCGACCGAACGCATTCGGTTTTCGTTGAAACTTTAGGAGAACGATTCATGGGTCATATGTGACATGTACAAATCAACCCTGCCTCAATCTCAAATGCGGTGTGGTCGGAACCACTCAAAGTGTCTGTCTTCAGTTTCAAAAGGACGTCATTTTAATTGAAAAACATCAACTGGCATACGGAAAACTGACCAAACGCATTCACATTGTATTGATACTTTAGAACAACGATCCATGGGTCATATGTGACATGTACGAGTCAACCCTACCTCAATATGAGGCGCGATGTGGCCGCTACCACTCAAAGTGTCTGTCTTTTGTTTCAAAAGGACATCATTTTAATTGAAAAACATCAACTGGCATAAGGAAAACCGACCAAACGCATTCAGATTGTGTCGATACTTTAGCACAACGATCCATGGGTCATATGTGATGTGTAAGAGTCAAACCCACCTCAATATGAGGTGAGGTGTGGCCACCACCACTCAAAGTGTCTGCCTTTTGTTTCAAAAGGACGTCATTTTAATTGAAAAACATCAACTGACATATAGAAAACTGACCAAACGCATTCAGATTGTGTCTATACTTTAGAACAACAATCCATGGGTCATATGTGATGTGTACGAGTCAACCCCACCACAATCCGAGGCGCGGTGTGGCCGCCACCACTCAAAGTGTCTGTCTTTTTTTTCAAAAGGACGTCATTTTAATTGAAAAACATCAACTGGCATACAGAAAACCGAACAAACATGTTCTTATTGTGTTGATACTTTATCACAACAATACATGGGTCATATGTGACATGTAAGAGTCAACCCATCCTTAATCTGAGGCACGGTGTGGCCAGAATCACTCTAAGTGGCTCTCTTTTGTTTAAAATGGACAACATTTTAAGTACATACGGAAAACCGACCAAACGAATTCGGTTTCTGTTGAAAATTTAGGATAACGATTCATGGGTCATATGTGACGTGTACAAATCAACCCCACCTCAATCTGAGATGCGGTGTGGCCGACACCACTCAAAGTGTCTGCCTTTTGTTTCAAAAGGAAGTCATTTTAATTGAAAAACATCAACTGGTATACGAAAAACCAACCAAACGCATTCGTATTGTGTCGATACTTTAGAACAACGATCCATGGGTCATATGTGACGTGTACGAGTTAAACCGTCCTTAATCTGAGGCGCGGTGTGGCCTCCACCACTCAAAGTGTCTGTCTTTTGTTTAAAATGGACAACATTTTAAGTACATACAGAAAACCGACCAAACGCATTCAGTTTTTGTTTAAACTTTATTAGAACGATTCATGGGTCATATGTGACGTGTAAGAATCAACCCCACCTCAATCTGAGATGCGGTGTGGCTAACACCACTCAAAGTTTCTGTCTTCTATTTCAAAAGGACGTCATTTTAATTGAAAAACATCAACTGGCATACGGAAAACCGACCAAAAGAATTTGTATTTTGTCGATACTTTAGAAAAACGATCCATGGGTCATATGTGACGTGTACGAGTCAACCCCACCTCAATATGAGGTGCGGTGTGGCCACCACCACTCAAAGTGTCTGCCTTTTGTTTCAAAAGGACATCATTTTAAGTGAAAAACATCCACTGGCATACAAAAAACTGACCAAACACATTCATATTGTGTCTATACTTTAGCACAACGATCCATGGGTCATATGTGACGTATACGAGTCAACCCTGCCTTAATTTGAGGCGCGGTGTGGCCGCCACCGCTCAAAGTGTCTGTCTTTTGTTTAAAATGGACAACATTTTAAGTACATACAGAAAACCGACCAAACACATTCGGTTTTCATTGAAACTTTAGGAGAACGATTCATGGGTCATATGTGACGTGTACGAATCAACCCCGCCTCAATCTGAGATGTGGTGTGACTGGCACCACTCAAAGTGTCTGCCTTTTGTTTCAAAAGGACGTCATTTTAATTGAAAAACATCAACTAGCATACGGAAAACCGACCAAATGCATTCAGATTGTGTCGATACTTTAGAAAAATGATCCATGGCTCATATGTGACGTGTAAGAGTCAACCCCGCCTCAATCCTAGGTGCGGTGTGGCCGACACCACTCAAAGTGTCTGCCTTTTGTTTCAAAAGGACGTCATTTTAATTGAAAAACATCAACTGGAATACGGAAAACCAACCAAACACATTCAAATTTTTTCGATACTTTAGAAAAATGATCCATGGGTCATATGTGACGTGTACGAGTCAACCCCGCCTCAATCCGAGGCACGGTGTGGCTGCCACCACTCAAAGTGTCTATCTTTTGTTTCAAAAGGACGTTATTTTAAGTGAAAAACATCAAATGGCATACGTAAAACTGACCAAATGCATTCAGATTGTGTCGATACTTTAGCACAATGATACATGGGTCATATGTGATGTGTAAGATTCAACCCCACCTTAATCTGAGGCACGGTATGGCCGGAATCACTCTAAGTGTCTCTCTTTTGTTTAAAATGGACAACATTTTAAGTACATACGGAAAACTGACCAAACACATTCGATTTACATTGAAACTTTAGGAGAACGATTCATGGGTCATATGTGATGTGTACGAATCAACCCCGCCTCAATCTGAGATGCGGTGTGGCCAGCACCACTCAAAGTGTCTGCCTTTTGTTTCAAAAGGACGTCATTTTAATTGAAAAACATCAACTGGCATACGGAAAACCAACCAAATGCATTCGGATTGTGTCGATACTTTAGAACAACGATCCATGGGTCATATGTGACGTTTAAGAGTCAACTCCACCTTAATCTGAGTCATGGTGTGGCCTCCACCACTCAAAGTGTCTCTCTTTTGTTTAAAATGGACAACATTTTAAGTACATACGAAAAACCGACCAAACACATTCGGTTTTTGTTGAAACTTTAGGAGAACGATTCATGGGTCATATGTGACGTGTACAAATCAACCCCGCCTCAATATGATACACGGTGTGGCCGGAACCACTCAAAGTGTCTGTCTTCTGTTTCAAAAGGACGTCATTTTAATTGAAAAACATCAACTGGCATACGAAAAACCGACCAAACGCATTTGAATTGTGTCGATAATTTAGCACAATGATCCATTGGTCATATGTGACATGTAAGAGTCAACCCTGCCTCAATCAGAGGCATGGTGTGACCGCCACTACTCAAAGTGTCTTCCTTTTGTTTCAAAAGGACGTCATTTTAATTGAAAAACATCAACTGGCATACGGAAAACCGACCAAACGCATTCGGATTGTGTCGATAATTTAGAACAATGATCCATGGGTCATATGTGACGTGTATGAGTCAACCTTGCCTCAATATGAGGCATGGTGTGGCTGCCACCACTCAAAGTGTCTGACTTTTGTTTTAAAAGGACGTCATTTTAAGTGAAAAACATCAACTGACATACGCAAAACTGACCAAACGCATTCGGATTGTGTTGATAATTTAGCACAATGATCTATGGGTCATATGTGACATGTAAGAGTCAACCCCTCCTTAATCTGAGGCACATTGTGGCCATAATCACTCTAAGTGGCTCTCTTTTGTTTAAAATGGACAACATTTTAAGTACATACAGAAAACCAACCAAACGCATTCGGTTTCCATTGAAACTTTAGGAGAAAGATTCATGGGTCATATGTGACGCGTACAAATCAACTTATCCTCAACCTGAGATGCGGTGTGGCCGACACCACTCAAAGTGTCTATCATTTGTTTCAAAAGGATGTCATTTTAATTGAAAAACATCAACTGGCATACAGAAAACCGACCAAACGCATTCGGATTGTGTCAATACTTTAGAAAAATTATCCATGAGTCATATGTGATGTGTAAGAGTCAACCCCGTCTCAATCTGAGGTGCGGTGTGGCTGCCACCACTCAAAGTGTCTGTCTTTTGTTTCAAAAGGACATCATTTTAAGTGAAAAACATCAACTGGCATACGAAAAGCCAACCAAACGCATTCAGATTATGTTGATACTTTAGTAAAACAATCCATGGATCATATGTGACGTGTACGAGTCAACCCCACCTTAATCAGAGGCACAGTGTGGTCGGAATCACTCTAAGTGTCTCTCTTTTGTTTAAAATGGACAACATTTTAAGTACATACGGAAAACCGACCAAACGCATTCAGTTTCCATTGAAACTTTAGGAGAACGATTAATGGGTCATATGTGATGTGTAAGAATCAACCCTACCTCAATCTGAGATGCGGTGTGGCCGACACCACTCAAAGTGTTTGCCTTTTGTTTCAAAAGGACGTCATTTTAATTGAAAAATATCAACTGGCATACGGAAAACCGACCAAACGCATTAGGATTGTGTCGATAATTTAGAACAATGATTCATGGGTCATATGTGATGTGTACGAGTCAACCCCGCCTCAATACAAGATGCGGTGTGGCCGCTACCACTCAAAGTGTCTGTCTTTTGTTTCAAAAGGACGTCATTTTAAGTGAAAAACATCAACTGGCATCCGGAAAACCGACCAAACGCATTCGGATTGTGTTGATACTTTTGAACAATGATCCATGGGTCATATGTGATGTTTAAGATTCAACCCCTCCTTAATCAGAGGCACGGTGTGGCCGAAATCACTCTAAGTGGCTCTCTTTTGTTTAAAATGGACAATATTTTAAGTACATACGGAAAACTGACCAAACTCATTCGGTTTCCGTTGAAACTTTAGGAGAACGATCCATGGGTCATATATGATGTGTAAGAATAAACCCCTCCTCAATCTCAGACGCGGTGTGTCCAGAACCACTCAAAGTGTCTGCCTTTTGTTTCAAAAGGATGTCATTTTAATTGAGAAACATCAACTGGCATACGGAAAACTGACCAAACGCATTCATATTGTGTCGATACTTTAGAAAAACGATCCATGGGTCATATGTGACGTGTATGAGTCAACCCCTCCTCAATATGAGACGCGGTGTGGTCGGTATCACTCCAGGTGTATGTGTTTTGTTTAAAATGGACATCATTTCAGGTAAAAATATATGGTATACAAAAAACTGATCAAATTATGAATTGACTTCCAGATTCCACATATAATTGTCATTTAAATTTTAAATTGAATTCTAAATGAATTATGTATGTTTATAATTACGTTATGAATTCTAATTTAATTATGGATGTATATAGTTCCAGGATGCATTATATGTTAAATGTGTATGAATTTGTTCTCTATATGTAAGTGTTAGTTGGTTATTTCAGGTACAATAATTGTATATGTATGTGTTGGTTTATTGCAGGTACAATAATTGGATTAAAAATGGGAGGGAATGCACAAAATGAGGCCTGATGTCCAAATTGGAGACCTGCTATGCAAATTGTAGGCTGCTGTGCAATTTGCACAGCATAGGCTATGCCAACGGTTTCAAACCGTTGGTAAAAAACCTTTCCCAACGGTTTAGAAACCATTGGGAAAGAGGAGAAACCTTGGGATTTCCCAACGGTTCATGCCAAACCGTTGGAAAAAACTATCCCAAAGCTTTGGTAGAACTGTTGGGATAGGTTAGCTTTCCCCCACTCTATACCAACGGTTCACAGTAAATCGTTGGGAAAATCTTTCCCAATGGCTTACTTCCCTACGGTTTGTAGAACCGTTGGTATAACATATACCAACGATTCTGCAGCCTTTCCGAACGGTTCAGAACTATTGGGAAAGACTAAATTTCTAGTAGTGATGTTTGAGCATCTCACAGCTGAGAACAAGGAGGAAGAATTAGGGAGTAAGATATCTTGTTCTTTTAGAAGATTTAATGGAGAAGTGGTTTAAGATATGATGGATTTTCCATTAAAAGTGGATTGTATTAAACCACACGGTTTGACCAAGTAAAAACATCCCGAGCCCTTATAAATTGAAACAGATTCCAAGATCTTGCATGATGTCATGAATGAGTCTTGCTCTCCTCCTTGGTCTATAACCTACATCATCAGAAATTGAAAAATCATGATCACCAATGGCACTAAAACAAGGCACACATGGTGTGAGGGTAACAAGGTGGAAAATCACCTAGCTTCATTAGAGGTCCTTGGTAATGATCACGTTTTTCTTAATGATTTTTCTACATTGAAACCCGAAGGGGTTAACCTGATTCGAGGGGATTCCCTCGGCCTCCACCATTTTTCCCTCCTTAGGTTTCTTTATCCCTTGGCTCCCTTGGTTCTCTGGTTTTCTTTAGTTTCCTCTGTTTCCTTTGTTTCCCTTGTTTTACTTTGGTGGTTTCTGTGTTTTACCTCTTCTTTAATAAAAAAGTAACCTTGATGATGAAAAAAGAGGCTACCATTGGAACCTCACCATTCTGGAAACATTGTTCACGAACCTGAAATTTGGAAAAGGAATGAGGATACCATTGGAACCTCACCGTTCTGGAACACTGTTCATGAACTCAAAATTTGGAAAAGGAAAGAGGCTACCATTGGAACCTCACCATTCTGGAAACACTTTTCATGAACTCAAAATTTGACTAAGGAAAGAGGCTACCGTTGGAACCTCACCATTCTGGAAACACTGTTAATGAACCTAAAATTTGGGAAAGGAAAGAGGCTTCCATTGGACCTCACCATTTCACTATTCACATAATCCTACTGATGACACTGTTCACATAAGGCTACCGCTGCACTGTTCACTTAAGGCTACTGATGACACTGTTCACATAAGGCTACCATTGCACTATTCACAAAACTGGAAACACTGTTCACAGAACTGGAAATTTGGTAGTGTTGGGGTAAGTCACCTTGACCTCCCAGAACACCTCAGACACCATATTTTCTCAAAGGAATGGAACAGAGAGGTCCAGGACATTACAGTTGATCCATGGCTACCCAAACTACATTGCTACCTCTAGGAGAACTCATTAATATAACTATGAAATCCATCAAAACATCTTCCCATTTATATTCTAGGATTGGTAATGGATCTAACAAGACAGTAGGCCGCTGGTGTTCTACCTTTACCCGTAGATAGGTGGAACAACTAGTAATAAAATATACTATCTGATGTTTCATCCCTGGCCACTAATACTGTCAGTGCATATCACGATACATCTTGGAGATACCTGTGAGAACTTCCCACTGAGAAGCATGTGATTCTCACATAATATTCTCTCTCATGTCCATAGGGAACCATATACGCCCATGTATATGCATAACGTCGTCACTATCAATAGACCAATCCAGTGGTGAGCCCTCACTATAAATACTCTCTCAGTGGATTAGACCTTCAGGATCTAAAAACTACCTCATCTTCAATCTCTCTATAAGTGAATAAGTCACTAATAACGATGAAATTTCAGACTATCCATGATGATCCTGAACCTCTATGTGCATCATAAAAAATAGGGCTATAAGATGCCACTCACTACTGGCCTCCTAAACTACTTGTGTCTGAGTCCTCCTATCCAGAGCATCGACAACAACATTTATCTTCCTGAGCATATAAGAAATCTCAAAGTTGAAGGATTAAAGGTATTCAACCCACCTTCATTGCTTGAGATTTAAGTCACACTGTGTGAAATTATTTTTTTGGTTTGTAAACACCACAAACTCTCTCACAAAAGGTAATGCATCCAACAATGCAATGCATGGACAAAATTTTCCAACTCAATATCATGAATCGGGTAATTCCACTCATGAGGCATCAATTTCCATGACCTGTATGTAATGAATTGATATTCTTGCATCATAACTGCTCCTAGAACAATACCTGATGCATCAAAATACACTGTATAGTTTCTTCACGACTCTGGAAGAGTAAGTATCGATGCTAAAGTCAGTCTCCCTTTCATCTCCTGAAAGGATATCTCATAGTCTTTTGACCATATAAACTTCACACCCTTATTATTCAAGGTCATAAGTGGTGCTTATAATCATGATAAGCCCTGTATGAAATTCCTATAGTAATTAGTTATCCCCAATAAACTTCATATATTAAAGTGAACCTTGTTAATCTAGATGTAAAATTTACTGATATTAGAATACATCCGGTGCTCTCTCAGTGTATCCAAAACAATCTCAAGATGTGTGGAATGGTTTCTTAGAGTATGAGAATACACAAAGATGTCATCAATTAATACCATAATAAAGGAATCTAGATAGGGATGAAAAAACTATTCATCAAAACCATAAAAATGGTGGGAGATTTCATAAGATCGAATGAAATAAACCGATACTTATACAAACCATATCTACTATAGAAATCTGTACATGGAATATCTAAAGGTCTGACTCAAACCTGATGATATCCTGATATCAGGTCAATCGTTGAGAAAACCCTCACTCCTCTAAGCTAGTTTAATAGATATTATATATGATCTAAGGGATAATAGTTCTTCACATTAAGATAATTCAACTTCCAGTAATCTAAAAAAAGTATGAGGCATCCATCCACCTTCTTGGAAAAAAGGACTGGTGAACCTAGGGAGAAGTACTAGTTTGGATAAAACCCTTGGATTCTCTATCCTATATTTTCCTCCCGAGCTCTTTCAACTTAGTAGTAGCTATCCTATAATGAGGAATGGATACCGATGCATCTCTAGGAACTAGATCAATAGTAAAATCTACCTTTATCTTAGGAGGTTTTCCATAAAATTAATCTAGGAAAAAACCATAAAACGATCAACTATAGGAGGGAATTTAGTTTGATGTAATCCTTGATCATCCATGAAAAGGATAGAAATATGGGCAGTCACTCCACCTAGCCCAAGATACTCTAGTCCATCCCTACATTCTTGGACATCCCAATTTCCCTTGTGAGTATATGTACCACCCTCTGGTGATATGAATGACACCCTATGATGATAAAAGTCTACATAGAAATGATAGGGAACCAACCATTCCGTCCTAAGAATGATATCAAAACCTGTCATATCAAGGATAAATAGGTCCCATAAGAAATGATGCCTAATAAACTCAAAGGTGAATTCTTTTCACTGACATACACTCTCTTAACATAAACCTAAAGGGGTGTCAAATGTCATAATTCCACATGAATATTGAATATCAAGACTAAAGATTTCCAAAATAGAAATAAAGATAAAGGAGTGAGAAACACCCATGTCAAATAAATCATACACAATAATAGAGGCTACTATAATAGTACCTCAAATGGTAGACGGTATGACACCCTTCTCCTCTGGTATAATATGTACTGAATAAATCTAGCCCAATCCATATCTCTATGTTGTAACCTGACTACTTGGAGTGGGACTGCTATGCTGGCATTGTATAACCAAATCCTGGATACCATGGTCACAACCACCTCCTATGCATGTATGACTGGTAGTACTCCTTCTACCTACCTAGAAAGGTGCTCTTGATCCTTCTCCTGAAGGTGGAGCTGATATGGATCCTCTCCCACTCGACATAGATGAGAAAGGCCTGAAAAAATGATGAATATTACCCAATATTATGTAGCCTCAACACTCAATGAGTTATTTCAAACACTAAGGATTCTTATTCCTAGGCTTTTCACACTGGTGAAAAACCACATAAATATCAGTGGGTGTCTCCTGCCTGTCGTTTCTCACACGTACAGTCTCAAAGTGTTGCTTTCGAACACTATTTAAACCACTAACTTGTCTCAATTCTGAATCTCCCTGGCTCACACCATCTACCTTCATCAAGTTTCTCTCTGTGATAAGAGACTGGTTCACTATATTAGACATGGTATTCATCTAGAAAATGTTCACCTGAGAATGAATAGGATACTTAAGTCCATACTCAAATTGTATCTCTTTCACTGGTTAATCAGAATTATAGATAGGCACAAAGTGTTGAAGCTCTGTAAAATGATCTGATTAGTCCATAAATATCATAGATCCCTACTATAAGTTCATGAACTCCCTATAATGATCATCCCTATGGGTATTAGGGAAGAAATAGTCATATAATATAGATTTTAAATCCCTCCAAATAACTTCTTGATACAGAAATGCCTGGTTCAAAATATCCCACTAGCATTTGGAGAATCCACAAATCATATAAGTAGTGAGATTTACTATCCTTTCAGAAGGTGTTTCAAGATGATCAAATATAGAGATAACTGTCTCAATCCATAAATCTATAGCTTGGGGTCCACCATCCCCCGAAAAAGTAGGTGGATGTTGCTACTGGAACTCCTGCATGATATCTCCCATAGAAGGGATAGGTCATAGAGCTACCTATATAGTCTTCATAATCCACATAAACTCCCCTTGAAATTGGACATCATTTCCCACATCTGGGATAATAAGAGGTGCCAAAAGTGGTACTACTGAAGGTATCACTGATGGATTAGGTACCACCACCTCCAAATCATGGTCTTCACCACTATCTTGGTGCACGACTAGAGGACGTCATGGTGGCATAGATTTAAAAATTCCAAATGCACACCTCAGATAGGTTCGATCATGGTAAATATCATAGATACATAAATAGGATAGGTACAATCCATTATATGTAACAGTCACACCCCTATACCTACTCATAAAGCCAAGTATGAGTGATAGGAACAATTATATAGAACACAAGATATGATACCTACTTCCCACTACTCTGGTCAGGTCTAGGTCAAGATCTGTGTTTTACTGTATGTTTCCCAGTATATAGAGTGTCAATTTAAATTTCCATAGGAAAACACCCTTCAAACTAAAATTGGAATCCCTATTTAATGGTTCCCATTTCATTTTTGATTTCAATTTCATTTAATTTCATTCTAATTTTTATAGTGTTTCTCTTTAAATGGTTGAACTATATGGATCACCATTTCAAATTTATAAGGGCCCATACACCTTATAAATTGAATTGTGAGATCCATTCAATAGAAACAACTCACTTATCAATCCATTGCATGAAGTGTCAGCACAATTCATAGATATAACAATAAGAACCAAAACATACTAAAATAAATTCACACAATAATATAAACATGGCATGGCACAATTCATGATATATAATTCCTATAAGGAACCTAAAATGATGCATGATCATGATTCCTTATCGTATAGATCCAAGGACAAAATTTAATCCCCAATCATAATGATAAATAGAACACATAATGTGTGCCACTCAATGGTGGAATCAGATCAATTGTAATAAGAAAAATATGGAACTACATGTCCTATCCCAGGTAATTGGCCTTTCCCTATATGTGGGTTAAGTACTCTTAGACACAACTAATTACCAAATTTTGACTCATTCCTAATATCATTTCTAATATTCCAAAATGATAATACAAAATATTTTTTTCCCTAATACAACTTTTTAACATCCCAACCTAGATGCCATTGAATGGTGCCCCGATTTGGTGGGCCACATGGCCTCAAGCATGCCTCCCCATATGCTAGAGGCTTTTGAATAGCGGTGAGGGTACAAGGTGGTATAATGGAGAGACTATACCCTCATGATAATTGTAGAAAAATAGTGAAAAGAATAGATAAATAGCGAAATCATAATAAATAACTAACAACGGAAGGTAAAACATCCAATGGAAATAATAACCCATATCAACAATATCATATAAAAAATGATGATATATCATATGTTCATTAAGTAAGTAGGAAAACATGGCAGCATACATGAACTATAATACATGTATTTAAAGATCAAAAATATAAAAATGACTATCTCTAATAGAATCACAAGCCATAGCTTGATCATGTTCTTCCCTGCTCCTATGCTATAACCAAATCAAGTATCAACCACTAGGAGCTTGCACCTATCTCTACCTGTATCCACATTATCTTCCTGAGTACCATCGACGAATCATATAGGGTGTGATATAAAATCATTAGGCTACAACCAAAGGTCACTATAAATATCCAGTCAGTTCATATACAATGATAGTGTGTAGGTAATAAGGTAAACAATAATAAAAGCTGTAAAAATGTTGGATCTGGTTCCGAAAGGATACCAGGATGACTGTAACTGCTTAGGCCTTAGACGAATAGTATTTTAATAAGTAACCATGTGTATACACATATATGGACTATATATGCAGTTATATCTACAACTATATATATGGAAACTATTACTATCTTAGACCTGAGGCGTAAGTCAGGTGTCTATAAGCTATAGCATGAGTATCACGAGTATCGAGGGACACAATGCCTAGTATCACATGAATAGGGGACACCATTCCCAGTATCATATCAAGATGGTTCGTCATTCCCATTTCATAACATCAGGGTTTTCATGCTCATGTATAACAGTAAGGGTCGTTATGCCTATATCACAACGTCAGGGTTGTCATGCCCAAATCATAGCCGCAGGGTCTCCATGCCCATTTATCATATTTAATTAGGGTATCCATTATTGTATATCACAATTAATGAGGTATGCAATTCCCATATATCATATCAAGGGGGTCTCCATGCCCGTATCATAATTATAGGGTCACCATGCCCGTATACTACATTAGCAGAAGGGATGCCATGTCTGCGTATCACAATATTAGAGAGATTTTATACCTATATACCATTATAAATAGGGTTAACTATGTCCAAATTATAATGTAAGGTCATCCATGCCCGATTATATCAATTATATATAGTCAAAGTCTTTAATCCGAGCCAATAGGCAATTTATAACTCATTAACATTAATTTATAACAAGGGAATAACCATTGTTCCATTTAATTAGATTATGTGGTCATACCGCTCACCTACATTCAATATATATCTTAAATTTATATGTGTGTTATTCATTCTACACCACTATATTCATCCATTATCAATTATTATATCACTATTTAGAAGTAAACTCAAACACATTGATAGTTTTTTTGGCTATATGACCATGAAATCCAATTAGGCATATTAAGGGCACACCCATAGGGTTGGAATACATTGAGGTTGAAGACCTTACATCTGTCTTGGGATCTAATAAGGTTATTGGGTTCCAGAATAGACAACCAATTTAAAAGAAGATTCATTTTAGGGCAACACATGGTGGAACCGTCTTGCGGTACACAAAGCATAATATAAATAATCTCAACTTTGAGGGATAAATACTAAACCACCTAAATTATTCCTACATAGAAGAAATCATTTAGTATCGACCTTTGGTTTGGTTCATATTAGGATAAATTGACAAAATAGATGGACACCCTGAAAATGGGGAACATGATCTAGTACCTAAATAAATTTGTCTATAGAAAGACAAACATTGAAAGTTGCAATATGAATAAAGATATTACCAGAAAAAATACAATGAGATGAATGGAGATAAAAAATATAGACCATAAATTTATCCAAGAACCTAGTTTGATGGAGTCTAGATCTCAAAAGGGAGGAAAATTAAGGTTGTTTTTCACTGGAATGAGAAAACAAGAGGAAGGATTAAAATTATAAGTCATTAAGGGAACATAGTAATTTTACCCAAAATTTTGAGGTCACGTGGTTTGGTCACATGGTTAGATAAACTGTAGGCCAAACCTACTTTAACCACTTTCCATAAAGAGGTCCCACATAGTTTATGCGCACTATTTGGTAAACCATGCACAAAACATGCAATATATCTCTTCTAAAAACTGCAGAGCTCCCCACACGAGCAAGTGGACCTAGGATCATGGTCAGGGAAAATAATGCACCTTAATATTCCCTTTGAAACACACCATATGGTTTTGAGAAACCATGCAATCTGGGATGCACGATTTCTACTAACCGTGCGATCTAGTGATATCTTCCAAAAAGCGGGGTTCCAGGCTCTAAACAAGCCCCAAACACACTCGTTTCCTCTATAGCCTCACTAAGAATTCATATTAGGTTAAAATCAAAGAATTAGAATTAAATTTAAAGGATCTATACCTCATATGAAAAATAATTTCTTAAAATTATTATTTTCCTTTCTTTCGTTCCATCCATTGAAAGAAATGGAAATAACGTTCATGTGTACGTAGGATTGACTATCTCCACGAATGATGTGATTCATTTTTCTATCTCTACCTTTTATGTTTTAATCTATATATATAATTAATATATATGATATTAATATCATGTTTAAAATTCTGGAAATGATGGAATCATGATCAAAGTATGAAGATAGAGACTTCTGAACCGAAACATGCATGAAAAATGAATAAATTATCCCCATGAACAGTTATTTTAATAAAGAATTGTTAATAAATTGATGATAATATGTTATAAGAAAATAATATATGGTATGATATATATGATTATAGTTCTATAATACATGTAAAATAAATCTATATTTAGTATACAAGAGTCTCAAATGTGTATAAAGAAAGACGATACTTAAGGTTAGAGTTTCATGTTACAATCTCATTGTTCACTGGGATTTTTTATGATTAAGCTTATGATGATGAAATTTCATTATATACCTCTCAATAATTCTCATGAATTTATTCTCCTCCAGTTATTTTTGGAGAATTCATATTTTTCTTTTACTTTACTCCCTTTAAATACTTAAGAGACTAAAAAAATATTTTTAAGGAAAATTGAATTTATTTCTCTCTTTGCTTAAAATATTTTTTATTCCATATCCACATTTTTGAATAATTTGTGTGCAATATAATCAATGACGGTGGGTGATATATTTAAAATTTATTTTAAATACAATGTCCCAGAACCCCATGAGAGGATCTTTCACATTAAATTTTTAATTAATTTATTTAGATCTGGAAGAAATAATATACCTGGGATTAGGATATTTCTACATTTACGATGTTGATCTTATTAAAAACCATTTGCATTACCTTCATTTCACTATAAGGATTCAAGTGTAGAATACCTTTAGTGGTGATTCACACGTTCTCCTTTGATCTATGAAAAATGCTAATTGATTTCCAGGTGTTAGAATGGTGAATCAATTATCTTGTGTTGTTCATCTTGATTGCTATAAGATCTTTTAAGATTGAAAGATTTATTCTCATTCTTGAGATTAAGAGAGGAGGAATTCGAGAGAGAGAGAGATAGAGAGTCCCGTTGTTTTCAATGATTCTATATTCTCTCAATTTTCGATTAAGAAACTCACCCCCTACACAATATACATAACCATCTATTTATAGGGGTAGGGTTTAGGTTAAAATATTATCTAATTGTATACCGAATCTTAAATAATATATTAATCTTTAATAAACCCCATGCCACATAATAATAATAATAATAATAATAATATTATTATTTTGTGATGTGCACCATTGTGCACAACGATAAATAATATTTATCAGCTTGTAAATAAATATTTATCAATGAATGTGATCTTGGTTAGTTTATCCTCTTCAAAATTTATTGAATACTCAAATAAATATTTAATTCAAATATTTAAAATCGATAAAACGTGAATAAAATTATTCCTTGTTATTGAGAATAATATTTATTCTATTGATTAAATCCTAATAGAATTTAACCAAGATCAATAGAAACACTTACTATGTGACCCTCTAGGATAATTTCTCATTATACTTAGGAGGGATTTCCTAAATTCTAAGATTAATATTTAGGAATGGGTCAAGGTACCCAAGAGAAAGAACTTAATATCATAATAATGAAAACCACATACAAATGATCACTGTGTAATATAATCCAACTACTAGAAATTTCCTCTATCCCAATGGATCAATATCCATGGTTTGGAGAAAGCGTGGGTATAGATTTTCTTCCCAATACTATACCAACAGAATTTTAAAAACCATGGGTATAGCCATTTATATATGGAGCCTCATTTGGGCTCCTCATCCCCTCCTCCTTATTCAAACCCTAATCCCTCCTGTACTTCCTCACATCCCCCTCCCCTCAGGTGATTTTGACCTCCTCCATCCCCTCCTTATGTATATTTTTAACCCCATCCCCTCCTTAGGAGATTTTGGCCTCCCCCCTTCCCCCCTTAGGTGAATTTAGTGCCCCCAGGTGACATTTTACCCATCTATAGGTGTTCTTCCTCCATTTGTGGCAATTTTTTTGTTGCGATCTTTGAGAGGTAATATTTCTTTGCCTCCTATTATTTATTCTCTTTTCTTCCTCTATTTTCATGGGCATGAGTCAATTTTATAAATCTACTTTAGGTCATTATGTGTCTTTGTACTTTTTTTGGATATTGTAAAAATTAATTTGTTTTTTCTATAGTTTTTTAATATTTTTTAAGTGTTTTACATTATAGAGGCATTATTTTTTATTTTAGCTTGTCTTTTGTGGGAAAAAAGTTTCACAATGGTTTATTTGATCACTCAACCATAGTTTTAAACCACTAGGGATTAGGTTAGTGTACCTTATCCTATATGAGAACCTAGTTTAAGTCTCAAGACTTGGGTCACAAAACTCATTTATTATGGTCAAAACCATTTTAGATTGTGAATGTACATGTTAATAGAGATATATAAATTGAAAGATAAAATGGAACTCATATATTGAAGGTTAATTTATGGAATTTACATAAATTAATATCTTTTTCTCTATATTTATTACATTCCATACATGTTATATGTTTTGTGTCAAAAAAAACTATAAGTTAATTTAATTAATATTTTTTTAAATAATATCACATGTTTTATTAATTATATTACTTCATTCTATTATTATAACTTCAATTATTTTTTATATTATTAGTTAATTAATAATGGTTTCAACATTGAATATTATTTTCTCTAATGTGTTGTATAAGAACATTTCCTTGATTAGAAGTAGAGACATTTGATGTAGAAGTGAATCAAAAATAAGAACATGTGGATAGTTTTTAATAAAATGAAAATTCTTGATAAAATATATAAATAATTACGGAGATACATTTCCATGGTGTCATGTATTTTAATTTTCATTTAAAGGATAATCACTAGATATGTAGTCAGAGTCTTCTGATTCTCCTTTTACATCTGTAGTAAAAGTAAATAAACATTGTCGATAACTTTAATAATATGAAAATACAATTACTGATTTCTAGTTCACTAATTATTTATTTCATTGATCTCACATAATTAAATTTAGTTATAAAAATTTAATGTTTTCTTAAAATTAGTTTGATTGTAGTAGAAGCAATTGAATACCTAGTATAAGTGTAATAGGTACCCATGGAGTTGTATTGAAACATGGGGAATGACCTTGATTATAACTAGATAGATGATGGATTCCCACTAGGTACCTAATATCCCCATGTCTAATTCCTTTTAAATTTAGACACTTTTCAATTTTGTTTCATTTATTTTACCTCAACTTTGGGTTTCCTTCATCCCTTATTTCTCTTGGTCATTATCACAAGTGGGGTGAGCTCTTCTTTTGACCATCTTCTCCCTTATTTTGATCCCTTGTATTCAAGGTGTTCTATGGTTGTTCACTTTCACTGATTCACACTATATCCTCTATTCCTTTTTTATTTTTCTCATCATCTCCCTCTTTTTATATGATTATTATTATATAAATTTCATTATGTATATATATAAATGACCAATTAAATAGAATAATTAAAAATAAATAATTCATTTATTTGTTTAAAAATTTAAAAAATAAAATGAATAATAATAAAAATTTTCATATATTAAAATGAACATTAATAATATTGTTGAAATTTTTTTAATAATTAAATAATCAAATATAAAAATTAATTAAATATAATGATTATTTTACCCTTACTTAACTTTAGTTTTAACTTTACTTAACTTTGTTTTAACCTTACTTAACTTTGTTTTACCCTTACTCAGCTTTAGTTTACCCCTACATAACTTTATTTTCCCCTTACTTAGCTTTATTTTACCTTTAATTAGATTTATTTTTACCTTTAATTAACTTTTTCACCCTTACTTAACTTTTTTCACCCTTACTTAACTTTAGGTTTCCATTACTTAACTATAGTTTACCCTTAACTTTGTTTTACCCTTACTTGAATTTTTTTACCCATTACTTACCTTTAATTTACCCTTACTTACCTTAGTTTACCCTTACTTACCTTAGTTTACCCTTAATTATTTTACTTTAACCTTAACTAAGTTTTTTTTACTCTTACTTAACTTTGTTTTACCCTAACCTAACTTTAGTTGATCCTTACTTGACTTTAGTTTATCCTTACTTTGTTTTAATTTACCAATACTTAACTTTAGTTTACCCTTACTTAACTTTAGTTTACCCTTACTTAACTTTAGTTTACCCCCACTTTCCTTTAGTTTACTTGTACTTTACTTTAGTTTACCCCTACTTAGCTTTTGTTTACCCTTATTTAACTCTGTTTTTCCCTTGATTAACTTTGTTTTTCCCTTGCTTAACTTTGTTTCAACTCTACTTAACTTTGTTTACCCTTACTTAACTTTAGTTTACCATTACTCAACTTTAGTCCACCCTTAATTAAATTTATTTTACCCTTACTTTGGTTTAGTTTATCCTTATTTAACTTTGTTTTACTCTAACTAGATTTTGTTTTACCCTTACTTAACATTAGTTTACCCTTACTTGGTGTTATTTAATTTAATTTAAACTATAATTTTAATTTGTATTTGAATTTGGATATCAATTTAATTATGATTTACATTGTTTATTGGAACATAATTTTTCCCCTGTAATAGAATGTATATAATATGAATGTATCATATCGATCATATTTCAATCGAGTTTCAAGAGAATTTGGAAACTTTTTTAGATTTTACATTTAAAAATGATTCAGATGGAGTTCATATATAGTTTCCATGTTATAATTGTATTGGAAGACTATGATTAAATTGGGAAGAAGTTATATACCATACAATGAAATATGGATTAAAAAAATTATTATGTTTGGTATCACAATAGAGAAAAGAGGAAATCTTATACTATTCATTAATGGAAAGAAATAAGTGGTACAGAGAATTTGATATTTTATAGGTTTCCATTTGTTCATCCTCATGAGAGAGATAATATTCCAGTGCAATAAGAAAATGATATCAATACACATGAGTAAAATACTAAAGATGATGATGTTTGGAGAGTTAAAAATCTAATGGATGATGCCAGGACTCATGTATATCCGGAATGTACTAAAATAAAAATTTTGGAATTTTTAATGTGGTTATATCATGGAGAAACCATGTATGGAATTTCTAATACTTCCATTGATTATATTATTACCTTTATGAAGGACTTGTTTTCTGATGGTGCATATATTCTCTCAAATCATTACAAGGAATGTAAGTTAATTAACCAGTTCATATTTTATACTAATAAAATTCATGTTTATCTGAAATATTGTAATTTATTTTGGGAGGAAACAACTAAAATTAATGGCTGTAAATAATTTTATACATCTCAATGGAATGAAAATGCAGATGTAATACCATCTCGTGTTCTATAGAAAGTCATGTGACACTTTCCATTGATTCCTAGGCTTCAAAATACATTCATGTATGATGAAATATCATCCAATATCTATAGGCATAATGGACAATTTTCCATATAATGAATAATATGTAGTTCATATTATGAAATGAATATAAAATATTTATATTAAATATTATTTAATTTTCATAATGAGCATCTAAAATTATAAAGTGTTTATGATTAGCTTTTATATATGAATTTTTCATCAATATTTATCACATGTTTAAATTTATGAATTTTTCATTCATTTAAAAGTTATTCCCTTTTATTATTATTAAAGATTATAAAATATTTATATTTTGAATATGTGTATACTGATTAATTCCATTTTCAACAAGATGTATTGGGCATAGAAGTTCATGTACCTTGAGCAAAATTATTTAGCTCGAGTAGGGAAAAAAGGATGGAAGTTCAATAAATTCACAAATGCAAGAAAAGATTGTAAGTTTTTTTATTTATATTTCAGATATTTATACAAAATTCATAATTAAATATCATGTTTATATTTTCAACAGTCTTCCCTAGAGGCCCTCAATGATAAAAAGATAACAACTTTGAACCAAATGATCATTTGAGTCAGGTATTAGGTGATGAGAACCAGAGGAGAGTCTGATGTCAAACCAGAAAAAACATCATCCCCACTAGGTAATGGTCCTAATTGGGATCCTCTCAAACCTCTCAGACCACTGAGCTGCAAAGTTCTAGTGAATAATTAGTTGAGGCAAAAAATATAGCTTTATAGGAGTGTGAAAGAAGTAAACTGATCACCGAACACTTCCTGAAATCTATGTAAGTTATAAGTCAATCACTTCCATCAGCGGATGATACTACTGATGATTCATATATGGAATCCATATTCTCTTTAAATAATGGCCCAAGTGATTCCAATTAGGGTCCTGGTTGGTGGTTGATTTGATGGTGGTGGTGATGATGATGATGTTGATGCTGCTCCAGATGATACTATTGGTGATGAGGATGTTCCTGATGGTGATGAGGCTAAGGATGTTGTCAATGGGTGAGATATTTATCCCCTATATTTTTTAATTAGTAGTAAAGATACACGTGGATGTTGTTTAATGACTTAAATTGTTTGGTTATATGGATTATATGTATCTTATAGTATTTTAAATGGTTTGAAATGTTGTTGGTTGAATCCTAAATATAAAATATTTGTATTACATTGTATGTATACTATGTTATTTATTTTATTTATAGGTTCAGGGGTTGGAAGAGCTACCACTTCTTCTAAATTGGGACATATACCTATACCCATAGTTTGGAGAATCGTAGGTATAGATATAGGGTTAAGAAAAGCAATACCCACAGTTTGGGTTAAACCGTGGGTATAGTGAAATCCTCTCAGGCTATACCCATGGTTACAGAAACCATAGGTATAGATCTATACCGGCACCTCCCAATTCCATGGTTCCTAAAACCATGGGTATAAAATATACCCATGGTTTTAATGGCTATACTCGTGGTTCTAAACTGTGGGTATAGGCTATGTTTCCAGTAGTGTCCATTTGTTTCATTATATCATCAAGCGGGTTGCACATCCATGTCAAAAAACTATATGCTCAATATGTATTTTTTTGACTATTTGAAATATAAACATCATTAGACCATGACCATAGAAATTAATGTGATGTTTCTATTCCAATCAAAGAGCCAAGATATCAACTTCCATAACGATGGAAGGGACAAATCCTTCCTCAATTTATCCATTAATAACATATCAATTGTGACACACCCAATGTACCCTATATCATTGTGGCTATATGGAATAATGATTTTCATTATAAAATCTAAGCATGCGAGTCATGACATGAATTTTTGGAAATCTTAAAGTCTAATGACTATTACACATGCTTATAGATAGGAATATATAATGACACAAAAACATGTAGAATTCTTACTGGCAGGTCTGTTCTCACAATCTCCTTTCTTAGAGATTACCAAACATGAACTTCATGAGAAGATTCATCATTTATAATTACTAACAAATAATAGTATACATATTATTTTTCCCATAATAGCATGTTATCCAATAGTAAAACCATATTTAAGAATATTGTCATGACATTTCATGGTTCTCATCATAGTAGAGAACTGCTATGACCTTATCAATGTGATAGATATTCTAGGACATTATTACATTTAATTCATGTAGAACAATGTAAAATATTTAATAATATGTTATTAATATTCAAATAATTTAATATAAATGTAATTAAAGTACAAACAGTTAGTCCTAGGACACAAACTCCAAACTACCACTTAGACTAGAACCAACTGCCAACAACTTTCAGGACACTAGACCTCACATGATAATAATGTTTATGTAGAGTCAAGGATTTACTAAAGGGGTACACCAAGTTTTCTTCCATAGATATACTACTCACTACAACCTCACCTCTCTGAGAAAAATCCCTCAAGAGATGATACTTATGAAGTATGTTCTTTGTCCACTGATGTAACCTCGACTCCTTTGCGAGAGTCACTACTATAGTATAATCACAATAGAGTGTGATAGGATATTTACTAATAGGTACCAAATCAATCTATTTAATGGAGTTTCATATCCAAACTACTTTTTTAGATGCCTCAGAATTATTAATATACTCAGAATCTGTGACCACAACCTTCTTTGAGCACTTCCATCTCAAAAAACCTCTATTCAAAGTGAATATGTATCCCATTTTAGATTTCATATCAACTTTATATGTTTGGAAACTATCATTTTAATATCCTATAATGACTAGTTCCTCATATCCTCCATATACTGGAAACATATCCTTAGTACGCCTCAGATACATAAGGATAGTTTTGAACTCCATCCAATGGCGGTCACCTAGGTCATCTTAATATATTTCTATCACATTTAATTCATAGGTGACATATATCCTAATAAATAACCTAGAATACATGACTGTCCTAATCACTGATGCATCAAGATACTCACCAATCTATTTATTTCCTCATGTGTATGAGGAAATATTTTCCTAGAATGATGAATTCCATGTGACATTAGAAACAATCCACATTGGATTATTCTATACTGAACCTATTTATTATCTTGTCAATATATGTACTTTGACTTAGGCCAAGTATCCTCTTGGATATATCATGATGGATTTTGATCCCAAGAATATATGCTTCCTCACCCGAGTCCTTCATGGAGAAGAATTTATTCAACCAGGCTTTAACAGACTATAAGATTGGTATCTTGTTTCCAATAATTAATATTCCATCAACATATAATATTAATAAAATGAACATATTCCCACCAAACCATTTAAATAAACAAGGATTTCATTCATTATTTATGAAACCAAATTCTGTTATGGATTCATTAAGTCAAATATTCCATGACCCAGATACTTGCTTTAATCTATAAATATATTTTTAAATTTTCATATCTTATTGGAATCATTTGGAGTCACAAACCCTTTGGGTTTTGTTATATAGAAATCTTCCTGAATGTTCCCATTAAGGAAGTCTATTTTGAAATTCATTTTCTAAATATCATATTCATAGAAGGATACAATGAAAAGTAGAATTCTAATGGATTTTAGCATTGAATCTGGTGAAACTTTTTCATCATAGTGAATGTCTTAATGAAGTTTAAACCCCTTTTCAATGAATCATGCCTTATAAGTATTGAATTATCTTTAAATTTATAGTTTATTCATGAATACCCATTTGAAACCAATATCCTTTTCATCCATAGGAGGATATACCAAAATCTAGACTTGGTTTTGGTTTATGGAATCCATTTCATAATTCATGGATTCTTTCCACTTGGAAACATCTATTACACTTACTGATTCATTTTAGGTTAAAGTATCATTATTATCTATTAATAATGATTAACCATTCTCAGTGACTAGAAAACCATACCATTATGGTTCTCTAACCTCTCTTATACTCCTATACAATACTTGTGTCTCTGGAACAACTTATTTTTACATAGAGATTTGTGGAATCTATTTATATTCCAACTCTTGGTATATCCTATAAAGATAAAATTTGTGTCTTGGGGTTGAATTTTGTTACCTAAAGATTCCTTAACAAACTCTTCACATATCCACACATGTAAGTACAACAACACGGGTTTCTTTCCGTTTCACAATTGGTATGGAATACTGTCTTCTGCTTTAGTTTGTGATCAGTTTATTATGTATGCTAGTATTTGTAATTCATATCCTCAAAAGGATAATGGAAGAATAACATGACTCATCATTGATATCACCATGTCTAACAAGGTGTGGTTCCTCCTTTCACATACACAATTCCACTGAGGTGTATAAGGAGGAGTGAGTTGAGATATAATCCAAAACTTCCATAAGCAATCAATGAATTATTGATTAAGATATTCTCCACCATAGTTTGAGTATATTTTCTTGATCTTCTTACCAATTTGGTTCTCAACTTCATTCTTGTATTCTTTAAATTTATCAAAATAATTCTACTTACACCTCATTAATTAGATATAGGCATATCTACTAAAATCATCAGTAAAATTTATGTATTATGAGTACCCACCCCTTTCTTTAACAGGAAATGATCCACACACATCGGTATGAACTAATTGAATAACTATTTGACCCCTTCACCTTTCCCACTAAATAGGTCTTTGGTCATTTTTTTGTAAACATGCGTGACATACACCCAGTGTTTTTAGTTCAAAAGAATATAAATATCCATATTTGTATAATTTAATCAAGTGATTTTAATTTATATGACCTATTTGGTGATGCCAAAGTTGGGTGTGGTATGAGTCATGTGAAGTAATTTCATTATCGATTGCTATTACTTGGTTTGTGTAACCCAACACATAAAGACAGTAATTTAAATTCACCTTACCATAACAAATTCTATCTTTATAAAAGAATAAAAATTTCCCAAAATTAAAAATAAATCCATATGTATCAAGTTTGGATACATAAATAATGTTTTTGGTAATGGATGACACATAATAAAAACCTTTTAAAACCATGATCATTCTAGTTGGCATTATGAGGTGGTAGTACCCGATAGACACAACAATAAGTTTAGCACAGTTAGATGATCGTAGATCTACCACCACTTTGATCAACCTTTATAAATCTACTTGGTTACTATATTTGAATACATATGTAAGTACCATGATCTATATCTAATACCAAATTTTTAGAAATAGATAAATTTTACTCAGTAACAAATGAACCTGGAGCTTCCCCTTGCTTCTTTGGATGGGTGCAGTTTTTATTCCAATAGAACTTCTTTCCACATGAGAAACAAATAACATAATATTCTATTTTTTTCCACTTGATCTTCCTCTTCTTAGAAGGGAATAAAGAAGCTTTGGGATTAAATCTCTTAACTTTCCCTTTCTATTTGTCTAGCATAAGGATGAAAGGATTTTCACGCTTCATCTCCTTATCTACTTTGTGAATAAGAGTGAGGATATTTGAGAGAGACTTTTCAATGTTTTTTATATTAAAATTTATAAAAAATATGAAGAAGTTATGAGGGAGTGATGAAAAAATGAGATCAGTGAAAAGTTCTTCATGGATTTTAAACCCCAGAACCTCTTGGCACTCAATATATCCAATGAGCTTGACTACATGAGAACTAGAGATCACAACCTCCACAAGCTTACTCTGAAAGAGAAATTTAGATATCTCAAACCATTATTATATTTCTCTCTCATAGTATAGACCATATAAATTATCAATAATGCTATAAAAATACATGTTTTTGTGAGAATTAATGAGTTCACTAGATGTAGATGATAACATTTAAAATTGAACATTGACCACATTGTTCATATTTGTTTTATTAACAAGGAACTATTCACCACTCACCTCCTTAGCAGGAGGATCAGGAATTGAGGATTCTAGAATATAAGATTTCCGTTCATGACACAACATAACCCGAATGCTTCTAAACCACTCTTGGAAGTTACTGTCATTGATGAGATGGTATTTCTCTAATATAGATTGTAGGGATATTTTGGGTGATGAACTTTCCATTTTGTAAAATTATAAAATATCATATTATTAGTACTTTAATTTATTACAAATTATATGAGAAATAATAATAATTAATTTTATTAATTTTTTTACTATTTTATCAAGTCTCAATAGCCCTCACCATTGAAATCTAAATGTATAGTTTCCAGGACATCTTAGTGGAAAGGATTCATATTACCTTTATTAATGATCAAGTTTTTGGCCATGAAATCCATAAGAAGGTATTTAGGTAGGCTGTCTTTCAAACTACAAACTTATAGATCCTTGATCCATTGAGTTGACTCACCAGTCCTGAAATCCTAACTTGGATTTCCTCAACACTTGCCTCCAAATTTATATTGAACAGACTTTGGATATTAAATTCAATAAAATTTTAGTTAATTCAACCCAAAAAACTCATGATAACTCCTTGATAAAAGTGTCTAGACTTTGACCATGTAAACACTTAGTTCTATGGTTACATCCATGATCAAGTAATAGAAGACATTATTTTGAATTAATATTTAATTGAGTTTTTTAAATTTATTATGCAAAAATTTTATCTTTTTTTATCCTTTATATGTCTTGTTAATATTTAATGGATTTTACTTAATTAATTAACCATGTTGGATAAAACATTTACGAATAATACATTTATTTAAATTCCGCCTTTTCATATTAATTCATTTATTTATGTGATTACAATCTTGCATCCATAAAATAAATAATGCATAAATATAAGTAAATAAATGACCCGATCATGATCTTACCGAATAGGTTGATTTATAAATAATCCTATAACCTAGGGGAATAACTCCATTTTTCGGTCTTGGCATGAGTTTTAGCATTCCACTCGTCCACCTGTGTATCACCTGAGTTGGAATCATTATGGTTCTATCGTGAACCACCTCCACGTGCCTTAGGATACTCCATTTATTACATCATTTACAACTCATACGTAGGGGAGGGGAACCAAAGGATTGGTTAATGGGGATTACATAAATAACCTTGAACACACATGTCATACATAATAATGGAGGGATGAATCACATACCATTAATGTAATTTAATAATTAATAATTGAAAACCCATGTAATAAATTAAATTAAATAAATGCTAATACATACATAGGTCTTGGTCAAGCTCTTGATCGGACAAACATGAAATAGATATGAAAAATTAATCGGATAAAATTCATTTCTTATTAATTATTTACTATTAAGATAAATGTGATTGAATTAATTGATTAATTAATTAATTATCTTTTATCTTAATGACCATCCAAATTCATTTGGAGACACCCATAATTAATTACATTCATGGAAAATAAATAGAAAAACCCATAATTATAGAATTATTACAATAAATTAAATGATCATTTAAAATTATTTAAAAATATTATTAAATTGTTAAACACAATAGGTTTCAATCAATAAAATAAGTTTTTAATGATGAAATTTACAATTTAATATAATTTTTAATTTTTCCTTTAATTGAGAGACTATATGGTGTGTACTATCCAGATACACGCCATGTACCTCAGTTGTTGTGTATCTAGGGTACATGCTTGGGGTTTAGATGTGTACCTCAGATAGACTACATGGCATGTACTATCCAGTTACACACCATGTGTTCCAATTACCGTGTTCCCAGGATACACACCTGGGTCTTTGGAATGCATCTTAGTCGATTACATGGTGTGTAAAGGCCAACTACATGTCATGTGGTCCGAATTCCATATACCCATGAAACCTACTAAAAGATTCGGGGTTTTCTCAGATGAGAGACTAAATGATGTGTATAGTCTAGCTACATACCATGTATCTCTTATGTCACATGTCCTCTTTTCTCACTGAATGGATTAATGTGTATTTTAGATGCGAGAAATAATGAACTACATATAATGTACACCGCATTCACATCATGTATATTATTAATGCTCCAGCCTGTTAGTATCATGTGGTTTGACTGTGTATAATGACCACATGAATTGCATGAATTTCACCACTAACCCATATAGACCACATGGCGTGTACACCAGCCACATGTTGTGTGCCATGTTGGCCCAGTCTACATGTGGTGTGCAATAAATGCACCATGTGTAATTACTTATCAACATATCATGTATCCTGCGACATGTACAGGTCTAGTACACTTGGGTACGTGATGTACACTCTGGCTACACGCTGTGTAGTCCCATGATATTAGACCAGATTTCTCAGCATTTCCCAATGATATCTCCAGTCACTCTTCATCTTTTCTTAGACCTTTCAGAAAATTAAACACTGAATGAACATGATTAATATATTGATACCATGTTAATTCAAATCATATTAAAGAATTAATAATATGAAATAAAAACCTAAAAAATATTATTCATAGATAAATAAGAAAATAAATAATTATAAATTTGTAATGTGAACGATCTGATACCACTTGAAGGTTGCAGAAATAACAGAAGCACTAGTGGTGGGAGTTATATTTAAAATTTATTTTAAATAAAATTTCCTGGAACCCCATGAGAGGATATTTCATGTTAAATTTATAATTAATTTATTTATATCTAGAAATGATATACCTGATATTAGGACATTAATTCATTGACAATGTTGATCTTCCAAAAAACTTTTGGGATCACCTACATTGTGTAGTAAGGGTTCAAGTACAGAATCCCTTTAATGGTGATCCACACATGATCCTTTGATCTCTGAACAATGCTAATTGATTTCCAAGTGCTATCATAATGAATTAATTGTCTTGCATTGTTCATTTTGATCATTATAAGATCCTTTAATATTGAAGGAGTTATTATCTTTCTTAAAAGTAAGAGAGGATGAATTTGAGAAAGTGAGAGAGATGGAGAGACATAGATAGATAAGCCTGTTGTGAAAAATGATTCTCTATTCTCTAAATTTTTGATTAAGCGACTCACCCCCTACACAATAGATATAACCCTCAGTTTATAAGGGTAGGGTTTAGGTTAAAATATTATTTAATTATATTCCAAATCTTAAATAATATATTAATCTTTAATAAACCACATGCCACATAATAATAAAATTATTATTATTTTGTGACGTGTGCCAATGCGCGCAATGATAAATAATATTTACTGTCTTGTAAATAAATATTTATGAATGGACACAGTCTTGGTATGTTTATCCTCCTCGACATTGTTTCTCCCTGAGGTGACGTGTGTATGGGTGGATGAAATGATCTGACGAGAATCATCACTCATCTATTATGGTAGAGAGCTTCAGATCGCTATCTCTATTTTGGCATGATATGCATTATTATTTTTAGGGGGAATTGGATTGTCCCTACATGGACTAGGAAGTTTATCCCTTCTGCATTATGAAGGAGGTTCCACAGTCAAATGGTACCATCAGGTGATTGCATGGGGTTAAGTATTTGTGCAATCAGTCCTCTTAGGATATTACTTCCTCAGATGGTCTCCAACAGGTTTATTCGTGGATCCAAAAACACCCAACAACCCTGGTATCCATGATTCATGGACCTGTTTTCCAAAGGTTGGTGCTAGTTGGATGACGATTTTTCCAATGACACTTAAGGACTCCATTGGTTGATAGGATGTGAGGTCAGGCTCATCACACCCATTTGGGGATAATTATTACCTATTTCAGGACTCTCTTATAGATTTAAGTCATATTCATATGTTTGTGAATCCTAGGTTCATTCCCAAAGAGTGTATCCACGGGCTACCCCTGGGTTGTAGGGTCATCATGGATATACATAGATTTGATGCTACAGAGTAAATGATAACTTAATACATGTAATATGGCACTGTAGATTTTATCATCATCCGGGAGAGATGGAATATGGTTTGATGTTGGGTCGGAACCATTAGATGGGATTCCTACATATCCTCGTGAGAGGAATTAGAGCCCATGTAGTTTGGTTAGCTCGGGGATTGGACGTAGGAGGATGCCTATTAGTTGGGGGCCTAATTGGGTGGACACTTTTTGAAGGGAACCCCTTTGATCTCGGGCCTTCAAGCAGGCATCCTATGTATCCTGGTTTGAATAGGAATCAAAGTTCTCGTAGTTCATTTTGGGTGGGTCTTATGCATGAAAGTTTTCCGTTTGGGGGGACATTATTGGGTGGAACCTTTTTGAAGGGCACCCCTTTGAGCTTGGGCCTTCAAGTAGACATCCTACATATCTTGGTTTGAACATGAATCAGAGTTCTTGTAGTTCAAGATATGAGGTTGTTTGTGTGGATATTGAGATCATAAAAAATATCTAAGCCCATGTGATTCATAATCTGTGTGATAAATAAGAGGATGTGAGAGATTCAAAAAACCACACACCTTCTCTCCCATTGATGGAAGAGGCTAGGCATACAACAGAAGAAGCTGAGGCGATGGTGGGTGAGGGTGTAGAGTGATGAAACTTTCAATGTAGGATGACATTGGAGGTCATGTGGCTCGACTCTCGGATGGTTAGGGACTTACCTCAATGGGAGTTACCCTTTGTGGAACCATGAGGAGGATCTCGACTCATGACGATTTGAAGGTTTGGTTGGGTCTTACACTAAGAGGATGCCCATTTGTTAGGACTGTGTAGATGTCATGATTACCACCAACCTCTAAACCCACAGAGTCATGTTCGGTGTGAGAAACAAGAGGGGGTAGCGGATCTGAAGACCGCATGTCCTATATCATCTATTGGTAGATGGTACTATAGATGGGAGAGAGAGGGAATTTGAACATGAAACCCTCACCCGTGTTGATATCCAGGGTAGTAAAATCTTTGCGATATATTTAGAAACATCTTGAGCTGAGGAAAAGAGGGTGAAGAGTGACACCTCTCACAAAAGTCTATGGTCTTACCTTAGGATGAGTGCCCTTAAGATTTCATATGAGGTATATTATAGTTTAAATTAATACATATTGGATGATGGAATCACAGTTTAATGTCGTGTTGTAGGGATGAGTTCCATACAGTTTAACTTCATATGGATAGAAATATTTGAGGTCTTATAGTTTAGGGACATGCGATGAGAACCACTTGTTATATAAACCCTGATTAACTGGAGGAAAATCATGTTTCGATATTCCAATGTGCCTTGAACATGAGAGGGATGGAATGTGTAAACCATGATTATGGAGGATATCAGATTAGGAGAAATGATATGAGGCATGGAAGCCATTGAGGCATAGAGAGTTAGGAGAGGCCTCTCCTAAGGATGAATTTTTCTCTTGTTGATAGACCATTTTTATGGGAAACATATGCAGATCCACCGGGGCATGATGTGCATAGTCAAGCAAAGGTATCCTCAGGACACTGACCTTCCATTTATAATGGACGGGGAGGTTTATAAAGATCCTAAATCACCCGATATACTACAGTTTAAAGTCATATAAAATGGAAGATGGAATCACAATTTAATTTTGTGTTTTAGGAAATAATACCATACAATTTAACATCATGTGGTCAGGATGATAACTCATAGTTTAGGGTCATAGAATTTGGACCATTTGTTATTGAATCCATGATTAGCTGTAAGATTATCGGGCTGGGATGTTCTGACATTCCTTGAACATGAGAGGGAAGGAAAGTGTAAATCGTGACTCTAGGGATTCTATGATCAAGAGAAATGATATGGGGCATGAAATACATTGAGTATATAGAGGTAGGAAAGGACTTTCCTGAGGAATAATTTTCCTTTGGTTGAAGACTATTTTGTAGGAAATATATGCAGAGCCACTGAGGCATGATGTGAAAAGTCAAACAAAGGTGTCTGTAGGACACTGGACTTCCACTTCTGATGGCCATGTAGGTTTATAAGGATCCAAAATCACTAGAGACACAAAGTTTGATGGATGGAAAGGATGTGTCCGGAAATTTAAGAAACATTTAGGCTGTGATTGTCCATGGAGTTCTGGGTCAACCTGGAATAGGAGGTAGATGATAGGGTTTTAGGAGTCTCATAAGGACTGGTTTGACTCATGGTATTTGAGGGGAGGATATTGGGATGACATAAGGTCACAATGGAAAATGTCGTTGACCCACCCCAAAAAGTTTGCGGTGTGACTCTCCATTTTACATGGGGGTCAGTGATAGTAGTGAAGGGACCGCCCCAACAATGATCTTGAGTGGGGGTGAGGGGGTGAATCCCCCACTATATGAACTAGTGGTCACAAATGGTTTCCTACATAGGGCTGTCTGCTTAAGATTTGTCCATGTAGGAACGTCCCTATAAGAGTTGGATGTGAACTTTCTGTCTGCATAGGGAACTATTTGCAAAGGAGCTGTCCACGTAGGATGGTACCCAGACTGTTTTTAGCATAGGATCTTCCATAAACCATTGGAAAGATAAGAGCTGGTTGCGAACTATTTTACACAAAGGGATGTCTGTGTACTACATTCTGCATAGGGAGTCCACGAACCATTTTTATTGTATTTTTTTATTGGTTTTCTAGTTGGATGTGGAGGTTCTTATGAATACGATTTGTGGGAAGGATTTCCATGAAGTGACACCTAAATATGGTTCAAAGGATGGAGTCCGTGAACTGCATATGGTTCATGGGATGGAATCTGCAAACAACTTCAGATGTGGGATGGAGTCCCACAAACTTCTTTGAGTGCGGGAGAAATTTCTCCTGCACCCTCTATGTTCTTTGTCCCCTTTTTTCCCATCATAGATCTCTCTCTATGTCTTCTTCAACCCATCATTTTTTAGTTTCCCTGGTGGTCCTTTTATAGAGTGTCGGGGAAGATTTATCTATGATTCATGCAACACCTTTTATGGAAGCTCATGGAGGAAATCTGGCATGCAGATGACTCGGTCAACCGCGATTTTTGGAGGTGTGGGATGTCTTAGACTTCTCCTCATCCACGAACCACATCATTCATGGGGATGGTGTGCGGGGAGTATCTATGTCAGATTCTTACCAGTGAAAATAGTTCGTGGTGACTTAGGTTCGTGGGTGGAAATTCATCGCGGACAGTTTCGTTCACTGGACAACACCTCATGGTCTAGCGCATCGTAGGCCATCCACATACCGGTAATTTGTGGTTTATACCTTCCATGAACATTTCTCGGTAATCAGTGCACAAATAGGATTGGGTATTTTTCCAAACCTAATTTCTTCAATTTTCTCCTCAATTTTTCAATCCAATCATGTATTTATTTGTTTCTCCCAACTTATGGGTGTATTTTCCTTACCTTTTCAAGATTTTTAGGACCCTACAGACATTTATTGAATACCACAAAAAAATTTAATTTAAATATTTTATTCATCAATAAATATTTGTTATCGATAAAACATGAATAAAATTATTCCTCAGTCTTGGAAATAATATTCATTCTATTAATTAAATTAAAATATAATTTAATCAAGATCAAAGAAAAAACTTAGTGTGTCTATATAGGATTATTTCTTATTGGCATTAGGAGGTCTTGCATAAAGTCCAAGATTAATGTCTAGTAATGGGTCAAGGAACCCAAGAGAAAGAACTTAATGTTACAACAACAACATACACATACGAATGCTCACTGTGTAATTTAATCTCTTTGTCTCAATATCTAATCAAGAAGGTTTCACATTTGTGTCACCAATCTATATAATCAATATATATTTATTTTAATATCTAAAATAAACATGTCGTTACACTATATCCATGAAATTTAATGAGATGTTTCTATTCCCATTAAAGGACAAGATATCAACTTCCATAAAGATGGAAGGGAAAAATCCTTCATCAAATTATCCATTAATAGCATGTCAATTGTGACGCACCCAACATACCCTACCTCAACATGAACACATGACATCATGGTTTTCATCAAAAACTCTAAGTGTGCAAGTAATGAAATGAATTAATTACAATATTCTAATGTGTAACGCCCTAACCCCAGAAGCCTAGAGTCAGTGCATTATTTTAATACATTGGCATGATTACAAGGAATCAAGTCCCAAAAGACCGATCAGTTTAGAAGTCTTGGAAAATAGATTACATACATGAATGTTACATTACACATTATAAAATAAAACACAATATAAATTATCCTTTGAGAATGTCATTAATCCCTTAGATTAACCCTGATTATCAATCATAAAACAATTCTTGGAATCCTGGGAGAATAAAAATAAGAAAGGAGTGAGCTCAAATGCTCAGTAAGAGTAAGAAATATAGTGGAAGATAACATAAACATTAGGAATGGTGAATAATTGAAAACACATGCCTTTACAAATAATAAACATAAACACTTTATGGAAGGAATATGAGCTGAGTAAATAATGCCATAATAAAACATAGTCATGAGTATTATACTAGTCTAATAACCACATGAACCATCAATAATATTTTCATAATGAGGGAATGTATAATGAGAGACATTATGAAACATTTTTTCAAGGCCTTGTATAAGGCCCCAGCCTTAAACATTACTTAATCTTGAGTTATTACAAGATTACACATTGAGGATCTTTTCAGGTTTAGAGTTTTAGAGAATTAGATCATAAAACTTTCATTACATTCCACATTTAAACAAAGTGGTTACATAAAAGATAGTATTAATTTTTCCCATCAATGAAAACATATTTAAAAAAAACATGGATTCTTCCTTGACACTTCCTTGAAACTATCATCATATCATGTACCTTTCCCTTGACTTGTGAAAAACATTTCAAAAACTTGGGATGAGCATAAAAAGCTCAGTAAGGGATATAAAAATATGGAAAGGAAACATGAGTACATGTATACATAAGAATCAATGAAATCATAATTTACTCATAAAACATAAGCACTTTAACACACCTCATCAAATCATGAATAAATCATAGAAATAATAAGACATAAAGGTAACTTGAGGCATTCATAACATTCTTACGTAGGGAGTAACCCTCTTGGTTACGTTTGGAATACCCATCACAGTATATTCCCTAAATCTCTTCAGAGAAACCTCAATGTTTAACTCCTTCGCATTACCCAATGCATTGGAGAGATATATCGGGCTCACCTGCCCTTAGTTTATCACGGAACCACCCGTCTTCATAAACAATTCCCAAGAACCATAACATAATCATATCACATAAAACATGCATAAAGGAAACATAACATTTCCACATTTCAATCACAAGATATCAATACAACACATTGATATAATAAAAACATTATGAAAACCATTTTCAATACCAAAATAAAATAAAATTAAAATAGGGTATTTATTTTTCTTTTAAAAAAAATTTATGGCTTGTAGAGGAAGCCGAAACTCAAATAATGGTCACGGTGGCGGAGAAGTCGTTGTCGCCGCATATATACAACAAAAACATTCCCTTTAGTCATTTGGTAATCGATTCGTATAAAAAAGATTCCTTTTGAATAAATGTAAAAGTCAAAGGGGTTTATACACCGTATAAAGGAAGGTTGTGTATAAAACAAAATATGCCTCAATGAAAGGAGATTGAGACGAAGTCCCATACCTCGGGTCCGACTTGACTCGATCATTCTTTAAAGTCCTGAATAATAAAATTGAGTTAATTTATAATTGATTAAGAAACTTTTTCAAGTTCATTATTACTTTTATATCACTTATTACCATGTTATAAACATTATGTAATCATTTAAGTTAATAATATTTGTTTTGTCTATATTTGGTTCTTAAGTCGAAAGTGGACTTCTTACAATTACATGTTGTTCGTATGGTCAAAGGTTCATTATATCCAAAATGATATTCATGATTTGGATATCATATATATCATATATATACATAATATACATGTATTTATAATATTACATAATCATTTATAGGTAAGAAATGAAATTCACCGTTCATGGAGACGGTAAGCCGTACGTACGCATGAATACTACTTTCATTTCTATGTTATATTAATGGAATTAAAACTAAATGATAGGTATGTATATTTTAATTCCAGAATTATATTCATCATTTATATGTAACATAAATCATATATAATAACTTTAAATCCATCCTTTATACGTCCCACATATGGCATTAACGAATCAAATCACTTGAGGGGGCGGTAGTCCGCATTTCCTAAAATGAAGATATCGCGTATACCCATAATGGAAACCATAAAGGTATGCCATAAATGAAAAATACAGAAGATTAAGTAAAACATAAGCATATTATATATCATATATAAGTATAGTTACATCTTAATGTCCACCTTTAGAGGTGTTATATGAGTGTTGAACAATCATCATTTCGTGAGGCAGAAATTCACCATCCACAGAAACAGTATGTTCTTTAACCATTAGATGTAGGTGTGTGTAAGTGTAGATAGAATCCTTATTATAAAAAAAATCCTAGTATATGTAAGATAATTGTGTTGTTACAAAAGAAATGAATAAAAAGAGTTTAGGGGGTTGGAGAAGCAAAATAAAACATAAGAACACAAGAGAAGATACTACCTTTAAATCGGGTAACTCTTTTTGATTTGAGCTCAAAGGCTTCCTTAGGAAGACTTCTGCCCAAAGTGAGGATTCTAAGAGTAAGAAAGGGACGTGGAGAGACAAAATGAGCAGGGTTTGTCCAAGCCAAAGGCTTTGGAAGTGTGGGTAAGGTGGTATAGGTGGGGGCCTTTTATAAGAGGAGAGGAGAGGCACTCTTGGAAAGTTACAAAATGTTACTTTATTTTCAAATGAGTTTTGGATTTTAAAGGTCACACATTGATGTATTTAGAGGATAAGGTGATAAGGGTTATAAATCCACCCATAAAATAGGTTTTTGAAAAGTTTAGGTCTTAGATTTTACATTATCTTTTCATTTTATTTAAATCGTTAAATAATGAGGTAATCGCTGCATCATCATGATGTCATAAATAATTTAATTTATTTAATGTCTAAAAATTATATAAAAAATAATATGATGTAGGAAAACTTTTTATATTTCCAATGAATATTTATAGTAAAAAATCTGACTTGTATAACCCCATTTAAAAATTGTTTTAGTAAAACAACTCATGTTTGTGTCATTTTTACTTTAACATTAAATTAAAAGATATTAATGTCATTTTCCTACCAAAGTGGCTCCATGGGGTCCCCAAGTTGACCCATGGATTGTCTTGGTCGGCCATGACACATAAAATAAGGGTAGGACATGTGTCAAGTTCATTTCATATTATTAAAACATTATTCTTACTTTAAATTACACTAATTACCTCTAATCGTGATTAAAAACTTAAAAGTTACTATTCACCAAAAAATTATTTTAATCCCATTGAACGAAATTTTAATTCTTAATGACAACCATGTATGTTGGATTTTTGAAATTCAAAACACAGAGGTGGTAAAATTTCATTTAAATGAAAAATTAGTTTTTACAAGTACCACTTAGTGGTTTCACTATTCATCAAAAATTGAAGTTTTCCAGAAAAATACCAAAACTTCACCCTAAGCTATATTTGATATTCCGAATTCAAAAATGATGTCTATTTTAAAAAATTCAAAAAATATAAGTTTCATTAATTAATTTAATAATTAATTCCCGCTGTTAGAGCAAATAGCGTGTTTTTATGAAACAATAAGTATCAAAAGATTGACACTAGTTTAAGTCCGATTTCAAAGCGAAATTAATTCCAAAGAACACTATTGAATTTAATGGTAAAAATATATTATAATTTCACTTTAAAAACAATTCAAAAGATAATCTAATCATATAAATAAATTAGATTAAAAAGAGGTTTTGAATTAAAATACAACATTTTTCACTATTCATTAAAAAATGAACTTTATCGGAAAAATACCAAAAATTCAAACAAAGTAAATTTTGATGTCCCAATCATAAAGAATAAGTTTATTTTGACAAACATAGCTTATAAAATTGTCAAAAGATAGATTTAAAAATGGTTTTCCATCAAAAGGCGGTAAAACAATCTTTTAAAAATATTAGGGTATTCCATGCTTAAGATTGGATTTATTCTCATTTTAAGCCTCTAAAACACTATATAATTCATTAATAGACATAGATAAAAATATCTATTATTCATTACTTACTTGGGATGTTACACCTTGGAAAAGACGTCTAAAAATGATTAAGGCCTCATCCAAAACCATATATAAAATTGGGAAAGACCTCAACCAATTCTACGTTTAATTGTCTCATGAGACCTACCAATGTATCTAGGAGCTATAGTGGGATCCACCCATCACTTAATAAGTCCAAAAAATTCCTAATATGAAAAGGTTGAAATATAACATAAACATTCATATTAAAACCAGTATACGAAATGTCAATACTTTAACCATAAACCATGAATGGTATAAAAATAACACATCCACAATCATATCATAACTTATTCAATACAATATTGAAGATTGTATTTATAATAAATCAACCTCAATCAAGAATAATATTCAAAAATAATGTTGACATAGTTGAAAATGATTTGTAAAACCCTTTGAGAGAAATATCCCTTTTTCATGAAAACATTTAAAAGTCACACAATTTAGAAAGGAAGAAATTTAAATACATTTTTGAATCAAAGTGTCCCATACCACTTTGAAACTTTTAAAGGAATTAAAATTTTAAAAACATTCATGTCTATATAAATAAATCCTTAAAAACCATTTTGAAAACATGGACATTAATGAGAATGTTTTAGAAGAATAAATATTTAAACCATTTAAAATGATGATCTAGTTAAAGAGTACCTTCCATAAAACCTTAAAATATTCCTTTTGAAAATATTTTTATGAAACACGGATGTGGATGATAAAGAGGTCCTAGTAGATAGTCACGTAAAAACAACCTCAAATAATGAAGAGATTGTAGAATTAACCCTTACCTTTTAATTTTCCTTGGTCGAGGGTACGTTAAACTTATGTATAATAGTTAAATTATTTTTATTAAATTATAAAAGAACCATATACATAAATATGATATTATATATGATCTTCTAATATTGCTTTGTTAATAATATTTTAGTATTATCGTCGTTTCTGCAGTTAACTGATTCGTTTTCCTTTGTATGTTTTGTTACATAAGACATGTTTGTTATGGATAGGATGTATTTGATTCATATCCAGAATGATATTAAGTTCTTAAAAATTATTTTTAATCATCAAATGAAAATTATTCTTGAATGGTTACGATGGGGAAATGAATCTCATCACGTTCGTGGAGATGGTAATCCATACGTACGCATGAGTGACAATATCAATATTTTGATATTAAAATCATATGTAAATAGATGTTATATCATATATACAGAATAATTAACATATTATATTTATTATTTAAATCAATTATACATCATTATTATACCCATCCAAAAAAATAATGTATTGAATAACAACTACACCACGACGTGGAGACGGTAAGCCGTACGTACACACGTATGGTTACTTTGTCATTTATAGGATGGATAGAATAAAGAATATGGTTTTACCATATTTATAATAAAATCACAGTATTTAGGAGGTACTGTAGTTATTATTTTGGTTTGTAAACAACAGAGAAAGAGGAAGTGGAAGAAGAAAAGAACTTGAAAAAGGGTGGTGAAATTATTACCTCTTCTTCAGGTTCTTCCTATTGATTTGATCAAAAGGGCTCCTTAGGTTGGATTTATGATCAAACTAAGGCACCTAGGTTGAAGTGAGGGAAGTTGGGAGGATATTTGGGTAGGTTTTGGGTGAGACAAATGGCTTTGGAGGTGTGATTTGGAGAGAAGGGGAAATGCCCTTTTATAAGAGGGGTGATGGTCACTTTAGGAAAAGATTAAAATATTAATTTATTATACAATAATATTCGTTTTATAATGGCTAAAAATGAATTTATTTTGAGAATTATGTGGTTATGGGTTGAAATACTCTCAAATAATAGGTTTTATACAAGTTTAGGTTACCATTTTAACCTTATCTTTTAGATTTAACTCTTAGTTAAATAGTTTAACTTTTACCGTGTCTTCTTGTATTCTTACACTATATTGTTAATAAACTTACTATGAACTTCCAAGAGAACCTAAAGTGATTAATTAATGAAATATATAATATTATTTAATCCCTTTGGCCAGACCTTATATTTTTATGAATATTACATCAACCAATAATATAGTATTTGTTTTAAAAAATAATTTATGTCAATTTTGACACTATTTGGTATTTTATTTTTGTGAAAGTCATAACAACCTTATCAATTCGAACAAAATTTATCTAATCAATAATAACATGAAATATTAACCTAGAAAATTCATGGATGGCATAAAATTTTTTAAATTCTATTTATTTTAATATTTATAATATAAACTATTTTAATATTTCATTAAGAATGTAATTATTGCATCATCATTGTGTCATAAATAAATTTAATTATTTAATATCTAAAAATTATAAATAAAATACAATTATGTAGGAAATATTTTTTTGTTTCTAATGAATATTTATAGTCGAAATTATCTTATGCGTAACCCTATATTAAAAATGGTTTAGTTATTAAACTTTGAATTTAACACTTTTAACTCTTCTTTAAATAAAATAATAATAAATGTCCTAATCTAATCCAAGTGGACCTAAAGGATCATATTTTATTCATAAGGTTTTTTTGGGTCAAATTAAACTTATCTAATAGAATTATTATATATGTTATAGAAATTATAATATCATTTTTACCCTTAATTACTCTATTTACTTTTAACCGTGGTAAATAAAAGTCAAAAGTTACTATTCACCAAAAATTATTTTCATATTATTGAACCAAATTTTACTTAATAATGTTAACCGTGTCTCTCTAATTTTTTAAATTCAACTCACAGAAGCGGTAAAATTAAGTTTTATGCAAATTTTCAAATGCTCCTAGAAGGTGAGTAAAAGACGGTAAAAAGTTCAATAAAATTTTATATATCTAAATTATTATAAAATGAATCCAATGAATTACATTGAAAATATATAGGTATTATGTATCTATTTTGACCTAAAATAAAATAAATTAAAATAACTAATTACTTAAATAAAAATTCAGTTTTAAACAATAACGCAGTGTTTTTCAGTATTCATCAGAAAATTGAAAGTTTTCAGAAAAATACCAAAAATTCACCCTAAGATAATATTGATTTTATGAATTCAAAAATGAAGTCTATTTTAAAAAATTCAAAACATAGAAGTTTCATTTATCAATTTAAAATTAATTCTCATTGTCAAAACCAAAAAGTGTGTTTTTAAAAAGTAAAAACTATCAAAAGATTGACATGTGTTTATGTCAAATTTAAATGTGAAATTACTTATAATGACCAACACTGTATTAAATGATAAAAATATAATATAATTATACTTCCAAACCATTCAAATGTATAATTTAACACTATAAATTATTTTTATTTAAAAATTTCTTTTCAATTAAAATTTAGTATTTTTCACTATTTACCCAAATATGAAAGTTATCAGAAAAACACCAAAAATTTATAGAAGATAAATTTTTATGTCCCGATTCTAATGAAGACATTTATTTTGTCAAATTTAATATATAAAAGTGTCAAATATTGGATTTAAAAAGGTTTCACCATTAAAAGGTGGTAAAATTTCATTTTCTGAAAAATACTACCTTTATCTGAAAAAAATGAATTTGTTCTTATATTATGGCTAAGAAACACATAATATGGATGTTAAAATTATATGGAATTTATAAAATTTAAAATTCAGTTAATACTATTCATAACCGCTTTTGAATGGATAGTTTGATAAGTCGTGATGCGCTTGAAATCGGTGTTGCGTGTAGCGCAAGTTATTGAATTGCTTTGAAGAAATAACGTACTATGAAATATTAGGGTGTTACATAAGGACCATTAACACACTCACAGATAGGAATATCTGATGATAGAAAAACATGCAAAATTCCTACTGGAAAGTCTATTCTCATAATCACCATTCCTGAATATTACCAAGTGTGAAATTCATTTGAATAATCCTCATCCGCTTACGAACACTCATACCTGATAGTGTAAATACTATGTGTCCCATAATAGTACATTATCCAACTATAGAACTAAGTTTAAGAATATTTTCATGGAATTTCATGGTTCTCATCATAGTAGGGAACTTATACAACCTGATCAATTAGAAATATACTCTAGGAAATTATTACATTAAATTCGTGAATAAAAATGAAAAATATGTAATAAGATGGAATTAATATTCAAATTATCGAATATACATGCAATCAAAGTATAAACAGTTGTTCCTAGGACACCAAATCCAAAAGTTTTCTCTTGATTTTTTTATTTTTTTTCACTAATCTCCTATGATTATTTAAATTCAATTTTACCCATATTTGACTTTCTATAAAAATGTTTCAAAGGAATCTTCCTATCATTTTATAAATGAGGTACTTTTTGACTTTTTACAAAAGTGGGAAAGGAATGTTTTCTTTTTTACTTATATGGTATGAATATAATTTCCCATCGCTATGACCGATCAATGTTTTGAAGATTCCTTTACAAGTTTTTAAGGTTTATTTCAAAGAAAATTCTTTCCTTAATATTTGAGAAATTTTTAGATTTAAATAAGTGATTTCAAGGTGAAAAGTGTATTTTTCTCTAGAAATAATCCAATGATTCTTTTAAGGTAATTTTCATCTATGATAACATTCATTGATGTTAATTATGTTTTACTGAGGTTATGCTCCAATGATGTCATCCTTATTCTGTATATGGATGGTCTATGATTATGATGATGAGATGTTTATCAAATAATATTATTTTCTATAGGTAATTCTATGATGATATGAAGAATTCTTTATGATCTCAGGATATTTATATGAATGAATTATGATTATGTGATGATTGGGTCCATTTTGGCTCTCCAATGCATTGGGTAAAGTGATATTGATTTCTTATAATATGACGATGATAAACATGGACATGATTGTGAATAGATTTATTAACATATTGATGCATGATTATGATTTCTTTCTATCTATTATCATAGGAAAATATGTGGAAATGATTATGAATAACTTTGTTCACATTTTGATGTGTGAGTTTGATCACTTTCTAGCTATGCTCACAAGATTATGCATGGACATGATTTAATTTAGCTATGTTCATAAGATTATGTTTTCTTATTCTTATGATGCCACATGTTGATTAATGATTTGACACCCTTATTGATCATGCTTATTGATATGAATTGATTTTGATGCTTATGATATTTTTTTTGGTTATGAATATTTTATGCTGAGAACATGCACAAGAATATGTCATCATACCCTTATGATCATATTATCCTATAATGATTGATATCTCCCATGTTTACCCTTACCGAGCATTTGATCTCACCCTTTCTTATGTTTCCTTTCCCCAAGTTATGAAGAAATGTTCTAAGTAGGGTATGTCCAAGAAGAGTGTTATATGGGAAGATTTTGTGGGATATGTTGAAGATATTTAATGAAATAATAAGATTATGTATCTAGTATCCAATGATACTAATTATTCACACTCCTCAAGTATGTACTATTGTGGAATGTACTGAATATCCATTTTAAATGATGCAATATTTATATATGTTGTTCTTGGATCACTTTAGTTGGTATTAGAGGACATGTTTAGTTAATATTTAGAGATTAGGGTTAGAAAACTTTAGTGAGAACCCTGGAGATAAGTCTAAGTATAGGATAACATCCTAAAATTTGGTAATAACCATGGATAACCTAGGTTAAACCTAAGGTTCCATAGATTGAAATGAAGGTGTCATGACTTAGACATCTTATGAATGATATTTCATGATTATATGACAACTCATTCTGATTATTATAATTTGATGCTTACACTATGTTTTTGGTATTAGTCAATCAATACTACAAAGAGCGCTATATACAGTGTTGAGCTTTATCGGTGCTAGAAAAAAGTGCTGATAAAAGGTTCCTTTTATCAGTGCTAAAAAGCATGGATAAAAGGTAGCCTTTATCAGCATTTTTTAGCACTGATAAAAAGTTACCTTTATCAATGTTTTTTAGCACTCATAAAAGGTATCATTTATCAGTGCTTTATTTTTAGCGCTAATAAAGGGTATCCTTTATCTATGCATCTTTAACATTGATAAAGGTCCTGATTGCGCGACGAGTCCCACATCAAAACAACTCACAAGAGATCACTTCTTTATATATCATTCCGCCACATACAATGCTCAGAAGACTACTATGGGGATGGGCTCTCGCATACATTGCACACACATACATGGGCCCTCCATAGGCCCATACGGTCCTTGTCCCATCCTATGCTTAACCTAGGCCTTTGCCCACCTTCATACTCCCATTTGGGTCCTACACGACCCTGCCCGACCTAATCCAGTCCTGATTTTTTTTATACAAACCAAAAAAAAAATACCAATATTAAAAATAATAAAAAATTGAAACAATTAAACAAATAAAAATTAAAAATGAATAAATATAAAAAATATTAATTTTTATTAAATAATTATCAATAAATTTAATATATATATACATATAAATTATAAATATTTATAAATAGTATATACTAAATATAAATATATAAAATGAATAAAATGAAATAATTAAATAAATAAAAATTAAAAATGATTAAATTAAAAAATATTACTTTTTTTATTAATTAAATAATTATTCATAAAATGAATATATTTAATATACATATATATAAATTATAAATATAAATAAATAGTATATAATAAATATAGATATATAAAATGAATAAATGGTAATAATTAAACAAAAAATTAATAAATTAATAAATTATAATAACTGATCAAAAAAACTAAAAAATGAATAAATTACAAAATTATTAAATTAATTATTAATGAAATAATTATTAATTAAAATAAATAATTTTAATATATATATATATATATATTAATTATAAATAGTAATAAATAATATATAATAAATATAAATATAGAAAATGAATAAAATGTAATAATTAAAAACATATTAATGTCTTATTCATTTTTAATGGTTTTTATACATAATTATCCATTAATACATTTAATATAGAAATATATTCATATGTATATATATATCAATATATATATATATATAATATTTTCTAAAATACGATTTATATAATGAAAAATATTTATGCTTACATTAAACAAGTCATATATTTAGTGAAGAATAGTTTATAATTAAAAAATAATATTAAATAAAAATATTTATTAATTGTATCAAGTAATGAAAATTAATTGAATGTCATTTGATTTTTTAATTTAACATATATCAAACATGTGTTAAATTTATTTTACACACATACATATATAATTACTGTATTTTTATACACAACGCACACACACAAATATCTATATAATTAATGAAATCTTATATAGAAACACACACACATAATATTTATGTCATTTATTCAAATTTTAATATTTCTTTTAGAATTTCATTTAGTAACATGATACATTTAATGAATTATGTTTTTAATCGGTAAATTTTATTTAATTAGTTTTAATATTATTATAGTTAGGTATTATTTATTGATTTTTAATATATATATATATTTTTATTTTTAGAATTTAATCATTTTATAATATTTATTTAGATATATTTATTTACTATGTTTTAATATTTTCAATATGTATTCATCTTTATTTCAATATATATCCACAATTTCTTAATAATTTATATTAAATTAATAAAAATTATCCATTTTTTAATATTTTTAAAGTGTACTCATTTTTAATTATTCAATTTCACTCATTTTTAACATGCATGCATTTAAGATTATATAATCATTAATAATGTTAAAAATATATTTGTAAATAAATATTTATACATAAATATATTTATAAATGTATATTTACTATATTTATAAATTTATAATTATAAATAAATAAATATTATTTTTTAAAAGTATTTATATAATGATAATTAAATAATTATATATTTAAATGATTATAAAATTATAATAAATATATTTATATAATGAATATATTTATTATATTTATATTTATATTTATATATATTTATTAAATACATATATATATATAATTATATAAATATATAAATATATATAATTATATAAATATATAAATATATATATATATATATATATTATTTTTTTAAAGTATTTATATAATTATAAATAAATAATTATATATTTAAATAATTATAAAATTATTATTAAAATATTTAAATAATGAATATATTTATTATATTTATATTTATATATATATATATTTATTATATATATATATATATAATTATATAAATATATATAATTATATAAATATATTTATAATTATATAATTATAATAAATATATTTAAATAATGAATATATTTACTATATTTATATTTATATATTTATTAAATATATATATAATTATATAAATATATAAAATGGTATAAACATATTTATAATTATGAATAAATAATTATAAATATATTTACAAATATATTTATTTATAAATATATTTATTAATGTATATTTACTATATTTATAAAATTATATATTTATAATTATAAACAAATAAATATTCTTCTAAAAATTATTTATATAATTATAAATAAATAATTATATATTTAAATAATTATAAAATTATAATAAATATATTTAAATAATGAATATTTTAATATATTTATTATATATATAATTATATAAATATATATAATGATATAAATACATTTATATTCCCATAAAAATATTTATATATATATTTACACATATTTTTCTATATAATTATAATTATAAATCATTTATCAGTGCTAAAGAAGTGTTGATAAAGATATCTTTTATCAGCACTTATTATTTTAGCACTGATAAAAGGTATCTTTATCAATGCTTTTTTGAAAGCACTAATAAAACACTGCCTGATCTATTTAAGAGAACCCTAACCGATCCGATTTTAGTTATGACTCTGAAGCTCTCACGAAAGTCCAGTGCTATCGTCGCTCCCCCTCAACTTTCTCTCGGATGAATCAAGCCTCAAATCTAAGGTATATTATTTTTTTCTCCTCCTCTTGCGTTGCTTGCTTGTTCGGGTTCCGCGATGTGCGTTAGTGTAGCTTTTTCTTGGATCGATGCTCTTATGGGTTCTCCGTTTAGGGTATCTACTCCTCATTCAAATACTATTGATTTCACAATCTTAGATGATCAAAACCTCACCCTTCAAGTTCAATGAGCCACCTGCAATTGGTTTGGGTTCCTTAGGAATTTTAGCTCTGTAATCATATCTTCCTCTTTTTTTCTGTCACTGTGCAATGATTTAGGGCATAAGAGCTCCCTTATATATGGAACATGTTCCCTGCTATATGGATTCAGTATCATTCCACTTAGTATAATGTAAACTCTCTTCATGCTTAAGGTTTTGAGGAAGTTTCAAAAAAACAAAACATCTTTATGCCAAAAATATTATAATTACAATTTTGGTATTTTTTATCGGATATATTAATTGAATATTATGTTAGGGGTTAATGAAAAATCTAAATAATATTTTTTTAGTTTATTGAATCCATTGAATTTTGAAAAATCATAGGTGAATCTGATCTTTTCTTATGATAGTGGATGATATATTTGTTATTTTGTTCTTTTAATTTTATATAAATTATAAATTTATTTGAAATTGATGATGCTTTGGTTCTGAATAATTTTTATATTGGTTGATGAAAATAGTTCATTGAAATTTTTTTAGACATCATAATTGTTTTTTCAGAAAATTTATTTTTTTAATGTTATAAGTCTATCAGAATTTCTAAAAATGTTATTTAGGAAAATCACTTCATGGTTTATTTAATTTTGATAAATCAATGTCATTATAAAATAATGATATTGTGATATATTATAAAAAAATATTTAAATTTAAAATGATAAAATGTTTTGGAATGATTTTTTGAACCAAATGAATAATGGATGTGTTGATCATGAAATTATTTAATATAATGTTTCTTGTTTTTGAATAATAATTTGAAAAATGATTTCAAAATGATGTCTTGAGAAATAATCTTAACCCGAGTCCAGTAGATTCCTTATTTAGAATGTGGGATAAAGGCCCCACCTAAAGGTTGATAGATTCTATGTTTATATGGAGGGTCTAAAACTCTAACTCGCCCTCAATGTTGGTAGATTCTATGTTCATATTGAGGGTTTAGAGTAGATTTTAAATTTGGATTATAATCTCTTTTATATATGAATTTGTTCATTTGAAAATGTGATCTTTATTAGAGTTTTACTTATATTTATAATGGAAATTATTGCTAAAGATGGTTATGGAATTAAGGGATTCTCACTAAGCAGCCAACTCTTCCACATTCCTTTTCCAACATAGGACAATTACTCCATCACATGTCTAATGATTTCCAACTTCAACTTTATTATTCTTTAAAAAACATTGAATTTTCCTGTACATCAACATCCAATTCATAAAAATATAACTTCAAACCATGGGAATTTCTCTAATCAATTTAGTTTGTTATATTTAAAATTCACAATACTTAAGAAAATAGTTCTTTGAAAAAATAACACATTTTAATATTAAATTATTTTAACCACCTCCTATAAAATTTAATTATTCATATTCAAACCATTTAATATTTTTTGTTTTCCAATATATTTATTAGTGATTATTAGATTAATATATATTTGTAAGTGATTCATTTGAGTAAGAAATCCATTTTATTAACATTTTTAATAAGATATTTTATAATTATACATGAAATAATGATTTGAAATCCCTTGATTTATGATGTAAAGTGTATCAGAACATGGTAAATGGGAATAAATGATAGGGAAAAAATTTATTCTGGAAGTGGATACACCTCATTGGTAAGATTTCATAATTAAAGGAAAGAAGGATCAAGGGTTGACCAATACTTTTTAGTGGTCAAATGTCCTATATGATTTCAATTGCTCACTAATTTTTCTAGATCTTTGAATTAATCATATGTGACATTTATCCAATGAAAGGTGATGGTCACCTAAACTTTACCACTCCTTTAAATATCCACTGAGAATGTCAATGAAACACCACCTAACCCACCACATACCAAGTTAATAAATGAATAAACATAAACTCCTCCTACTTGTGGGACACCCACCTAGAAAGGTTATAAAACCCATCCTAGAATTACCATTGTTTTTTCACAGGAAGCTAAGTGCTTATGAAATTCAGTCCTCAGAACAAATGACTTTTCTTTTTCATAGAGTAATTGAAGGATTTCTTTGAATATTGAAACTATAATGGTTGTCTTAGCATGAGTGTGTGTAATATCATCCATTTGAGCCTTTTTTATGGTCACACCAATCAAGGAACCCCTTGTAGGGATCAGACTATTACTGCTACTTTTTTCAACTTTAAGCAATAAACTAAGAAATGTTGTCTGGTGCTTCACCAACTCCAAGAATGGAAACATTTAGATTTAAGGAGAAAACTGTAATCCTCATTAGTTTCATCTCACAAATAGTTATTATTTCATTTTGTTTCTTTAGACTCATCCCTCATCTCTTCTAGACATGCACCTACGTTGCTTGAATTACTCTGAGTAGTAGTCTTCCCATACCAGGTAATGGCGATCATTTTGAATGAATTCAAAGAATAACACCTACCACTAATAGAGCAATTCTTTTCTTAAATTAAATTACCCATTTCCTTTAAAGAATACTTAAATTATTTGAAACAATCAAATATTGGGTTCCCCTTAATAGAATTATCTATAACTTCCACCTTTAATTATGAATATCTTTGGCGTATTTATTTATTTTTTTATAAAAAATGAATATTTTATGAACCTAATAGGATGGATATGAATCAAAAAATGGATTCACGCTAATCATATAACAAAATAGTATGAATATGGAGTTAAAGAGTTCATCAAGTTTGCAATAAGAATATATATGAACCTTCTCAAATCCTTTATCCATATTTACATTGTTTTTATTCAAGAAAAATTAGTCTAAAAGAGTTAAAAGAACATTGTATTTATCATAGAATAGATCAGATCTATAAATGTTGGACTAAACATGGGAGAAAACTTAATGTGCACACTGATTGGGATGATACTATGGTTTATGGATCATTTTATATCAATATATATGTAAATGATGATGGAGATCATATGGAAGAAATGACAGTAGAAATTGAATATGAACTTTGTGATTGCCCAAATTTGTTTGAGAAGTTAAATAGATATGATAAGTGACCACTGTATACCGATTGTACTAAATACACAACATTGTCATCTATATTGAAGTTTTATAGTTTGAAATCTCGTAGCGGATGGAGTGATACCAGCTTTACAAAACTGCCTGGTCTCCTGAATGACATGATACTAGAAGAAAATGAAATTCCTTGTTGAAAATATGACACTAAACAAATGATACGTTCAATGTGAATGATCTATAAAAAAATACATGCTTGTCCAAATGATTTCATATTGTTTTGCAAGGACCATGAGTCTCTCATAAAATTTTCTAAGTGTGGTGTAGATCGATATAAGAAATATAAATCAAGTCCTTTGAAAGCAGTATGGTATTTTACTATCATTCCAAATTTTAGAAGACTATATGGATGTTAGGAAGACATGCGATAATTTACATGGCATGTAGATACAATAGTTAAATATGAGAAATTACATCATCCATAAGACTCTCTTCAGTAGAATAAAATTGATTATGAGTATCCTAAATTTGGAAATGAGCTTAAAAACATCCATATTACATTATCTATAGATGGGATAAATCCCTTTTTTGTAAAAAGTATTACTCACAGTACATGTCCTATCATGTTGGTAAAATATAACTTTTTTCCATGGTTATGCATGAAGCACAAATACATTATGTTCTCTCTACTTATATATATAATAAAAAAACCCGGTGATGATATTGATATATATTTGGATCCATTGATTGAAGATATAAAATTCATGGGGATACAAGTGTTAAAATTTATGATGCTCATAGAAGTGAAGAATTCACATTGAGTGCCATGTTGTATGGGACTATAATGAATTTCATTCTTATGTAAATTTATCAGGATATATTATTAAAGGAATTTTGGGGCATCCCATTTTTGAATAATGTACACACTCAGTTCAGTTGAAATATTCCTTGAAGACTGTGTTTTTAAGAAATAAGAAATTTTTACGTCAACAACATAAATACTAATCCTGGATGACAACATTCAATGGGAATACTGAATAAGGTACAAAACCATCTCCACTAATGATTGATCAACTATTTGATAAATTAAAAGACATTGAAACTATTTTTGATAAACCATTTTTGAAAAAACCATATGAAATTAGGTTGGAAAAGAGACCAATTTTCTTTGAATTAATGTATTGAATTTTTTTGTACGTCATACATTTTATTAATATTATGCATGTAGAAAAAATGTATTTGATAGTGTTATTAGCATGTTACTAAATGTTCCTAAAAAAATAAAATATAGCATCAAGTCCAGGTTGGACATGATTAACATGGGGATAAGTAAAGAGTTGACATCGATGATGGGTAAAGGGATGAATTTTCTTCCTCTAACTGCTTAAACTCTATCCAAATAGAAAAATTACAATTTTTCATTTTCCTTAATGGTGTAAAAGTTCTATAGGGGTATTCATAAAATATCAAGAATTTCGTTTCAATGACTAATTTAAAGTTACAGGGAATAAAATCACATGAATATCAGATTTTGATGTAAGATTTGATGCTCGTCTCTTTACATTGCATTCTGCCTAAAAATGTATGACATATATTAACCATACTATACTTCTTTTTCAAATCCATATGGAGTAATGTTATAGACCCGATGAAGTTTCTAATCATGAACAATGAGGTTTTATTCACATTATCTAAAATAGAGGTGTTATTACCACCATCATTCTTTGATATAATGGTCCACCTGATGGTTCACTTAGTTAGAGAGGTTCAAATAAGTGGTCCTTTCAATTACATATGGATGTACCCCATTGAATGGTTTATGAAGATTTTGAAAGTGTATGTCAAGAATTGAAGTCATCTATAAGGTTTTATTGCAGAATGATATATTGTTGAAGAAGCTATTGAATTATATACTGATCACCCATCAGATGTTGATAGCATTGGTCTCCCAAAGTCTCATCAGAGCAGATTCCTTATGGGTGAAGGAATTTTCAGAAGAAATGTTTTTAAAATTACTATCACAAAGTGGGAGCAAACACACCTTTACATTTTACATAACAATGAATATGTTCATCCATATGTTGTATCCCACAAATAAATACTTAGATATTTGAATTCATCAAGGTGTGAAGGATGAATATCAAATAAAAATAATCAATAGTTTATAGGATGTTTTTGAGATAATATTTATAAGGAGTTATATGAAAATCCAAATTTAATTACCAAAAGAATTCTATGGCTAGCTAGGGTACTAAATGAAAATGTTATATATTATACTGTTTTTGTAATCAATGTTTATACATTCTATAAAAAATAACATGTTGACTGTAGTATGATGCAAAACAATGGAGTTACGCTTGTGGTGAAAGCGATGCACATATCTGGTTCTAAGGATTGATATCCAATTTATAAGGATATATCATATTTCAGAATTATCGGAAAGATATAATAGTTGTATTATAAAACATTTCAGGTGTATATTTTCCATTATAAATGGGTTTAAAATATAAGTGTAATGAAAGTTGATGAAATGAGATTCTTGAAGGTGAATTTTAGTGTGGAAGGGGAAAAGGATGAGCCATTCATAATGACATCACAAGAGGTATAAGTATTTTATGTCTCAGATCCAACAAACAATAATTAGTCGATTGTCTTTCTAGAAACTAAAAAACTTTAGGGTCAGATGGAAATTCAATCAAGGATAACCTTTTCATTGGGATATCACAATCAGTTTATGATAGTCCTGATGTATACAATGTCTTGTTTGTTAGAGGTGAAAATAAAGAGGGGATTTGGATTCTCGATAGAGGATCCAAATTCCTTCAACCTTTAAAAAAATAAATAGAGTCTAATGATAAGGTTAAAGTTTTTTTAATATACTATGATTTTCCTCATAATATTATGTGTTCTATACTACATTAACATAATCTAATTTAAGTGTTTGACTACTCATGCATAAAATTTCTTCTACACATGATTATGTTACCAATACCAATGAAGAATAGGTAGTTTATTCTAAAACTAAAAAATTATTAGGGGATCAATATCATATTGATGAAAAAAACAAGAATGATGAAACATCATAGTGTTGACTAAAATTATCAAGGTAAGAAGTAAGGGTATAAAATTTTAGGTTGGATGGAATCAACACGACCAACCTGTTGACCCCAACAAGTCAATGTTCATTAGTTATGTTGAGGTAACAATAAGGATTAATGTGATGATTTATATAGATTCATGGTGCCATGTTCAACATGTAATGAAGGAAACTCTTTGAGAAGATATAAAGGTAATTTTATTATAATATTTCTTTATTTTATTAAAAGATTCTATAATGAAACATTGATTTATTTTTCATTATTACTTGTAGAATTCATTTATTTTAGATTATTTCATTTAGAAATATATCTTAAAAGACATTAGAAAAGACTATAGGGGCTTATGGACTCTTCTTACCAAATTTCTTTTGAGGGATTCTAAGGGGGAAGTAAAGCCCCACCCACTGACTACTAATGCAGACCTTATAAAATAGAAAATATGGTATGCTTTCATCATTCGTTGAGATGTGAAATCATTTTAGGTGAATTTTAGTCAATCATATATTATTTGATATTATTTATTTTATCCAATTTTATTCAAAAATTTTAATTTATGAAACAACAAAGGAGTGACAAAAATAAAGAACGTGCATCAAAACCAATATACTGTTATCATAAAGAAAGGATGGGGTATTCTTCATTAGAGTAGAAATTAGTTTTTATTTTAAATAAAAAATAAATTGTTTATGTTATATTAAACAAAATATATTTATTTTTTTGTATTTAGATTATTGAATTAAAATATGAAGCCACTACTATCCCACATAATGTGCTATGAAAGGAGGATCACCTAAATAAAGATGGTAAAATAGTTGATGAAAACACAAAAATTAGTATGGGAAACATGTGTAGGTATAAAATAATAGTAATTTTTTATACTTTATAACAATATTACAAAAAAATATATATTTATGTTCATATTTTTATACTATTTAGACACAAAAATTGACAACGACTGCATCGAAATAAAAAATTCTTTCAGTAACTTTGAAGTGGCTGAAACAACATTGTTGTGTTATATGAGTGGGTTTTAGAGTGTCTAATCGAACATATTTCAAGAAGATAAAACCACAAGAAGATACATATAAGATTATGAAAGGATTTTAGTCACAAATATATGCTTTAAAAGATATTATTTTCTGATCTAGTTTGACATACCAATATATGAGAAAAGATCAAAGTGAAACGGTGGTGGACCAAAGACCCAAATAGAAACAACCAAATGACTATGAAAGATTTGAGGCTAGTCATTCCCCTCAACTGCATACCTTACTTGAGGTAATAAATTTTTTCAGTAATTTTTCTCCTAAATGTGAATCAAACAACTAATAAATAAATTTATATTACTAAAATTTTGAAGGGAAAGGTTGTATGTGATTTCTATCTTTCAACACCCACTCACCACCTTGTTTTGAGGGGTACGGTATATAATATCCTAGGAGACAATATAAATAATAAGGAACTCCCAAAAGATCACATGATAGTAAAGATTGAGGTAGATCAAGAGCTGACCACTGAGTTTCCTGTTCCACTTGATATCCAGATATTTCAACGATCAATTATGCTACTGGAACTTTTCTAGCACGAACTTTTAATCTTATAATGATAAATAATGTATGTATTGAATTTTTTTCTAATTAAAAACCTATAATAGTGGATGAAAAAAATTCCGAAGTGAGGTATGTTATTACAGATAGATAAAGTGACATGGAAACAAAAGGTTAGATCAACTCAATCTAGTGAATATACCAAAAAATTAAAAGGACCTTCAAGGAGTACCTTATCCCTACCAGTTCCATTGAAACATTTATTATCATTATAACTTTATGAATTGAACACATTTAAAGATGGAAATATATATTTCATTCCATATGAAGAAGAAATATTTAGAAATTTCATTATAGATGTGGTTGGTCTCGAGAGTATAGATGAGATTCTAAAGTTTGAATGACTAAGAATCTTAGTTGTGAATAAAAAAATAAGGTAAATTTTCATACCATTTCTGTCCAAAAAATGATATAATATGTTCAATAAAGTTAACAACTATTCATATTTTTAACAGACATTTATATTACTACCACGTAAAGGGAAAACCCTTAGAATCATGATTTGGATTCATTAATCCTTATATCATTTATATGGAATAAACTAAATTGGATTCAAAAGAATTTGATATGAAAAAATATGAGATAAATGAGGCATTTTATAATAAAATAACAGATGATAGACCCTTTTTCATGCCTATAATGCAGGGTTAAAACTCTACAATTTAATCATATATCTTTTGTTGTTAATTATTTATTTTTATTTTTTAGGAAGCACTAGATGCTGATTGATATCAATATGGATACCTCAAATATTTATTTTTGGATCCAATACGTGGATATCCATAAAAAAGACTACATATGATGTGTATTGTGAATTTGTAATGCATTGTAATCAACACTTTATAGATAAACTGTGAATTATATGTTTTATTCTGTGTTTTAACCAGAATTTTTTCATGATAGGGAGGTCGCTAAATATAGGCCAAATCATGGTATGAAGTTAGTGAATGAATATAAGAAGACTTTGGATTAATTAAAATGGAAATAAATTAAGGTATATATATAAATATTTAACTATCAAAACACATTTCAAAACAAGTTACTTCTTTTGGTCAATGTTTCTACAGTGTCTGAAGTAAGCTAACAACAATTATTGTGGATATTATGTTTAAAAATTCATTAGAGATATTATAAACAATGGAAATACCATCATCCACAAATAGGTAATTTCTAAAGGTAATTACAATTTAATTAAAAATATTTCTTAATATTTTTTTTATCTATATTTTCTCATTATTGCCAAGATTTATGACAACCTTCATACTCAAAAGAAGAAGTAAATTTGTTTATATATGAGTGGGCATTGTACATGGTGTCACAATATCTAGTGACATCAAATTTAGGTGATTACCTACTATGTTTGTGATCTAGTGCAAGACATGACCTTATAAATATATTTGGGGTGTGAAGCATTAGTATCAGAATGATTTTATGTTATTTTTGATCTATTTCTCAAGGATAAGTATAATGGATGAAATCAATTTATTTAGAAACAAATGGGAATAATAAATGGTGTCATAATGTATAAAAAATCATGAAGATATGACTTCCTACTACTTGTTTAGTTAAATTTATCATCATTTTCCCACTAATTCTAGTCAATTTCCTTATCATTTTTATCTAATACTTATTTTGTTAAATTTACACATTAGTTCAAAACACACATCACATGATCAAAACCAATAAAATGAGTTCATATTATTTTTATACTTTAGGGAAATGATCTATATTTCATTTTTTACATGTAGGAATTGATCTCATGTCAATATAATAACCTATGTGGTTGGTATGATTAGAAGTATGTGTTTTCAATAAAAAATTGTCATTTTAGTTTAAAAAATACATTAAATAGTCAAAACTAAGAAAACAAGCTCATATTGTTTAAAAAATATAGGAAATTTGTCTATAATTTATTTTTCATTTGTAGGAATTGACTGCACATACATCCAAGATATGATGTGGTTGATATGACCCAAAGTATGTTTTTTCGATAGAAATGCACCATTTTACTTTAAAACATATTTCAAATAGAAAAAACCAAGAAAATAAGATCGTATTGTTTTAAAAATTTAGGAAAATTATCCATAATTTATTTTCACATATAGAAATTAGTTGGACATCAATCATATGCATGATGTGACTAGTATTACTCAAATTGTGTGGTTTAAGTTTAAAATTGACATTTCAGTACAAAAGAAAAGTGACATAATCAAAACCAAGAAAACATTTTTAGATTATTTTGATACTTTAGTAAAATAATATATCAGTAATTTGTGACATGTAAGAATCAACCATACCTCAATCTAGATAGAGTGTACCCATTATGGCTCAAATTGCGTGGTTTCGGTTTAAAATTGACATTTTATTAATGTATTGTTTCATATTTATGTTAAATTTATTTTTTATAGAAATAATTACATAATATTTATTTACTTATATAGGTGGATTATTTTTCTTAACTTGGGGTGGGTTGTTCGAAGCTTCTCGTACTCACGAGAGATTGGACTTTGAGGCTACAACTGAGATAATGACAACACGGAAATAGATTAAGAATGTATACATACATCATGAAAATGTGAATTCATACTACTAATTTAGTTATTTTTGTCACCATTTTATCTATTATTTTTAAGTTAATTTCTTTATCATTTATATTTAATAATTATTAAAAAATTTCATATTTATTTTGGGAAGTCATATTTTTCTTTCAATTATCTACAACAAGCCAAAAAAGAGAGAACATATTGATTTTGGATGGGGTGTTACAAGAAACATGGGGTTTCCTCTTCCATTAAAATGGAATATGCACACTTTTTTCTAGATTTTTGTAGATATTTGAAATCATAACACACATCACATACTCAATCAGATGCACCCCAATCTGATACATAGTGTTCTTGGTATGACTCAAATTATATGTTTTTAGTTTATAATTTACATTTTAGTTTAAAACACACATCACATACTCAAAATTGATAAAAAAACATTCAGATTATTTTGATACTTCAGGAAAAATACATAATTAATTTGAGACATGTAGGAATTATCCTCACCTCAATCGGACACACGGTGTGACTGATATGACTCCAAGTGTGTCTTTTTATTTAAAATTGACATTAAATTTAGTAAAAAAGAAAAGTGACATACTCAAAACCAATAAAAACATTCAAATTATTTTGATACTTTATAAAAATGATCCATATGTCATTTATGATGTATAAGAATAATTTTCACCATAATCTGGCGCACAACGTGACTGGTATGAATCCAAGTGTGTCTTTTTATTTAAAATTGACGTTAATTTTAGTAAAAAATAAAAGTGACATACACAAAACCAATAAAAAACATTTTGATTATTCTTATATTTTATAAAAATGTTCTAGAAGTCATTTTTTATGTGTAGGAATTAGCTCAACTCAATTAGATACATGATGTGCTCGATATGACTCCAAGTGTGTCTTTTTTTATATAGAATTGACATTATTTTTTTGTAAAAAAGACAAGTGACATACTCAAAACCAAGAAAATGGATTCATATTGTTTTTAAAATTTAGGAAAATTATCCATAAGTAATTTTTGACATATAGAAATCATTCGTACCTCAATACGGTACATGTTATACTCATTATAACTCAAAGTGTTCATTAGCAGTTTAAAATTGAAATTTTAGTTCAAAAAGTGTTCCACTCACTGAAAACTAAGAAAAAATGCTTGGATTGTCTTGATAATTTAGGAAAATTATTATTAGGTCATTTGTGACATATAGGAATCAATCTCACATCAATCTAACACATGATGTGACTGGTATGACTCAAAGTACACGTTTCTAGTTTAAAATGACATTTTAGTAAAAAAGGCAAGTGACAATCTCAAAACTGAGAAAATGAATTTGTATTGTTTTGATACTTTATTAAAATGATCTATAATTAATTTTTTACATGTATGATTCATATTCAACTCAATCTGATGCATGATGTGACTGGTATAACTCAAAGTGTGTATTTTTATTTAAAATCGACATTAATTTTAGTAAAAAATACAAGTGACATACTCAAAACTAATAAAAAACATTTGGATTGTTTTTATACTTTAGGAACACAATAAATAAGTCATATGTAATATTTAGGAATTATTTTCAACTTAATTTGATACAATTTGTGCCCGATATGACTCATATTGTCCGTTATCATTTTAAAATTGACATTTTAGTTCAAAAAGTGTGCCACTCATTAAAAAATAAGAAAACATGTTTGAATTGTCTTGATAATTTAGGAAAATGATTCATAAGTCATTTATGATGTCTAGGAGTATATATCACATCAATCATACACACGATGTGACCATTATGATTCAAAGTGCATGTTTCCAGTTTAAAATGACATTTTAATAAAAAACACAAGTGACATACTCAAAACTGAGAAAACACATTATGATTGTTTTAATATTTTATGTTAATGATCCATAAATAATTTGTGAAATAAATAAATTGAATTTATGTCAATCTGACACCCTATGTGATCATCATGACTTAAAGTTCATGTTTTCAATATATAAGTGAAATTTTAGTTTAAAACAGACATCATATCACCAAAACCAAGAAAATGAGCTCAATTTTTTTCTCATCATTTATCTACTATTCATTAATTAATTTACTTATAATTTTTATCTTATATTTATTTAGTTAATTTTCAAATAGATAATTCTTGAGTATGAATAAGAAATGGTGTGACATGCAAGAATCAACCACAACTCAATTTGATACAAGATGTTCCTATTATGACTAAAAGTATATGTTTTTAGTTTAAAATTGAAAATTTGTGTTTAATTTATTTCTTTATAGTTTTATTAACATAATAATTTTTTTATTATACAAGTGCATTATTTTTATTGAGTTGGGGTGGTTTTTTCTACAATAGCATAACTGGGGGTCAGGGGCTAAAGATAAAGGAACCTAACATTAGTGTTTTTGAATGTCTATGATAATTTGTAATTACTCATGTAATTATACAAACCAATTTTTTAAATGTCTATAATATAGTGTTTTTTCTTGTATTTTTTCTGTAAATTTTATTTGATTTAAATTATGTATTTCCATCCTATATTTGAAACCTATAATTGCTCTTTTTTCACCTATTTCTGCTGCTACAGTGTGTTGTAATTTTAACAACACATTGCAGCAATATTCATTTTTATCAGTTCTAGTAATAGTGTTGATAAAGGAACGCTTTATCAGTTATATTAAAATCACTAATAAAGGACACCCTTTATCATTGCTATTGAAAGTGCTTATAAAAGACACCCTTTATTAGCACTACTAAAAGATATGATAAAGGAACCTTTTATAAGTTCTTTTTTTTGTACTGATAAAGTGTACCATTATAAAATCTTTTCTATTATTGATAAAATCCAATGGATTTTAATTGTGATCTGGTAATTCATGCTTTTTTTATTAATAATGGCCAATTTTAGCATTGTTAAAGGCCATATTTGTAGTATTGAATGAATAGAACAAGAATAAATTGTGTAAAAAATTAATGTGATGGTCAATGAAATGACTATCCCCAAGAGAAACCAAATGTATTAGGAGTTGGGATGTAATATCTTGTGGTTATTATCACTTAACTCTCTAAAGCTATGAATGGTAACATGGATCATGTTGAGATTTTTAATGAGCCAATAAGGGAGAAACATGATATTGAGTCTTTATTTGAAAACACCAACCTTCCTTCTATGGGTCTTCTGATCCAATAGTTTTTGATTAATGGATCAATGTGATAGAAATGATATTTTCTGTTCTTCAGTGCTCATACCATGAGAAGGTTATCTTAGTAGTCTATCGCTTGGAAGGTGAAGCCGATCAATGATGTACTCTTATCAAGAACATGAGGAAAGATGAATAAATAAAATCTATGGGATAAGAGGAGTTTAAGAGGTAATTTCTCAACAAATACTTTCCTTGAATCCTTTATACAAAGATAGAGATGGAATTTATGGGGATAAAATAGAGGGATGATGAGTTCATTAATACATATGATGTAAACTTTACAATATTATCAATGTATGCTTCTAACTTTATAATTGAACCTGTAAGAAAAAATGATCGATTATTTAGTTTCCTAAAACTAAGTCTTAGAAGGACATTATCCATAAGAGACTTTGGTAATTATGAAGAAATCATTCAATGTGATCCAAAGATAGAAACGGGGAGTGATAACTCCAATTATTCTTCTGATTTTAGTGATAAGGAGAGGAAAATGGAGCTTTATGGAAACTCAAATGGTAAATCTTAGGGAGGAATAAATTCTAACCACCTACATTCTAAAAATATGGTAGAAAAAAAATTATGAAATTATGTCAAAGGAACTAGGAAATGATTTAATTATGTAAAGGATAACCATCGAGCCAATGATTGTCGATGGGGGATTAAAAGGTCATAAAATGAAATATAGGAGAATAATTATTCAACCAATAAATTTTAATGATTTATATATAGGGAAATTGGGAATTATGTGAATCAATTCTTTAATCCAAGAGCTAATTAGTTTAGTGGGCCTCAATAACCCCCTAATAAAAAGGATAAAGGACATGCCTTTTCTATCACGACTAAAGAGGGATATAAGAATGACATGGTGACATGTACACTTACCATCCACTCTAGAACTAATAAATTATTATTTGATTTTAGATCTACCTACTCTTTTATATCTGAATAATTTCCTAAGGTTATCACATCACCACATTAATGGTTAGATATTGATTTAGTAGTGGTTACACCTAATGTTATAATTATTTAATATAATGTTTATAGATCCCATCAAATATAAGTTTGTGGGAATGTTCTTATTTGAAATATTGTGATTCTACCTCTAGTTTAATTTGATGTGATTTTGGGTATGGATTGTCTCTATCTATATATATACCATATCAATTCTCATGGAAGGGAAGTCACATTTCATATTCTGAATAAATCTATAATCATTTATTAGTGAAATGATGAATACAAACTTTCAATGGAATTTACTTATTTCTTATGGGTATTAATTATTATCCTTTAAGGGTATTTATCTTAGATGATTAGGGAGAAAATCAACATTGAGTATTTAACTAGTGAATGAAAATTTGTTGATGTATTTCCAGAAGAGTTTCCTAGTCTTCCTCCGAATCATGAAGTTGATTTTTCAATAGAACTCATACCTAGTGCAACACCCATTTCAAAGACTCCTTATAGAAGTCCCCAATTGAGTTGCATGATTTGAATAAAAAACTCTAGAAGAATATTAATAAGGGATTCATATTCCTTAGTGTATCTACATGGGGTGCACTAGTTCTTTTTGTTAAGAATAAATATTGATCAATGAGACTCTACATTGATTATAAGGAACTTAACAAGATCACTATCATGAACAAGTATCCTCTAGCTCATATTGATGAATTGTTTGATCAACTATGTAGAGATCAATACTTTTCTGAGTTTAACCTTTATTCTTGATATCATCAATTGAGGGTCAATAATAAGGATATACCGAAGACAACATTCCATACAATGCATGGACACTGTGAATTTATATTTATTCCATTTAGTCTTACTAATTTCCATTCTATCTTCATGGATTTAATGAATATAGTCTTTAGAGATTACCTTGATCAGTTTGTGGAAGTCTTTATAGAAGATATTATTATATATTAAAAGAGAAAGGAAGGTTATTAAGATCACTTGAGGATTGTACTGAAGACCCTAAAGAAGGATAATCTATAAGAAAAAATTTAAAAAATTTGAATTTTGTTCACAAAAAGTTTCATTTTTGGGTCATATAATCTCAAGAAAGGGTATATTAGTGGATCCATCAAAGGTGAAAGTTATTGAATTTTGTCCTATACTAACCACTATGACTAAGATCTATATTTTTCTTAGTTTGTATGGATATTATTTATTGTTTGTGGAGAATTTCTCACAAAAATATAATCCACTCACTAAGTTAACTCAGAAGGGAGATAAGTTCCTTTAGAAAAATGAGTGTGAAGAAAATTTAAATAACTGAAGAGAAGCTTAGTTAGCTCACCTATTCTTACTTTACCCTATAATAGATAAAGGTTTTTTATTTATGGTGATTCATCAAAGAAGGGACTAGGATTCAGCCTCATGCAAAATGATATGGTGATAGATTATGCCTAATGATATTTTAAGGTTCATTAGAAAAAAATACCCAAATCATAAATTAGAGTTAAATGTTGTAATTTTTTTCATTAAAGATATTAATACATTATCTTTATGGAGAAAGATTGTAAGAACCCGATACTTATTTTTGAGGTATGGGCTTCTTCTTTTTCCTTTTCCTTAAGTGTTTTTGAGAAAATATGGAAAATGAAGAAAAATCCTAAATTTTGGAACTACATGCCGTGTACTTTTCCACACGCCATGTACTTTTGGCCGTGTGGGATGGGTACACGGGGCGTGTCTCCATGTCAGCGACGAGGGGTGTAGGAACCGACTACACACTGTTTAGTGGTCCTCTACATGCCGTGTAGTCAGTCGGTAGGCCAAAACAGTAAGGCGGTGGTGTAGCCGCCAGGTGGGCGACAGTACACACCGTGTACTCAGAAGTACATGCCGTGTACTCATGTTGACGGATGAACAGTGTGACGATGCCGCCAGAGGAACAGTTAAATGAAGGAAGTACACACCATGTACTCAGAATTACATTCCATGTACTTTGTTTTTTTCAGCTTAAAATAGGCAGTAGCCTCCTCATTTGGAAGAGGAGGCATTTGAGCCATTTTGGAGCCAAAGGAGGAGGCAGAACCTTTGAAGATCTGCCGAGTGTTCGTCTGGAATCCGATTCCGCCTCGGACAATCTCGTTGGAACCGTGCGGTTAAGACCTTTCTTCTACTTAAGCGGTTCTTACCAATTCTTTCCCGAGGAAAAGTTATTTACATTTGAATGGGTTTTCGTCTTCGTCAGATCTACATCGTTCTTGGGTGTTTCTTGGATCGGAGTTTGTGTATAATGCTTGTTGGCGTATAAGGTAGGTGGCTTGGTGTAAATTTCAAACTTTCATGCGTTTTTGTGCGTTTTCGTTCCACGAACCCATGTTGGGGTGTCGTTTGGCTGAGTCCGTTGCTATATTTAATACCTAGAATTGCATAGGTGATTAAATTGTGATAACAAAATGCTGGTTGGGATCGTTTCTTGGATCCGGAGCCACCCCAGGGGTGTGTTTCACTGTTTAGCCGTTTGGCCAGGATACCCGAGGGTATGACTTTAAAGTAGTAATCATAGAATTTCCTTGAGAGGAATTGCTTGTTTACTGCATTTTGACATGTTGGGAATGGACCGATTACCTGTTTAGCCTAAGGGAGTTGTTGTTATTAGCCTGTGGGCACTGCACTATTTATCCTATGGGCTGTAGTTATTTAGCCTGGGGGAAACCTTTCGTGTCTGAGGGCTTGACTTCTGTGCCTGAGGGTGACACTTCCTACGCCTGAGGGAAATTTCTGTTATGCCTGAGGGCTATACCTGCGGGTTGGATTCTTCTTTCCTGAGGGTAATATTTTGCTTGTCTAAGGATGTGGAGTGTTTACTTATAAATGCACTATGGTGATTTCTAATATTTAATGGATTAAATGAATAATAAAATGGTAATATAACTGGTAGTTAGTTACTTTTGAGTACTACTTACTTTATTGCATTTCACTACCTCACACTGTTGTTTCATGCTTACATGCAGTTGGGCATGGGCCTTTGGTGGGTGCCTACTGAGATATATTTCTCACACCCTGTTTGGGTCATGATTTTCGGCCCAAACAGATTACGTTGCTGCAGGTGTAGATAGGGGCAAGATTCCCTATACAGGTACTTGACTGTTACTGAGGATTACGAGGGCATGGGACCGAGCCTAGGCTCGCGATGTCACTGCCAACTGTTTGCTTTGTTTTGTTGTACTCTACTTTTTGCTGTACTGTATTGATGTATAACATGTTCTAGCTATTTTCTTAGAACTTGAGACATGTAGCATAATTTTCTATATACTGATGGTTATATCCACTGCTGTTGTTTATTTCAGTTGTATATTGTTTATTTCTTCCACTGTTGATGTATGTTTTTATTATATTCCACTGCGCTACATTTTGACAAATGAGGGAATAGTTTCCCCACTAGCAGACCTAGGCCCTCACTACAAGTCAGCAGCCTCTGGTATTTGGGGAAATGCGCTTGAGGTCACGTGGCGAACCAGGTTCGGGACACCCATTGAGTGGCACCTGGCTCGGGACGTTACAAAGTGGTATCAAATGGGTTATTTTCTTTGACTTACTATTTTGAGCCGTAGTCAGGGATAGGACGAACGATAGTTGGTAATAAGCTGTGCCTGGGCATAGCTAACCCGTGTACAGGGAAAAGCCAGTCTACCTCGTATTTTGCAATTCTTTTGATTTTTCAAATTTTACAGTTGATTTGTTTTCACCGTTGGGTGACGCACTTGAGATTGTGCTGTTTATAATTTATATGTGGGTTCTATTTAGTTTCAACCCGATGAGATGAGGGTATTCCATCTCATGTATCATATCGGTACATGCTAGAAATCACATTCCATGCATAGTTCCATGCCATGTAAGTGCATTAGAATTTCGCATGTTGTTGTGATAGTTGTTGTGCTAATAAAGTATGCTGTTGTGATAGCTTCTTGATAAATACCTGCTTTGTGATAGGGTATTTTCTTGTGTGACCCTGTTTATATAATGGACGCCAAACTCCAGTTTTTGGGTAGTATGGGCCCCCATTGGCTGGAAATTGGTGGATCATTAGCTGTTTATTTTATTATAACATATATAAGATTTCAAACTTTGATTCGTGGGGAGTATGGGCCCTCACGGGTCGGAATTTGACACTTAGGTGTTGTTTTCGGTATTTTCTGGGTTCTGGGGAAGTTTATGAGGCATACTGTTCGGAAACCCAGTATACACGCTGTGTAATATCTTTAAACACGCCGTGTATGACCTTCTGTTCAGGAAGAAAAATGAACTTTTTGAGTACACGCCGTGTACCCTGAGTACACACTGTGTAGTCGCTTCCCGTGTCACAAACCATGTTGGCGGCGACACGGGGAAGGGAAGAGCTTGGGGAGAACACGCCGTGTAGCTTTTGTACACGCTGTGTAGAGTTGACCCAGAGTCCGGATGTGTAACTAACAACACGGGTCGACGAACTCCTATACAGAACACACCGTGTCAATGATGAACACGCCGTGTAGTGTGACCTGGGGACTCAGCCATGTAAATAACAACACGGGCCGGTGTCACCTCTCCTTGAACACACCGTATACCTGTGGGACACGCCGTGTAGCCTTGTCCGAGGACAGACCGTGTGGAGTTAGCCATGTGGCTGGGAAACGGGGTGGTGTACACGCTGTGTGCGGGTGTAACACGCCGTGTAGTTGAAATACGAGTAGTCGGACGTGTCACAAACGACACGAGAAATTAGAAAATAACACCATACACACCGTGTATATTATATACACGCCGTGTAGTTTTTGTTCAACGGAAGCCATGTGGCTTAGCCGTGTAGAAGGACCCAGGCAGGGGAAAGGAAGTAAAGTACACGCCGTGTAGTCTTGTTTTGCAAATCTTGAAATTCCTTCTTCCTCTTGTTTCCTTGGTGGTTCCTTCACTTTTCGGTCTTAATAATCTTGAATCTGAGGCGTGCTTTTGACCTTGTAGTGTCATGACGCCTAGATGACCGCGAGGTGTTCTCCAGGAGAGCGACGAAGATTATACTCCAGAGATGGTGGGCCATGGGCTAAAAGTTGATCCTCCAGCAGAGCCAGATGCAGCGCCAGATACTATACCGGACATAGGCGCAGAGGCGCAGTTCCATGAAGGATTTATGCGGTTTATGAAGACCTTTCTGGAAGCACCGCAGGCTGCCACATCTATGGCCGAGCTGACATGTATCTTCCAGCAGCAGCATCCGCCTACGTTTTCAGGGGATGGCGGACCACAAGCTGTAGAGTCTTGGTTGGGGTCGATGTAGACTATTTTTGAGCATCTTGAGACTCCTCCAGGGTGGAGGGTCAATCTCGTGACTTACATGCTGTGTGATTCCGCCAAGAGGTGGTGGGATGTTACCACCCAAGTAGAGCATCACAGAGACATGGTGTGGGAGGATTTTCAGACAGTCTTCTATGAATTCTTTTTCCCAGAGACTCTGAGGGAAGATAAATCTCGAGAGTTCATGAATCTGCAGCAGGGCGCTATGTCAGTGATGGACTACTCTACTCGCTTTAATGAGCTTCAACGTTTTTCACCTGTGCTAGTGGTTGATGAGACGCTAAGAGCCAGACGTTTTGAGGATGGTCTTCGGTATGAAATCCGAGCACTGGTGAATGTTTTCAGGTTGCCTTCAGTACACACTATTGTGAACCAGGCGCTGATTATAGAGAGGAACCTGCGAGAATCTAGTGGTGTGGGCTAGGGCAGTTCAGCACCAGTTACTGGTACTATTTCTGCTGGCAAGAGGAAGAGACATATGGAATTCTCTTAGGGTGGAAGTACCATCCAGGAAGCTTCTTCAGGTGGTCCAATCCGGTGCTACCAGTGTATCAGAGAGGGGCACAAGAGGCCACAGTGTCTACGAGACCCAGTGGAGTGCTGAGCTTGCGGAAAGATGGGTCATCTGCAGCGCTTTTGCAGGGAGTTTCTACCAGTGGCTAGTGAGAGGGGTTCTGTGCAGACTCCATGTGTGGGAGTAGGACCAGTGGTTTCTTACCAGTAAGGGAACTGGAATATGTCAGGGCGTGCCGGCAGAGATGGTGGTCGTGGTCGTGGTACCCAGACACCAGGATCTCAGAGGCAATAGGGCGATACAGCTCAGGGTAGCCAGGCTGTGTCGTAGGGCCGTGGCACTGGGAAGTCTTATACAATGCAGCAGACCTAGCATGAGCAGGATCCCGGACCTTCTACAGTCAGAGGTACTATTCTAGTAGCTTCTGTTTTATCTTCAGTACTTTTTGATACAGGTGCTACACATAGTTTTATATCTGTGCCCATTGTAGAGAGCCTTGGGCTCTGTGTTTCTACTTCTTCCAATGTCATGACTCTAGACACTCCGTTGGGGAATAGAACGGCTGGTGTGCATCAGTGCAAGGAGTTCCCCTTGAGGTTGGTGGGTGTCACTTCCTTTGGGACCTCTATGTCTTGGAGATGACGAGCTATGATGTCATTCTCAGGATGGACTGGTTGGTTCCCTTTCGATCCTTTATAGACTGCTATCGTCGCAGGGTGAGTTTCACATCACCAGAGGGCAGAGAGTTTCTATACAAGGGCGAATGGGATGTTCAGGTGAGTCGAGCTGGACCAGAGCATCATGGACGAGGTGGAGTCACAGCCCATATTGCAAGTTTGTATATGGATGATCAGGGGACTTGTCAGATGGATTTCCCTTCAGTTGTTGATCGTTTCAGGGATGTCTTCCCAGATGATTTTTAGGTCTACCTCCGGAGCGAGAGGTGGATTTCTCTATCGAGCTTGTGCCAGGAGCAGCACCGGTGTCCATTCCTCCTTATAGGATGGATACACCTGAGATGCAGGAGATCAAGAGGCAGTTAGAGGAGTTGCAGGAAAAGGGATTTATCCGACCCAATACTTCTCCTTGGGGTTCTCCGGTCCTTTTTGCGAAGAAGGCGGACGGTACCCTCAGACTTTGTGTGGATTATCGGAAGTTGAACCAGTTGACAGTCAAGAACCGATATCCCTTGCAGAGGATTGATGATCTTTTTGATCAACTTCATGGGGAAAGAGTGTTCTTGATGATTGAATTGAGATCAGGATATCATCATTTGCGCGTGAGACCATCAGATATACCTCTCATAGCTTTCAGGATCAGATATGGTCTATACGAGTACTTGGTTATGCCGTTCGGACTCACAAACGTGCCAACAGTTTTCATGGCTCTGATGAATCGTGTGTTTCATCCTTATCTTGATTCTTTTATGGTTGTATTCGTGGATGAAATCTTGGTGTACTCTCACACTCGACACGACCATGCCACCCATCTTGAGATCATATTGAGTGCACTGAGAGAGCATCAGTTATATGCTAAGCTCTCAAAGTGCCACTTTTGGATAGAGTAGATTCACTTCCTGGGTCATATCATCTCAGAGGCAGGAGTTGAAGTAGACCCAGAGAAGATGAGGGCAATAGTTTCCTTGGAGCATCCTAAGAACGTGTTTGAGATACAGAGTTTCTTGGGGCTGGCCGGTTACTACAGACGCTTCATACAGGACTTCTCCCGCTTAGAAGCACCGTTGACGGGTCTCACTAAGAAGGGTGTGAAGTTCGTTTGGTCAGAAGCTTGCGAGATAGCTTTTCAGGACCTGAAGGGAAGGTTGACTTCAGCACCGATCCTGATACTACCAGAGAAGGGGAAGAGCTATACAGTTTACTGTGATGCATCAGGTATTGGGCTGGGAGCAGTGTTGATGCAGGGTGATTGAGTCGTTGCGTATGGGTCTCGACGGTTGAGGCCACATGAGAGGAATTACCCAACAAATGATCTCGAGTTGGCTGCAGTTGTGTATGCGTTGTGCTGTTGGAGACATTATCTGTTGGGAGAGCATTTTTTGATTTTCACCAACCACAAAATCTTCAAGTATATCTTTACTCAGCGTGAATTGAATCTGAGGCAGAGGATGTGGGTCAAGTACCTACAGTCCTTCGACTTTGAGCTTTCCTATACACCTGGTAGGGGTAATGTAGTAACTGATGCACTGAGCATGAAGACTCAGATACAGGCGGTGCAGGAGGCCAGTGGTGATTGGGAGCTCATGGCCTTGTTATCTGAGATGCATTTAGAGGTGCACGACAGTTAGGGGCATAGTTATATTTCCTCGTTAGCTGTGACTTCTACCCTCCTGGAAAGAGTGAGGATGAGATAGCTATCTGATTCAGAAGGCCTAGTTCTACGGGAGTTAGTGGCAAGTGTGGACCCTCCTCCCGGTTGTACGATAGGCGATGATGAGGTCCTGTGTTTCCATGGACGAGTATGGGTTCTAGGGGATATACGCGAGGAGATGATGTGGGAGTTTCATGCTTCAGCTTGTTCAGTTCATCCCGGGGTTACCAAGATGTACCATGACTTGAGGCGTCAGTACTGGTGGCCGAGTATGAAGATAGAGATAACTGGTTTTGTTACAAGGTGTTCCACCTGTCAGCAGGTGAAGGCAGAGCACCAGGGGCCAGCTGGGCTGTTACATTAGTTACCCGTTCCAGAGTGGAAATGGGATGATGTCGCGATGGATTTCGTGACGGGATTGCCGAGGTCACCTCGTGGCAATGACGCCGTGTGGGTTGTTGTGGACAGACTCACGAAGGTAGCTCACTTCTTGCTGATCTAGGAGACCTTCGGTGTAGACGAGCTCGGAAGGCTGTATATCCGAGAGATTGTACATCTTCATGGGGTTCCTTGTTCTATCGTTTCAGATAGGGACGCCCTCTTTACATCTCGTTTCAGGAAGAGTTTTTAGAGGGCACTGGGTACATAGGTGATTCTGAGCACAACATACCACCCTCAGACAGATGTCCAGTCAGAGCGTACGATACAGGTGCTAGAGGACATGCTGCGCGCATGCGTCCTAGACTTTGGGGGCTCTTGGGAGAAGCATATACCCTTAGTCTAGTTTTCCTATAACAATAGTTTTCAGGAAACTATTGAGATGGAACCATACGAGGATTTATATGGTAGGCCATGCCGATCACCTTTGTGCTGGATAGAGGCAGGTGAGGCAGCTTTACTAGGGCCACAACTTGTGCAGGAGACATCTGAACAGGTCCAGTTGATTCGGAAGCGGATGGCTACCGCGCAGTCTCGACATAAGTCATATGATGATCGCCGTAGACGACCTTTGGAGTTCGTGGTCGGGGATCGGGTTTTCTTGCGTGTTTCGCCGAGGCTGAGACACAAGCGGATCAGGAGATAGGGTAATCTTTCACCGAGGTATGTGGGGCCATTCGATATTCTGGAGAGAGTCGGGCTGGTTTCCTATCATTTGCAGTTACTGCAGCGATACCGAGCCATGCACGACGTCTTCCACGAGTCTCAGTTGCGCCGCTATCATTTAGACCCGTCTCACGTTTTTTAGCCTGAGGAGGTTGATCTAGAGGCATATGCGTCCTTTGAGGAGCATCCGATTCGTATCGTTGACAGGAGCACAAAGGTTCTCCGAGGCCGGTCAGTTCCTCTCGTATAGGTGCTATGGAATCATGGGAGAGTACAGGATGAGACCTGGGAGCGGGAGGCCGACATACGTGCTCAGTGTCCAGAGCTGTTCTGAGCGTCATCTTCGCCACCCTTGGAAGGGAAATTCGGGGATGAATTGCTATAAGGGGGAAGTTTGTAAGAACCCGGTTCTTATTTTTGAGGTACGATCTTCTTCTTTTTCCTTTTCCTTAAGTGTTTTTGAGAAAATATAGAAAATGAGGAAAATCCTAAATTTTGGAACTACACGCCATGTACTTTTCCACACGCCGTGTACTTTTGGACGTGTGGGATGGGTACATGGGGCGTGTTGCCATGTCGGTGACGAGGGGTGTAGGAACCGACTACACGCAGTGTAGTGGTCCTCTACACGCCGTGTAGTCAGTCGGTAGGCCGAAATAGTAAGGCAGTGGTGTAGCTGCCAGCTGGGTGACAATACACGTCATGTACTCGAAAGTACATGTTGTGTACTCATGTTGATGGATGAACAATGTGGCAGTGACGCCAGAGGAACAGTTAAATGAAGGAAGTACACACCGTGTACTCAGAAGTACACGCCGTGTACTTTGTTTTTTCGGCTTAAAACAGGCAGTAGCCTCCTCATTTGACAGAGGAGGCATTTGAGCCATTTTGGAGCCAAAGGAGGAGGCCGAACCTTTGAAGATCCACCGAGTGTTTTGTCTGGAATCTGATTCCACCTCGAACGATCTCGTTGGAACCGCGCGGGTAATCCCTTTCTTCTCCTTAAGCGGTTCTTACCAATTATTTCCCAAGGGAAAGTTATTTACGTTTGAATGGGTTTTCTTCTTCGTTAAATCTACGTTGTTCTTAGGCATTTCTTGGATCGGTGTTTGTGTATAACACTTGTTGGCGTATAAGGTAGGTGGCTTAGTGTAAATTTCCAACTGTCATGCGTTTTTGTGCGTTTTCGTGCCACGAACCCATGTTGGGGTGTCGTGTGGCTGAGTCTGTTGCTATATTTAATGCCTATAATTGCATAGGTGATTAAATTGTGATAACAAAATACTGGTTGGGATCGTTGCTTGGATCCGGAACCACCCCAGGGGTGTGTTTCACTTTTTAGCCATTTGGCCAGGATACCTGAGGGTATGCCTTTAAAGTAGTAATCATAGAATTTCCTTGATAGGAATTGCTTGTTTACTGCATTTTGACATGTTGGGCATGGCCTGGTTACCTATTTAGCTTGAGGGCGTTGTTGTGATTAGCTTGTGGGCACTGCACTATTTATCCTGTGGGATGTAGTTATTTCTCCTAAGGGAAACCTTTCGTGCCTGAGGGCTTGACTTCTGTGCTTGAGGGCGACACTTCTTATGCCTGAGGGAAATTTCTGTTACGCCTGAGGGCTATACCTGCGGGTTGGATTCTGCTTAACTGAGGGTAAGGTTTTGCTTTTCTGAGGACGTGGATTGTTTACTTAGAAATGCACTATGGTGATTTCTAATATTTAATGGATTAAATTAATAATAAAATGTCAATATAACTGGTAGTTAGTTACTTTTGAGTACTGCTTACTTTATTTCATTTCACTACTGCACACTGTTGTTGCATGCTTACACGCAGTTGGGAACGAGCCTTTGGTGGGTGCCTACTGAGATATATTTCTCACACCCTGTTTGGTTCATGCTTTTCGGCCCAAACAGATTACGTTGCTGCAGGTGTAGATAGGGGAAAGAGTCCCTATACAGGTACTTGAGTGTTGCTGAGGAGTAGGAGGGCATGGGACCGAGCCTAGGCTCGTGATGTCACTGCCAGCTGTTTGCTTTATTTTGCTGTACTATGCTTTTTGCTGTACTGTATTGATGTATAACATGTTCTGGCTGTTTTCTTAGAACTTGAGACATGTAGCATCATTTTCTATATACTGATGGTTATATCCACTGCTGTTGTTTATTTCAGTTGTGTATGGTTTACTGCTTCTACTGTTGATGTATGTTTTTATTATATTCCGCTGCGCTACATTTTGAAAAACGAGGGCATAGTTTCCCCACTATCAGACCTGGGCCCTCGCTGCTAGTCAGCAGCCTCTGGCATTTGGGGAAATGTGCTTGAGGTCACGTGGCAAACCGGGTTCGGGACACCCATTGAGTGGCACCCAGCTCGGGACGTTACAAAGATGTTATGTATATATATGATCATAAAATTTTAAATCATATATCCACTCAAAAGAGTTAAATATGCACCATAGAATATAGTTGGAGTTGATTACAGATTATAAATTCTCAACACATTATCATCATGGGAAAGAAAAATAGAGGAAGATTCTCTAAGTATAAAGGATCATGCTAGATTAACTATGAAGAGGGTCACAAAATATAAAATTGTAAAGACCCGTAAATTTCAAGGAAATTTTTTTCTTAATTTTATTTAGAATTTTACAAGAACACAGTTTCTAACGGCACCTGATTCCGAGGCCCGGTGTGCCCAGAATCGTTTTCCGAAGTTTGGTTCGGGTACGTTCAGTGAACGGATGAGCGGGTTTTTCTAACTTTTGAACCGGTGCTCGGAATCAAATTCTGAGGGCACCGATGGAATCGCAGCGCCGGTAATTGCTTAGAAACACCTCTTCCGGAGTTGCGTTTTCTTGGGTGTGGTTTTTAATTTTTGGGCTTAAAGTTAAGAAATAAAATAAATTGTACGACAAACATTATTTTATTTCACTTAAGCCGCTTGGAAGCCACTTGAAGCCACTTAAAGCAGCTTAAGCTGAGTTGATGTGGATAGGGTGCTATCCAGAAATATCCTACCCTCTTGGTAGGATATTTGTGAGGTGGGGCCCGCACGAGCCCCACTATTTCTTTCCGCTAAGTAACGCACCCGCGAAAACCCGTCATTAAGAAAGTCAAATGACGCGTTTTCTTAATTTATTAATGCACCAATTAATTGGGCGGTTTTATTCGTTTAATTAATTGGGCGGTTTTATTCGTTGAATTAATTCGATGAATTAATTTAATCATTTCTTAACCTGTTTTCAATCCGTTGGCGTAATAATAAAATAAGACCAACACACGACTTCTGGAAAAATGCTCGTTGAGAGGTTTTGACAACTTTGTGCCTTCATCCTCCTTCGCGAAGAATGCGAAGAACGTGAAGAACATGAAGAACGCGAAGAATGCCATCACCCTCAGAGATTGATGATGCTTCTTCCGAGACATTCTTCCCCGCAACGATCTCCGATCACCAACTGCTTGAGGTAGGAGATTTCGGGTTTCTTTTAAATCTTCTTTGTGGTTTATAACAACAAATGGATTTAATCAATATAATTAAATCTTCATGTTCTTGAACCTCGGAGTTCGTCGACGCGTCACCGTATTCCGCGACGACACGACGCCCTTCCGCGACGACGCGCCGCCTTTCCGCGACGACGTGATGCCCTTCCATGACGACGCGACGCCTTTCTGCGACGCGATGATCGCCTCCTTCCACGGCGATCAAATCCGCGAAGAACGCGCGTGCGACGACTTGACGAGGTAGGGGTTGTTGTGAAATATTTTATTTTCCCGTTATCGTTTCTTTTAAAATGAATAACCCAGTTCATAAGAACAATTTTAATTCATTAAAATTGTTTTTGGTTATATTTTCTATGTGTTGATTAATCCTCCCGATTGATATCGCCTAACGCGGAGGGTGTGGGCCAAACGAACACGGCCCGACAACCCTCCGCAGTTCTTCGTTGTTGTGCGGATTTGGCGGGCGACGACGAAACGTGCCGCAGAGGCGATTAAATGATCCCGCAGTGAAGAACGGAACCCGGGAGGAACAACGACGCAGACGGGAAGGAAAACGGACCACCGGAGCAATTCCGGTGGCCCACAGAAGCCTCCGGCGACGATGGCCAGCGGACCCGCGGCCACGCAGGTCCGTCTCTCACGCATGGGACGCAGCATAGCCGCGTCCGTTGACTCCAGCGCGGCCCCTCGAGGGCCGCGAATCCCTCGGTCGGCCGCTCGGCTGAGCCGTGCCGGGCTGGTCCGACCGTCCGAGCCGCGCCCTAGCCGGACCGGACTGGGTCCAGCCGGGTCGGACCGGTTCGGGTCAACCCGGTCCGGCCGACCCAGGGGGGGGGGTCGGGCCGGGTCGACCCGGGCCCAGACCCCCCCGTCTTCAGATTGTTTCAGTATTTTTCCCGTAACTTGAGATATGGGACTCCGAACGATGCACCGTTAGCGGCGATGCGATCCTTGGATCGAGACGGTCGTTTCAGTATATTGCACTCAAGGTTTCGGGAAACTTTGGGTTCGGCCGGGTTGGTTCGTTCATGAAACCAACCGGGCCCTCGGAGCGGAAATGCTCATATCTTGAGCTTCGGACGTCCGATTGACGTGCTGTCGACTTTGGTGGATTCCTCTAAGTGAGATGGGTATTTTGGCACACTCCGCCCGAGGTTTGGACATAGGTGGAGTACAGTCGGGTTGGTTTTGCCTTAAAAACCAACCGGGCCTCTGGGACGGAAAAGCTAATAACTCTCAGACCGGGCGTCCGATTGACGCGCCGTCTGCGGCGTTGAGTTCCTGTTGACGATACGGAACTTTTGGATACATCAACTCTGGACTTTGTGTCAGTTGATGTATCAGCCTCTCGGCTCGTGGAGTGGACCCTCCTGAACGAGCTTGCTGTGTGCGGGGACCCTAGTGCTGGCTGCGACTTCGACGACGACAACTATACAGAGATCCTCGGTGGATTCGACTGTGACGATGTTGAGAACAGTACGGGAATCCTCCGTGTTTTCGGCAGTGACCACTACGATACATCTTGGGATACATCAACTCCGGACTGCATGTCAGTTGATGCATCGACCACTTAGCTCGTGGAGTGGACCCTCCCGGAACGAGCATGCTGTGTGAGGAAATCCTAGAGCCGGTTGAGACTTGACGACTGCTGATCGAACGACTCGGTGTGTTATGGATAGCCCAGTGGGGAGCGCTTGGTTGCAGCGGTAGACCCACGGCGGAGGAGCGCTTGGTTGCAGCGACAGACCCACGGCGGAGGAGCACTTGGTTGTAGCGGCAGACCCACGATACTCAACAGAAGGAGTACCTATGGAGGCTATTAGGGGGAGCGCTTGGTTGTAGCGGTAGACCCACGACAGAGGTGCGCTTGGTTGTAGCGGCACAGGGGAGCGCTTGGTTGTAGCGGCAGACCCACGACAGAGGTGCGCTTGGTTGTAGCGGCATAGGGGAGAGCTTGGTTGTAGTGGCAGACCCACGACGGAGGAGCTCTTGGTTGTAGCGGCACAGGAGAGCGCTTGGTTGTAGCAGCATGCCCGCAGTACTCGATAGGTGGAGTACTACAGCAATCCAAGGTTGGAGGGAAGCGCTTGGTTGTAGCGGCATAACCACTGTGCTTGATGGAGAAGAAGTTTCCCAATAGATATGGTTTCAACTTCATGATCGATCCTATGTGGGTCATTGCGGGGGTTAGTACCTACCGATCCTTTGTGGGTCCGACGGCTTAGATGAATCAGTGGCTACATCTGATCATCTCTATCGTCTTACGAAGAAGTATATCCTATGTGAGATGAACTCTGTTTTACTTTCCTTTGTGGATTGTGTTGTGCTATCCTGTGTGGATTTACGTTTTACTTTCCTTTGTGGATTGTGTTGAGCTATCCTGTGTGGATTTCACGTTTTGCTTTCCTGTGTGGACTGGGTTGTACTTGAGCTCGGAGGTTGGAGCCGAGCAAGAATTGATGACTTAGGTATATGTATGGGCATATACCTAAGCCGTGTCAGATGTTACTTCGTGATTGTATCTTTCCTTTGTGGATTCTGGGAGACCTTCGGGGGTCTCGGGGTCCCTACTGAGTAGCTTATACTCACCCCTGCACGAGCTATGCCCGCACTACGTTGTGTTGGTTGCAGACGACGGACAATGCTGATCGTGGTGGAGGCTTGTGGAGCAGGACGGTACCTGGAGGTGGACCACTAGGCGGGGTGTACTCGGAGCGGTAGGCTAGACCCGAGGAGCAATGGAGGCTTCTGTACCCACCCTTCAGGTGGGACTTCCAGAGGACGGCTCGACGTTGCAGCTTACTTTTCAGTTGCTGTTTTTCCCCTTTCAGTTGTAATTTACAGTTGGGCTTGTATTTCCGGCCCCCTTTACTTTTCCGCACTTACTGTTGTACCAGCTTTTACTTAGTGATTACCTTTCTGCTTTCTTACTCTGTAGTGCTTGTTTACTTTTCAAAGGCAATGCCTTCCATTTTACCGAGATTTTACGCCTTGGTGCTAGTCGCCAGCCCCTGGCCTATGGAAGGCGGGCTTGGGGTAGTCATGACACGGGTCCCGAGGATGGGTCGTGACAAAAATATTTCCAGATTTTTAAAGGATAGATCTGGAAATTTTGAAGGAATGGGATAAATATTATCTTCTCAAATGAGTGTTCAACCATTTATCCACATGAGGATTAATGATGCATTGAAGGAATATGTGGAATTGTAGAAGAGGTTCAAAAATATTATCGAGTTAAACCTTGATTATGATGGAATGATAAGGTTCAAGAATCATATATCAGTTCTGTCCATACCAGATTTGAAGAAGGTGTTGTTGGATGAGGTTTATAATTCATCATTCTCTATTCATTTTGGAAGTATAAAGATGTATAGAGATATGAAAGAGTATTTATGGTGGGGAAACATGGAGATAGATATTGAAAAATATGTATCTAAATTCTTGGTATGTTATCATGTTAATCCTGAGAGATATAATTCGAAGGGGATGTTATAACCATTAACCATATAAGAATGTAATTGGGAAAATATCACCATGGATTTTATCATCAGACTCCCTAAAATGTTTAAGGGCCGTAATGTTATTTGGGTTATAGTCAACTGAATTGAAAAGTAAAAAAACTTCATTTATATCTAAGAATATTTATCTCTTGATAATCTTTCCATAATATACATTAAGGAAGTGGTAAGGTTGTATAGAGTACCACATTCTATTGTATCTGATCAAGATATGAGGTTTACCTCAATGTTTTGGTGAGGTATTCAATGAGCTCTGGATATAGAGTTGAGTTTCAGTACATATTATCATCCTCAAACAGATGGTCATCCTGAGATAACTATTTAAACCCTAGAGGATAGGCTGATATCTTGTTCTATGTATTTTTAAGGTAGTTTAGATTAGCAACTTTCTCTATTCGAGTTTTCTTACAACAATATATTTTACTAGATCATTCAGACGACTCCCTATGAAGACCTCTATGGAAAACGTGTATAACTACAACATGTAGGGTTGAAGTTGGAGAAAGAAAGCTATTGATACCTAAGATATCTGAGGAAATGAAAAAGAAATTCAAATCCATTCAACAATACAACAAGGTATCTCAAAATTGATAGAAAAGTTATACTAATAATCATTAGTGAGATATGTAGTTTGAAGTTGGTGAGAAGGTGTTTCTAAAAATTTCTCCACGGAATAAGTTTATGAGATTCAGAAAAAAGGGAAAGTTGAGCCCTAGGTATATTAGCCCATTCTAGATTCTTTATTGAGTAGGGATAGTATTTTATCGCTTGGCACATATACTGAACCTCTATCAAGTTCACAATGTGTTCCATGTATCTTTCCCGAGGAAGTACATACCTGATCCTTCATATATACTAAAATCATAGGTTATACCATAAAATAATGACCTTTCTTATAAAAAACAATTGGTTTAAATATTTTACTATAGAGATAAATTACTATGGAACAAGACTACTCACATGGTTAAAGTTCTTTGGAGGAATTAGAAATTATAAGAAGCTACTTGGGAACATGAGGATGTAATGGAACAAATAAATCCTCATTTGTTTGTATCAGAGTAACAAAATTTCAAGGGTAAAATTCATTTTAAGGGGGGTATAATTTAACACCTCTAGATTTTGTGATATATTTCTTTTTAAATAAATTTGATTTCTTTGATAGCTTTCAATACATGTAACCTTGTGTCTAAATAAACCGTAATATAATATACCATTATAGACTAGTGATTAAATTGGTGGGTATAAATAGGACTAACTATATTATGAAAAATTTAGGTTTTAAACATGTATAAAATAAATTCTTTGATTATAAATTTCTAAGAAATAAAGATAAAAATAATTTGTAAGTAAAATAGATGTTTTTTTATAAAAACTATATTTATGCACACAATGTGTTTTTATTTTAATAAATTAAATTGATAACTATTGGTGAATGATTTTAATGAAATTTATATATTATGTATTAAATCAAATGTTTTAATATTCATTTAATATTTTTTCTAGGCATGAGATAAAAAAATATATATCAAATTTTATTCTTAAAAATATATTTTTCTAAAAAAATATTTTTGATGTGTTTTGCACACTAATTTTAAAATGAATTTATTATACTTATATAAATTGAATCTTGAAAAATAGATTCCATATTTGGAATATGGAGGATCAAATTAAGTAAGTAGGTCCCTTTTATTTTTGGTCAATATGAATAGTAACCATAATAAATTTTTATCAGCCCGGTAAGGGGAAAATGGGTAAAATAATATTAAAACTTTGGGATGAGGCTTTAATATTTATATAACACTTGCCATTATCCTATTTTATGAGTAAAGTTAATATATTTACATCCAATTATTGAATATATGGTCACTTGGTGTGATATTTATTTGATCATGACCTTTATATTAATTTAAGAAAAGAATAAATACAAAATGTCACTCTCTTGACTTTAATATCTCTAAATTTTTACATAAGGATAAAAGGAGTACAAGTTAATTTATAATTTTTTATTTTAAAGATAATTTTTTTATCATTTTAATTTATCTTTAATTTTAAGTATTTTATTAATTACCTTAAATTCTTAAGCAATACCGACACAATATTTATTCAATTAATAGAAAAATAAAATAAATGATTTTAAAAATATTAAAAGTAATATAATTTAGGTGAATTATTGTGTTCTATTAATTTTTTAGATACATATGACATATTTATGATGTGTGAAAATATTTGATTCTAATTCCATATTTTTCTTGGTGTCTTTAAATTCAAATTAAATGAATAGTTCCAAAATGGAAATTAATGATATTATATAATAAATTATATTTTATTAAATGAGTTAAAATTAAAAAAAAAATTATATTCATCCAATTGAATTTAATGTGGTTGAAAATATCAACCATAATCCATTTATGAATCACTTTTCCATTTATGGTAACATTCCTAACTCTTTAAGATTGAATTAGTTGTTACTGATGTTAAGGTAAAAAATGGTTAATGAAGGGGTTAATAAAAAATATGAGGTTTAAAATGACACCAAAACATGTATAAATTTCATTGGATGATTTTATTTTTATTATATACTCTTTTTATTCGAATTAATGTCCATTTTAAATAATCTTACTTGATAATGACTTTATTATATTTAAAGTTTTTAAGAAATTCCAAGTGTGTCCTGCCCCCCACTTTTAAAGGGACAAACCTCCCTTGTCTTTTTTTACTTACTCAAAATTTAGCCTTATATATCAGAAAAAACCTACCAAATTCTATTCTAAACTTCCCTATCTATGTTCTAGAGATTCTTGTCTACCCAAAAGACCAACCTTAGGGTTCTTAAGAGGACATCTAAAAGAGTTATTTTAAATAATAGACAATTTCTTTAACCAATCACTTTTTTTTACTTATTATTCTACCTCCTCTAAATTTGTGGTATTTATCATAAAATAAATTAATCATCCTAAATATACTAAAATGTTAATATGATTATTAAACCACCATTATACACCATTTTTCTCATCAAATGAGAAGTGAAAGTATTGCCCGTCCATATAAATGACTTACCATCTCCATGTAGCGATACAATTCATTTTCCATAACCATATTTTATGGATAGGTATTATGATAGTATTAATTTTGATATATTATATTTATGAAATAATTATACTTCTATAATTATAATATCATATCTACTGTCTTACCTTCCAATATATTGGAAAATAATAATGTTACTCATGCGTACGTGTAGACTACCACCTCCACGAAGTGATGAGATTCATTTTTCATTCATGATTTAAATAGATGGTAATAAGGATGTATTTTATGAACATATATGACTTATATGATATTAAAATTAACTTGAAAAGGTGAATTATTATTTAAATTTATTCAATTACATCCATCAAATAAATGGAAATAGCGTTAATGCACACGTACAACCTACTATCTCCATGAACAATGTGATTCATTTTTCTATCTCTACCTTTTATAGATGACTATATATATATATAATGAATATATATGATAGTAATGTCATTTTTAACACTCTGGATATTATTTAATAATTATAAAAGTATAAATACTGAGTCTACCAAACTAAAACATGCATGAAAAGTGAAGTAGTTATCACCAAAAAAAATATTTTAATAAGGAATCGTTAATAAACAGGTGATAAGATGTTATAAGGAAATAATATATGGTATGATATATATGAGTATTTTTCTATAATAAATTTATAATAAATCTATATTTATTATACATGATCCTTAATTGTATATGAATAACAATGAGATTTGTGGTAAATGTTTTATGTTATAATCTCATTTTTACCGAGATTGATTATGATTATAATTACAATAATAAAATTTCAGGATATACCTATTAATAATTCTCATGAATTTTATTATACTATGGTTATTTTTTTATATTTCATGTTTTAATTTCATTTTCTTCTCTTTAAATACTCCAGAGACTAAAATAATGTTTTTAAGGAAATCCTACTTTATTTCTATATTCGGTCGAAATCCTTTTTCTTCCTTGTCCATGTTTTCTATAAAATATTTTTAAAAAAGTTCTACTATTCCCCTATGATAATTTAAATTAAATTTTACACATTTTTTAATTTCTATAAAAAAATTTCAAAGGAATATTCCTATCATTTTCCTATTGAGGCACTTTTTTGACTTTTTATAAAAGTGTGAAAGGAATGTTTTATTTTAACTTATATGACATGAACTGAATTTACCATCATAATAACCACCCAATGTTTTGGATCTTCCTTTAAAAATTTTCAAGTTTCCTTTCAAAGAAATTTTTTCCTTAATATTTGGGAAATTTTTAGATTTTAAATAAGTGTATTCAAGGTGAAAAGGATATTTTTATTAGGAAATATTCTAGTGATTCTTTTTAAATGAATATTCATCAATAATAATATCCCTTGATGTTAATTATGTTTTACGAGTGTTATTATATAATGAAACCATCCTTATTATTTCTCTAAATGGTCTATGATTATGATTATGAGATGTTTAAAAGATCCAATTATTTTCCACAGGTAATGCTATGATGATAAGAAAAATGTTTTATGATCTCGTGACATTTATATGAATGAATTATAATTATGTGATGGTTGGGTCATTAATATCCCTTCAATGCATTGGGTAAAGCGATATTGATATCTTATGATATGATGATGATAAGTGTGGACATGATTGTGAATATATTTGTTCACATATTTATGAATGAGTATGATTTATTTCTAGCAATGCTCACAAGAAAATTCATGGACATGATTGCAAATAATTTTTTTCAAATTTTGATGCATGAGTATGATATATTTCTAGATATGATCAAAATATTATGTGTGGACATGATTTTATTTATCCATGTTCATAAGATTACGATTTCTTATGCTTATGATGCCTCATGACTATATTATGACTCTTGGATGTTCATTACCGCTTTGCCACTATTATTGATCATGCTTATCAATATGAATTTATTTCAAAGCTTATGATATATGTTTTTTTGGGTATAAATATTTTATTCTAAGAAAATTCACTTAAATATGTCATCATACCCTTATGATAATCTTATTCTCTAATGATTGATATCTCAAATTTTTACCCTTACTAAGCATATGAGCTCAACCTTTCTTATGCTTCCTTCCCCTAAGTTATGAAAAAAGGTTCTAAGTAGGGTATGTATAAGAAGAGCACTATGTGGGAAGATATTTTTGGAAGATGTTGGAGATATTTTATGAAATAAAGAGATTATGTATCTAGTATCTAAATAAACTGAACCTTTATGGTCCTCAGGTGTGTATTATTGTCAAATGTATTGAAGATTCATCTAAAATGATGAAATATTTATATATATTATGATTGGGTTTATTAAAACATGAAGTTTATCTATAGGGGAAAACTTTATAAAAAACAAATAATTAAATAAACACATGAAGGATATGAATAAAGGGTGCCACCAATCTTGAAGAGGCATCATTATGTGGAGTAAAGGAATTTTAAACTAACCAATTCATATAAGCCCTTTGATTCATTGTGGGAGGTCTATTGTTTTTTGAATTGATCTTTAATACTTGAATTTATATACATGATAACTAATTCATATTTTTTATGTGCATTTTTCATACTATGTAAATAATTTCCTTAACTTGAAAAGTTTTTAGAAAAAACCATTTTTTTATAAAATAGGAACAATGGTCTCAAAGTAATAACCTTAAATTAAATGATAGACCCTTGTTTATTAGCATTAGTTTCAATCAAACACTTACAATAAAAATTATAGTTTTCCCAACAAAGCACATTAATGCATTTAAGAGTCTTTGTGTGTATGGAATCCTCAATATCTAAACATTTAGTATGCACCTTTATTACATTTTTTTGTGAATTATTAAAAAGGATGAATCTAATAAATAATAAGAACATTAATTGAACCCAATTTAAATTATATGAATGAAATTTATGGATTGATATCATGTGTCTTTAGAGAAATACATAAAAGTAAAAATATCATAATAAGTATTAGATAAATCATTTACCAATCATAGAAGTAGTAAAATTGATATAACAAATTTAAAAAAGATAAGATCCTCATTAAAAATATCAAGTTAATAAAAACACTATATACAATATAACTCAAAATAGAATACAAGTATAAATATTTCAAAAAACTTCAAAAAATGAAAAATTAAAAAATTCCAATTAGAATATTTATGATTCTTGTATAGTGACTTGGGTTTTTCCATTTAAGACTTTGGAATATTTATAAAAATATTTCTAGAGTGAGGTGCTGAGTTGGTGTGGAAATATGGGGCCTAGAGAGCCTCAGTGCGGTGATATTAAAAATATTAAATGTATTTTATCACACATGCACAATTTATTTGTAAATGTAGAATATATATTGATTGAAGTCTTAGATAATAAATTTTAGAGTGTGGTTGAGTTTAAAATGTTTTGTTTACCCTAGTAGAGAAATAAAGTTTTTATACGCTGGCTGCTCAGTTGAGGAAGAGTTGACAGGATGTTAAATGTATAGTTATTTATTTAATAAAATTAAATCAATAACCCCCCATTTGGGTATCGTGCATAATATATGAGTAGAGAATCCCCCCCTTGAGTGATGGATGATCCGAGGTCGAACTGAAGATAGGTGCTGTTGATCCTCGTTTTTTATGCTGATCATCATTGGCTCATGCTATAGTGGCTCCTGAGCATCGTTTTGGACTCGAAGCTTCAATGTTTCTCCATGAGGTTGGCGTATTTGAGTTTTAAGTCTTGATACCCAATTTGATGCATTATTTTAAGGCTTTAGAGCCATTTTATGACTACTAGTGACCCCCTAGGGTTAGATCTATGGGTTTTAGTGGAAACCAGGGTGTTTTGGGTGGCCCATAGGGAATTTTAGTTTGAAATTACCAATCACGTGGGTTTTAGTGAAGTATAACACACCGTGTGTTCTTACTATTTAGGAAATATGAAATTTTATGGACAACACACCGTGTATTGAGGGTACATGTTATGTAGTGATCCTAGACCGTGTGGTTGAGGGACATGGCCAAGTTATCCATGTCAAGTGACATTTCCATGTTGAAGTACATGGACAGAGACATAGAAATAGGGTGTTGTACACAAGAATGGGATGAGGACATGGTCTATAGGCTGGATAGATAGAATTAACCATGTACCAGGGGAACACACCATGTATGCATCATGGATGACCAAGCCGTGTGGGGAAAGACACGATTGAGGTCCCAGGTGAGGTGAGACACACCATGTACACTAAGTAAATGCTATGTAAGCTCACATGGACAACCAAGAGATACAATATAGGAAATAGATAGGTGTACAAGATGGGTCACACGCCATGTGTACCCCAGTAAACACCATTTAATTTTCTTAAAAACTTCTTCCTAGCACATCTCCTTCTCAAGGGATCAGATTCAGGGCTACGAGTAGCCTATCCAGAGTAATTTTATGTGTAGAACATGATGGTTTCCTTCATGGTAGATTTTGAGATATGATGTGGAATTATTATAGAATGAAACTTAATTAATAGTGCTTCATCATCGGGTATTTATCAGGGTGGATCACTTGAGACATGTCAGGGTCGGTATGCTTCCCTAACGTCTTGAGATGCGAGTCCCCCTATAATCTTTGGGCTGGTAGAGTGGTGATCTTATGATATCTGAGTGTGGGTCCCCTACCCACGGTAGTGTTGTTACGTGAGGCGTGACAAGCATAATTCTCCTTCCAGTGACACATGACCGATGCTGGAGGATGGGTTCGTTTATCATTTAGATTTTGGGACTGGTACTCCCATGTAGTACCAGGTTGTGAGTTTCCCTTACCACTTGGATCAATAGAGACAAAACTCCCCCATAGTGGGCACAAGTCCTATATATACAAATCATTTATCTCAAGGGTGGTACTCCACTATCATACCAAGGTGCGAGCCCCCTTATTATTTATGCATATAGAGAAAGATATACCCTATTGCATCAAGGTGTGGTCCCTCCATAATCATTATGTAGATATAGTTGGTACTCCCCTATAGTGTCAGGGTGCGAGTCCTCTATCCATGGAGTCATTACTCCCCCATTGTACTAGGGTGAGGGTCCTCCATATGCGTTTTTCAGATATAGTTAGTACTCCCCCATTGTACCAGGGTGTGGGTCCTCTATTCCAAGTTTGGTACTCCCCTTCCTTGTTAGGGTGTGGGTCCCCCATTACGATCATACAGGTAGAGATGAAACTCACCTATACCTTGGATAAATTCCCTCTATGTATAGAGTGGTATTTCTTTATATATAAGCTTTGATGGGGAGAAAGTCCTCCACTTGTTATGTGTGACACCTGGTGAGGAGGAAGTGATCCCTCGACCGTGTGAAGTAGAGAGAGGCAAGCCTCTCCACTTGGGTTCCTATGAGTTTGCATGGGGTGAAAGATAGCAGTGATAGGACCTCTAGTTCTGAGCACTAAAGTTGGACCTAGAGAGTTATTCTTGATGGATCGTATCTCTCAGATGAGTTACATCTAGGATGATAGGTCTTGTGGAGTGCATGCTCTTGGACGAGAGTTACCTTTGAACCTCAAGTAGAATCCTGTGGCTAGCTATGAGGCTGAAACCTCATCAGAATTAGAGTCTGAGATGAGTATATCTAGGTGATTCTGGGATTCCTTATAGTGTTTCCACGTATCTGGGTTGACACACCATGTGCATTGAGCTTACTTTTCATGTATATCTTAAGAGTGGTCGAGATGGATTTTATTCTCTCTCTCTTGGTATAACACCCCAAGCTTCCAAGATACTCTTCTCCTTGAATAATACAATAGCGTGTGTTGTACGCAACTTCGAGTTCTAACACACCACAACCAATAAAACTTACCGTTATGAATAGTAATACCCACTTTTTGAAATTTTATAAATTTTATCTTTCAAAATGAACTTCATTTTTGGATTTGGAATATCAAAATTAGTTTAGGGTGAATTTTTTGTATTTTTTTTGAAAACTTTCAATTTTTGATGAATAGTGAAAAACACTGAGTTATAGTTTAAAACCAAATTTTTATTTAAATAATTATTTATTTTATTTAAATTTATTTTAGGTCAAAATAGATATATAATACCTATATAAGTTCAATTTAATTAATTAGAGTTAGTTTATAATTATTTTAGATATATAAAAATTTTATTGAACTTTTCACCATCTTTTACCAACCACCTAGGAGAATTTTCAAATTCACATAAAAATTAATTTTACCGCCTTTGTGAGTTGAATTTCAAAAATCCTAGAGACATGGTTGATATCAGTAAGAAAAATGTGGTTCAATAAGATGAAAATAATTTTTGTTGAATAGTAACTTTTTACTTTTATTTACCACGTTTAAAAGTAAATAGGGTAATTAATGGTAAAAAATGATATTATTATTACCCTAACACATGTTCTAATTCTATTTTATAAGTATAATTCGACCAAAAAAACCTCAGGAATAAAATATGAACCGCTTTGGTCCACTTGGATTAGATTAGGACATTTATTATTATTTAATTCAAAGAAGAGTTAAAAGAGTTAAAATCAAAGTTTAATAACTAAAACATTTTTAATATAGGGCTACACATAATATAAATTAGACTATAAATATTAATTATAAATATAAAAATATTTCTTACATAATGGAATTTTATTTATATTTTTTATACATTAAATAATTTAATTTATTTATGACACAATGATGATGTAGTAATTACCTAATTAATGAAATATTAAAATAATTGATATTATAAATATCCAAATAAATGTAATTTGAGAATTTTTATGAATTAAACTAATTTTATAGGTTAATATTAAATATTATAGTTGGTTATATGATTTTTTTTTGAATTAATAATTTTGTTATGAATTTAGAAAAAACAAAATACCAAATAGTGTCAAAATTGACACAAAAGAGTTTTTAAAAAATATATTATATTATTAATTGATATTATATTCCTAACAATCCAAGGTTCGGCCAAAAGACTTATATAATGATAGGTGTATAATTAATTAACCACTTGGGGTTCTATTGGAAGTATATAGTAAGTTTATTAACCCTATAATATAAAAATACAAAGAGACATGGTAAATGTCAAACTATTTAACTAAGAGTTAAATATAAAAGATAAGGTTAATATAGTGAACCAAACCTGTATAAAACCTATTAGTTGAGTGGTTTTAGACCCATACCTAACTTATACTTTAAATAATACATTTTGGAGCCATTATAAACCGAAAATTATTTTATTATAAAATAACATTTCGAGCTTTTCCTAAGGTGCCCCTCACCCCTCTTATAAAAGGGCATAACCCCTTCTCTCTAATTCACACATTCAAAGCCATTTGGCTCGGCCAAAAACTTCTCAAATACCCTCTAAACTGTCCTCCCTTTATCCTAGAGGCCTTAATTTAGTCATAAATCCAACCTAAGGAGCCCTTTTGATCAAATCAAAAGGAAGAACTTGAAGAAGAGGAAAACATTTCATCACCTCTTTCAAGTTCCTTTCTTCTTCCACTTCCTCTTTATTTGTTGTTTCCATTATAAAATAATAACTCCAGTATATTTTATATATTGTGATGTTATTATAAGTATTGTACAACTAAATTCATTATTATATCCATCCTTTGAATGACATGTCACCATACGTGCGTACGTACAGCTTACCGTCTCCACGTCGTGGTGTAATTGTTATTCAATACATTATTATTTGGATGGGTATAATAATGATGTGTAATTGATGTAAATAATAAATATAACATGATAATTATTCTTTATATATGATATAACATCCAATTATATATTATTTTAATATCAAAAGAATGATATTTTCACTCGTGCATACGTACAGATTACCGTCTCCACGAACACGATGAGATTCATTCCCCATCGTATCCATTCAAGACTAATTTTCGTTTGATGATTAAAAATAATGTTTAAAGACTTGATATCATTCTATATATGAATAAGATAAATCCCATCCATAACAAATATGACTCACATAACAAATAATATAAATGAAAATGAATCCGTTAACACCCGAAACAACGATAATACTAAGATATTATTAACAAAGAAATATTAAAAGATCATATATAATATCATATTAATTTATATGATTATTGTATAATTTAATAACAATTATTTCACAATTATAAAGGATTTTAACCTACCCTCTACCAAGGAAAAGTAAAAGGTAAGGATTTATTTCACAATCTCTTTATTATCTGAGTTTGTTTTTACGTAAGTATCTATTGGGACATCTTTATCATCCACATCCATGTTTCTTAAAAATGTATTTCAAAACATTCTTACTATTTTATAGACTATGGGTTAAAGTCATTTATACCTTTTTTTGAATTTTATAAGATGTTTATAAATGAATCTTTCTGTCTTTTTCTAAATAAGGTCCTTTATAACCTTTTCGACAAAATTAAGGTAAGAATGTCTTTTTTTAACTTATACGATGGGTGCGGCTATTTTCCGCCATTATAAAATCATCAAATATTACATTAAAATCTTATAAGAATATTTAAAAAATAATTTTTTTCTTTTATAATTATATTAATTTTAAATGATTTCAAAATAGAAAGATATATTTCTCTAAAAAAAGGTTTTGATTTCATCTATGTCAACATCCTTTGATGGATTTTAAGTTTATTTGAAGTTGATTTATTATGATAAAAAACTTCCATATTGTATTGAAGGTTTTGTGATATGTTTGACTATGGATGTGTTATTTTTACACCATTCATGGTTTATGGATAAAGTATTGATATTTCGTATGCTAGTTTTAATACGAATGTTTATGTTATGTTTAAACCTTTTCATATGAGGAATACATTGGACTTAGTAAGTGACAGGTGGAGCCCGCTATAGCTCCTCAATGCATCGGTAGGTCTCATGAGACAAACTAGTGTCTTGGAACAAGGCCTTGACAAAATCTTATTTTTAGTCTTGGCACAAGGCCTTGACTATGTGGTTATGAAAGTCTGGAATTATGCATTCCATCATTGTGAAAGTGAATATTGATATTGCATGTGATTATTTGACTAGTAGAATATCCATGTCAGTAAGTAAATGGAATTATTTTGATTTTATCTTTTCCATATTATGCTGAAGTTCAAGTTTAAAAGACTTTTTTTTAGTTTTATACATTGCCTTAAATGTTTATGCTTATTTATGAAAGTTTCCGCTATATTGTTATCCTTAATGAGCATTTGAGATCACCCCTTTCTATGTTTTATTTTTCCCAGGATGCGAAGAAGTATATTATGACTGACCTGTAGGGATAGTCTATAGGATCTCAGTGTTTTCTATGGAAAAAATGTTGTTGTAGTTTTCTATTTATGATGTAATGTAAACCTTATGAATGTATCTAATAATTCCAATTCTACTAAACTAATCAGTCTTTCGAGACTTGATCTTTTGTGATCATTCCAATGTTATGTAATAATGCACCAACTTTGGGTAATCGGGGTTAGGGCATTACAGTTGGTATCAGAGGAAGTTTAGTACAAACCTTGGAATCTAGATTTATATAAACTCTGATTAGAGCACATTACCCTAAGATAGACTTTGAGGATTAGTATATAAGAACTTCCTAGAATTTTGGTATTATAGAGATTTAGTGAGTTTTCCAAGAAATACATCCCAGTATGGATACGAGCAAGTTGAGGTGGCTCTGGCACATTTGAACCTAGGGGTAAAACCCAAAACACCACTTTGAGCTAGAATTGAACGGGTGCTGGTGCACGACAACGTACCTTGCTGCACTCTTGGTTACGACACTCCTGGGGGATATGCTTAGGATAATTCTAATTTTCTTTACAAACCGTTATGAAGGGTTTATGAGTATATACTTACTCAATGAAAACATTTTTACGATTATGGATTATATCCATAAACTGTTCAATTTATGTTAAGTGTTTTACAAGTTTGGATTTATGTATTGCGATTCATAAACTAATCTAGTTTATGCCATTGTTTAGAAATGGCGCCTAGTGGAAGGAATGGAAACTGTATCAATGAACGCACTCCATATAGGGATTTCCCTCCTACTCAAGATAATTATAGTGGAGTTGGTGATGAAACTGGTGCTGATCATCTAATCACCATACTAGGACAACTCACCCAGGTTATGAATAATAACCTTACCTGTATGGAGCACCCTGATCCACAACGTGGAGGATCAATGTTAGATCTCTTCATGAGGCAAAAAACACCAAAATTAAATGGGGGTAAAAATCCATTAGTAGTTGAGAAATGGATAAATTACTTAGAGAAAATATTCCACGCCTTGGGGAGTAGTGAAAGGGAAAAAGTTTTCATGGCAGTTTACCACCTCACTGGAGATACTGATCAATGGTGGTCATTGATTCAAAACAAAAAGGAAGATGATGAAGTATAAAATATGGAATGGAGTGAGTTCAAAGAAATTTTATTAGAAAAATACTCTCCTCATGACCATCTAATAGATATGGAAATACAATTTCTGAGTCTGAGGCAAAAGGAGGATGAGAATGTTTCAAAGTATGAAGATAACTTTACAAGGTTAGTGAGGCATGTTGCAGATTATATATGTAACCCAAGAAGTAATATTGATCATTTGTTTGATGGGTTAAAACCATTTCTTCGTTGATCATTAGTCTCTGAATCCTTCTCATCGTACGAAGATATTATCTCATGTGCTATCAAGACAGAAAAAGAATTCTCTAAGTCTTACGACTTTAAAGAAAATCAAGAGAAGAAGAGATCTGCTGAACACTCTGGAAATGGAAATAAGGTGAAAAAGCAAAAACTTGAATATCCATCCTGTAGTAAATGTGGGAAGAAACACCCTGGTACTTTTCTGAAGGGAATGGGAGTCTGTTATAAATGTGGTGAAAAAGGCCACCAAGCTCGTGATTGCAAAGGGAAGAAAGAGGCTATCGATGTTGAATGCTATAATAGTAGATAAATAGGGAATTATGTAAATGAATGTCCTAAACTTCAGGGGAACTTACCTCAGAAAAAGTCCAAGGGATCAAGGACAAGCTTATGCTATCATTACTACTGAGGTTGAAGCTCTGAAAGACGTGGTGGCAGGTAATTTAATGGTTTCCTCAAGTTTAGAAAATGCTTTATTTGATTCTGGGTCATCGCATTGTTTCATATCTTCCCAGTTTGCTAAGAAAATTATATATTTCCAATTTGAGTTAACAAGGGAGTTTTCAATCAAAACTCCTAAGGGAAGTATCATTGCAACAAAGTTTTTTGAATCAGTTCCCATTAAGGCATATAAACGTTATTTATCTGCTGATCTCATCGTCATACCCATGATTGAATTTGATATAATCCTCGGTATGTATTGGCTTTCAGACCATGTTGCGAAAATTTATTGTAAGAAGAAGGAGGTTACAATTTTTGATGATGATAAGGAGTACCGTATCTTTAGAGCAGAAAAGTCACCACCTAATTCTTATTTAGATCCACCCCCAGCAACTCAACTAAATTCAATTATTAGGGAGGAAGAGAATGAAATAATTGTGGGTGAGGAAAGGAATGTTAAAATTGAGGATGTACCTATTGTGAAAGAATATGTTGATGTGTTTCCAGAAGATTTACCTTGACATCCTCCAGAACGAGAAATTGAGTTTTCCATTAAATTAATTCCTGGTTCAAGGCCCATATCAAAGACCCCTTATAGAATGGAAACTTTGGAATTAGTGGAACTAAATAAAGAACTATAGGAATTGAGTAATAAGGGATTTATCCACCCTAGTGTTGCTCCATGGGGAGCCCTTGTTCTTTTTGTTAAGAATAAAGATGTATCTATGAGGTTGTGCATTGACTACAGGGAGATCAATACTATAAAAATAAAGAACAAGTATCCCCTACCTCACATAGATGATTTATTCAACCAACTTCATGGAGCTCAATACTTTTCAAAGATTGACCTTAGATCTGGATATCATCATTTGTGTGTGAAGAAGGAAGGAATTCCTAAGACAACATTTCGAACTAGGTACAGGAATTACGAGTTTACAGTAATGCCTTTTGGATTGACTAATGCACCCTCTGTCTTCATGGATATAATGAATAGAGTTTTCAAGGAATATATTGATGACTTTGTAGTGGTATTTATTGATGATATCTTGGTATACTCCAAAATCTTGAAAGATCATTAAAATCAATTGCGCATTATCCTAAAAAATCTTAGAAGACATGAATTATATGGGAAGTATAGCAAGTATGAATTCTGGCTTCAGAAGATTTCTTTTCTTGGCCATATTGTCTCTAAGGATGGAATATTTGTTGATACTTCTATGACCAAGGCAATCCAAGAATGGCCAAAACCAATGAGAATAACTGAGGTACATAGTTTTATTGGTTTAGCAGGTTATTATCGACGTTTCATCCATAATTTTTCCCGATTTTCTAACCCATTAACAAAGATCACAAGAAAAGGGGTTAAATTTGTTTGGACAAAAGAGTGTAAAGAATGTTTTGAAGAAATGAAGAGAAGATTATTCAATGCTATTATATCGACTCTGCAATTGGGGAATGATGGGTTTGTTATTTATAGTGATGCTTCAAAGAAAGGACTTGGTTGTGTCCTTATACAGAATGATAGGGTTATTGCCTATGCATCATGACAGCTAAAAATTCATGAGCAAAACTATCCTAATCACACTAAAAAAAATCAGTGCATTAGAGGGGGTTATTTAGAGGGGGTTATGCACAACCCCCTCTAATTTCATTTTCTGTATAATTAGAGGGGGTTATGAACCCCCTCTAAATTTGTTTTCTAATTTTTTTAGGGATTATATACAACCCTTGTTAATCATCAAATCTAGAAGGGGTTATAGAGCCCCTTAATATATTAAATTAAAGTGGGGTTTTGAACCGCCTCTAAATTTGTTAACATTATTTTTTTAATATATATTTGGATTTTAGAGGGGGTTTAAAACCCCCTCCAATTTCTTAAATTATAGGGGGTTCAAAACTCCTTCTAATGTCTTAAATTAGATGGGGATCTCAACCCCCTCAAATGTCATTAAATTAGAGGGGGTTGAAAACCCCCTCTAATGACTTTAATTTAGAAGGGGTTCACAAACCCCTTCTAATGTCTTTAATTTAGAGGAGGTTCAAAACCCCCTTTAATTTAAGAGATTAAAGGGGTTGTGAACCCCCACTTTTTTAAAAAAATAAACTTACATTATATATATATATAATTAAAACACAATATATAAATATATTTAAATACATTATATGAACCTATTATATAAAATATCTATATGAATGTATTCAATTAAATACATACGTATACATAAATATAATTGTATAATATTATGTAAATTAATATATATTTATTTGTATAAATTATATATTATATATATTATTAATTATTTATAATATAAAAGCATAAACATATTATATAAATATATACATAAATATAATTTATTTAAAAAATATATCATATAAAAACTCAAGCATGTAGTTTTTATAAATTATATTATAATAATAATAAATATATTTTTATATAATAGGTTTATGCCTTTATATTACGTAAAATTAATATTATATGAAATAGAATTTATAAAAATAGATTTATATTAATGTACACAATGTTATAGAATTATATTTATTGAAATACAGATATATATTAATGTACATAATAATAAATCTACGTATTGAAATACATTATATAAATATTTTTATAAATTGTATTTCATATAATATTAATTGCATATAATAAAAAATTTTATTTAATATAATATTATATATATTTTTGTATAAATTTTATTTCATATAATATTGATTTTATATAATATACATATTAATTATATATAATATAAAATTGTATTTCATAAAATATTGATTATATATAATATAATATAAATTATATATAATATAATATTAATTATATATAATATAATATGAATTATATATAATATAATATTAATTATATATAATATAATATAATATTAATTACATATAATATTAATATTTGTATAAATTGTATTCTATATAATAATAATAATATATTAATTTTATATAATATTATATAGTTTATACAAATAAATATATATATTAATATCAATAATAATAAATATATGTATTGAAAGACATTATATAAATATATTTTTAAAGACCTTATATAAATATATTAGGTAAATACTTATATATATATATATTATTTATATATATATATAATCTAAATATGAATTTAAGTATATAAATAATTTACATAAATGTATAATAAAAATGTATTTAATATAATATATGTTTGATATAAATCATAAAATAAATGCATAGTATTCATAAAACCAACTTATAATTTTTATAGATTAAAAAATAGATGTAATAAAAATAATAATAAATTATATTATTATTGTTATCACACACACACACACACACACAAATATAAATACAATATATACATATATACTTGTGTACTATATTTAGGTTATATATAAATATATAATTTAGAATATATAAAATTTCCTATACAAATAATTATAGTAAATAATATATATATTATTATTTAAATGGATTAAATATATTATACTGATAATATTTATTATAATAAAGATCCAAATATATATAAATAAAACCATGTGTATTTTAAATAACAAAAATTATTTTCCTTAGTGGTATGATAGTTGAATTACTGTGGTATCGATACGAGGTGGTCACCGGTTCGATTCCCTAACGCTACCATTTTTGTATAAATTAGAGGCAGGTTGTGAGAGGGAACATGAGACGCTGGACACGGAACTAGAAGGCTCGCTCACTGAAAAATTGGAGTAGCTGGGGGGAGGAATTGGCGGGCACTAGGGCACGAACGGGAGGCACCTGGGGGCGGGTGCTAGGGCAAGAACTTTTGAGAAGCACGAGACGGGAGGGAGAGATAGGGGTCGGGCACTAGGGAAGTTACGGGAGGCACTGGATGGGGTTCTTGGGGTGGGAATGGAGAGAGGAATGGGACGGGAGGGAGATAATAAGGATTGGGGGAATTGGGAGAAATAGGAGGGAATAAAAGAGGGCGGGTCTTCGAAAAAAATGAAAATATTTAGGGGCAGTTTTTTCACAATCGCCCCTAAAGTAACCTTATATTAGGGGCAGTTCAAACCGCCCCTAAAACCATTTAACTAGGGGCGGTTTAGGGTACTGGGGAATTTACCTCGACATTAGAAGGGGTTCAAAACCCTTCTAATGTAACCACCACTAATGTCACCATGCCTTTACCAGCGGTTCCCCAAAACCGTCACTAATGGAAGTTGGTGGCCACATTAGCAGTGGTTCCTCACAACCACCGCTAATGTCTTTAGAAGGGATTATAACCCCTTCTAATGTAAAAAATAACCCCCTCTAATGTGACCATTTTTTTTAGTGTCATGATCTTGAGTTAGCAGTTGTAATCTTTGCTTTGAAGATATAGAGACATTATCTCTATGGTGAAAATGTGAGATATATACCAATCACAAGAGTTTGAAGTATATTTTCTCACAGAAAAAACTCAACATGAGGCAAAGTATATGGATTGAACTACTCAAGTATTATGATTGCATGATACACTACCACCCAAGGAAGGAAAATAAGGTGGAAAATGCTTTGAGTAGAAAGGATCATGGAGTTTTGAACAAGATGAGAGTTGAAAGGGATCCTATTTTCATGGATATAGTGGAGATGGATATGGGAATAACCATGGAAGGTGAAACATCAATTATTTTTCAAATGGTTGCCAAACCATCTTTACTAGAAAGGATAAAAATTTCTCCAGCGGATAATGAGGAATTTCAAAAGAAGATTAAATATGTGAACGATGGAAGATTGATCGACTTCATATATGAAGATGGGATTTTGAATTTTAGGAAGAGAATTTGTGTTCCTAATATACCTGATCTAAAAAGGGTATTGTTAGATGATGTTCATAGCTCCAATTTCTCTATACACCCTGGGAGCACCAAAATGTATAGAGATTTTAAGGAACATTTTTGGTGGGACAACATGAATAGGGAGATTGCTGATTTTATGTCAAGATGTATGGTTTGTCAACAAGTGAAAGCTGGAAGGCAACAACCTGGAGGAGTCATGCAACCTCTTCCCATACCTGAGTGGAAATGGGATAATATTACAATGGACTTTGTCATGGGACTACCAAAGACTTCTAGGAGGAACGATGAAATATGGGTCATTGTTGATCATCTTACCAAGTCATCACATTTTCTTGCTATAAGAAAAGATTTACCACTTGAACGTTTAGCAAGGCTATATATTAATGAAGTTGTAAGACTTCATGGAGTACCACTATCGATTGTTTCTGATTGTGATCCTCGTTTTACATCAATATTTTGAAAAAGTCTTCATAAAGCCTTGGATACTGAACTTCGTTTGAGCACTGCCTACCACCCCCAAACTTATGGAAAATCAGAACAGAATATTTAAACCTTATAAGACATGTTGAGATATTTCTTACTTGACTTTCAAGGTATGTGGGATCAATATTTACCTCTGGTATAATTTTCCTATAACAATAGCTTCCATTCAAGTATTCAAATGGCACCATATGAAGTGTTATATGGAAAAAGATGTCGCACACCAACCTATTGGGATGATATTGGTGAATGAAAATACGTAGGCCCAAAACTTGTGGAGGAAACAATGGAAAAGGTGAAGGTAATCTATAACCACATCAAAGAAGCTCAAAGTAGGCAGAAGAGCTATGCCAATAACCAAAGGAAGGATTTGTAATTTTAGGTAGGAGATCATGTTTTCTTAAAGGTATATCCGTGGAAGGGTGTTATACGTTTTGGTAATAAGGGTAAATTGAGTCCCAAGTACATCAGACCTTTTGAAATTATAGAACGAATTGGGGATGTATCTTACCGTTTGACAATGCCGCCAAGTCTCTCCAAAGTTCACGATGTATTCCACGTATCACTATTGAGAAAATACATGTCTGACCCAACACATGTACTTACTATGAGGAATTAGAACTGGAATCTGATCTGTCTTATTGTGAAGAGCCTGTCAAGGTTCTTGATACAAGAGAACAAGTGTTGAGAAACCGGATGACTCATCTGGTAAAAGTTCTATGGAGAAACCATAAGATGGGAGAGGCAACGTGGGAACCCGAGGAACTTATGATGAAGAACCACTCGGGTATTTTTACACAGTAATACTCTAGAAATTTTTAGGAAGAAATTATTTGAATTAGGGGAGAATGTAACACCCCAAGCTTCCATGGTACGCTTCTCCTTGAATAATACAATAGCGTGTGTTGTACGCAACTTCGAGTTCTAACACACCACAACCAATCAAACTAGCCATTATGAATATTAATACTGACTTTTTAAAATTTTATAAATTTTACCTTTCAAAATGAACTTCAATTTTGGATTTGGAATATCAAAATTAACTTAGGGTGAATTTTTGGTATTTTTCTGAAAACTTTCAATTTGTTATGAATAGTGAAAACAATGAGTTATAGTTTAGAATAGAATTTTTATTTAAATTATTATTTATTTTATTTAAATTTATTTTAGTTCAAAATAGATACATAATACATACATAAGTTCAATGTAATTCAATGGATTCAGTTTATAATAATTTTAGATATATAAAAATTTTATTGAACTTTTCACTGTCTTTTACCCACCTCCTAGGAGAATTTGAAAATTCACATAAAACTTAATTTTACCACTTCTATAAGTTGAATTTCAAAAATCCGAGAGACATAGTTGATATCAGTAAGAAAAATGTGGTTCAATAAGATGAAAATAATATTTGGTGAATAATATCTTTTTACTTTTATTTACCACGATTAAAAGTAAATAGGGTAATTAAGGGTAAAAATGATATTATTATTATCCAAAAACATGTAATAATTCTATTGGAAAAGTATAATTAGACCCAAAAAACCTTAGGAATAAAACATGAACCTATTTGGTCCACTTGGATTAGATTAGGACATTTATTAATATTTAATTCAAAGAAGAGTTAAAAGAGTTAAAATAAAAGTTTAATAACTAAAACATTTTTAATATATGGTTAAACATAAGATAAATTCATATATAAATATTCATTATAAATATAAAATTATTTCATACATAATGGTATTTTATTTATATTTTTTAGACATTAAATAATTTAATTTATTTATGACACAATGATGATGCAATAATTACCTAATTAATGAAATATTAAAATAATTGATATTATAGATATCCAAATAAATGTAATTTGAGACTTTTTATGAATTACACTAATTTTATAGGTTAATATGAAATATTATAGTTGGTTAGATGATTTTTTTAGAAGTAATAATGCTGTTATGAATTTAGCAAAAACAAAATACCAAATAGTGTCAAAATTGACATAAAAGAGTTTTTAAAACAAATATTATATTATTAATTGATATTATATTCTTAAAAATATAAGGTTTGGAAAAAAGACTTATATAATGATAGGTGTATCATTAATGAACCACTTGTGGTTCTCTTGGAAGTATATAGTAAGTTTATTAACCATATAATATAAAAATACAAAGAGACATGGTAAATGTCAAACTATTTAACTAAGAGTTAAATATAAAAGATAAGGTTAATATAGTGACTTAAACCTGTCTAAAACCTATTGGTTGAGTTCTTTTTGACCCATCCCCAACTTATACTTTAAATAATCCATTTTGGATCCATTAGAAACCGAAAATGATTTTATTATAAAAAAATATTTCTAGCTTTTATTAAGGTGTCCCTCACCCCTCTTATAAAAGGGCACTCCCCCTTCTCTCTAATTCACACCATAAAATCCATTTGGATCAGCCAAAGCCTACCCAAATACCCTCTAAAATGTCCTACCTTTATCCTAGAGGCCTTACTTTAGTCATAAATCCAACCTAAGGATCCCTTTTGATCAAATAAAAAGGAAGAACCCGGAGAAGAGGTAAACATTTCATCACCTCTTTCAAGTTCCTTTCTTCTTCCACTTCCTCTTTCTTGGTTGTTTCCATTATAAAATAATAAATCCAGTATCTTCTATATAATGTGATGTTATTATAATTATGTTACAACAAAATTCATTATTCTATCCATCCTTTGAATGACATGTCACCATACGTGTGTACGTACGGCTTACCGTCTCCACGTCGTGGTGTAATTGTTATTCAATACACTATTATTTGGATGGGTATGATAATGATGTGTAATTGATGTAAATAATAAATATAACATGATAATGTTTCTTTTTATAGGATATATCATCCAATTATATATTATTTTAATATCAAAATAAAGATATTGTCGCTCGTGCGTATGTACGGATTACCGTCTCCACGAATGCGATGAGATTCATTCCCCATCATATCCATTCAAGACTAATTTTCATTTTATGATTAAAAATAATGTTTAAAGACTTGATATAATTCTGGATATTAATAATATACATCCCATCCATAACAAATATGACTCACATAACAAATAATATAAAGGAAAACGAATCTGTTAACACCCGAAACGACGATAATACTAAGATATTATTAACAAAGCAATATTAAAAGATCATATATGATATCATATTAATGTATATGATTCTTTTATAATTTAATAACAATTATTTCACCATTATAAAGGAGTTTAACCTACCCTAAACCAAGGAAAAGTACAAGGTAAGGGTTAATTTCACAATCTTTTTATTATCCGATGTTGTTTTTACGTAAGTATCTACTAGGACCTCTTTATCATCCACATCCATGTTTCTTAAAAATGTATTTCAAAAAATTCTTACTATTTTATAGACTATGGTTTAAAGTCATTTATACCCTTGTTTGAATTTTATAATATGTTTATAAAGGAATCTTTCTGTCATTTTCCAAACAAGGTCTTTTATAACCTTTTCGACAAAATTAAGGTAAGAATGTATTTTTTTAACTTATACGATGGGTGTAGCTATTTTCCACTGTTATAACATAATCAAAGCTTACCTTACAATATTATAATAATATTTCCAAAATAAATGTTTTCTTTTATAATTATATGAATTTTAAATTATTTTAAAATAGAAAGAGACATTTCTCTAAAAAAATGTTTTGATTTCATCTATGTCAACATCCTTTGATGGGTTTTAAGTTTATTTGAAGTTGATTTATTATGATACAAAACTTCCATATTGTAGTGAAGGTTTTTTGATATGTCTGACTATGGATGTGTTATTTTTACACCATTCATGGTTTATGGATAAAGTATTTATATTTCGTATGCTAGTTTTAATACAAATGTTTATGTTATGTTTAAACCTTTTCATATAAGGAATGCATTGGACTTAGTAAGTGATGGGTGGAGCTCGCTATAGCTCCTCGATGCATCAGTAGGTCTCATGAGACAAACTAGTGTATTGGAACAAGGCCTTGACAAAATCTTATTTTTAGTCTTGGAAAAAGGCCTTGACTATGTGGTTATGAAAGTTTGGAATTATGCATTCCATCATTATGAAAGTGGCTATTGATATTACATGTGATTATTTGACTAGTAGAATATCCATTTGAGTACGTAAATGGCATTATTTTGATTTTATCTTTTCCATATTATACTGAATTTCAATTTTAAAAGGCTTTTGTTTTAGTTTTATACATTTCCTTAAATGTTTATACTTATTTATGAAAGTTTCTGCTATATTGTTATCCTTAATGAGCATCGGATCTCACCCCTTTCTATGTTTTATTTTTCCCAGGATACGAAGAAGTATATTATGACTGACCTGCAAGGATAGTCTATGGGATCTCAGTGTTGTCTTTGGAAACAATGTTGTTTTAGTTTTCCATTTATGATGTAATATAAACCTTATGAATGTATCTAGTACTTCCAAGGCTACTAAACTAATCGGTATTTAGAGACTTGATCTTTTGTGTTCATGCCAATGTTATATAATAATTCACCAACTCTGAGTAACTGGGGTCAGGGCGTTGCACTTGGGTTCCCTTTATCTTGGGTCGAGTGGACTATTAACTTTTAGTTTCTCCATTTTATTTTGGGTTTTTGGGGTTCCTACTAGGTGTTGTTATACTCATCCATGCACAAAATTTTCCCACACATGTTATGTCTTGTGTAGATGACATGCCTTTTGACGGAGTCCTAGGAGGACCTAGAGAAGGTGGAGCATAGTGAAATAGACAGACTGAGGGGTATACTAGTGCTCGAATGAGGTGTTTTCTGGTGGTTGAATTTAATAACAGTCCCCTTAATCTGAAACGGTTGGATGATTTTTAGATTTTGGTGGGATTTTATTTTTCCCATTTTATGCTTTTAGTACTCTGATTGTGGGATAGATGTATGCATGTATTTTTTGTTTCAGTTGTTACTATGTATGAACTTTTTTATGGAGATTTATGTGGATGAATTCATATAGGCACCATAGGCTAAGGACTACCTTGTTTGTGATATGCCTACTCGGTGCTAGAAACCATACCCTGACCTATTGGAGGCGGGCTTGGGGAGTTGAAGCTCGGGCCCCGGAGGGTCGGGTTGTGACATATTGGTATTAGAGTGATTTCCACATTGGTACCATAGTGTAGATGTTTTCCATCTATGATCTTGGTTTAGGATTTATGGCGACAATGTTAAGGTGTCTCAAGTTCTGATTTGTAGCTAGGGACTTAAGTTTTAGTGAGGCGACTTGCATATCCATTCACTAATACTCTGATAACTTGTTTGGTGATTCAATACATTTAAGAACTAGTTATAGGGAAATTTTGGTATATGCATCATATAGGACTAGGTTGTGGTTTCCATGTCCTTCTTGAATCAGCACCCCAGATATACACTTTGATCATGGTGTGTCCTGATTCTATTTTAGGATGCCACTATAATGATATCCAGATAGAGTTCCATAGAGGGATTATGATGACAATCTACCCAGTGATGATTCTTTAGTGTAGGCCACTGGGGGTGAGGCAGTACCTTCAGCTGGTCTGCTAGTTGAGCCACCACCCATTGTGCAGTAGGTTGTGCTGGTAGTTTAGGATAAGGATACACACAATTTTAATGTGTTTCATGAGTTTAATAGGAAGATGCCTCCTAGGTATCAGGGTGATCTGGACACCTAGACAACTGATTAGTGGCTTGAGGTAGTCATGTGTGTTTTCTAACTTGTGAGGACACCTCTTGATCAGATGGTGGTCCTAGAGGAGAGTCTTCTGTAGGGATCGACTGAGCAATGGTGAAGTTTGGTGAAACAGACCTATGATGAGATGATGCTCTCCTGGATGAATTTTGAGTGGCTCTTTAGGGAAGATTTTTATCCATCCATGTTGAGATTGGTGTGCATCCAAGAGCTTCTTCAGCTTCAGAAGGGTATCATATCTGTAGAAGAGTACTCAATGAGGTTCACAGACCTTTCATTATACTCTCTAGATATGGTTAGAGACTCATTTTTCATAGAACATACCTTTTATAAGGTCCTCTATGGAGACATCCGAGCAGGTGTGGTCTCCTTGTGCATTCCCTCTTATGCAGGGGTACTGGAGTGAGCTATGGTGATATAGAGCTTCCTCAAGGAGGGGAAGGTAGATAGATATAGTAGTGGTGATCACAAGGATAATAAATCTTCAATATCACATAGAATACAGTCAAAAGGATTACAATGAAGGAGGCATACCCATTCCTAGACTTAGACACATGGGTCTGCAGTACAAAATTTGCATCGGGGATCTGGTTATCCGCAAGAGAGGTGAGATGCTTGTGTTAGATAGAGACATATCATACGATATTTATCAAACCAACTTACTTCTAAGTGGGAAATGGTCGATGGATCTCCCTGATAGAGGAAACGTTTGGAACATGGAGTTCTGCATGACAGAGAACATGGCAGAGGAGTGGATAGAGCATTATTATGTGGAAGACAGTTCAAGATGTTTCCACCAACAACCCTAGGTGGTCTGAACTAGGCTCAGTGAGATGGAAAATAGGGGGGAGGATAGCTTCAGACCATAGAGGCCTATGAACCAGAGGATCTAAGGGTTATTAGAGGTACGCTCTGTGTTCTTTCTATATTTGCAGTAGTATTGTTAGATACTATTATGAGGTACTCTATTCTTTCCACTTCTTTCTTGAGGATCATATAGAGTGACTTAGGGTGTCTTTAGAACCCTTTTGTGGTGTGGTTTGACATCTATTTATATGTACAAGGAATAGGGATGATTACCCCATAGAGAAACATTCTTATGACATAATTAAAACCGTGCAGGCAAGTCAGTGATTCCCAAAGTGGATAGTGTCAAGGTGTGGTGGATGAGTTACTTTGACCTGTATGTTTAGTGTGGGGTTTCATATTGGGAGTTTTGTAGTAGGACATGACATTATCTGTGGATACCTTATGCTTGACCCTTATGTTGGAGGCTTCTACAAGGAGGATTAGTGGCTACACACTTCTATCGATAGTGTGACCTAACTCTGAGAGGAGAGTTCCTTACATATAATCTTTCCATAGTGGTAGAGTGAGGAACTATGATGTTTCCTCAGTGTGGATTGGTTGCCTACCATCCAAGCTCATATGTTCACCACCAGTGGGTGTGGAAATGTACTGTCTCATGGGGCGGAATTTTACTTCTTTGAGGAGTGATCCCAAGCTAAACAAGATGAGCTTAGGTATGGTTAGATATAATAAAATTTTATCAAATGGATACTATGACCCTTAGAGTAGTGGTGTTAAGATATTTTGGTTCCTATGGTAGTTGTTCAATTGGAGGTTTGTAGATGGAGGGTCTATTAAGACCCAGTGAGTACACTTGGGAAGAACTATATTGTTAATTAGTACCATTGTGTGCTCAACTTCAGAGTTGTGTGTGAGATGTTTGAGGTTGATGTGATGTAGTTCATCTAGGGGAAGATGAGAACTATTAGGTTATGTTAGTATCTATGTCAGGTTAGTGAGGTGGTGTACCTCTAGACCCTATGATTGAAGATGGACCAGGTGCTTGGTGTTTCCCATTAGTCACAACTAAGAAGACATGTTCCTTATTTTTGCTAGATATTGATCTTGTCTAAGATGGAAAATGGGTGTAGCACTACGACAAAAAAGGCATTTAGCGGCGGTTTTTTTCGTTTCGCGGCGGTTTAAACCGCCGCTAAATCGATTGGTGGCGATTTTGAAAAACCGCCGCAAAATCGTGCGTCGGGAAACTATTCGCGGTGGTTTTCAAAACCGTCGCAGAACGTTTTGCAGCGGTTTTTTAGCGGCGGTTTTTTTATTTTTATTTTTTGTTATTTTTTTTAATTTTTTTTATTTTTAATTTTATATATTTATTTATATATATATATATATATATATATTTATTTTTCATATTTATTTTTCCTATTTATTTATATATTTATTTTTTATTTATTTATTTTATTTATTTATTTTATTTATTTATTTATTTATTTATTTTATTTATTTTATTTATTTTATTTATTTTATTTATTTTATTTTATTTATTTATTTATTTATTTTTCGTATTTATTTATTTTATTTATTTTATTTCGTATTTATTTTATTTCATATTTATTTTATTTCATATTTATTTTATTTCATATTTATTTTATTTATTTATTTATTTTATTTATTTATTTATTTTATTTAATTTCGTATTTATTATTTATTTTTTTATTTCGTATTTATTTTATTTATTTATTTATTTTATTTCATATTTATTTTCTTTATTTATTTATTTTGTATTATTTTATTTACTTTATTTATCCATGCATGCACATCCCATGCACATGCACATGCACATGCACATGCACATGCATACCCATGCACATGCACATGCACACCCATGCACATGCACATGCACACCCATGCACATGCACATGAACATGCACCTGCACATGCACATGCACACCCATGCACATGCACATGCACATGCACATGCACATGCAGACCCAAGCAATATAAAGAAATTATGTGTTTGGTGAGATTTGAACCCCTAGCTCTTGCATATTTTCCAAAGACTTTACCACTCCAGCAAGCTCGCCATGTGGTTAATAAACAGAATTTAATATACTTATATATATTAATTGAAAAAACAAATAATACATAAATAATAGATATAAACTCAATAATAATAAATAATAAATAATGAATAATAAATAATAAATAATAAATAATAAATAATAAATAATAAATAATAAATAATAAATAATAAATAATAAATAATAAATAATAAATAATAAATAATAAATAATAAATAATAAATAATAAATAATAAATAATAAATAATAAATAATAAATAATAAATAATAAATAATAAATAATAAATAATAAATAATAAATAAATATAAATAATAAATAATAAATAGAAAATAATAAATAATAAATAAATATAAATAATAAATAAATATAAATAATAAATAAATATAAATAATAAATAATAAATAATAAATAAATATAAATAATAAATAATAAATAAATAATAAATAATAAATAATAAATAAATAATAAATAATAAATAATAAATAAATATAAATAATAAATAAATATAAATAATAAATAATAAATAAATATAAATAATAAATAATAAATAATAAATAATAAATAATAAATAATAACTAATAAATAAATATAAATAATAAATAATAAATAATAAATAATAAATAATAAATAATAAATAAATATAAATAATAAATAATAAATAGAAAATAATAAATAATAAATAAATATAAATAATAAATAATAAATAAATATAAATAATAAATAATAAATAATAAATAAATATAAATAATAAATAATAAATAATAAATAATAAATAATAAATAATAAATAATAAATAAATATAAATAATAAATAATAAATAAATATAAAGAATAAATAATAAATAAATATAAATAATAAATAATAAATAATAAATAAATATAAATAATAAATAAATATAAATAATAAATAAATATAAATAATAAATAATAAATAAATTATAAATAATAAATAAATATAAATAATAAATAATAAATAATAAATAAATATAAATAATAAATAAATAGAAATAATAAATCAATATAAATAAATATAAATAATAAATATAAATAATAAATAATAAATAATAAATAATAAATAATAACTAATAAATAATAACTAATAAATAAATGTAAATAATAAATAATAAATAATAAATAATAAATAATAAATAATAAATAATAAATAACCAGTTACAAATAATAGATAATAAATAAATTAAAGTATATTATAAATAATAAATAATAAATAATAAAGGAAACACATGAAAAAGTATGAAAAGACGTGGTAAGGGATGAAAAATCATGAAAACGCATGAAAAAGGATAGAGAAGCATATGAAGAATGAGGCATTAGAAAAAATGAGAACGCATGAAAACTCATAACAACTCTGGAAAACTCCTTAATAATTCAACATAATCATCATAATAACCCATAAAAAACCATTGATAAAGATAACAAGTCATGGAAACCCAAATAAACAGTAATAAATGGAGCTACCGTTAAAACCCGTCAAAACGGTCATAAAGAGACAAAAACATTGGACTCACATTAACGAAGATAACTTATGATCCGAGAGTCCGTTTTAGATCCGCGACCTGTCAAATCAAAGATCCTGAAACGCTCTTCAACCTGAAAGGTGAAAGAGTCCGAATGGACAGATGGATCGAAAGTTATGACCATTTAAAAAAAGCTGACGGAGAACGGGTGCTAGAAACGAGGCATTGAAAAACATAACAAACCCGATACCCACTAAAAAGGCAATAACATATGATCTAGGAGTGAATGTGGGCGCCACGAATAGTCAAACTGAAGCTCATGGAACGAGCTATGATCTGGCAGGTGGAGGAGGCCGAACTGACATGCGGATCGAAAGTTAGGTTTGTTTGAAGACAAGTTTGACGGGACACCGGTGACAGAAATGGGGTTTTGGAGGCTTAGGAGGGGTTTTTGGGGTTTAAAAACACGACAAAAGCTAGATTCTATCAAATGGGTGTGTATCTCTCTTTGCTGGCTTCGATTTGATATGTGGTAGAGCCCAAACGGACACCCGGAGTGAAAGTTATGGCTGTTTGAAGTTGGAGAACTTTTTTAAACTTTCTTATAACTCTAATATCTTCCGCACCTTAGACCGTCTCATGGTTTTTATTATATGTGCCTCTAGATCTCTTCATGAGCTTCTATTTGACTGGTCGTGGCGCCTCAACGGACGCTCGGATCAAAAGTTATGGCCGTTTTAGTGATTTCGGGGTTTCTCGCATTGTTTTTATTTTTTTCATTTCATTTCGTGGCGGTTTTACGGAAACCGCCGCTATTTCATGGCGGTTTTTTAAAAAACCGTCGCTAATCCTCGAATAAATATAAAATAAAAATAAAAAAAAATTAAAAAAAAATAATTTTTTTTCCGTTTAGCGGCGGTTTTTTCGCGGCGGTTCTTAAAACCGCCCCGAAATGCCGGCCCGAAAACGCGTTTCGCGGCGGTTTTAAAAACCACCCCGAAAAAACTGCCGCTAAACAGCGGTTTTCTTATAGTGTAGTTTGGCCTTTTTGGTTCCCTTGAGTGCATGATTGTAGGTAGTATGATAAACACTTGGAAATATCACTAGCATGGTAGTCCAAGTGGAGAGCTCAAATTTTCTTCTTATGCTTAGGATTTCACTTTTCAGGGACAAAAATCCTTAAGGTGGGGAGGATGTCACTACAACAAAAATGGTGTCTAGCGGCGGTTCCCAAAACCGCCGCTAAACCTTTTTTAAAAATGGTTTCTCGGCGGTTTTTAATAAACCGCTGCAAAACATGTTTTTTTTACAGCCCCGACCCTTCCCCCCCCCCCACCCCGACCGCACCCTACGATTCCGCTTCCCCTGCGACCTCGACCCCCCGCGACCCCGGCGACCCCGTGACCCCGGCGACCCCGCTTCCCCCGGCGACCCCGGCCCCTCGCGACCCCGCGACCCCGACGACCCCGCAACCCCGGCGACCCCGCTTCCCCCGACCCCCCGCGACCCCGAAGACCTATACGAACCCTAAGGTTTGAAATTAGGTGAGTAGTATGATTTTTTCTAAAATTTTGAAATTTATGGGTTGTGATATTGATGTTTATATATTTTCTAGTTATGATTACTTATGGTGTATTAAGGTATTGTTAATGAAATTTATAACCTTTACCAAAACACATATTGAGATCCAATTATTTACCTGACCACTATGATCAGTGAGTTGGAGAGTGGTAATTTAGGATTTTAGTTCCTCAATCCATAAATAATAATATTAAACACATGGAATGAGGTTAAAACTATCTCCTAGATAACATATGGATTTATAAAAAATTATCCCCAAATTCAACATTGATGTAATGATAAAAAAGTTTCTTTAATATAGAATACATGGTTACCTAGATGGTAGTTTTAAAATTAATAGTCAAAAGAAATTAATTTTTGTAAGGAAATGTACTTTTCAATGTTCTCAGGTTTGTAAGGTAATCCGAGTTGGTTTTTATGTTTTTTATTATATCATGAAGGGAGATATTGAGTTTAACAAGAGATAATATCTCCCTTGATTTTTTCCTATCTTGGGTTTGGATTTCCCCTCATTATTTGAGTTAATAAAGAAACCTACTGCATTGTTTTGGGAGGTGTGGGTTCCTTTGTATCCTCATAATAATTCTTAGATTCTATGGGTTTTTTATCAAGAATTATCTTGAGATTTGGAACCCTTTAATAGTTTTGGACTAGTTGGTTTATGGTTATTAATGGTTTTCCTACTCCATAATATAGTCACAACTTTAAGTTTTTTCTAAGAAGATTCAATGTAACAATATTATCCCCTAAAGGACGAGGAATGGAAAACCTACATAGGTATAAGTTCCTTACTTTTTTCATGCTTTTGAAGTTATATTTTATGGATAAAACATTTGATTTTAGTTTTTCCATTTTATTTTACAATTTCACAAGTAATGGTTGTGGAATTGATAGGATAGGTGTTGAGCTAGTAGATTTATCCCAGGAGAATATTTAGGTTGAGGAATGGGCTGATGTAATTATACTGATGGATGATGGAATTTTTCTTGATTGTATTGAAACTGGTTATTAGTTTTAATTTTTATGAGGGTAAGTATTGGGGCCGTGTGACTAGCTCGTTCATTCATTATCCAACCAATGAAATACTAGATAGTAATTATACCATGAATTTAATTTTTTTTGGTACTATGGATTTTTAATTTTTTTTGATAATTGTTATCAATAGATGTAATGCCAATAAGATCCTCATTAATTTAAGATATTCTTGGGACATTTTCAGTCTTATGTTGTCCTGGATGATAATACCAACACCCCACATTTCATCTCCAAATTCCCAACATGATTCTACTATGAAACTCCAAACACCAAGCCCAAACACATCAACTATTCTTCAAATACCCTAGTTTGATCCCCAAACCACCTCAGCCGCATCTTGAACGCCATTTCTAATGTGGTCTCCACCTTACCACATCAATTTTTATGCAACAACACTAGTAAGTCCTTCTCTAGATGAATTATACCAAAGGCGCTCAATCCCACCCACCAATGCACTATCATATCTCAACCACAATTCCTTAAAACTCAAGGAATAACAACAATGTTCAATGCCCACACCGAAGTCTGAATATGACTCTTAGTTCAACTCCATGGTCAGATCCTCGATCGTCCCATTTAACTATAATTCTCCACTCATGAGCACTAATACATATATGATCCAAATCACCCTCAAGTCACACCACAACTCTTTTCTATGTGAATACACCAAAGAGAGGTCTAGGAATTCAATCCACACAAGGTTCGTAGAACCTCAAAACCTAATCTCCCAAGTTATTTCATCTTGCATTTCCATGAACACCACCACTTATCATGCCTCAATACTACAGTCCCTCACTTGGTTCTTTTCACTCCAAATTAACAATATGTTGAGTTTTGTAAGCATCATAAGGTTTTACCTAAACATTATTTATAATAGATTTATTCGATATTAGAGTTTTATATGAAGACTCTATAGAGAACTTAGGTTGGGGTTATTTCAAATTAACAATGTGCTTTGGTTTTCATGGTAAAGTAGCTACCACGTTGTTAGTACACTATTTCTCTTTACTAAAGAAACTTCCCCTATCCCAAACACTAGAGGGTTCATATCTAACTCAGGGGATCATCTTTATTATATTATGTTTCTGTAATCTTATACTATCATATATATGAATATTTTTCTCTATTTAGTAGTAACTATGTGTTTTAATTTTTTTTATTATTGTAGGAACATTGTGACATACATGGATAAAAACTGGATCAAATTACCGAGGAACACACCTCAGTATGTTAAGGGATTTAATGAGTTTTTAGATTTTTTAATTTCTAATCGATCCGTTGAAGGGAGAATAAAATGTCCATGTCTTAAATGTAAATTCAGAACATGGTTAAAGAGAGATGAAGTTTATGAACATTTAATACTGAATCAATTCCCTGGTCAATATTTTTGTTGGATTTGGAACAGAGAATTGAACATTACAGAAAGATTGAGCACTGATGTTAATCCACAGAATGAGGTCCCAAGTTCATCGACAATGGAAAATGAAATGCAAAACCTCATAAATGATGCATTCGGCACTGCAAGACACCACTATCAACATCAAAACATATCAGAACAACCAGAAGAGGGTGATACAAATTGCAACATGACAAGTGATGTTTTTGAGACTATAACACAGGCAGATCAAGATTGTAACATATCATTGGATCCTCCTCTTGATTCTGTGGAGCCAAATGTAAGAGAAAAATTCACTAAGGAAAATGCATTTCATGATTTAGTTGACGATGGAAATCAATAGTTGTATAGTGGGTGTTTGAAATATTCAAATCTTTAATTTTTGCTGAAGTTATACCATATCAAATTTCTATGTGGAATTACAAATAAGGCATTGTCCATGATATTGGAATTGATTCGTGATGCATTTCCTAAAGAAAAAATCCCAGAATCTTTTTATGATATGAAAAAAGTTGTTAACAAGCTTGGTATGAATTATACAAAAATACATGTGTGTCCCAATGATTGTATGCTTTATTGGGGATAGGATTCAAGTAGACAGAATTGCAAGAAATGTTCTTCTTCTAGATGGAAAGAAAAGGGTGATGTTGGAAGTCTGAATGAACATAATTTCATGGAGAAGAAGAAAATGAAAACACCTGCAAAGGTTTTGCGTTACTTTCCTTTGAAGCCTCAATTACAAATATTATTCATGTCATCGAAAACCTCTGAATACATGAAGTGGTATTCTGTAGATAATAACAATGATGGGTTAATGAGATATCCACGAGATTCCCAATCGTGGAAGAAATTTGATTCATTACATCTATATTTCTCAGCTAATCCTAGGAATGTTCGATTGGGATTGGCTGCCGATGGATTCAACCCATTTGGGACTTTGAGTACCAGTTATAGCATTTGGCCAGTTGTTTTGATCCCTTATAATCTGCCTCTGTGGATGTGTATGCAACAAACATCTGTTATCCTTTCGATGATTATTCATGGAAAACAAATGCATGGAAATGATATTGATGTATACTTTCAGCCTTTGATTGAAGAATTGCAGGATTTATGGAGCAATGGTGTTGAGACATTTGATGCTTCTTCTAAAACATTATTCAAAAATAATGCTGCTTTAATATGGATAATTAGTGACTTCCCTGGGCTTGGGAATTTATCTGGTTGGAACACTTACATGGGCTTTTCTTATCCCATTTGTAACTTTGATTTTGAGGCCAAATGGCTACCTCATAGTAGAAAATACTGCTTCTTGTGTCATCAAAGATTTCTCAATACATCTCATATATTTCGGCTGAACAGATCAAAATTTAATGGTTCCATTGATTGTAGACCACCTCTAAAGTTGTTAACTGGTTCTAAAATATTGACACAACTTGAAAATGTTGAAACAGAATTTAGGAAGGTTCATCATTTGAGTGATAGTGGAAAATGGGTCCGAAGTGCATCGTCAAGCGAAATCAGAACGCAACAATGGAAGAAAAAAAGTATATTCTTCAAACTTTCGTATTGGGAATTTAATTTGTTGTGGTATAATCTTGATGTGATGCATATTGAGAATAATGTATGTGAAAATTTGATTTTCACATTGCTTAATGAGAATGGAAAGTCGAAGGATCATCTCAATGCTCGTAAAGACTTACAAGCAATGAACATAAAACGTGATCTCTGGATAGATGAGAATGAAAAGTATCCTTAGGAAATTTTTGCAATGAAAATTAGGGATAAAGATATATTCCTTAAAATTTTAAAGAATGTTAAGGTATCTGATGGGTATTCAAGTAACATCTTGAGGTGTGTTGACTTGAAGAATCATAAGTTACATGGATTGAAAAGCCATGATTCACATATTTTGTTATAATAGTTTCTACCATTGGCATTGCGTACATTATTACTTGAAAAAATTAATGCCGTTGTACTCCAATTCTGCACATTTTTTAGACAAATATGTGAGAAATATCTACATCCATTTCATCTTGACAACCTCCAAGAGAGGTTTGTATTGACCCTTTGTGCAATGGAGGTGATCTTTCCTCTGTCATTTTTTATTGTAATGATGCATTTAACTATGAATTTGGTTGATGAAGCTAAATTAGGAGGCCTCGTTCATTATTGATGGATGTATACAATTGAGAGGTACTTTATTTATATGTTTTTAAATTAAGTAAAAAAAATTTGGTACTTAATTAAATGCATAATTATGTTTATTTTATTTCATGGATATCTTGGGAATTTGAAATCATACATGAGAAATAAAGCTCAACCAGAAGGCTCTATTGCTGAAGGCTATTTGGATGAGGAGTGTATTACCTTTTGTTCTCGATACTTGGATGATATTGAGACAATATTTAATCGAGTTGGATGTGTTGACGACACATCGACTCAATCTCAAATACATCATAAATCCAAAATATTTCCTACTATTGGCTGATCAGTTGGGAGGACCTCAAATGTGACACTGACTGAATTGGAATTATTACAGGCACATAGATATGTGATGCTGAATAGTGAAATTGCAGATCCATTTATTGAAGAGTTGAGGATACAAACAAATAGACAAATGATAGTCCGAACACAAAATGAGAAAGATATAACAAAAACTATTAATAAAGAGCTTGTAGAATGGTTTGCACGATGTGTAAGTTCATAAATATTGCAATAAGTATGAATATTAGTTTGACACATACATTTTGTAAATCTAATAAAGTATATTTCTTTTTTCAGATCATGAACACTGATACTCGATCAGAGGTGTCAGAAGATTTGAAGTTTCTTGCTAGAGGTCCTCTAAAAAAAGTTATAAAGTTCGACGCTTATAATGTGAATGGATTTAGATTTCGTACAGTCGATCGAGAAGTGGGTTTGAAAACAAAAAATAGTGGTATATTTACATTTGATGAAGTGGAATACTACAAAAAGCTGCATGATATTATTTAATTAAACTACCACGTACATTTTTCTGTTGTTTTATTCAAATGAAAATGGGTCGATATTATCAGAGGTGTTAAAAGAGATTCCTTGTAATTTACTTCTGTGAACTTCTCTCGCTTGATGGATGTTGGTGATCGTGAACTGCATGATCCATATATGTTAGCATTGCAAAAAAAAATGGTATATTATGTGAATGATGTTGTTGATGAAGGGTGGAGTGTAGTTTCTCACGTAATACAAAGAGATTTGTATGATATGGGTGATGAAGTGGATAATTTGACCTCTGAAATTGAATTTAATCAACAACAGGAAGTAGAATTATTTTTCCATCATGATATTGAAAATATTAGTCTAGCAAGGATAAATGAAGTGGATGAAGCAATGGAGTAGGAAACTAACATGATTTAAGGGGAAAATGATTGTATGTACAATTATTTATTTATTCAGCAACCACTTGTTTCATTTCTGCAGTTATTCATTATCATTGTTATATATATTTTGTATGTTAGTACTGGGCATCTATTATCATTTTTAAATTTTTTTCTGCATAATTTTTTTGAAATATATATTCTGAACTTAATTTTATTTGATTAAATGAAAGGAATTCCAAGGAAGAAGCGGTATACTATTTCATCTAGTTTCACGACAGATGACGATCCATCTGGCTCCCTCCCCATGACATCTGAGGCACCAGCTGCCTACAATCCTGCACCATATCCCCTGCACCATCTCTCACACTATATTTGGATGTCCCATTAGAGGATGAGTCATCGACTCCCCCTTCAGGAGCCTCAGAAGTGGGGCAGCGACACGCCCATTCCAGTTCATCACAGGCGTACAGAAGTGTTACTGTCATAGGTACAAATTTTAATTAAATAAATTTATTACATTTTGTTTATACTAATTGTTTTCTCATTGAAGATGAAAAAATACAACCATGGAGAAAAACATAAAAAGTGCAGATGTTTGGAATATGACTGGCGAAAAGATTGTCATGCCATTTGATTCTTATGGGGTCCCGACGGATGACGCCGCGGGGTTACTTGGCCAGATTCTAGGCCAGCTAGCAGCGGAGCCCATTTCCCTTCCTATTTCATATGATGATTGAAGACATATGCCTCCAAGATGAAAAAATGAAGTTTTTGATTCTCAAATAAAGGTAAATTTATTACATTATGGTTTAATTGAATGTCATGTTACTAATATTTTCAAAATGAATTTATGTATATAGATGTTCTTCCACTTTAGAGTTGATGATGTGATATCACAGAAGTGGACGTTGAAAAATCTAGGTAAGAAATGGAAAGATTTCAAATGGATATTATGGGGTGATGTCAACGATACCTCGTTGACTGTGCAACAAATGTATGAGAAGCTACCCAGTGGGGTACCGAAAGAATAGTGGAAAGTTTTTGTTTATAGACATTGTGATGAGAAGTGGATGGTATTGAAATATATATTATTATATTATCCTCATTTTACATTTATACATGTATATGAAGAGGAAATTACATTTAATACATTACTATTAAATTTCATTTTATTTATTTCAGGATCTCTCAAGAAAGAATGCTTCAAACCAGGTTAAGCAAGTCATCCCTCACACCACGGGCTCAAAAAGCTTTTCTAGAAGCCGAACGACATTGGTAATATTTTAATTAGTTTAAATATTTATAAGACGATATTATCTATTTAATATATTGAATTGTTGATTTATATTTTCTTAATGCAGTCACAGAGTTTAGGGCACGAAGCATCCCGAACTGAACTGTGGTTGGATGTTCACAAGAAATCAGATATAAGTTTTATTAATGAGCCTACTAAAGAAGTTGGGGTATGAAGTCAATTTTTTATTATAATAACTTATTATCAGTTTTTACTGTGTTAATATATATTGATATTTGATTTATAAGTAAAAATTAAAGAACTATGGGATGCCAATCCTGCGCAGTCCTACTCAGTCTCCCAGGATGACCCGATTGCTAAAGTCCTTGGGAAGGAGAATCCTGGTAGAGTGCACGGGATGGGTTTGAGACCCATACCATTTGAGGTTTTTAGCAGGCCATTGGGGATAGTAGATGCATCTACTCCTGGATTTAGTTAGCCCATACCCGGAGATTCTCAGAAAGAGATTGTTTCTCTACGAAACATAGTTCACCAGCAGGGGGATCAGATTTCTGCTTTGCAGAAAGAGTTGATTGAAATACGTCATCATATGAGTAGATATGCCCCCGGTGGTAGTGCATTTACTGGTGGTATGCAGGTAAATCACAAAAAATCAAAATTATTTAGTTTTCTAACTTTCATTGGTTTTATTTTTTAATATAAATATGCAACTGTATTTAATTTTCAATATAATATTCTTACAGGTGACAATAGAAAGTGGTGATGAAGGTGGCGAGGGTGACGATGCATCATCAGAACATGAGTAGTTGTATTGTTCATGTGTTGAACAAATATGGGAACATTTGGTTTGTATATGTAAAATTTGTGGCACATAGTTGCCACCAAACATTTTCATGTCCTAAAATTTCTTTGATTTCTCATGTTTACTTTTATGTGTTTTATTGATTTCTGATGTTTCTTTTTATATATTGATTTCTTGAGTGTGGTATAAATCATTCCATTTAGGACTGTGTTTGAATTGGTAGTCGAGATTTTGGATGAATAGAAGTTAAACCCATTGTTGATGTGTTGAACAAATTGGGTCATTTCACATGTTATACTATTTTGAATTTGAACTAAGTAATATTCTCTTATGTTGAGATGGTTTTACTATTTTTTAGTGGTGAGGGGGTAGTGGATTCATACACACCTGTTTCATACTCAATAGAATCATGTTTCCCGACATCAATTGGGTTAACATTGAAGAAATATACTAATGTGTTACCACCAATAGGAAACACATATTTACATTGTAAGAGGGATATCATTAATTTGGGTGTGATCCCATAGGATGAATGATACTGGAGATGACCATGAGAAAAAAATGATAAAAAATTCCCCCACCCATGTGGGTTATGTTTTCCATTGTAATTTTATAGTCACAAACGCCACTTGGGATAGATTCTGATGCTTTTAGATATTAGATCATTGTAACCATCCCTAGTATATTATCTAGATATTATAATGGGCCTCAAGGGTGTTTAAACTAGTAGGGGTATAAATATACTCTTGAGTGTCAGTGGTTGGATATCCCCAGTGGGATCAACTTTTAGATGCTTGAGTATAGACAATAGAGAAAAACACCCTATATATCTTACTGAGTACTCAAGGTCACATGTTAATAAAAATTACTATAGTGAACATGATACTCATAATAAAGTTCTAAGGTGATTTCTACTTTATGGTGTACATATTTATCCAAATCAATATGATAAGAGAAGAATGTGTTCTCATGATCTATTTAAAGGATACAAAATGGTTGGATGTGAAATTATGGACCAATGGTTTTGCCATAGAATATTTTTAGTTGGACAACCTGTGGGGAATTATTCCCTATAGATTACCATGAGTGTCATATAATGTCAGGATATATCCATTTAGATGGTATTCCTGAAATAAGGTGTGAACCATCATGCACTCATTTTACAAGGGTATGAGACAATGTATGTTAGGGTATGGGGAATATATATTCATAGAAATTGAGTCCTATGTATGACATAAAAATTGTTTTCATGACTCACCATTGTGTTCCTTATGGGTACTATCAGCTTGTTTTTGGTCTTGAACATAATTGGTGCATTTGTTGATTCAATTTTAATTGAAGAATGTGATGAACGTATTGAAAAGGAAACACAATGAAGAAACCCATCAATACATCATCAAATTTAATATTTCATAGTTTATCAATCCAATTCCATGTTAATGGATTCACATTAGGTTATCTATTTTTTTGATGAGAACCTCCAATGGGATTCCATGTATATGAATATTTGGTATGGATGTCTTTTTAGAACTAAATTACAATGAAAGGTGTTCACTAGTGATTCATATACTATAGATTCTTCAAAATAGGTATTGGTAAAAGGTGTGAGATTTTGGGATCATCAAATATTCTTTGGGTGGAATCATTTGAATTATTGGATTCCCTTATAGATTTATGATTTTTTAATGAATAATATCAAAATACTAGTGTTTAACGAGTTACCCCTATTCCTATGATCTCTCTGAATCTTTGTAGATATGAAAATATATGATTTTTAGGTTAATAATACATATAATACATGTTTATGACTCATTTATTTAAGGCCACATAGTTAGGAAATTATTCATTTTTCACCATACAAAGAGGTCGTAGGTGTTTACATTGTTGGGATCAGGCCTATGCGATGAGCATGATATGAATATCTATAAATAGAATCATAACACACATAGTTTATTAATGATTAGTGGGATACATCATACCATTTATGTTCAATATAAATAGAAATATTTCAAGAATCTTAACTTTTTGTGAAGGGGAACACTTTATGAAAGGTACCTAGAAATAGATAGTGTTTGAATTTATCTAGAGTTTCCATTTCAGTTTCATCTTGGTCTTCAATGACTAATTTAGAGAAGGTATGGTTGTGGATTACACCTATTATAGGGCCCATATATTGTTTTCAATATCATATATGTTGGTATGATGGTAATGGATGAATTATTAAGAGGCTGGGGCATACAACTTGAAGGTGGATATGATATTGTGATACTAGGAGGGGTATCTAAAATTAAGGACTATATAAAGAATATAATACTAGAGTCTTTAACTATGGTATTTTGTAAAAGTGATTCATATTATTCTTATCGCATAAGAATAATAGCATGTTTCTTGATATTGGGATTGAACCTCAGAGGGGAATATATTGTATCCTAGTTAAGAGGAATAAAATACAATATAATTGAAGTCATGCATTTTAAGGTAATGTGACATGATTCATCGTAGATTAAAATTGTGTTGAAATGACATGTGTAATGAATTTTAGAGTCGTCCTACCAGGTTTAGAAGGTGATTACTATAATGTATCTCAATAATTATTTTAAATTATGATCAAATAGAACATAATGTTTTTGTGTATCATGATTTTTTTAAGAAATAAGTTAATAGAAGATTAGTTGTGTTACATAAAAGTGCACAATAAATTATTGAGTGAGACTAACACACGAGCTTCTCTAAGACACCTGGTATAGTATATGTGTTTAGTGATGGTATATTTGGGGTATTAAACCAAGTAGGAGGCCCACAAATGGTAAATCTAATTGTGTTTTACGCTCACTCCATATATGGGAACACCGACACACATATAGATCTAATGTTTCATTTTCAAGTGATATATATTATGGGGGATCAAGAAGGATCAATTAGATGTATGTTTGGAGAGTAGTCAAATATTGGACCTATGTTTTATAGTTGATTCAATCATATTTTTTTTCAATTTATTCTATACTGATTTCCTAGTTTGATGTTTCTTGTTGTATGTTGGTATGTACAATATGGTTCATTCTTATATAGCACGTCAATGTTTACTTATTTTTTTCAATTTATTCTATACCGATTTCCTAGGTTGATGTTTCTTGTTTTCTATTGGTATGTACAATATGGTATTTCTGGTTTGATTTGTCTTTCAGGGCAGTGGTGCAACAGAAGCAATTTTTTTTTCTGGTCAGCTTTTCACGGCGGTTTAAACCGCCACTAAATGTACATTGGCGGCAGTTTAAACCACCGCTAAACAGTGATAACCACCGCGAAATGTAAAAAAAAATTATGTTTCACGGTGGTTTTAACTGCCTCTACATAGTCTCATCATAGGTGCTCATTCCACGGCAGTTCTGGTGACTTCAGCGGCGTTTTTACGGCCTCTAGATTTGAGTTTATTCATGGTGGTTATAACCGCTGCAAATAAACTGATGTCCAGGGCTCATAAAAACCGCCGCTAAACTCAGTAAAACCGCCAAGAAATGAGGAAGCTGCGATGCTTTCCATAAACCACTGTGAAATGGAAATAACCGCCTATAATATATTGGCGGCGCCGTATTAAGCGTCGGTTTATATAAACCTCTGCCAAAACATTTAGCGGCGGTTTAAATCACCGCTAAACGGTGATTCTCTTGTAGTGTGTAGTGACTCGGTTTTTTCCATTGATTCCCATTTTTGACATAGATCATCACCAAATCATGATACAGTGGATATAGAGCATTGTCTTGAACCCAAATCTTTGGTGTTTCACCATGAGGTAGACAGATTTGAGTTTTAAGTCTTGATCCCCCATTTGATGCACTGTTTTAAGGTTTTTTAGTCCTATTACGACTGCTAGTGATATCTTGGGGGTAGATCTGTGGGTTTAGGTAGAAACTGAGGAATTTTGGGTAGCTCATAGGGAATTACCATTTGAAATTTCCAATCACACAGTGTTTAGTGTAGGAGAATATTCCATGTGTTCTTCTCATTTAGGGAAGATGGACTTTTAGGGACTATACGCCATGTACTGGGGGTACACGTCATGTAGTGAGCCTAGGTCATGTGTTTTAGGGAAATGGCTAGGGTATTCATCTCAAGGGACATAACCATGTGAAAGTAAATGACCATATACATGGACACATGGTACTATACACAAGAACATGATGAGGAGATGACACAAAATCTAGATATCCAGAACACACTGTGTGGATGACATAGCTGGCCAAGCTGTGTATGGAAAGATATGGACAGACTCCCGAGTGAGGTGAGACATGCATGTACACCATGTAGACACCATGTAAGATCACATGGCCAGTCAAAAAATGCATCAGAGGACATGAATAGGTGTCCAGGTAGGGTCACATTCCATGTGGACCTCATCATACACTGTGTACTTTTCTTGGGAACTCTAATCTAACGTATCTCCTTCAAGTCTCATATTTAGGCCTACAAGTAGCCTATCCAGAGTAGTTTTCCATGTAGAATGAAATTATGGTCTTAATAGTGTATTTTTATATATGACATGGATTGATTTTAGAATGATTTTTCATTAGCGGTGGTTCATCATTAGGAAGTGATTAGGATGGATCACTTGAGAGATTTTGGGGTTGGTACCCTTCACTAACTTCTTAGGATGTGGGTCCCCTTGTACTCTTTGGGTCATTAGAGTGGTTCTCCCATGATATCAAGGCACGAGTCCCCTACCCATGGTAGTTTTGTGATATGATGCAAGATGATCATGATTCTCTTTCAAGAAACACGTGACTGATGCTGTAGGTTGGTTTGGTTTATCAGAGAGATGTTAGTACTAGTACTCCCTTGTAGTTTCAGGGTGCAGGTTTTTCTTACATCTTGGATTGGTAGAGAGAAAAATACCCCATAGTGGGAGCATGTCATATACCCATGGATAAGTTTTCTTGAGGGTGGTAATCCTCTATTAGACTAGGGCACTGGTCCCCTATATCATTCATACATATGGAGACAGAGATCCCTTGTCACATTAGGGAACAATCCCTAAAAACTCATTGTGTAGATAGAGTTATTACTCCCTTGTGGTGATAGGGTGTGGGTATTCTATCCATAGAGTCAATACTCCCCTATCATACCAGGGTGAGGGTCCTCCACATGTTATGTTCAGATAGATTCGGTACTCCCCTATCATACTTAGATATGGTTCTTCTATTCTAGGTTCAGTACTCCCCGACCGTGTCAGGGTGCGGGTCCCCCATTATGATCATACAGGTAGAGACAAAACTTCCCTATACTGGGTGCAGTTCCTCTATCTACAGAGTGGATCTCCCTCGTATATGAGCTTTAGTGAGGAATGTGTACTCTACTTGTTATGCACAACACATGGTTAGGTGGTAGTGATCCCTTGGTCGTGTGTATTAGATAGGGATGGGCCTATCCACTTGGGTTCCTATGATCTTGTATGGGGTGCAAGATAGTGGTGATAAGACCTCTAGTGATGGGAACTAGAGTTAGACCTAGAGATATTTTCCCAATGGAGTGTGTCTCTCAGATGTGTGTCATCTAGGAGGGAAGGGCTCATGGAGTTCATTCTCTTGGATGAGTGTACCTTTGAGCCTCGAGTAGAATCTTATGGCTAACTATGAGGTTGGAACTACATGAGACTTAGAGTCTGATATGAGTATATCTGTGTGATTTTGGGAGTCCCTGTAGTGTTTTCTTGTATCTGGGTTGACACACCATGTGGATTGAGATAAGTTTTCATGTATATCTGATGAGTGGTTGAGATGGAATTTATTCTCTCTCACTTGGGTTCCCTCTAGATTGGGTCAAGAGAACTATTGATTATTAGTTTCTCCCTTTGGGGGGGGGTGCTTACTAGGTATTATTATACTCACCCCAACATAGGCTTTTCCTGAACATGTTGTGTTTTGTTCACATGACATGCCTTTTGATGGAGTCCCTGGAGGACCCAAAGCAAGTGGGACATACTAAGATAGAAAAACTGAGGTGTATACCGGTGCTTGATTGAGGTGTGTTTTTGTGGTTTCATTTGACATTAGTCCCCTTGATATGAGTAGGTTGGATTATTTTCAATTTTTGTGGGGATTGTATTTCTCCCTTTTTAATCTTTTAGTACTCTAATTGTGGGATAAATGTATGCATGAATTTTTTGTTTTAGTTATTAATATCTATGCAATATTTCATGGAGATTTATGTGGGTGGGTACATAATAGTACCATATTTTAAGTCCTACCATGTGTGTGATATGACTACTTAGTGCCAGATTCTAGCCCCTGACCTATTGGAGGTAGGCTTGGAGAGTTGTGGCTCATTCCCTGATAGGTCGGGTCGTGACACCTTGAACTTCTCATCTATAGATAGAGTAATAGGGAAGACAAGCTGAGATTTATCATAAAAAGAAACTGATTCTAGTGAAGTGGGATAATTAATTATAGAAGGAATAAAAGAAGTAGTTTGAATAATGGAAATTTGAGAATGTGAAGTGGTATATGGTTGGGCATATGGTGAAGTAGGTATAGAAAACCCAAATGGATAATATGGAGAAGGTGGTGTCCCAATAAAGAACTTGAGAGGCTTTAGAAAAAAATAATACATGGTACTTCATGACCTATCAAAATATTGATATATATAATAATTTGATCCAATCCATGTTATTTTAGGTTTCTAAACATATATTAATGCATGTATATATGACACCCCTTGATAAAATTCTCCAAGAAATTTCACATGATATCCTAATAATCACTAGTCATGATATCTTTCTATTTTGAGTTAAAAATAAATAAAAACTACAATTTATTTATTTTTAATAGTTTCTAATAGGTTACTCTTAAACCCATGAGATTTTTTTTTGAAATTTATAAAGAAATATTTTAACCATATACACTTTTAAAATAAATAAATAAATCTTTGAAAGTTTTAATAATGAAATCACATATTATATTCAATTTTCTATAATATTTTTATTTATTGTTTTCATTCCATGAATGATCAATTATATTTATCCTAAGTGTTTTATCAATTTATTGAAATATGTTTCCATAGTTCTCTGGGTATCAATAAATCTATCCAAATACTTATTTTTCTATTTTTCCTTTCTAGGATAGGTTAGAGAAATTACCCAATGTTCTACCTAGGAAGGCTCAGCTACTGCATCCATCATTTTATTTAACAATTAAATGAATGAAATATTACTATGAATTTATTTTACCATACCTCCAAAATTATAAAAACTTTTCATAAAGGCTTCATATGTATTTTCTTTTAGTTCTTGAATAGGAAAGTCAATAGTAATAATTTTTTTAACTTTCTCCCCATGTTTTTATACTTTGTTTCCTTTGACAGTTTTTTATTTAATAAGGACTAGATTAAATCTTATGTCCATTTTTTTAATTTAGAATAAATATGAATATGGTTTTGGATATATATTTTTGTATCATTATAAAACCAGTCTTATTATCCATTATAAATGGATCAATTTAACATTTCAATCATCTCAAGACTTTTATGTTGTGATCGTGTGGTTGTCACGAGATGTGGTCAAATAGAATTTCTATTTTACTCCCAATGTAGACTAATGAATTAATAAGGCCATCTCTCAAGAAAAAATGGTTGGGAGTCTCACCATCCTAGAACTTATGTATTTTTGTTTTGTTTTTATTATTTTAAAGCATCCAGATAGTAATTGTTTTTTATTTCTTTATCAAACTAAATAAAAACAAAAAAAATAGAAGTCAACATAATAGTGGGTGAAAGGGGTTAGATCCATGGACAATCACATAGATTATTCATTTTCATCTTGTTTTCATTCAAAAATGGATTCAATATCATCCTTCCATTTCTCTCATATATCTAAATTGTGGTTATTTAAACACATAAGAGAAATACCCCTGATAAATCCAATTCCACCTCCTTTATAGTGGAGAGTAAATTAACACACTCAATCGAGGCATCCACTATCTCAACACCTTATTCTATATCATAATGTTCATCCCTCAATTCATAGTACACCACTGGTATTCACTAAGAATTGAGAGAGGTAGAGATAGAAGATTTGATAGATTTGAGTATGCGGTAGCTCATCAAAGAGAGAAAATGAATAACATCGATATTTTTATCCCCATTTTTCTACTGCATCAAGTATGGAATTAATATTATTATAAAGAGTGGATTTCTTGTGTGATCTCACCCAGGGTATTAGATCTTGGGTTAGTTCTCCATGATTTGGAGTTTCAAGAGATCACATTACTATGCAAAGGTTGAATAAGAACACAAAGAAACAGGGGAGAAGAGAATAAAACAATACAATTAACCAAAAATAATGAACATTGAGTTAAAAATATAGAAAGAAAGAAATTAAAATGGAGGAAAAAAACCTAATCAGAAGAGGATGAATGGATATAATAGGATCAGGTGAGAGATATTTATAGAGAGAAAGTGAGATGATAGATTCCTTCTCCTCATAATCAGTGTCAAGGCGATCTTTGACTTCAGCTGGATAGATTCCATGCATTGTAGCAGACCATTACGATTAATTCCGATGACACATCCTCTCTCCATGATAGCACAAGCATAGTTTCAAGAATTATTAGAGTTGAATCTGTTCTTGTGCTTCATGGATGTAGTTGTATGTGCTAAAAATTTGTCCTAGATTGAGTTTAATCCAGGATATCACTGTAAATAGAAAAAGATTACAAATAAGTATTATTATATATATAGGTATATAATTATATATACTTAATATCATTACTATTATATATATATATTTATTTATTTTTCCATAAAATATATATATTATTTTGTTTTATTTTTATTTGTGTTTTTCCTCATTTTCCACAGGCGGCGCACATGGAGTCTTCTTTAGATCCATACTAGGTGGTGCAGGCTTCTCCGATGGTGACTTTCAGTGCTTCTAGATTTAAAAAGTGCCGAGAGTTCAAATATAGTGAGGGCGTTAGTACTCATTTTAGATAGTGGTGTGGCAAACTCATAGTATCTTTAAGTGATAGTGTGGCTTATATGGTTCTTGACATTCATCATCTTACTCAGATTCGATAGCATCTTCTACAGTCGGATCAGGTTCTTCATAGGATAGTGGAGGTGGGGTTTCTTCAATAGGGTAAATCTGGAATTTGGTGTATAAAATTACTTCAAGTTTTGGATCAAGGTGTCTCTGATGAGGATAAAGTTTTGGATTTGATTATATTCAAAGGGAAGCTTTGGTTGGTGGTGAATACGGTAGGAGGATATGATTTTTCAATTATAGGTGGTTCAGTCTTTGTAGGCGGCCACGAATGGTTTAAGTTATTAATTATTAAAAGTCATAGAATCTATTGTTTTACCCATCAATTTAATTAAAAGTATGGGTATTTTTAATGAATAACAGATAAACATAACTCTCCCACACTTAAACCATTTCACTTTCAGTAAATTTATCATTGAATTCAATTTTTTTAAAAAGGAAAAGAAAGAAATAAACTCAGCCTATATATAAATTTACCAGCCAAAGAAGAGATAACACAAAGACTCATCCACTATTCAATTTATCATGACTCATATATGATTCAAAACACTACCTAATTCAATTCAATTAAAGTTTCATTTTATGGGAGGATCAAATTAGATTTAAGTGGAATCAAATTTTTAACAAAAAACCTCCATTTATCCCTCTTTATTAAGTTTCCTTAACCCAAATTTTATTTTCCATGTTATTGAGACAACTTAAATAAATGTGTTATAAGTTAATTTCCACTATTTATATGGGTTCAATATTACCTTTACCTAGATAGATTTATTATTGAAAAATCCATTTTGAAATTTATTTTTCCCTTTAATAATTGTGTGCAAAGAATTGTACATAGCAATTATTGAAATAAAATTATTTAATTATAGTGACACACCCAGTTCGCTTGTCTTAAAGATCCATTGTGGGTTCTTAATCACCCATTCTTATTACATGGTCAAATGAATTTTATCATTTTCATTTAAGTTGGATCCCTAAGGTGTTTGGTCTCACAGAGGTCACGTTACCTCAGATCAAGTTCAAAATTATAGTGTCTAAACGTTATAAAATTGATTACCCATAAATCATTTCACTCACACTCCATTTATTAATTTTAAAACCAAACTTCCACAAATTAAGTTTTTAACTCACTCAGTAATCGCTTAAAATATTATTGTTTCAGAATCCATGAATTACCTCAATTCTAGAATGGTATTTTCAAACTTGGAAAGACATAAATGAAGTTCAAGAAATGGGTGAAAAATTAAAACTGAAATTTATGAAAAATATTAATGTAGAGAACTGTATTTACTAAACATATATTTTATAGAAAAACATAAAACTACACAAACAATGTACATATTCTTAAAATATTTTTTATATTTTGTTCTTGTTTATTATTCTTTAGTGTTTTTTAAAATTAAATATAGAAACTAGATTTAAAATAGAAAAAATATATTTAAAATATTTAAAAATAAGAAATACATTTTTTATATATTTTCCTTTTGACATTTTTGTTTGTTTTTTTATATATTTACAAATTCAATAAAAAATTATAGAAAATATTAAACAGACTTTTTTATTTAATTCTTTTAAAAAATTAACTAAAAAGTAATTAAATACCATTCTAAATAGGTTGAGTTCCTCCCCCACACTTGTTTATCACTACACTTTAAAATTCAAGCAGAATTCAAAAAAATGCAGTGAATAAATAGTGATAAAGGATTGATACAACCAGGTAGTTATTGTCCAGAAGGTTTAAGGTAAGCTCTCCCCTGGGTGTGTTGTAAACATCCTTGATCTAGACTCCTAGGTTATATCCACTTAGGGAAAACCTATAGAAACAAATTAAACATTATAAATTTTTTATTAGAAAGAAAAGTAAATAAAAAGGAAAACAAGGGAGAAGATTCTTGGTTTTAACCACCCAAGAGGTTGTATAGTTCGATTCTCCCTAGCTGGACAACCTTTTGAATATCCCTAATTCATAGGGGGATGAGGTTTGTGTGATGTAATTCACCACTTCCTTCTTCTTCCATAGCTCAAATATTCTTCTTAGAGGTCCCCATAAATAGAGTATTTCATGTACACCCCATAAATGGTGTAAATTTTCTTCAATGTTTGGACCAGAAGGATGATAAATGGGGTTTCCACGGGTGCTGCCACACTAGTTGTGTCTTCTTATTTATCTAGTGGATCCTCCACTTGTTCTATTTGGATAAATTCAAATAAAGGGGAGTCATTAAGTAATTGAATTTGAATAAAATTAAACCAACTTGAGTTTAGATCAGAATATCCACCTTTATATGCAACAACTTGTATTTCTATCCCTTCATGAGAGACCATAGGGTAAACTTCTTGTTTTTTAGTTCCTCCCTTGAGTTGGTGTTCATGGTAATGTTGAGGGAGTAGTGTATTAACTACAAGTCCAATGAATTATTCATCTTGAGGATCCACTTATCTTATGGAATTTTCTTTAAATCCTTCAAAAATAGATTCAAGAAATTTTTCAAAGTAATCTTCATCCAAATCCTCTTGCTCACTGTACTGGGTGGTCCCATTATCAATTTCTAGCATCTCTAATTTATCTTCAAGTGTATCTGTGATAGGTTCTTCATCATCATCATACAGGATAAGCATTAATTGTTCTGAATTTTTGAAATTAAAACTAGGGATATTAGTAGTTAATTAATCTTGCACAAAATTATAAATCAATGAGTTAAGTTTAGTTGTAACTACCTCATCAATTTCAGCATAAAGATAATTTTCACTACAACAAAATCGGATAATAGAAATGTTTAAAACCTCCACAAAACATTTTCATGATGGTTTCTGAAAACTGCTACTAAATTCGGAATCAGCATCCAACCTACATTGGTTCCATCCATTTAGTGGAGGTTTCTAGGAACCTTCGCGAAACATTTTTTTAGCAGTGGTTATTTAATTTTTATCCGTGGTTCCCCCTCTCAATAATTATGAAGTGATAGCAGCAGTTTAAACCACCACTAAACATTTTTTTGGTCTTATATAGCAGTGATTTAAACCACCACTAAATAATATTTTCCCATATATTGTGGCGATTTAAACCACCACTATATAGAACTATTGAAAAAAATATAGCTGTAGAAACTGCATCCCTAGAATAGCCAAAAAAATACATATATTACATTATAAAAATAGTAAACCAACTATTATAGTCTAATAAAAACATAACTAGAACATGTCAAGTTCAATTTATACAAAATTAAAATGCAAAAGATCCTTAATATAACAAGAATAACAAAAAACAATTAATTAACATGAATAATTTTATTTGATATTCCTCTTGAGTTTATTTTTATGGCTAGGTCACAGATTTCCATTCATTTGACTCTCATGGTACATAAATGATATAGAGGAACTAAAGTGGGATGTTTTCAAGCATGTCATGGAATAGTGAACTAAGTTATAAACCTTGGATCCCTCCATGATAAATTATAGAATGTTAAGGTAAGAAAAAAGTGGTGGTATCCTTATGAATTAGTGGAAATTTTAAATAGGCCAGGTGTGTGATTGTAGATACCCAAGATTGTGTAGTATTTAGTGTTGGCCATTTTTTGATCTGTGAGAACCCTTTGCCCTTTATGTCTATTCTTGGTATGTTTAATATTATCATTTTGAATAGTGATTTATTAATTGTGCCATAATATTATCCATGATTGGATTTTATATGGGTCCCTTATGACATGAGTTGGGTGAGCATGCCAACCATTGGAATGTAATTTTGTAGAATGGTTATGTGGATTGGGTTAGGTGACAATGTCGATGATATTGGGAATTGAGATGGATATGTGGGTTGGGTGTTTATGTCACTATGGAAAAAATGGGTATTTGTGATGGGTTATTTGTGACGGGGGAGGGTTCCGTCACAAATAGTCTGTCAGAAGAGACTATTTGCGACGTGACCCTCTTCCCGTCGCAAATAATCAGTTATTTGCGACGGGGCGATTCTTCCCGTCGCAAAAGGTTTGGCGTGACTTTTGTGCCAAATCGCGGGAAGGGTATTTGTGACAGTTATAAAATCTCGTCGCAAATACTCGACGGCGTTTTTTATTATTTGTGATGAGAGGTCAATCCCATCGCAAATAGTATGTCGGCAGGTTGGTATTTGCGATGGGTCCCGTCGCAAATACCTTTTTAACCGGTTGTTATTTGCAATGGGACCCGTCGCAAATATTCCCGTCACAAATAATCTAACCTATATATACCCCCATCTATTTTCCCTCTCATTCCACCCCTTTCTTTACCCTTCTCCTTCTCTACATACATTTTTCTCTCAAATTTTTTCAAAATTTAAAGTTTTAAATCGGAACATCATTCACAGCTTAGATCCTCCAAAAGCTTCAATTTTAAGGTATTTATCTATTTCTTTTATTTTTTATTTATTTTATTTTATTTTATTTTCATTATAATTATTGTTAATTAGCTATATTTAAATTAAATTAGAATTAGATCATTTTATTTTACAATATTATTTTTACAAATCATTACACATGATTAGTATTAATTATTATGAATTAATAGTTATATTAATTATTATTAATTAACAGTCATTAGTGATAATTAGTGATAATTATCCACAATTAGAAGTAATTAGTCATAATTAGTAATAATTAGTAATAAATATTAATAAATAATAATAACTAGTAATAACTAGTAATAATTAGTGACAATTAGTCATATTAAGAAGTAATTCGTCATAATTAGTAATAATTAGTAATAATTAGTAATAAATATTAATAAAAAGTAATTGTCACGACCTGTCCTCAAGACCCGTGTCGTGACTACCCCAACTCTGCCTCCCATAGGCCAGGGGCTGGCGACTAGCACAAAGGCATAAATCCCGACAAAAGGGGAAGACATTGCCTTTATAAAGTAAACAAACACCACAGAGTAAGCAAGAAAAAGTAAACACTAAGTAAAACTGGGTACAAAAGTAGTGAGGAAAAGTAAGTGGGACAGAATACAAACCCAAATTGAAAGTAAAGTACAACTGGAAAGAAAGTACAACAACTGAAAGTAAGGCAGCTACGTCGAGCCATCCACTGGAAGTCCCACCTGAAGGGTGGGTATAGATAGCTTCCTCAGCCCCTCGGGTCCAGCCATCCTCTCCGTGTATGTTCCGCCTAGTGGTCCACCTCCAGGTACCAACTTTCTCCACAAGCCTCAACCACAATCAGCGTTGTCCGTCGTCTGCATCCAACATAACGTAGTGCGGGCATAGCCCGTGCAGGGGTGAGTATACGATACTCAGTAGGGACCCCGAGACCCCCGAAGGTCTCCCAGAATCCACAAAGGATAATCCACAAAGGAAAGATACAATCATGAAGTAACATCCAACAATACTTAGTTATATACCCCTACATATACCTAAGTCATCAATTCCAGTTCATCTCCAACACCCGAGCCCAAGTTCGATCACGTCTACACAAGATAGTACAACCCAAACCATACAGGATAACACAACCCAATCCACATAGGAAAGCAAGTCAATCATATCGAAGATATTGATTAAATGTCAATAATATGATCACACAGGTATAATTATTCATAAGGTGATAGAGATGATCAGATATAGCCACTGATTCATCTATGCTGGGACCCACGTAGGATACTAAACCAGCTAAGCTGTCGGACCCACATAGGATATAAACCAGCTACTCTGCCAGACCCACGTAGGATAGCAAGAACAGAGTCAAACACTGCCAGAACCACATAGGATACAAGAAAATTAGTCATCGCCATCAAACCCACGGAGGATTCTAGTACGGTCTTCATCGCTGTCGAACCCACGTAGGATTTCGGAGCAGTCTTCATCGCCGTCGAACCCGCAGAGGATTTCAGTAAGGTCTTCATCGCTGCCGAACCCACTTAGGATTTCAGTGCAGTCTTCATCGCTGCCAAACCCACATAGGATTTCAGTGCAGTCTTCATCGCTGCCGAACCCACGTAGGATTTCAGTGCAGTCTTCATCGCCGTCGAACCCACAGAGGATTTCAGTATGGTCTTCATCGCTGCCAAACCCACGTAGGATTTCAGGGCAGTCTTCATCACAGTCGCAGCCATCTCTAAGGTTCCCGCACACAGCACGCTCGATTCCGGGAGGGTCCGCTCCACGATCCATGGGGGTCGATACATCAACTGACACGTATTCCAGATTTGATGTATCCCAGGGTTCCGTCTCGACAAGAGGAACTCAACGTGACAGACGACGCGTCAATCAGACGCCCGGTCTGAGAGTTATTGGCTTTTTTGTTCCAGGGGCCCGGTTGGTTTTTAAGTCATAACCAACCCGACTGCACTCCAACTGCATCCAAACCTCGAGAGGAGTAATCCAAAAGGTCAGTCTCACTAAGAGGAATCCAACAAAATCGACGGCACATCAATCGGACGTCCGGAGCTCAAGTTATAAGTGTTTCTGCTTCGAGGGCCCGGTTAGTTTCGTGTTCGAACCAACTAGGCCATACCCAAAGTTCTCTGAAACCTTGAGTGTAATATACCAAAACGACCTTCTCGTTCCAAGGATCGTCACGCAACTGACGATGCGTCGATCGGAGCTCCGTATCCCAAGATATGGGCAAAAGAACCAACCTGTCCGGTTTTAGGGGATTTTGGGCCCGGACTGACCCGGCCCGAGGTCCCCTGGGTCGGACCGAACTGGGTCGACCCGCCCGGGTCTGGGTTCGGCCCATTAGGGCGCGGCCCAGCCTGGGCGGCCCTGCTCAGTTCGGCCAGTCCGACCTGGGCGGCCGGTTGGCCTGGCGTGGGCGCGGCCTGCATGCGGCCAGCTCGGCGCTGATAGAGTTGAGCGGAAGGAGGGGGGGGGGGGTACCCCCCTTGATTGAAACTGCGGCCCCCACGTTGGGGCCGCCCCCTTGCTAGCGGACGCGGCGCTGGGCACCGCGTCTCCCCCTGGGTCTCGCGCGGCCGCGTGATCCCGGTCTCCTACCGCCGCGGCTTCAGCCGGGGCGATCCCTCCCGGCGGCGCGCCGGGACGCCGCCGCTGCCTCCGGTTGCCGGCGCCGCTGCGCCGGTGACCTGCATCGCCGGTGAAGTCCACGGGCCTCCGGAGCCGCTCCGGTGGTCCGTTCTTTCTCCCGTCTGTGCCTGGGGTCGTCTCGGGACCCGTAGATTACTGCGACAGCCTCCAATCGCTCAACGGCCCCGTTTCATCGTCGCCCAACGTTCCGCGCATCAAGAACAGAGAATTGGTGGGTTTGGACTTGTTCGTTGGTCCGCACCCACTGCGTTAGTGGTTCAAACGATTTTCAAAACTTTAATCATATGTCGAGGATATAATCCACATAAATTAAATTAAACCAAACCCCCTACCTCGATGAAGTCGTCGAAGGAGGTTTGTTGCGGGAAAGGGACGTCGCGGAAGACGGCGTCGTGGAAGGAGGATCGTCGACGTCGCGGTACACGGCATCACAGAGAAGAGGATTTTCAGCGTCGCTGTACACGGCGTCGCGGAGAAGAGGATATTCGGCGTCGCGGTACACGACGTCACGTCGTCGATCTCCGAGGAATCAGCGTTAATCGTCGTCCTTCGTCAGAGGTCGGCGTTCTTCGTCAGTGACGGTGTGTTCTTCGTGTTCTTCAAGGATGAAGATGAGGATTCCAAGGCTTGAGCAATTCCTCTCCAATCCTTCTCGCACAACGAAACAACAATAATAAAATAAGGCGTTGCCTTATTTTATTACTCATGCCAGCCCTTATTTGAAAATCAAAATTAAATCATGATTTAATTTAACGTGCGTTGACCAATTAAAGAGGTGTTTAATAATCCAATTAAATGCGAGAGTTGACTTGGCATTTAAGAGGGCGTGCAGGTGATTTACCAAATTAAATGCACGTGGGAGGTAAAAAGGAAATAAATGGGGTGGGGATCGTGTGGGCCCCACCTCACTAATATCTTAACTAGGAGTTAGGATATCAGTGGGTCCCACTCCAACCACCATGCCTAGGTTATCACTACTTATAATAAAAATAAAATCTGTAGCACAATATTTTATTTTATTCTTTAGTTAACCCAATTAATTAATAACCTCACCCGAGCAAACGCAACTCCAGAAAAGGTGTTCTTAATCAATTACCGGCGCTGCAATCCCATCGGTGCCCTCAGATTTAGATTCCGAGCACTGGTTCAAAAGTTAGGAAAACCCGCTCGTTCGTTCACTGAACGTACCTGATCTAAACTTCAGAAATTGATTCCGGGCACACCAGGCCTCCGAATCAGGTGCCGTCAGAAACTGTGTTCTTGTAAAATCCCAAAGAAAATTAAGAAAAAAAATTCCCTTGAATTTTACGGGTATTTACATTACTCCCACCTTAGGGCTTTACATCCCCATAAAGATACATCATAACTAGGGGAACAAATGAGGGTACTGAGCATGCATCTGATCCTCCCGCTCCCAAGTGCTCTCCTGGAGGTTCCTGTGCTGCCATATGATGTGCACTAAAGTAATCGATCGCTCAGGTAGGACCCGCTCCTGTTGATCCTCGATCTCCACCAGGACCTCCACAAAAGTTTCCCCATCATCAATGTCCAACTCCCCATGGTCGATGATATGCATCGGGTCATGAACGTATCACCTCAGCTGAGATACGTGAAAGACATCGTGCACCCGGTGCAACTGTGGTGGTAGAGCCAGGCGATAAGTCACCTCTCCTATCCTGCTGAGAACCTGGAATGGTCCAATGAAGCGTGAAGATAACTTACCGCCCCGACCAAATCTCTGTAATCCACGTCGAGGTGAGACCCGCAAGAAGACGTGGTCACCATCCTCAAACTCCAGTGGTCTCCGCCTCCTGTCAGCATAAGACTTATTCTGGCTCTGAGCTGTCCTCATCTGCTCCTGGATAACCTGGACCTTCTCTGTCGTGGCCTGAACCATCTCTGGTCCCACAAGTGCCGAATCCCCAGGGTCTGTCCAGCACATAGGTGATCTGCACGGTCGACCGTACAATGCCTCGTATGGTGCCATCCCGATGGTGGAGTGGTAGATGTTTTTGTACACGAACTCCACCAAGGGTAGGTGGTCCTCCCAACTGCGACCAAAGTGGAGGACACATGCATGGAGCATGTCCTCGAGTGTCTGAATGGTCCTCTCCATCTGACCATCCATCTGAGGGTGAAAGGCGGTGCTCAGACGTAGCTGCGTCTTGAATGCCTCCTGCAACCCCTTCCAAAGCCGGGAAGTAAAGCGAACATCTCGATCGGAGATGATAGATGATGGCACACCATGAAGTCGTACAATCTTATGAACGTAGATACGTCCCAATCTCTCTACTGAGCCCTGCTCTCTAATGGGTAAGAAGTGAGACGACTTGGTGAGTTGGTCTAAAATCACCCAAATGGAGTCGTGACCTCTGGAAGTACATGGAAGTCCAGTCACAAAATCCATAGATATACCATCCCACTTCCACTCCGGGACCTCCAAGGGCTGTACCAAGCCTGCTGGTACCTGGTGCTCTACCTTCACCTACTGGAAGGTGAGGCATCGAGAAATAAACTCTACCACATCCTTCTTCATACCTGGATACCAGTGATGTCATCTGAGATCCTGGTACATCTTCGCCACTCCCGGATGTACCGCTAAAGGGGATGTGTGAAACTCTCTCAGTACCTCCTCCTGTAAAGAAATTGGTACCATGGTACGTCCTCTGAAAAGGACGTCGTTCTCTCCTCCTATAGAGAATCCATCAGGTGTTTGTCCTGAGGATATTTGTGCACGCCGTGTCTCACAGTCAGCATCCCCACGCTGTGCCTCTCTGACCCACTGCAGTAGTGGAGGAGTGACTATGAGTGACTGAAGAAAGGATGCACCATCTCTATCCATGAAGGATATCTGCAAAGCGGCTAGATGCTCCGTCACCTCCCCGAGTAGCTGGATGCCCGTTCTTCTGCTGAGAGCATCGGCTACTACATTCCACTTTCTAGGAGTATAGACTATCTCAAAGTCATAGTACTAGAGGAACTCGAGCCATCACCGCTGTCTCAGATTCAGGTCCTTCTATGAGAAGATGTACCTGAGACTCTAGTGGTCAGAGTAGATTATAAAGCGCTCGCCCATCAGATAGTGTCGCCACATCTTCAGAGCGAAGACCACTACTGCTAACTCCAGGTCATGGGTAGCATAGTTCTTATCATGCTGCCTCAAATGACGTGATCCATAGCCAATCACAGCCCGCTCCTGCATCAGGAAACATCCAAGTCTGGTCCTTGATGCATCGCAGTAGACTACGTACCCCACTCCCTCCTCCGGTAGCCTCAAGATAGGCGCACTGGTCAATATATGTCTCAGCTCCTGGAAGCTCTACTGACATCTATCTGACCAAACTAAGGGTTTCCCCTTATTCTTCAAAGCTGAGAGTGGTTTCGCAACTCTGGAAAAGTCTGGTACAAATCTCTAGTAGTACCCAGCTAGACCCAAGAAACTCTGCACCTCCGTGATGCTCTTGGGTGGCTCCCAAGCTAGCACTGCCTCGATCTTTGCAGGATCTACCGCAACTCCCACCTCAGAGATGACGTGTCCCAAGAAGTGGACCTCACGTAACCAGAACTGACACTTAGAGAGATTTCCATAAATCTGGTGCTCTCAGAGTGTGTCTAGTACAACCCACAAGTGGTAGGCGTGCTCCTCGTCAGTGGTCAAGTATATAAAAATGTCATCGATGAAGACCACGGCAAATCGATCGAGGTATGTATGAAATATCCTGTTAATGAGACCCATAAACACTACTGGAGCATTGGTTACTCCAAAAGGCATAACCAAGAACTCATAGTGTCCATACCGACATCCAAAGGTCGTCTTCTGCACGTCCTTGTCTCGAAATCTGAGCTAATGATAGCCTGACCTGAGGTCTATCTTCGAGAACCACCGTGCTCCCTTGAGCTGACCGAAGAGGTCGTCAATCCTCGATAGAGGATACTTGTTCCTCACGGTCACCTGGTTCAGGCGAAGATAGTCGACACAAAGTCGCAAGCTCTTGTTCGCCTTCTTGGCGAACAATATCGGGGAAGCCCAGGGTGAAACACTGGGTCAGATAAATCCCTTGCCCTGCAAGTCCTCCAACTGTACCCATAGCTCTCGAAGCTCAGCGGGGTCCATCCGATATGCTGGAGTGGATATCAGGGCTGTCCCGGGGTACAGGTCAATATAAAAGTCTACCTCTCTGCGAGGAGGTAGTCCTGGAACGTCATCAGGGAAAACGTCCGCATACTGATCCACCACTACAGGAAAACTAGGAATCTGCACGTCAACTGCTCCTAGGATGAGGCTAGCCAACTGATGAGTGATGGGCTGTCCTCTCCTCTGCGTGAGTCCATCCTGTGCTGCAAAGGCTCCCTTCTCGCCGGTGAAGGTGAACCTGCTCCCGTCGGTGCGTACACACTGCACCTTGCGCCTAAAACAGTCGATATAAGCATGGAATGTAGATAACCAATCCATGCCCAAGATGACGTCGTAAGGCCTCGATGCCGCTACAAGAAGATCCCAGCCGAAGCTCTCGACTCCTAGAGTAATCTCACACTGCCGGCACCAGTGCGTAATCATCGAGTCTACTCCCGTAGGAGTATCTAGCCGTAAGGATCGAGCCAACGGCTCTCTCGGAATCTCTGAGCTCTGAACAAGGGCATCAGCAATAAAAGAATGACTCACTCCTGTGTCTATAAGAACTGCAGCAAGGGTGGAGGAGACACAAATTGTACCTCGAATCATCTCTGGCGCACCATGGTCGTAGGCCTCTACTGCCTGAAGCTGAGCCTGTCTCTTCCCTCCAGCTCCCCGTGGTCAGGGTGGACCGCCTGGTGGTGGTGGTGGTAAAGCCTCAAAGCGTCGCCCACCACCTACTGCTCAGCCAGCTCCCCTTCCTCGTCCACCTGCTCTCGGCGGACCTACACGGTCGACCCTCTGCCTCTGCCTAGGTGGCCCCTCAACCGTCTGTTGCTCCTCTGCACGGCGGGTTGGGCAGTCACGAGCCATGTGGCCCTGCCCACCGCATGCATAGCACTGCCTGCTCCTCGGAAGGGTGGATCTGCACTGTGTGCCCCGCACCTCTGAGCCAGTGTCCTGAGGTCGTCTTCCTGATGGTACGGTCCGCCTGGACCCCTGTGACATCCGTCGACTACCAGCTGCAAACGAATCTGCTACGTGCCGCCCTGCGGCAGGTCTCGCTTCTGACATAGGCTCAGCAAGAAATCTCTCTATGAGAAGATCTCTCTCCAGTTCCCCTTCCTGTGTCGGAATGCTGAGGGAGATCATCGATGCCCTGATATTATGCCTCAGTCCCTGCTCAAAGGTTCGGGCTTGGAAGAATGGGTCCCATACCATGTCCGTAGAATAGCGCGAGAGATCGGTAAATCTCGCCGAGTACTGGGAGACCGTCATGCTGCCCTGCCGCAGTTGTAGAAGCTCTTGGATGTGCACCGCACGGAAGGTGGTTGGGATGAACTCCGAGTGGAAGAGGTTCTCAAATTCTGTCCAGAGAAGTGATGCCTCGTCGTGAACCTAGAGTATCAAGCTCCACCATCTGCCTACTGCCGTGTGTAGGAGACTCGCTGCAAGGATCACCATGAGGTCAGCTGGTGTCCCCACTAACCTGAAAACTCGCACAACCACCTCCAGCCAATACTCGGTTGCCTGAGGGTCCGTCTCCCCGTGGAACCTAGGCGGTATCTGACGATGAAACTCATGAAGTGCACTAAGGAGACGTACACTATCAATGGCTGGGGCTGGTAGCATCGGTGGCTCAGCGGGTAGAGGTACCTCCGGTGCCTCCGCTGTCAAAGGTCCCTACACCGAGGCCTCATCGCTCGGTGGGCTGTCGTCTCGATCAAATCTCGGAACCCTAGCTGGCTGCCATCGTGGGGCCATCCTGAAAAGAAACAGGTGTGCCACGGTCAAAATAATATACCTGGTGAGCTGACACAAAGTAATCACAAAGAAAACTTTTGAAACACACATGCAATCAATGTTTTCGTGCATTGAGTCGGAAATCAGAAGTCAGGGTCCTGGTGTACGGATACGTCGGCAGCCGCACAAACACTGGACTCCCTGGACTGATAACCACACTCAATACCCTTAACACTATTGCTTCACATAGAAGAAAGATCAGAGTCCAGAGTTCTGTGATAGAACCGAACTCCTCTGATACCAATTTGTCACGACCCATCCTCGGGACCCGTGTCGTGACTACCCCAAGCCCGACTCCCATAGGCCAGGGGCTGGCGACTAGCACCAAGGCGTAAATCCCGAAAAAAGGGGAATGCATTGCCTTTATAAAGTAAAAAAACACCACAGAGTAAGCAAGCAGAAGTAAACACTAAGTAAAACTGGGTACAGAAGTAGTGCGGAAAAGTAAGTGGGCCAGAATACAAACCCAAACGGAAAGTAAAGTACAACTGGAAAGAAAGTACAACAATTGAAAGTAAGGAAGCAACGTCGAGCCATCCACTGGAAGTCCCACCTGAAGGGTGGGTACATATAGCCTACTCAGCCCCTCGGGTCCAGCCGTCCGCTCCGTGTATGTTCGGCCCAGTGGTCCACCTCCAGGTACCGACTTGCTCCACAAGCCTCAACCACGATCAACGTTGTCCGTCGTCTGCATCCAACACAACGTAGTGCGGGCATAGCCCGTGCAGGGGTGAGTATACGATACTCAGTAGGGACCCCGAGACCCCCGAAGGTCTCCCAAAATCCACAAAGGATAATCCACAAAGGAAAGATACAATCACGAAGTAACATCCAACACTACTTAGGTATATGCCCATACATATACCTAAGTCATCAATTCCAGTTCGGCTCCAACACCCGAGCCCAAGTTCGATCATGTCCACACAGGATAGTACAACCCAAACCACACAGGATAACACAACCCAATCCACATAGGAAAGCAAGTCAATCCTATCGAAGATATTGATTGAATGTCAAGACTCTGCCCACACAGGTATACTTCTTCGTAAGGTGATAGAGATGATCAGATATAGCCACTGATTCATCTATGATGGGTCCCACGTAGGATACTAAACCAGCTAAGCTGTCGGACCCACATAGGATATAGACCAGCTACTCTGCCAGACCCACGTAGGATAGCAAGAACAGAGTCAAACACTGCCAGACCCACGTAGGATACAAGAATAGTAGTCATCGTCGTCGAACCCACGAAGGATTTCAGTACGGTCTTCATCGCTGCCGAACCCACGTAGGATTTCAGTGCAGTCTTCATCGCCGCCGAACCCATAGAGGATTTCAGTACGGTCTTCATCGCTGCCGAACCCACTTAGGATTTCAGTGCAGTCTTCATCGCTGCCGAACCCACGTAGGATTTCAGTGCAGTATTCATCGCTGCCGAACCCATGTAGTATTTCAGTGCAGTCTTCATCGCTGTCGAACCCACAGAGGATTTCAGTACGGTCTTCATCACTGCTGAACCCACGTAGGATTTCAGTGCAATCTTCATCGCAGTCGCAGCCAGCTCTAGGGTTCCCGCACACAACATGCTCGAGTCCGGGAGGGCCCGCTCCACGAGCCAAGGGGGTCGATACATCAACTGACATGTAGGCTGGAGTTGATGTATCCCAAGGTTCCATCTCGACAAGAGGAACTCAACGTGACAGATGGCGCGTCAATCGGACGCCCGGTCTGAGAGTTATTGGCTTTTTCGTTCCAGGGGCCCGGTTGGTTTTTAAGTCAAAACCAACCCAACCGCACTCCAACTACGTCCAAACCTTGAGTGGAGTAAGCCAAAAGGTCTGTATCACTAATAGGAATCCAAAAAAGTCGACGGAACATCAATCGAACGTCCGGAGCTCAAGTTGTAAGTGTTTCCGCTCCGAGGGCCCGATTGGTTTCGTGTTCGAACCAACCCGTCCGTACCCAAAGTTCTCTGAAACCTTGAGTGTAATATACCGAAACGACCATCTCGTTCCAAGGATTTCCACGCAACTGAAGGTGCGTCGATCGGAGGTCCGTATCCTAAGATATGGGCAAAAGAACGAACATGTCCGGTTTAAGGGGGTTTTGGGCACGGACCGACCCGGCCCGAGACCCCTTGGGTCGGCCCGAACCGGGTTGACCTGCCTGGGTCCGGTTCTGGCACCTTAGGGCGTGGACCGGACCAACCGGCGTGGCCCGGCCCCATCGGTACGCCCCGGCCCGGCCTGGGCGGCCGGTTGGCCTGGCGCGGGCGCGGCCCGCATGCGGCCAGCTCGGCGCTGGCCGAGCCGAGCGGAAAGGGGGGCGGCTGCCCCCCTTGATTGAAACCGCAACCCCCATGTGGGGGCCGCTCCTTTGCCAGCAGATGCGATGCTGGGTGCCGCGTCTCCCCACCGGGTCCCGCGCGGCCGCGGGATCCCGGTTGCCTGCCACCGCGGCTGAAGGCGCGGCGGTCCCTCCTGGCGGCGCGCCGGGACGCCGCCGCGCCGGTGACCCGTGCCGCCGGTGAAGTCCGCGGGCCACCGGAGCCGCTCCGGTGGTCCGTTCTTGCTTCCGTCTGTGCCTGGGGTTGTCTCGGGCCCCGTAGATTACTGCGACGACCTCCAATCGCTCAACGGTCCCGTTTCATCGTCGTCCAACGTTCTGCGCATCAAGAACAGAGAATCGGTGGGTTCAGACTTGTTCGTTGGTCCGCACCCACCGCGTTAGTGGTTCAGACGATTTTTAACAATTTTATCATATGTCGAGGATATAATCCACATAAATTAAATTAATCCAAACCCCCTACCTCGATGAATTCATCGAACGAGGTTTGTCGCGGGAAAGGGACATCGCGAAAGACGGCATCGCGGAAGGAGGATCGTCGGCATCGCGGTACACGGCGTCGCGGAGAAGAGGATCGTCGGCGTTGCGGTACACGGCGTCGCGAAGAAGAGGATCGTCGACGTCGCGGTACACGGCATCGCGTCGTCGATCTCCGAGGAATCAGCGTTAATCGTCGTCCTTCGTCGGAGGTCGGCGTTCTTCGTCGGTGACGGTGTGTTCTTCGTGTTTTTCAAGGAGGAAGATGAGGATTCCAAGGCTTGAGCAATTCCTCTCAAATCCTTCTCGCACAACGAAACAACAATAATAAAATAAGGTATTGCCTTATTTTATTACTCATGCCACCCCTTATTTGAAAATCAAAATTAAATCATGATTTAATTTAACGTGCGTTGACCAATTAAAGAGGCGTTTAATAATCTAATTAAACGCAAGAGTTGACTTGGCATTTAAGAGGGGGTGCAGGTGAGTTACCAAATTAAATGCACGTGGGAGGTAAAAAGGAAATAAAGGGTGTGGGGCTCGTGTGGGCCCCACCTCACTAATATCATACCTAAGAGTTAGGATATCAGTGGGTCCCACTCCAACTACCATGCCTAGGTTATCACTACTTAGAATAAAAATAAAATCTGTAGCACAATATTTTATTTTATTCTTTAGTTAACCCAATTAATTAATAACCTCACCCGAGCAAACGCAACTCCAGAAAAGGTGTTCTTAAGCAATTACCGGCGCTGTGATCTCATCGGTGCCCTCAGATTTCGATTCTGAGCACTGGTTCAAAAGTTAAGAAAACCCGCTCGTTCGTTTACTGAACGTACCCAAGCTAAACTTCGGAAATTGATTTCGGGCACACCGGGCCTCGGAATCATGTGCCGTCAGAAACTGCGTTCTTGTAAAATCCCAAAGAAAATTAAGAAAAAAATTTCCCTTGAATTTTACGGGTCTTTACAGTAATAATTAGTAATAATTAGTAATAATTAGTAATAATTAGTAATAATTAGGATTAATTAGTAATAAATGTTAATAAATAGTAATAATTAGTAATAAATATTAATAAATAGTAATAATTAATACTAAATAGAACTAAATAGTAATAAATAATAATAAATAGTAATAATCAGTAATAATTAGTAATAAATAGTAATAAATAGTAATAATTAATAATAATTATGATTAATTAGGATTAATAAGTAATAATTATGATTAATTAGTAATAATTAGTAATAATTAGTAATACTTAGTAATAATTAATATTAAATAGTAATAATTAGTATTAATTAATAATAAATATAAATTAATAGTAATAAATATAAATTAATAGTAATAAATAGTAATAATTAGTAATAAATAGTAATAAATAGCAATAATTAGTAATTATTAGTAATAATTTGTAATAATTAGTAATAATTAGTAACAAATAGTAATAATTATGATTAATTAGTAATAATTAGTAATAAATATTAATAAATAGTAATAATTAATAATAATTAGTAATAATTAGTAATAAATATTAATAATTAGTAATAATTAGTAATAATTAGTACTAAATAGTACTAAATAGTACTAAATAGTAATAAATAGTAATAAATATTAATAAATACTAATAATTTGTAATAATTAGTAACAATTAATAAAAAATAGCAATAATTAGTAATAATTAGCAATAATTAGTAATAATTAGAAATAATTAGTAATAAATAGTAATAAATAGTAATAAATAATAATAATTTGTAATAATTAATAATAATTAGGATTAATTAGGATTAATTATTAATAATTATGATTAATTAGTAATAATTAGTAATAATTAGTAATAAAAAGTTATAAAAAGTAATAAAAAGTAATAAAAAGTAATAATTAGTAATAATTAGTAATAATTAGCAATAATTAGTAATAATTATGATTAATTAGGATTAATTAGTAATAATTATTAATAATTAGTAATAAATTGTAATAATTAGTAATAAATAGTAATAATTAATAATAATTAGGATTAATTAGGATTAATTAGTAATAATTATGATTAATTAGTAATAATTAGTAATAATTAGTAATAATTAGTAATAATTAGTGATAAATATTAATAAATATTAATAAATAGTAATAAATAGTAATAATTAGTAATAAATAGTAATAAATAGTAATAAATAGTAATAAATAGTGATAAATACTATTAAATAGTAATAATTAATATTAAATAGAAATAATTTGTAATAATTAGCAATAATTAGTAATAATTAGTAAAAGAATAGTAAGAATAGTAAAAAATAGTAAAAAATAGTAAAACATAGTAATAATTAATAATAATTAAGATTAATTAGGATTAATTAGTAATAATTATGATTAATTAGTAATAATTAGTAATAATTAGTAATAATTAGTAATGGTTAGTAATAAATTGTAATAATTAGTAAAAATTACTAATAAATAGTAATAAGTAGTAATAATTATTAATAAATAGTAATAAATAGTAGTAAATAGTAATAATTTATTACTACGTGTTACTATTTTTTAGTAATTATTACTAATTAGTAATAATTTGGATTAATTAGCAATAGTTTGGATTAATTAGTAATAATCATGATTAATTAGCAATAAATAGTAATAATTAGTAAAAATTAGTAATAAATAGTAATAATTAGTAATAATCACTAATAAATAATAATAAATAGTAATAAATATTAATAATTAGTAATAATTAGTAATAATTAGTAATAATTAGTAATAATTAAGATTAATTAGGATTAATTAGGATTAATTAGGATTAATTAGTAATAATTAGTAATAAATAGTAATAATTAGGATTAATTAGTAATAATTAGTAATAATTTATATTAAATAAGGATTAATTAGAAATAATTTGGATTAATTAGCAATAAATGGAATTAATAAGCAATAGTTAGAAAATATCAGTAATAATTAGTAATAATCAGTAATAAAGAGTAAATATTTTCAATAATTAGTAATAAATATTAATAATTACTAATAAATATTCATAAGTTGTAAAAATTAATAATAATTAGTAATTAGTTATAATTGATACTAAATTCTAATAAATAGTAATAATTATTAATAAATAGTAATAAATAGTAATAATTAGTAATAAATAGTAATAAATAGTAATAAATAGTAATAAATACTAATAAATAGCGGTAAATAAGAAATGATTCAAAAATGTATACAACCATCAGAAAAAGGTGAATTCTTACTACTTTTTTAATTAATTTTCTCATCATTTTATCTACTATTTGTAAGTTAATTTTCTTATCATTTTTGTCAAATATTTAATTATTTTTTCATAGATCTTTTGGGAAGTTATGTTTTGTTTTCAACTATCTGCAACATGCCACAAAATAGATAAAATGATTCATTCTGCCAATATTACCATGTTTTCCATATTCACTGTCTTTCTTTGTTGAACTACTAGCACTGCATATTAATTTGATGTTGTTAACTAAATTTTTTTTCTCATTTTTAAAGGACAGAAGAGTAAAGGAAGCTCATGCGCCCTTTATGGTGACTTCTTATGATATAATGGTAACATGAGCTTATTCTTCACTTTTGACTTTCAATAATGGGAAAAAAATTCAGCTAAGAAAATTGATTTAATACATAGTGGCATCAGTTCGACATAGAATGAAAATGGAAACGTGGTTTCATTGACAATTATGACTATTTTGAGACTTTGGGACGTGTACAAATCAACCACACTTTAATCTGACACACGTTGTGATCGATATATACCGGAGTAGACCAAATGTGACGTGTTGATGACAGCAGCAACAGTAGGAGAAGGAGATGCGTCGTTTACTAGAGCAATAACACCAACAGATGATGAAGTACATGTGATGTCTGACTCATTGTTTAGTGAGTTTTTTATATTGTTGCGAATATTTTGTTTTTTATTATTTTATTATTTATTTAATTTTTTAATATTTTATTACTTTATTATTTATTTATAGATTTATTATTTTATTAAAAATTATTATTATTATTATTATTATTATTATTTTTAAAATTTTCTGAATATTGAGCTTTTTATTATTTTATAATTTTATAATTTTATTATTATTATTATTCAATTTTATTAATATTAATAATATTATTATTAGTATATTAATATTATTTTTTTATTTTTTTTATTAGTATATTAATATTATTTTATTATTATTATTATATAAATATTATTTATGTTATTATTATTTTTATTATTTTCTTAATATTATTTTGTTATTATTATTATCATTATTTTATTTATATTATTTTATAAATATTTTTTTTAATTTTATTAATATATTTTTTTTGCGACGAGTATATTTTCCATTCACAAATAGTATTTATAAATATTATTTTTTAATTTTTTTAATATTTTTTTTTAATTTTTTTGTGACGGATATATTTTCCAATCGCAAATAGTATTTGTAAATATTTTTTTTTTAATTTTATTAATAATATATTTTTTTATTTTTTATGTTTTTGCGAGGGGCATATTTGCCCGTTGCAAATGTGTTTTTTAAAAAACTCGGTGAAACTATTTGTGAGGGGATAATTTACCATCGTAAATACTATTTTTTTGTGACAGACCATCTCAAAAAAAGTGTTTGCGATTCTGTTTCCTATAACGGGTCATTTACAACAGGACCCCATCATAAATGATCTTTTGCGATTGGAACCCGTCACAAATGATCTGTCGTAAGTACCCATTTTTTCCGTAGTTTGTCAACCATGGAAATGTGAGATGTTATTAAACATATTATGGGTTTTGGTTCTAGAATTCATTCTAACCATGGATATTAACATTGTAATGGAATGGGTTATATGATGAGAGTAGGGAAAGCATTCCAACCATGAATGTGAGTTATATATCATGTCATATCATCATGCACATTTATAGTGGATGCGAATGCATATGATGTGATTTTATTATAATATAATTGTTATATAAGTATAATGTTTTTATTTATATTTTATAGAAATGATAAATTAGATCCAATACGAAAGATTATGTGAATATAAAAGAAAAATAAGGAAAATGATTTATTATTTATAAATTAAAACTTCGAGTTCCCACTTCCAAACCTTCCTTATTTGGAGGAATTACAGTTTTTTCTTAAAATAAGGGGATTCCAAACATGATATTTCATTTTTAGGGATGAAATATGGACAATTCACTTCTAAACAATTGAACATTAGGAGTATTTTTCAATAGGTATAAGAAGGACCCTTTTATAGATTAAAATGACTAGGATTTATGAAAATACCCATTCCTTAATCTATAAGGATTATAATTTTATAGGGAAAGTGACACAAAAAGAGACAAAGGATAAATAAATTTTATGAATTCCTTCACCAAACACTTATTTGACAAGGTTCCAATATATTTTAAATATAATTTATCACATTAAAATTTACATATTGATAACATCTTAAAGTGTACTTGAAAACCCCTGAAATACCTTCACATAAGCTATAAGGGTGGGATAACAATTTATTATAGTCGAGGGTGGTGATTCATCTAGTATAAATATTGAACCCACTTGGTTTTTCTTATATTTTTCATCAATAAATATGAATTTAATATGGATGAACTCTATATATATTATAGAGTACATCTATGAATTAGTTTGGAGTTCCCTAGCATATTGATGAGAATAGAGTTGTATGTTCTCTCATGGTTTATCCATACTAAATAATAGTTAATATGATGGAAGAATTTTCTTCAGTTAATAATACTACATAAAGAATAATCATTTGGAAAAGTAGGTTAAAGATGTTTTAGATGTTCTATCTTGTAGCCTGAAGATATTCAAGATACTCAATATGAATAATTATTATGGTATATTATTGAATTATCTGAATTTTAAGGTAAGATTAAAATCAGAGAATAGTTTTTTGGAGAGTATATACTAATGAACATTTTATATATATGAATAAACTAGTTTAAGGTCTGCTGTCTGATATTCTACATAGATAATCTATTTAATAATATTTGAGTACTTTGAGGAAAAAGTTAATAGTTGATGGCAGACCACTAAATGATAAGTTCTTTGATATATTAATTTTTACCATATATAATTATCTTGAGATATCCCTGATAGAAGAATGAAGATAAAAATATATATGTTTTATAGACAAGAAAAATACTAGTGGGATGTCCATATGCAAGATGACAAGCATGTTTAGTTATCCAGCCAGTACTTGGTGAATTACCAAGTCGAAGTTGGAACTGAATAAAGTTCATAAATGGTTAAAAGAGACTAGAGATTTTGAAAAGAACAATAAGAGGTGTAATTTCAAGGGTTACTAAAACAAAACAAAACATGAAGAGCCTAAGAATAATGATCATAAGGTAAAATTCAAAATAAAACATAGAAAATGAACCAAGAATATTTATTTCATGAAATTTAAGGGAAATGTAGACATACCTTACCTCAAACCACAACATGGTTTCTCAATAACCATATTAGTGTTAGTCTGTCATGAGATTAGTTACACATCACCATCCCTAAATCCAAATTCAACCCTAATCAATACCCGATAAACTAAGATCAACACCGTCTCTGTAACGTCCTGGATCCGGGTGCCACTTAATGGGTGCCCTGAACTCGGTTGGTCACATAACCTCAAGCGCATTTCCCCAAACACCAGAGGCTGCTGACTAGAAGTGAGTGACTAGGTCTGATAGTGGGGAAACTATGACCTCATTTGTCAAAGTGTAGCGCAGCGGAACATATAAACATACGAATGGAGGAAGCAGTAAACAATACAAAGCTGAAAGGACGACTATACTGAAGCAAAATATAAACAACAATCATATATATATGATGATGCAATATGTACTATTTCTAAGAAAGAAGTCAAAACTGGATACACTGCAATCAAATACAATACAGTACAAAGTACCAAGTATAGCAAAGCAAACTAAAATAGTGCAACAAGAACTTAGTAGCATCGCAAGCCTAAACTCGGTCCCATGCTCTCCTACTCCTCTGCAATAATCATGTACCTGTGTAGGGAACCTTTCCCTTATCGACACCTGTAGTAATATAATCTGTTTGGGCCTAATACATGAACCAAAAATGTTGTGAGAAATAAATCCCAGAAGGCAACCACCAAAGGCTCATGCCCAACTGTCAGTTGAAATGTGCAATAGCAGTGTGCAGTAATGTAAAGAAGTAAACTAGGGAGTACTTAAAAGTAAAAATCTATACCAGTTACATTTCCATTTTAATAATTATTTATCAATTCTAAGCTTGTGCTTTAGCTTGGAAAGTACAAAAATGAAATCACCATAGTGAATATTCAAGTAAACATTGTCCTCAGACATGAAAATACTTACCATCAGGTAAACAGAATCAAAACCCACAGGTGACTGCCCACATGCATAACGAATATATCCCTTAGTCATATGAGATATTTCCCTCAGGCACGGAAGGTACTGCCCACAGGCATAAGAAACGTGTCTCTTAAGCTAAACAGAACAATGCCCTTAGGATAAACAGAACACTTCCCTCAGTCATCCCATAGGAAATAAATTAACCAAGTCAAGAACAACATATAAACAAGCAATTATATATGTTTCCTCTCAAGAAAACTCAAAACATGTTTATAATCACGGCATACCCATGGGTATCCTGGCCAAATGGATAAACAAGGGAAACGCACCCTCAGGGTGCCCCTGGATCAAGGCAACGATCACAAACAGCATTTTATACATGTTCATTTAGATTATCCATGCAATTAGATATCTTAATAGCTAAGGCCTCAGCCAATACTACACCCCAAACATGGGTGAATAGCACAATAGTACACAAAATCAACTCAACAGTTGGAAATAAACACCAGACCACCTACCTCGATCTCCTCTGATCGATATATGTGAATGATGCCTCCTGAATCAACCAAGAACGATGTAGATCTAAGTTAAATTTTCACCCGTTCAAATGTTAATAACTTCCCCTCTAGAAATAATTTGAATTAAACACTCAATAAGAGATAAGAACTCACCTGCACAGTTCAAACGAGATCGTCAGCGAAGGAATCAGAATCCCGGTGTTCGATCGGGAGCTCCTCCAAGGTTCGACCTTCTCTCCCATGACCTCTTGGCATTCTAAGATTCCTCTGTTGAAAGAGGAAGCTACTGCTGGTTTATAACAAAAAAACACAAATACACGACGTGTACTCTCAAGTACATGACGTGTACTTTCCATTTTTTTAACTATTCCTCTAGCGGCTACTTTTCACTGCCACACTTTTCATCAGCCGACTGATTACACGACATGTAACACTAAGTACATGGAGTGTACTATCATTCCACTAGAGGCTAATCCCACCGCATTACTATTCACCTTCCGACTAATGACACGATGTGTATATACTAAGTACACGGTGTGTAGTCAATTTTTACACCCTTTATCATCGACAGGCCTACACTCCCTGTATACTCATCCCACACGACCAAAGTACATGGCGTGTACCCACAAATTTTGGGATTTTTCCCCATTTTCCTTATTTTCTCAAAAACACTTAAGGAAAAAGGAAAAGAAGAAACCCATACCTCAAGAACAAGAACCGGGTTCTTACAGTCTCCATCTCCATCTCCACTCCCTGCTACCAAAACCTGTATGAAAATTTTCCTAAAAACTAAATAGTTTTGTATATTTAAATTTAAAATTAAATCCAATAAATTTTTTTGTATTAAATTATTATGAAGTTATTTGATTTACCCACTCACTCAAACTATCCATCATTGCAATATCACCAGGGATACATCTAGTTGTCTTCTGATATAATTCAATCAATGCTTTCTGCAGAGCAATGACCTTTGAATCTTTCAACTTTATATGATCCCACTATTCCTAGATTGTTCTCCCCTATTGATGAATTTTTATTTTGATTGAGAAAAATTCCATCTGATCATCTTGAGGTAGGGAGTAACTAAAATCAAGAGGAGATGCTACTACATACCCAGTGACCTACCAGAGACATTAGATGGTAATGGTCCCAAACCCATCCTACACACGTGACCAGGATGCTCCTTCCCAAGGACTTGACCAAATGGATCATCCTGGGAGACTATGAAGGACTATGTGAGATTTGTAACGCCCTAACCCCATAATTCCAAAATCGGTGCCTTACTTTATTACATCAACATGACTTTAAGGAATAAAATACTAAAGGACAGATTAGTTTAGCAGTTTTAGAAAACTAGATACATAATTGGAACCCATTTTATATTAGGAATAAAAAAAAATATTACAAAACAAAAAAAAAATTATTTTCATCCTTGAAAATAATTCTAAAAATTTATCTTCATATCTTAGGGAAAGGAGAAAAAATAAGGGTGAGCTCAAATTCTCAGTAAGGGTAAAATATAATGGAAGTAATAATTAATCAGTGATCATAATAAATATGGTGAGGTAAAATAAACTTAACACACATGACATCTAATCAATAAACTGAGAATGAAATGAATCCATATATTTTTTCATAGTAAAAATACTTTAGATAATAGTAACTGAAATAAATACAATGCTTAATTATTGGATGCCATGTTTCTTAGGTAAATAGTACCTTTACTGTCAAGATCTGTTCTCAAGATAGTTTCAACTGCTATGATTTGGAAAAATGATTCATCTCATGAGACTACCAATTCATCAAGGGGCTTATATTAACTGTTCCCCAACTCTTATCATACCAGTCTATTCTTCTTGGAGAGAAACACAATGAGTTTTTCAACAAATAATTTCATCCAACGAGATTACCAATGCATTGAGGGGATATCTATAACTGGTCCCCATCATTTTCTTACCTTTACAAAAAATTCCTTATATATTGAATAATATATTTAATTAATAAACATTTTTCCTTATCATCAAATATCCATATTGAATAAAATATATGGATTTATCAAAATTTCCCCAGTTATAAAATAACTGTCAAAGTAAACACTGTATGTAAAAACGGTATACAGTTTAGGAAATGATAATATAAATCAAACAAGAATATGGATATTTAATATAAATTTAATGTACCATAAAAATGATCATAATGAATTTATTATTTCAATATAAAGTTAACAATCATAAAATAAAGTGAGATTATAAAGATAACGCTTACCACTTGGTAATTTTCAAGTCAAACTAATTGGATAAGATAATTAAAATTAAAACATATAATACCATGAAATATGAGTGAATCATGATATTAAATGAAAAAGAGGCAGTATATACACCACACAAAATAAGTAAGTGTTGAATATGATATTTATCTCACAGATGTAAAAAGTGAGATGAAAATCCCCTACCTTACGCTTCCTTTTAGTTGAATGCTATTTAAACTTATGTATAATGGTTTTAATAATGTTATTAAATTAAAATAGAACCATATTAATATCTATGATGCCATATATATTCATTTTACAACATATTATAGCATGTTCATTAATAATCTTTCATTATTTTCATCATTTCGGGTGTTAATTGTCTTGTTTTTCGAACATGTCTTGACTTTTTAATTTTGTTCCTATTAATTATATCATGATTTAATAATATAAAAAATGAAAAAAACGATTTAAATATAATATATATTAAGTAAATATGTATTTATAATAATCCATAAAATTTGGATAAAGTAAATGAAATGCACCGTTTATGGTGGCGGTAGACCATACATACACATGAACGCTACTTCCATTTCTTTTTTGTATTAAAAAATGAAAGGTAATTGATATATATTTATATTATAATTCCAGTATAATATTTATTCAATATATGTCATATATTTTTATTAAAATCATCCTTAATATATTTCATGTATAGCGTGAACAAATCACATCGATTTGGGGATACGATTGCCCATATGTCCACAAACGATGTTATCGTACTCCTAGAAAATAGAAATCTTAAAGGAATGTTTTATATAAAAATTAAAAAATCATAAATAAATCATAAATATCACATATATCATATATAAACTATAAATTCATCATTATTATAACATTTAAAGGTGGTAATGGAAGAACTAATGACATCAGTTCATGGGGCGGTAGTCTACCGTACACACGAATGATGATTGTGTATCCCATTTTATGGATTTGTGTGAAATTGTAGGTAAAAATATTAGAATAAAAAAATTAAATTATATTTATTTTATTTATTTTATTATATAGGAATGATATAATAATAATTTAAGGGGGTGGATAAAGAAATGAAATGAAAGTGATCATTGAAGAATGTTACCTCTTTTTCAGGTAACTCCTCTTGGTTTATACCAAAAGGCTTCCTTGGATGGTTTTATATACAAATTTAGGATTCTAGGAGGATGGGAGGTATATTGAGATATTATTTGGTCAGGGTTTGTATGATCCAAATTTTCTTGAGAGGTGTGAGGAAGGGTAAGAGTGAATGGATTTTTATGGTGGAGGGGAAGTGACATTCTAATAAATATAAAAAAGTAAACACTATTGAGAGGTATACCTTACCTAATGTTCATAAATAATGGATAAATAATGTCTTAAAGTGGAATTATGGTATATAAAAACCTCCACAACAAAAAATAAGCGCATTTATATAATTTTGTTCCTTAACTTCTAAGTCCCCCCACTTTTACCATTTTAGTTTTTATTAAGGTAACTAGTTTTCTAACTTAAGTAATTTAACCATTAAGGCTAAATTAAAGTGATATTTATTAGAAAATATAGACACAATTAATTATAAATATTATATGTAATTTAAAAAATAAAAATCCCATGTGTGTTGGAAATTAATTTTAAAACAATCCCATGTAATGCGCAAAAACACTACTTTAACCTGAACCGTGCTAACAATGTTTTTACTATATATGGGTCAATATGTTAATTATAAAAAATTAATTTGTAAATTAATGGAACATATTTTATATTTATTAACACTTAAAAATAACTTTGAATAAGATCAGTATTTAATTAATTTTAAATCATTTAATAAAATATCATTCATTGTAAAATAACATTAATATCATTTTTGACATTATTTATTTAATTTTAATTTGAAAATAAAAAAACAATATTGGAAGTCAAATATATTAAGTTAATATCTATGTAACATGATATATTCATATAAAAAAATAATTTAACACAATAATTCATTAAATTTACTTTAGTTTTAATGTTTTAACAACATTCATTTTATTTAATTATCAACTGAATATTCACTGCATCAATGTTTTTTAAGTGTTTAATATAATTATATCATCTATAAAAATTAAAATTAAATTATCATGATAATAAAAACTCATTTAAATTTCAAAATAATTTTTCTAATTGAAACTATGTTGCTTCTTCCATACTCCAAATCTTTATTGGAATTAAAAGTAGGGAATGTACATTTTTTGTATTTTTATTTACTTAACTTATTATATGGGTCACTTTCATGAAAATGTGTCCCAATAACTCATAAAATTAGAACCAAGAGAGGATGTGTTTGAAATATGATCGTTCAATGGATTTTGTAGAATTTTATACATAATTTTGGCCCTTAAGTTTTAGTTTTAGTCACTTGTTAAGCTTAATTTTACCTTAAAAGCTGTAATTAATTTTAATCACTTTCACTAATATTTTTGGTAAAAATTTAAACTTATATTATTAGAATATAAATATTATACTTATTACAACTTTTTATATCAATTTTTAAAAATTTAATTCACAAAATTGGAAAAATTAAATCTAAAACTAATCTCGTAGAGGTGGTGAGAAATCAAGTTTTTAATGTGAAAATGTTCAAAAGTTCATTAAGTTTTTATATCTAAATTCAATATAAAAATGACTAGAACATACTAAAATGGGTTAATATATGTATAAATTATCTATTTTAACTTTAAAAATAATTTAAAATATAATTTAACATTAATAATTATTTAAATGAAAATGCATTTTTCAACTAAAATGCAGTATTTTTCACTATTCATCAAAAAATGAAACTTCTCAAAAAAATACAAAAAAATTCACACAAAGATAATTTTGACATTACACATTAAAAATGAAGTTTATTTTTACAAATAAAATTTATAAAAGTGTTAAAATTTAGTTTTAAAATAGGTGTGCCATTGAAGGGCGGTAAAACTCAGTCTTGCATGTAATGAAAGTTAACTATTATTGTGTATAGCAGAAGATTAACATGGTGTTGCATATAAAGAAATATAGAAACAAAATAAAATTTATTCTAAAATTAAAATATTGTGAAGTCTTGGTGTGTTATATTCTCCCCACCTTAATTAAATTGTGTCCTCATAATTTAAACTTTATCTCGATAATCTAGGATTTGATATTTAAAAATACTATTATTAGAAAAATCCACATCATAAATAGGGTTAATAAAAAATATTATTAAATTAAAATGATAAGTTCACCACAAAACTAGTATTTCAAATAGGATAATGTTAGTGAAAACATGTACCTAGAAGAAATATCTAACTATAAAGTTATGATGGAGAGTGATGGAGAATATATTTATGAGAAAGTTCTTGACCAAAAATCCATAAACCGAAGATATAAATAAAGGTAATCAATATCATAAAAATGATGATAATATGACAATATTTTTGTTTCAAGACCCTTTTACTAGAGTTTATAAACTCTTTAAAACTCTAATAATATAAGTAAATATATGTTTCAATAAACATAATCTTTTCCTTTAGTTATAACTTGAACTATTTATACTTCATCTCTTAGTACAATATACTTAATATAGCAATAAATTAATCTCTAAAAAATCATTTAAAGATAAACTTAAACCATTTCATAAATGGAAAATTTTTCCAAATGATAATGATCCAAAAAATTTACAAATAAGGTCATTGAATTTCGAAAATGAACTTATTATTAATTAAAACAACATGAATTAGCTCTCTAATATCACATACCAAACATGTGAACACCCTCATCGGGTATTATATTGAAACATGGTAATAACTTCAATTACCATAAAACCTTATTGTAAAAATTAATTCTTACTTATTAATTAAGTAATACACATGTTATTGGATACATTCCTCAAATCAAAAAGTGTTTTCAAATCCATAAATGATGGAATAAACCAATTTTTCAACAAACCATTAATCAGTTCCAAGGTAGTCGGTACTATCCAATTTACTTTATCCAAATCAATCATCTATTTATTTTAACATCATTATCTGAGTATCAATAACATATTAAGGGTTATCTTTACCTTAACCATGTGTTTACTAAAAATTTCAACTTGCTACCAAATCAATTTTCTTGGCACTATTCAATATATGATCTCAAATACTTAATGAAAAAGTACTATAGTAAAATCCCCATATATTCCATAATTCTTATAACTAGTATATCATTGATAAAATACTCAAATGAAATTATTGTTGAATCCAAACAAAATTACAATAATCATTCCTATCATTCTATGTTAGTAGCATAATCTTGACCATGATTCATTAGACTCTTTTGTTGTATATTCCTTTGACACTTGAGACATTTATTTGCGTACAATCCTATCTTATTACAGCTAAAACATTGCACACTGGGAACCTTTTTATTATCCATGCAATAAAAATAAAGGTTTCATTTCTGTCAAAACTTTTAGAAAACTCTCATTCCTTTTAAGCAAGTACCAGGGTGACACTACTGGAAAAGGATGATTTACCAACGGTTCTGAACCATTGGGAAAGGCCATAGAAACGTTGGTATACCTTATACCAACGGTTCTGTGAACTGTTGGTAAGTAATCCATTAGGATATCTTTTCCCAATGGTTTATATAGAACCATTGGGATGGGTTAGAAAAATTAGCCTATCCCAACAGTTTTGGGAACCGCTGGGAAAAGTTTTTCCCAACGGTTTCCCCTGAAGTGTTGGCAAAAATTTTTCCCAACGGTTTCCCCTGAACCGTTGGCAAAACCAACATTTTACCATGGTTATCAACGGTTTCTAAAATCGTTGGGAATGTATTTTTACCAATGGTTCCCTTTGAACCATTGGTAAACAAATTTCAATGAACCCTATGCCAATGGTTCGAAACTGTTGGCATAGGCTATGCTGTGCAAATTGCACAGCAGCCTACAATTTGCACAACACTGATTCAGGTAATTCTCTGATCTCCTCTCCGATTAATGTACCTGCAATAACCAACTAACACATATATATACAGAACAAATTCATACACATTTAACATATAATGAATCTGGAACTATACACATCTAGAATTAAATCAGAATTCATAACTTAATTATAAACATACATAATTCATTTAAACATACACATTTAAATGTGTTTTTTTCTAGAAATGATGTCCATTTTAAATAGAATACATACATTTGGAGTGATACCGGCCACACCGTTCCTCGTATTGAAATGATGTTGAATCTTGCATGTCATATATGATTCATGGATAGTTGTGCTAAAGTATGCTAAAGTATCAACACAATCAGAATCTGTTTGGTCAGTTTTCCGTATGTACTTAAAATGTTGTCCATTTTAAACAAAAGAGAGACACTTAGAGTGATACCAGACACAATGAGACTCGGATTGAGGCGTGGTTAACTCGTACACGTCACATATGACCCATGGATCATTTTCCTAAAGTTTCAACAGAATCCAAATGTGTTTGGTCGGTTTACCATATGTCAGTTGTTGTTTTCAATTAAAATGAAGTCCATTTTAAACTATAGAGAGACACTTCGAGTTGTTCTGGCCACTCCAAACCTCATATTGAGGCTAAGTTAACATGTACATGTCACATATGACGCATGGATCATTTTCCTAAAGTTTCAATAGAATCTGAATGCGCTTGGTTGGTTTTATGTATGTCAATTGTTATTTTCACTTAAAATGTTGTCCATTTCAAATAAACCTGAGACACTTTGAGTGGTGCCAGCAAAAATGGGCCTTATATTGAGGCAGGGTTTACTCTTACACATAAAAAATGACTCATTTAACTTTTTCCTAAAGTTTTAACAGAATCTAAATGCGTTTGGTCAGTTTTCTGTATGTCAGTTGTTGTTTTCACTTAAAATGTTGTCCATTTTAAACTATAGAGAGACAGTTCAAGTGGTTCCGGACACACCACGCCTTGGATTGAGGCTGGGTTAACTCTTACACATCACATATGACTCATGGATCGTTTCCCTAAAGTTTCAATGGAATTTGAATGTGTTTGGTTGGTTTTCCGTATGTCAGTTTTGTTTTCACTTAAAATGATGTCCTTTTGAAACAAAAGAGAGACACTTTTAGTGGTGTCGGCCACACCAGGTCTCGGATTGAGGTGGGTTTTACTCATACACGTCACATATGACTCATGGATCTTTTTCCTAAAGAAACAACACATTATGAATGTGTTTGGTCAGTTTTTCGTATGTCAGTTGTTGTTTTCACTTAAAATTAAGTCCATTTTAAGCAAAAGAGAGACACTTTGAGTAGTGCCGGCCACACCGCACCTCATATTGAGGTGGGGTTGACTAATACATGTCACATATGACCCATGTATTGTTGTGCTAAATTATCAACACAATCAGAATCCGTTTGGTTGGTTTTCCGTATGTACTTAAAATGTTGTCCACTTTAAACATAAGAGACACTTTGGATTGTGCCAGCCACACTGCGACTTGGATTGAGGCGAAGTTGACTCTTACACGTCACATATGACCCATGGATCATTTTCCTAAAGGTTCAACAGAATCCGAATGCATTTGGTCAATTTCCGTATCTTCGTTGCTGTTTTCACTTAACATGCAGTCCATTTTAAACTAAAGAGAGACACTTTGAGTGGTGCCGGACACACCGCGTCTTGGATTGAGATGGGGTTTAATCGTACAAATCACATATGACTCATGCATCACTTTCATAAAGCATCAACACATTACAAATGCTTTTGGTTAGTTTTTCGTATGCCAGTTGTTGTTTTCACTTAAAATTATGTCCACTTTAAACAAAAGAAAGACACTTTGAGTGGTGCCGGAAACAACATGCCTCAGATTGAGGTTAGTTTGAATCGTACACGTCAAATATGACCCATGGATCGTTGTTCTAAAGTATCAACACAATCCAAATGCGTTTGGTCAGTTTTCCGTATGCTAGTTGTTATTTTTACTTAAAATGTTGTCCATTTCAAATAAACTTGAGACACTTTGAGTGGCGCTGACAACACCATGCCTCATATTGAGGTGTGGTTGACTCGTACATGTCAAAAATGACTCATGGAACATTTTTATAAAGTTTCAACAGAATCTGAATGCATTTGGTCAGTTTTTTGTATGCAAGTTGTTATTTTCACTTAACATGAAGTCCATTTTAAACTCAAGAGAGACACTTTGAGTGGTTCCGGCCACACCGTGGCTTGGATTGAGATGGGGTTGACTCGTACACGTCAAAAATGTCTCATGGAACGTTTTATAAAGCATTAACACATTCCAAATTCATTTGGTTAGTTTTCCATATGTCAGTTGTTGTTTTCACTTAAAATGATGTTCATTTTAAACAAAAGAAAGACACTTTGAGTGGTGCCGGAAACACCGTGCCTTGGATTTATGAGGGGTTGACTCATACACGTCACATATGAACCATGTATTGTTTTACTAAAGTATCAAAACAATCCAAATGTGTTTGGTCAGTTTTCCGTATGCCAGTTGTTATTTTCACTTAAAATGTTGTCCATTTCAAATAAACCTGAGACACATTGAGTGGTGCCGGCCACACCAGGCCTCAGATTGAGGCGGGGTTGACTCTTACACGTCACAATTGACCCAAGGATCTTTTTCCTAAAGTATCAACACAATCCGAATGCGTTTGGTCAGTTTTCCGTATGCCAGTTGTACTTTTCACTTAAAATGTTATCCATTTCAAACAAAAGTGAGACTCTTTGAATGGTGTCGGCCACACTGCACCTTGGATTGAGCTGGGTTTGACTCATACACATTAAATATGACCCATGTATCTTTTTGATAAAGTATCAACAGAATCTGAATGCGTTTGGTTGGTTTTCCGTATGTCAGTTGTTCTTTTCACTTAAAATCCCATCCATTTTAAACAAAAGAGACACAGTTAGAGTGCTACCAGCCACACCACACCTCAGATTTATATTGGGTTGACTCTTGCACATCACATATGACTCATGGATAGTTTCCCTAAAGTTTCAATGGAATATAAATGAGTTTGGTCAGTTTTCCATATGTCAGTTGTTGTTTTAACTTAAAATGATGTCCTTTTGAAACAAAAGAGAGACACTTTTAGTGGTTCTAGCCACACCGTGTCTTGTATTGAGGAAGGGTTGACTCTTACACATCACATATGACTCATGGATCTTTTTCCTAAAGAAACAACACATTCTGAATGTGTTTGGTTGGTTTTCCATATGTCAGTTGTTGTTTAAAATTAAGTCCATTTTAAACAAAAGAGAGACACTTTGAGTGTTTCCGGCCACACCACGTCTCATATTGAGGCATGGTTGAATCTTACATGTCAAATATGACCCATGGATATTTTTGATAAATTATAAACACAATCATAATCCATTTGGTCTGTTTTCTGTATGTACTTAAAATGTTGTCCATTTTAAACATAAGAGAAAATTTGGGTGGTGTCGGCCACAATGTGAATTGGATTGAGGTGAGGTTGACTATTACACGTCACATATGACCCATGGATCGTTTTCCTAAAGTTTCAACAGAATCCGAATTCATTTGGTCAGTTTTCCGTATGTCAGTTGTTGTTTTCACTTAACATGAAGTCCATTTTAAACTAAAGAGAGACACTTTGAGTGGTGTCGGCCACACTGCGTCTTGTATTGAGAAGGAATTTACTCTTAAAAGTCACATATGACTCATTCATAATTTTACTAAAGCATCAACACATTCCAAATGCATTTTTTCAGTTTTCCATATGTCAGTTGTTGTTTTCACTTAAAATTATGTCCATTTTAAACAAAAGAAAGACACTTTGAGTGGTTCCAGCAACACCATGACTCAGATTGAGGTGGGGTTGACTCGTACACGTCACATATGACCCATGGATCATTTTTATAAAGTATCAACACAATATGAATCCGTTTGGTCGGTTTTCCGTATGCTAGTTGTTATTTTTACTTAAAATGTTGTCCATTTCAAATAAACCTGAGACACTTTGGGTGGTGCTGGCCACACCGGGCCTCGGATTGAGGCGGGCTTGACTCATACACGTCAAAAATGACTCATGGAACGTTTTAATAAAGTTTAAATAGAATCTTAATGCATTTGTTCGGTTTTCCGTATGTCAGTTGTTGTTTTCACTTAACATGAAGTCCATTTTAAACTAAAGAGAGATACTTTGAGTGGTGCCGACCACACTGCATCTTGGATTGAGATGGGGTTGACTCTTACATGTCAAAAAAGACTCATAGAACTTTTTTCTAAAGAATAAACACATTCCAAATGCGTTTGGTCAGTTTTCCGCATGTCAGTTGTTGTTTTCACTTAAAATGATGTTCATTTTAAACAAAAGAAAGATACTTTGAGTTGTGTCAGCAACACCGTGCCTCAGATTGAGGAGGGGTTGACTAATACATGTCACATATGACCCATGGATCATTGTTATAAATTATCAACACAATAATAATGTGTTTTGTTGGTTTTCCATATGTTAGTTGTTATTTTCACTTAAAATGTTGTCTATTTCAAATAAACCTGAGACACTTTGAGTGGTGCCGGACACATCGGGCCTCAGATTGAGGCGGAGTTGACTTGTACATGTCAAAATTGACCCAAGTATCATTTTACTAAAGTATCAACATAATCCGAATGCGTTTGGTCAATTTTCTGTATTTCAGTTGTACTTTTCACTTAAAATGTTATCCATTTCAAACAAAAATGAGACACTTTGAATGGTGCCGGCCACACCGCACCTCAGATTGAGCCGGGGTTGACTCATACATGTCACATATGACCCATGGATCATTGTGAGAAAGTATCAACAGAATATGTATGTGTTTGGTTGGTTTTCCATATGTCAGTTGTTCTTTTCACTTAAAATCCAATCCATTCTAAACAAAAGAGACACAGTTAGAGTGCTACCGGACACACCGTGCCTCAGATTTAGATGGGGTTGACTCATACATGTCAAAAATGACCAAAGGACCATTTTACTATAGTATCTACACAATCCTAATGCGTTTGGTCAGTAATCCGTATGTCAGTTGTACTTTTCACTTAAAATGTTATCCATTTCAAAAAAAAGTGAGACACTTCAAATGGTTCCGGCCACACCATGCCTTGGATTGAGCCGGGGTTGAATTTTAAACGACACATATGACCCATGGATCTTCTTACTAAAGTTTCAATAGAAATAGAATTCGTTTGGTCGGTTTTCCGTATGTCAGTTTTTGTTTTCACTTAAAATCCTATCCATTTTAAACAAAAGAGAGACACTTTGAGTGGTTCCAACCACACCGCACCTTGTATTGAGGCGGGGTTGACTCGTACACATCACATATGACCCATATATCGTTTTTCTAAAGTATAAACACAATCAGAATCCTTTTAGTCAGTTTCCTTATGTACTTAAAATGTTGTCCATTTTAAACATAAGAGACACTTTGGGTGGTTACAACCACAATATGACTCAGATTGAGGCGTGGTTGACTCGTACACGTCACATATGACCCATGGATAATTTTGCTAAAGTTTCAACAGAATCCGAATGCGTTTGGTTGGTTTTCCGTATGTCAGTTGCTGTTTTCACTTAACATGAAGTCCATTTTAAACTACAGAAAGACACTTTGAGTGGTACCGGCCACACCCGGTCTTGGATTGAGACGGGGTTGACTCATACACATCACATATGACTCATGCATCGTTTTCCTAAATCATCAACACATTATGAATACGTTTGGTTAGTTTTCCATATGTGAGTTGTTGTTTTCACTTAAAATGATGTCCATTTTAAACAAAAGAAAGACACTTTGAGTGGTGCCGGCTACACCGTGTATCGGATTGAGGCGGGGTTGACTCATACACATCACATATGACCCATGTATAATTGTTCTAAATTATCAAAACAATCCGAATGTGTTTGGTCAGTTTTCCATATGCTAGTTGTTATTTTCACTTAAAATGTTGTCCATTTCAAATAAACCTGAGACAGTTTGAGTGGTTCCGGCCACACTGAGCCTCAAATTGAGGCGGGGTTGAATCATACATGTCAAAAATGACCCAAGGATAATTTTAATAAAGTATCAACACAATACGAATGCATTTGGTTGGTTTTCCTTATATCAGTTGTACTTTTCACTTAAAATGTTATCCATTTCAAACAAAAGTGAGACACTTCGAATGGTACCAGACACACCATGTCTCGGATTGAGCCGGAGTTGACTCGTACACGTCACATATGACCCATGTATCATTGTGATAAAGTATCAATAGAATCCGAATGCACTTGGTTAGTTTTCTGTATGTCAGTTGTTCTTTTCACTTAAAATCCCATCCGTTTTAAACAAAAGAGACACAGTTAGAGTGATATCGGATACACTGCACCTCAGATTTAGACGGGGTTGACTCGTACACGTCAAAAATGACCCATGGATCATTTTCCTAAAGTATCAACACAATATGAATGTGTTTGGTCGGTTTTATGTATGCCAGTTGTTATTTTCACTTAAAATGTTGTCTATTTCAAATAAACCTGAGACATTTTGAGTGGTGTCAGCCACACCTGAGGAACCAATAACAATCATGAGTAATAGAAACCATCCTGGTAGCCCTCACCTAGAAACCGAAGCATACATCCTGGAATTTAAAGTCTAAATTCCCTGAGCATGACGAGTCCGTCCATGAGTCCTTAACATGTAACCCATGTCTTATCCTAAAAATTTAAAAGTAAACCAAATCAAACAAGGCATAATTCACATAACATGGAGAATGTACAACAAGGCTTTGTATTCAAATTAAAGCATATCATCACTTTCATTTGATGAGCATGAGCTAATAAGCTTACCAAGACATTCATATAATTCATGACATACAAAAATGGAATAATCCTAAATAACATTGCATGATCAGAGAAATAAAAAAAGGAATGTGAAATCAAGGAGGGTGGGGGGGGGGGGGGGGCTGTCTGGGAGTCCAGGGAGGAGGGTGGGGGGGCTGTCCTAGGGGGCTGTCCGGGGTCCAGGGAGGAGGGTGGGGGGGGGGCTGTCCGGGGGGCTATCCGGGGGGTGTCCGAGGGGCTGTTTGGGGACCAAGGAGGTGGGTGGGGGGGGGGGGGGCTATGCGGGGGGCTGTCTGGGGGGTGTTCGGGGGGCTGCCCGGGGTCCAAAGAGGAGGGTGGGGGGGGGGGGGTCTGTCTGGGGTCCAGGGAGGAGGGTGGGGGGCTGTCTGGGGGGCTGTCCATGGGCTGTCTAGGGGGGGGGGGTGTCTGGGGAGCTGTCCAGGGCCAAGGAGGAGGGTGGGGGTGCTATCCGGGGGGATGTCCGGGGGGCTGTCCGGGGTCCAAGGAGGATGGTGGGGGGTTGTCCAGGGTTCAGAAAGGAGGGGGGCTATCCAGGGAGTTCCTAAACACACAAAAATCTATAAACATGCTCAAGATACACCGCAACCACTAAAAGAAATCAATATCCATGAAAATAGACAATATATAAAAATAACTCAACTCCAATACTATACTACGGGTCTAGATAAAACCAACAACTAGAATAAATTAAACATCAAATCCCAGTAATATTAGTAAAAAATGTAACTGATCAATTTGTCCCACATCACCATCACCATCATCACCATCATAATGACCCTCGTCCTCATACCCATCATTGTCCTCTCCCTTATCAATGCTATCCTCCTCTCCCTTGCCCTCAGCCTCACATTCCTCCTCCGCCTCACCCTCCTCCTCTCCCTCCTCTTCCGCATCAAACTCCTCACCATAATCACCGTCAGGATGGACATCGTCTTGACCACCACTAGAACTGCCACCTGGTATACCATATATAGAACTTATCGATGACATATATTCATCAAAAGCTTGGTTGGCCTCTGGTGGAAGTGTTGGATGTAGAACTTCAATAAATTTCATAAATGCATTGTTTTCCCTAGAAGATTGTTATGCCGTCTCTATGAACCTTTTTTCAGCTTATTCCCTAACTTGCTGCAGCTCGGTGGCACTACAAATCATATCTGAGGAGGGCCAATACTTCATCGGGGCTATCCTAGGTTGGCAGCATACTCTGCCAGAATTCTTCTCTCCCAACACCTGATGTAAGTGATCAGTTGGCCCAAAATTGTCTAGTTCTTGGGCATCAGGGGCCTCTAAAGAAGCCTGTTACAAATATAAATATATTATTAAGTTAAAAAATAGATATTAAAATATAAAATCAATAGATTAAAACTTACAATCTGCTACTGAGTCAGTTCGTTGACGTCACTTCCATCCTTTTTCTGTCTACTCGAGAAAAACAGTTTTGCTCGAGGCACACATCCTTCAATATTCTGTTGTTGCCTCTACAATGACATTGAAAACTAAAGTTATATGAAAAATTTAGAAAAAAATTAAATAATTTAGGAAACAAAATAAACTCTAAGTCGTAAAGAAAACTTATAAATAATTGTCATACCAGCTTCCTCTCATGATCTGGCATTGAAGTACGTCCCAGTGTGTGGAGGTATTTTTTTGCATCAATGTTTTTTTTATTTTTTCTAGATGATTCCTAAATAAAATTTGATAATGAAAAGGATAATATTAATGAAAAACATGAAATTTATTATTTAAATACCTCAAATGTAATGAATACCTTAAACTGAGTAGTCGTCCAATGGGTAATCATCTGTCGATACTGCTCTATAGGACAATCATCCACGACTAGTACCGCTTATAACTCAGTGCCAACTCTAGCACACCATCCAATATACAAATCATGCTTGTAGGCTCTCTAAAGATCACCTAAATCCTTCAGACGTGCTGGTCGTGCACCCTCACCATCGGGAAAATTAAATCGAAGTTGACACCAAAATATTAATTCATATAAATAAAAAAATAATTCATGGCATTGAATACAACATATTTTTTTACCAATATCTCTTCCCAAGCTCTATCGTTGACCCCATGTGGCAACTGTCTCCACGATAGCGTGCTGACAGGAATGATGTCGGAGTATTTGGAAAGCGTCGCCAAAAAACTCCGACATTGCTGCCCTGTTTTCTCAACCATTTGGTTGTATTCATTGTAATCCACCATTACCTATGTGCGGCGGTTACACACCGCACACATGCGTGTACGCTACCATCCCCACCTCCTGTCAGTAGATGTATCTGTCATGAAAGAAAAACAAATATTTTATCAAAACATATTATAATGAAAATAAATATTGGTATAAAAATTTGTTAGGGTTCTATAAATATACCTGCGCCATTCTGATCACTGAGTACCACTGGATCCATAGAAACTGATGGAACACCCTGTGGTGGAATAGGAGTTGAAGACGATGGAATATAGAAGATCAGAGAGACATAAGTAGGAGGAAAAGAAGATGGGATAGCTGTATGAACGGATTCTAGCTCGGGAGTGGGAATCATAATGGGATATGAAAAAGATGGGCCAAAAGATGAAAAAGGTGGCGAAAACATGGGAGGCCTAAATATCTCATGTGTCCCTAAAGACACACCGGGATCAGAATGTGGGAATGATGACATGTTAGTGGGAGGGACATGGTCTAGTCGGGTACGCGAAGCTGCTCATCCACCTCTGGTACAAACCCTCCTCGTACCACCGGCCTGAGTACTAGGACCAGTACTAGGCTGCTCGTCAAATAACTGTCGACGTATAGGTGGATCCTACAAAAATGTTTACAAAAAAAATTAATAACATGACATTATATATTCTTTAAATATATATATTTGAAATAAATTACTCCCTACAAGCACTAATGGTGGAAATACCATCTCTGCCATTCGACGATTGTTCTCCATCATTTTTTTCCTTCGTCTCTCTTCAATTGGCAGCATTTCCTGCTTTTGAAAATAAATATGTAATTAATTAGAAAAAGGAAACTAATGTGTAACATAAAAAACTAAATATATGAGGGAATAGGGGGATTCATTGGTAGTTTAACTATCAATTGTTTTAAAAGAGCTTGAATGGATTTAATAAATCATACAAGTTGTAATATTCACCAAGTTAGAAATATTGTTTGACTAGGTTTGAATATAGTTCAATTCCAAATTAGAAAATGCAATTCAAATAAAACTGAAACAAATAAACATTGAAAATTCACATAACTGTCAAGTCAGCTAAAACATATTTGTGATCAATACTAAATCAATTTGAATATTACCAACCTTAACAACCCAACTCGAGGTAAACCAAAATAATTGAGAAAATGGATGAATGATTCTATATATTTTCAACCACAACTTAAGGTTCACAATCAACTATAACAATTTAGCTATTAGAGTCATGAAAAGAAATAAATGGATTGGTTCCAATGGAACTAGGGACATTGTCAATTCCATCATCACCATCATCAAAACAAATTCTTGGAATTACTTCAACGATGACACCAAATTTAGGTCCAAGTTGGTCTTTAACATAAAAAACTTGTTTATCCATTGATGCCAAAACATATGGTTCTTTGGTAGCAAGAGTGTGAGTCATACTAATTACTCGAAATCCACAATCATCAATAAATGTGCCCTGTCTCATCATCGAATCAAACCAATGACATTTCATTATTGTGACTCGTCCATGGGAGTAATAATCCAATATTATTATTTTCTGAATGACTCCATAATAACCCACATTTTCAAATCGCAGTCTACTATCTGATGCACTAGCATAACAATCTGTTGTGGTAGTAACCATAACAACATTATGTTGTGTTCTCATATTCTTTGCTCGTTCAGTGATAATAAATTTGTACCCATTGATAATAATTGATTTACAGTCACGAACCATGATATTAGGACCAAAAGCCAAAGCTCTTATTTCCTCAGAGACAGAGTCAGCAGACAAATTCAATACCTAAAATATAAATTACTATTAAACTTAATTAAATATTGATATAATTATTTTAAACAGTAATATTTTTACCTTCAATTTTAACCAAGCAGAAAAATACTTTCTATGCAATGTCTCTCTCCTTCTCAAAGATAAAGAACAATTCTTTCTATTTATCATTGTTTTATGTTCCCTATAGATAAAAAATATGAATATTTTAAGAGATATATATGTAAAATATACATATTCAATTTAGTTACCTGATATAGTCATCGAATAAATCACAGTTGAACAAAACTGTGTGATGTGCCATCTCCCACTCTTCATGGCTGAATGTATTCAATGTATATGATCCAGGAATTCATCCTATTTGAGGAAGTGATGGAAAAATGGGTTCAATTTTCTCATACTGTTATTCTTCATTTCTCATTGGTCTGTTCATTCTTGTAGTAAGATCAGACAAATACATTAAGCAGAAATCCATACATTTTTTATCCAAGTAACCGTTCACAATAGAACCTTCGGGATGATTCCTATTTCGGACATAAGACTTTAATGTGTATATATTTCTTTTAGTTGGATACATCCAACGAAAAGAAACAGGTCCTCCGAGAAGTATTTCAGTGGGAATATAGATATTCAGATGCAGTATGCATGTGAAAAATGATGGAGGAAATATTTTCTCCAACTCGCACAAAATTAATGGGGCATCTGTAAACATTTTTTGCAAGAAAGACTTGGACAACTTCTTAGCAGAAAGATCTCTAAAAAAATGGCACAACTGAATAATAGTCACCCTTACATTATTGGACAAAAGACGACAGATTTCTATTGGAAGAAACTCATGCAGTAGGACGTGATAATCATGAGTCTTCAAAGATTTTAGCTTCAACTCTCTTATATTGACCCGTTTAGATATGTTTCTTGAATATATATAAGGAACTCTAATAGTCTCTAATACTTACAGAAATTGTTTTTTTTCATAGGTGTCATCACATAAGAAGCACATGGAAGTTGCCATTTATTTTCACTGATACGCATATGATGCAATTCTGGTCTGATGCCCCAATCCACCAAGTCACACTGAGATTCTAAATCATCTTTTGTCTTCCCCTTGAAATTTAGAAGAAACGAAATCAACATTTCACATATATTCTTTTCAATATGCATTACGTCTAAGAAATGATGTAAAAAATTGGTTGACCAATAAGTCAAATCAAAAAAGACAATCCTCTTCCTCCAATTGTAATAGGTTTCAGTGGAAACATTATTTCTCTTTCCAGATTTCATTTGAACCTACCCGAATGAAAAACTGAAATATTTCAATTCATTAAGCACATTAGTTCCAGACATACACTGAGGTGGATCATCGGTCTCTATGGTATTATCAAATCTTTGACGATTCATTCTATATGGGTGATCCTTTGGAAAGAATCGTCGATGTCCCATAAAACTGAAACTGCATCGATGTTTCAGTGTTCTGGATCGCGTATTCTTCATAAAAACTGGACATGACAGTTTTCCCTTCGTGCTCCATCCATACATCATTGCATAAGCCGGAAAATCATTGATCGTCCACATAAGCGCATCACGCATCTGAAATATGTCTTTCGAACATGCATCATATGTGCGCACACCCACATCCCAAAGAAGTTTTAAATATTTTATTAAAGGTTGTATGTATAAATCAATATCAATGCCAGGATCAAAAGGAACAGATATGAGTATACTCATGAAAGTGAAAGGTTTTTTCATAAACAACCATGGGGGAAGATTATAAATGTGTATAAAAACTGGTCATGTGCTGTACGAAGTAAGCATCTTCCCAAACAGATTAAAATTGTTGCATGAAAGACCCAACCTCACATTACGCACGTCAGCTGAAAAATCAAGATGTCGAGCATCAAATCTCTGCCATGCAAATCCATCTGCAGGATGAACCGACTCATCATTAGTCTTCTTTCTCTCGGTATCATGCCATTTCATTTTTATTGATATGTCATCATACATAAAAATATTCCAGAGTCTGGGGATCAATGGAAAGTGCCACATTAATTTCTGTGGAATGCGGGATGGTGTTCCATCATATTTTTACTTCCAGTAGGATGTTCCACATTTTATACAATCATTTCGTTCAGCGGTTTCCTCCCAGAATAAACTGCAATATTTCGGTCAAGCATGAATTTTGTTTCTTAAAAATTCAAGTTCCTCAACTAACTTCCATTATATATAGTGGTTTGAGGGAATATCTACATCATCTGGAAGTAAATCCTTTAAGAGGGTAGGAATGTAATCGATTTCTGTATTAGAAATATCATACATAGTTTTCCTATGAAACAATCGGATTAAAAATTCCAGCTTTTTCATTTTGTCGCATTGTCGATATACTGGAGTTGTGGTAGCATCATTCAATTTTTTCACCCTATCAATATCATCATTTTCACTAGATGCATCATCTGTCCTCATATAGAAGTCTTCTTGAGTCGAAATCCTTTCTTTTTCATGATGACGAATAAACGGAAACCGATCATCTAACAAATTCTCCATTCCAGTCCTTTCATTTCTATCATCACCAATTTTAGATTTCATTTTCTCCCCATTGTGATACCACACAAAGTAGTTTTATTGAAAACCATATTTGGTTATGTGGTAGCTGACTACTTCACGGCTCAACCAAGGTCTACCAACACAATTGGAACATGGGCAGTGTATGCGACCACTATCTAAAGCATTATGAAATGAAAAATCTATAAAAATCTCCAAATTGTTTTGAAAATCGCTTGAGATCCGATCAGTTTCATACATCCAACTTCTGTCCATTCTGTATAAAGAATTTATATAAGTCATTTTGTCATAAATAATTCAATAGGATTGAACTTTAATTGAAAATACATTTATGTAAATGATAAAGGAAGAAGTTTCTAGTCGAAGTAGTGAACTATTAAAATAATGTAAAGAAGAAGTACTCATAAATTAAATTAAAATTTATTTATATTCATTTTCATTAGGTCTATAAGAGGCACATGCCTCAGGTCCCATTATATGTTATAGGCATCCCAAATCATTCACTCATGTTCAATAACTCATTATTGGCACCTCTATGGCCATACCTTTCATTACCCAATTACTTCCCCAAGTCAAGTGCACCCCATGGGTGAATAAATTTTAGGCTTATACACTAATAGGTTGTTCATGTCTTGTAAAAAGATTTAATTTCATAAAGTATAGACAAAAACATTTATTTTTGAATTTGAGATTAATAATAAAGTATGTCAATGATAACAACATTACTGAATTAAACTTGTGACTTATCTAACATTTTTATGGATGTCTATACATGCCATGATGGCTAGTGAAAAGCACCCCACCCCCATAAAAGTGAGTATTGGCCAAGAAGGACACATAATATACAATGTACAATGAGAACCATATTTAATTGACCCTAAATTTATATTAGTACATTCATCTTGGGGGAAATGGAATATATGATCCTGGTTAACTGATGAATTCAAAATCTCGTATTCCATATGTTGGACACTATCTAAGGTAAAAAATCATGTGAGGATGGGTTTACATCATTCAATTTATTACATTATAGTGAGAATGAAGGCTTGAATTAATGACTTGAGTTCACTGATTAAATGAGGGTAGAGGTTGCATAGGCTATGTAAATAGAATTATTAAATAAGGGTAGAGGTTGCATACACTGTGCATGGTGGGTGAGTCTCAGTCGATTTAGAAACTAAAATAAATTCTCATCATAGGTATCAATAAGAAACATCAACATAAAAAGAAACTCCAAATAAAAAAGGACTAAAAACATAAAACATTTCAAGAATTCACTACTATGCATGGTTTATCCACATGTTTAGTAGTAATTATATGTCTTAATCATGAACTACCTCTACAGCTCCCATTTTTCACCAATAAAAATAAGGTAAATATCTTAAAATATATTTAAAACAACTCATTAATAGGATCAAAACATAAATATAATCTTGAACCAACCATGGAATCTCTTTCACAACACATTCTCACACACCAGTTATCTCATGTGTTACTAAATACCAAACATAGTCACATAACAAGTGTACTATAACAAATTACATTACACAAGGCTTATTAAAAAAATTATCATTTTAATAAAACACTTTCCTCAAGATTAAATAATTTCTGAAATATCTTTCGAAATCCATTTTAAATCACCTATGTATGCCTTTACCAATGGTTTTATGAAACTGTTGGTAAAGTCCTCCTGGATGAACTGTTGGTATAGGAGCGTTGGGAAAACCCAAATTTCTAGTAGTGGATTCCACTAGATGAGGTATGAGTCCACTAGTGAATCATAAATCTAGATTTTCCCATCTAACTATCTAAGTCACCATGACTAGTCAAAAGAGGTGAGAAAGATAATGAAGTTATGAGGATCACAATGAGGATCCTTATCAATATCAATCATATTATTCAGACCTCAAATCATATCTCAATCTCATCCCAATCTCTATTGATGTGAATAATCCCATTTTCAACATCCATCAATTGTAATTACAAGAACTGAGCAAGTTACATTAATGAATTATTACAATTGAGGATCTTCATAAAGTTCCAACTGAGTGGTAAAAAATCTTCAATTCAATTCAAAACCCCTTATTTAATTCAATATTTAGAAAGGTTATCTATACCAACTTCCTTCCAAAAACTAACATGTAATTCTAAACATTCCTTTAAAAAATCCTTTATTTCAAAACATCCCAAAGGCATTAAAGAATATTTTATAAATAAAAATTCTCAATATTAATTCAAAACATGGTATTACAACCTATTTCCACATGAATAAATATCTAATTTAAAATTACCAAAGAAATATCATTTCAAAAAAAATCATCCCAAGAGGGTTCATTGTCATTTCACAAATTAAATCATTTGAAACTACTTAGAAAAAATTAAATAGGTCAACTAATTTCATGAAAATCAATTTATTTCATTCTTTGAATAAAAATTCGAGACAAATACTCAATTTCACCAATTCATTCTTTAAATATTCTTTGAAAATAAATCTAAACAATCATGGAATTGAATAATTCATAAATACTTGAAAGATGTCAAAATTATAGTCATCAAATTCATGACTTGTTCAATTCAATGAGAACAGGTTTAAATAATATTTCACAAGGAATTTTAAAGAAAACATTCATAGAAACTTTGCTAAAAATTAATAAACACATATAAATAAATTTCCAAGTAACAATTAATTACAAGATGAAGAAAAATCATAAAAACACATACTTAGAAAATCAGGAATCCAATCACAATGAATTTGAGATGTTTCTTCTTTGATGGAGGGTTAAAGATTTAATTAATTAAATGGATTGGAATGTAGAAAGTCTAGATTAAATCAAAACACAAAAAAATGATATAGACATCAAAATAAAAACATAAAACTAAAATATTAGATGAATAAAAATAAAAAAAGGTATCACTTAAATACTTTATGTGTATAAATAAGAAAATACCTGATTTGAGATGATTCAGATAAAGTTTTAGCGGTTCGGATGGGGGAAGTCGTGAGAGGAGCGCTGCAGATTTAGGGTTCTGTCTCGCGAATGGGGGAGAGGAGCGGCCGAGTGTATTTGGGGTAAAACTTTACCAATGGTTTTTAAAAACCGTTGGTAAAGGGGTGTCCAAGGTACCCTTTCCCAATGGTTCACTAGAACCATTGGGAAAGGGTGGGTTGAACACCCCTTTTCCAACGGTTAGGGTGTCCTGGCCCTTCTTTACCAACGGTTTAAGAAAACTGTTGGTAAAGAAGTGTGGGGAAAACCTCTCATTCCAGTAGTGTGATTATTTCCAGAATTATTACATATGGGAAAATACTTCTTTCCCTTATTCCCTTTATCCATATTTTTCCCAGCCATCGTATTAATTTGATACTTACCTCCAAATCCATGATACTTAGAGAATTATTTCTCTGTCTTGTTAGCAAATGATACTATGTCCTCATATGATGATAATGATTGGGAGAATAGTTCCCTTTAAAAGACTAGCTTAAGACCATAAAATAAATGATCATTATTACTATTTGGATCATGTGTATTGGTGAAGCTAACATTCATTGTTTTATGTTCCATTTCTAAATGATGACATAGAATCAATTATATCTTATCATGTATAATAAAAAAACTTGTGAACTACATAACAAAAATTGAAAAAATTATGCGTAGAAAATATCATAATCATAAACATTGTTTCTTTGGGATGTTCATATAGAATTATACTCAAAGTCCATATTAGGGTTATGTTCTATGTTTTCTAAATATAGTTTCCAAGGTTTCTACTAAGATTCCTTTGATACCAACTGTAACACCCCGACCCTAGTAGCTCGGAGCCAGGGCCTTACTTTATTAAATTTACATGATTATAAGGAATTAAATCCTAAAGGACCGATCAATTTAGAAGTTTTAGAAAACTAGATACATACATGGAACCCATTTTACATTGGGAATAAAAAAACATATTACATAACAAAATAAAATTCTCTGCATCCTTGAAACTCATTCCAAGAATTTATCTTCATATTCTAGGGAAAAGAGACAAAATAAGGGTGAGATCAAATGACTAGTAATGATAAAGTAAAGTGGAAGTAATAATTAATCAATGATCATAATAAAGATGGAAAGGTAAAAGAAATTGAACACACAATCCATCTAATCAATAAACTGAGAATGAAATGCATCCATAGATTTTCTCAAAGTGAAAATCCTCTGGATAATAATAACTAAAATAAAGGTAATGATTAATTATTAGATGCCATGTTTCCTAGGTACATGGTACCTTTACTAGTAAGATCTATTATCAAGATAGTTTAAAATAATCTAATTTAGACAAATTATTCATATCATGAGACTACTGATGCATTGAGTGTCTTACATTAACTAGTCCCCAACCTGTATCATACCAGTCTATTCTGCTTGGAAACAAACACGAAGGGTTTTTCGCCAACTGATTTCATCCCATGATACTACCAATGCATTAAGGGGATATCTATAACTAGAACCCACACATGTTGTAATTTTCCAAATAATTCCTCATATATCGAATAATCAATTTAATTAATAAACAATGTGCCTTATCATAAAATGTCCATATTGAATAAAAGATACCGATTTATCCAAATTTCCACAGTTAATCAAATAACTATCAAAGTGAACACCTTATGTAAAAATGGTATATAGTTTAGGAAATAATAATATAAATCACATGATAATATGGATATTTAATATAAATGTAATGTACCATAAAAATTATCATAATGAAGTGATTGTTTCAAGATAATGTTAATAATCACAAAAGAAAGTGAGATTGCAAAGATAACTTTTACTACTTGGTAATTTTCAAGTCAAACCCCTTGGATGATATAATTAAAAGTGAAAAATATAATAACATTAAATATGATTTAATTATGATATTAAATTACAAAGGGTATGTATATACACCACACAAAATAAGTAAGTTGTGAATATGATATTTATTTCACAGACGTAAAAGTGAGATGAAAATCCCTTACCTTACACTTCATCTTGTTTTAATGATATTTAATCTCTTGTATAATGGTTTTAATAATGTTATTAACTTAAAATAGAACCATATTAATATCTATTATATCATATATTGTTATTTTATAACATATTGTAACCTGTTCATTAATAATCTTTCATTATTTTCATCATTTTGGGTGTTAATTGTCTTGTTTTTCGAGTATGTCTTGACTTGTTATTTTGGTTCCTATTAATTAGATCATGATTTAATCATATCAAGAATTTAAACCATGATTTAAATAACATTTATATTCAGTAAATATTTGTTTATAATAATCCATAAAATTTGGAGATAGGAAATGAAATGCACTGTTCATGGAGACAGTTGGTCGTACGTACGCATGAATGCTACTTCCATTTCTTTGCCATATTAAAATAATAAAAAGTAAATGATATATATGTATATTATAGTTATATTATAATATTTATTCCATATATTTCACATATTTTTATTAAAATCATCCTTAATAAATTTCATGTATAGTGTGAATGAATTATATCGCTTTGGGGATGCGTTAGTCCACACATCCACAAACAATGTTATCATATTCCCATAAAATGGAAATCATAAATTTATGTGTTATATAAAAAATTATAGAATAATAAATACATAATAAATATCATAAATATAATATATAAACTATAAATACATCATTATTATAACCTTGAAAGGTTGTAATGTAAGAACGAATGACATCGGTTCGTGAGGCGGTAGTCCGCTGTACACACAAACAGTGATTGTGTATCCCATTTGATGGATGTGTGTGAAAGTGCAGGTAAAAATATTAGCATAACAAAACTAAATTATATTTATGATACTGATTTTATTATATGTGAATGATATAAGAATAATTTAAGGGGTTAGATAAAGAAATGAAATGAAAGTGATCATTGAAGAATGTTACCTCTTTTTCAGGTAACAACTTTTGGTGTATACCAAAAGGATTACTTGGATGGATTTATGACCAAATTTAGGATTATATAAGGATATTAGGGATATTGGGATATTATTTGGTTAGGTTTTTAATGATCCAAAGTGTCTTTAGAGGTGTGAGGATGAGGAAGAGTGAATGCCTTTTTATAGTGTGGGGGGGAGTGACATTCTTGTAAATACAAAAAGGTAAGAACTATTGGGAGCTCTCCCTTAACTAATGTGCCTCCAAAATAGAAAAATAAATTATGAAAGGGAAATTATGGTCTAGAAAAACCTCCAACACACAAAAATGAGTGCGTTTTTTTAATTTTGTTCCTTAACTTCTAAGTTTCACCACTTTTACCATTTTAGTTTTTATTAAGGTAACTTGTATTCTAACTTAAGTAATTTAACCATTAAGACTAAATTAAAGTGAGATTTATTTGAAAATATAGACCCAATTATTTATAAATATTATATCTAATTTAAAAAATAAAATTCCCTTGTGTGTTTGAAATTAATTTTAAAACAAACGTATATAACATGCAAAAGCACTGCTTTAATCCGAACCATGCTAATAATGTTTTTACTATCTATTGGTAAATATGTTAATTATAAAAGATAAATTGGTCCATGAATTTAAAATATTTTATATTTATTAACATATAAAAATCAATTTTTAGAATATAATATTTTATTAATTTTAAATCATTTAATAAAATATCATCCATTGTATAATAACATTAATGTCATTTTTGACATTATTTATTTAATTTTAATTTAAAAATATCAAAACAATATTTTAATTAAAATATATTAAGTTCATATATTTTTAACATGATATATTTATCTCAAAAAAAATTGAACGCAATAATTCATTAAATTTACTTTACTTTTAATGTTTTTAGCATCATTTAGTTTATTTAATTTTTAACTAAATATTCAATGCATTGGCATTTCTTTAGCGTTTAATGTAATTATATTATCTCTAAAAATTAAAGTTAATTTATAATGATAAGAAAAATCATTTAAATTTCAAAATAATGTTTATAACTAAAATTATGTAGCTTTTTCCATACTCTAAAGCTTTATAGGAATTAAACGCAAAGAAGGTACATTTTTTTGTCTTTTTTCTTACATAACTTCTTATATGGGTCAATTTCATGAATAGGTGTCCCAATAAATCATAAAATTATAAACAAGAGAGGAAATGGTCTAAATATGGGTATTTAATGGATTTTTTACAAGTTTATAGGTCATTTTGGCCGTCAAGTTTAAGGTTTAGTCCTTTGTTAAGCTTAAGTTTACCTTAATCGCTATAATTAATTTTAATCACTTTCACTAATATTTTTGGTCGAAAATTAAGTTGATATTATTAGAATATAATTATTATAATCATTAAGACAATGAATATTCATTTTTCAAAATTAAATTCACAGAAGTGGTAAAATTAAATTTAAATCTAATCTTGCAGACATGGTGAGAAAGTGAGTTTTTAATATGAAAATGTTCAAAAGTTTATTAAGTTTTTATACTTAAATTCAAAATAAAAATGATTAGAATAACCTAAATTGTGTTAATAGATTTGTAATTTATCTAATTTGACTTTAAAAACAATTTAAAATATAATTTAATGTTAATTATTATTTAAACAAAAAGGTAGTTTTCAACTAAAATGCAGTATTTTTCACTATTCATCAAAAATGAAACTTCTCAAAAAAATACAAAAAAATCACCAAAAACTAATTTTTACATTAAAAATTCAAAAATGAAGTTTGTTTTGAAAAATAAAATTTATAAAAGCCGGAAAAATTATTTTTAAAATAGGCATGCCATTAAAAGGCAATAAAAATTGGTCTTGCGAGTAACACAACACTACGGGAAAAAGGACATTTTGCCACGGGTGTAACAACCCGTCGCAAATAACCAACTATTTGCGACGGGATTTCGTCTCCCGTCGCAAATAGTTTGGCGTGGATAGCGCGCTAAACCGCGCAAAGGTTATTTGCGACGGTGAGATCCCACCGTCGCAAATAGTTGAGTATTTGCGACGGGGCCGGTCGCAAATAACCGGCGGCGTTTTATAGCCTTTTGTGACGGGATGTCGTCCCGTCGCAAAAGGTGTGTCGGCAGGGAATATTTGCGACGGGTCCCGTCGCAATTAACTTTTTAACCGCCGACAGCAATTAATGCGGACGTAGGTATTTGTGACGGGTCTCGTCGCAAAAGATACTATTTGCGACGGGAATCCCGTCGCAAATAATCCCGTCGCAAATAATCTAACCTATATATACCTCCATCCGTTTTTCCTCTCATTCCTCTCAAATTTTAGATCCTGTTTCTCTCTAAACTCGGATTTTAGAGAGAGAATTTTTCTAAGTTAATTTTTTTGTTCACGAAGAAGTTGTGAAGCCGTCTACATCAATAGATAATCAGTCTTAAAGGTATTTATGTTTTTTAATTTATTATTTATTTCAATTTTTTATGTTAACTTTTTTATTGTTGATTAGTTGTAATTAAATTAAATTTAAATTGTTTTGTCATTAGTATTTATTTGTACTAATAAATTGAAACTTTTAGTATTAATTTTTAATAATTAGTAGTAATTATTAATTATTAACGATAATTAGTAATGTATATAATTAATTTGTAGTAATTAATAATAATTGGTAATAAATATCAATAAATAGTAATAAATAGGAATAATTAGTAATAATTAGGAATAATTAGTAATAATTAGTAATAATTAGGAATAAATATTAATAATTAGTAATAATTAGTAATAATTAGGAATAATTAGCAATAATTAGGAATAATTAGCAATAATTAGTAATAATTAGCAATAATCAGTAATAAATAGCAATAAATAGCAATAATTAATAATAATTAGTAATAAATTTTAATAATTAGTAATAAATTTTAATAATTAGTAATAAATACTAATAATTACTAATAATTACTAATAAATACTAATAATTAGCAATAAATACTAATAATTAGGAATAATTAGAAATAAATAACAATAATTTGCAATAATTAGCAATAATTAAGAATAATTAGCAATAATTAGCAATAATTAGGAATAATTAGCAATAATTAGCAATAATTAGCAATAATTAGCAATAATTAGCAATAATTAGTAATAAATAGCAATAAATAGTAAAAAATAGGAGTAATTAGTAATAAATAGAAATAATTAGTGATAATTAGGAATAATTAATAATAATTAGGAATAATTAATAATAATTAGTAATAAATTGTAATAGTTAGTATTAAATTGTAATAATTAGTAATAAATTGTAATAATTAGTAATAAATATTAATAATTACTAATAATTACCAATAAATACTAATAATTAGAAATAATTAGCCATAATTAGGAATAATTAGGAATAATTGAAATAATTAGCAATAAATAGAAATAAATAACAATAATTAGCAATAATTAGGAATAATTAGAAATAATTAGCAATAACTAGAAATAAATAGCAATAATTAGCAATAAATAGCAATAATTAGAAATCAATAAAAATAAATATTAATAAATAGGAATAATTAGTAATAATTAGGAATAATTAGTAATAATTAGGAATAAGTACGAATAATTAGGAATAAATACTTATAATTAGTAATACTTACTAATAATTAGTAATAATTAGCAATAATTAGGAATAATTAGCAATAATTTTAAATAATTAGCAATAATTAGCAATAATTAATAATAATTAGTAATAAATTGTAATAATTAGTAATGAATTGTAATAATTGGTAATAAATTGTAATAATTAGTAATAAATACTAATAATTACTAATAATTACTTATAATTACTAATAAATACTAATAATTATCAATAATTAGAAATAATTAGGAATAATTAGAAATAATTAGCAATAAATAGAAATAAAGAGCAATAATTAGCAATAATTAAATATAATTAGAAATAATTAGCAATAAATAGAAATAAATAGCAATAATTAGCAATAAATTGCAATAATTAGTAATAAATAGAAATAAATATTAATAAATAGGAATAATTTGTAATAATTAGGAATAATTAGGAATAATTAGGAATAATTAGGAATAATTAGTAATAATTAGGAATAATTACGAATAATTAGTAATAAATACTTATAATTAGTAATACTTACTAATAATTAGTAATAATTAGCAATTATTAGGAATAATTAGCAATAATTAGGAATAATTAGCAATAATTAGTAATAATTAACAATAATTAGCAATAATTTGTAATAATTAGTAATAAATTGTAATAATTAGTAATAAATTGTAATAATTAGTAATAAATTGTAATAATTAGTAATAAATACTAATAATTACTAATAACTACTAATAAATACTAATAATTAGCAATAAATACTAATAATTAGCAATAAATAGCAATAATTAGGAATAATTAGCAATAATTAAAAAAAAATTAGCAATAATTAGAAATAAATAGTAATAATTAGCAATAATTAGTTATAATTAGCAATAATTGGCAATAATTAGCAATAATTACCAATAATTAGAAATAAATCGCAATAATTAGCAATAATTAGGAATAATTAGCAATAATTAGTAATAATTAGCAATAATTGTTAATAAATTGCAATAATTAGTAATAAATAGCAATAAATATTAATAAATAGGAATAATTAGTAATAATTTGGAATAATTAGTAATAATTAGGAATATTTAGTAATAAATATGAATAATTAGTAATAATTAGGAATAAATACTAATAATTAGTAATATTTACTAATAATTAGGAATAAATATTAATAATTAGTAATATTTAGCAATAATTAGTAATATTTAGGAATAATTAGTAATAATTAGCAATAATTAGGAATAATTAGCAATAATTAGGAATAATTAGCAGTAATTAGTAATAATTAGCTATAATTTGTAATAATTACTAATAAATACTAATAATTAGTAATAATTACTAATAAATACTAATAATTAGGAATAATTAGGTATAATTAGCAATAATTAGGAATAATTAGCAATAATTAGAGATAATTAGCAATAATTAGCAATAAATAGGAATAAATTGTAATAATTAGCAATAATTAGGAATAATTAGAACTAATTAGCAATAATTAGAAATAAATAGCAATAATTAGCCATAATTAAGAATAATTAGCAATAATTAGGAATAATTAGCAATAATTTGGAATAATTAGTAATAAATAGGAATAAATTTTAATAATTAGTAATAAATTGTAATAATTAGTAATAATTTGTAATAAATACAAATAAATAGTAATAAATATTAATAAATAGTAATACTTAGTAATAAATAGTAATAGTTAGTAATAAATAGTAATAGTTAGTAATAAATAGTAATAATTAGTTAGAAATAAGAATAATTACTAATAATTAGAAATAAATACTAATAATTAGAAATAAATACTAATAATTAGTAATATTTAGCAATAATTAGTAATATTTAGCAATAATTAGTAATAATTAACAATAATTAGGAATAATTAGAAATAATTAGAAATAATTAGCAACAATTAGTAAAAATTATTAATAAATACTAATAATTTCTAATAAATGCTAATAATTAGCAATAATTAGAAATAAATAGTAATAATTAGATATAATTAGATATAATTAGATATAATTAGTAATAATTAGTAATAATTAGTAATAATTAGTAATAATTAGATATAATTAGATATAATTAGATATAATTAGATATAATTAGTAATAATTAGTAATAATTAGATATAATTAGATATAATTAGTAATAATTAGTAATAATTAGTAATAATTTGTAATAATTAGTAATAATTAGTAATAATTAGATATAATTAGTAATAATTAGAAAAAATTAGTAATAATTAGATATAATTAGATATAATTAGATATAATTAGATATAATCAGTAATAATCAGTAATAATTAGATATAATTAGATATAATTAGATATAATTAGTAATAATTAGTAATAATTAGTAATAATTAGTAATAATTAGTAATAATTAGTAATAATTAGTCATAATTAGTCATAATTAGTCATAATTAGTAATAATTAATAACAATTAGTCATAATTATTAATAATTAGATATAATTGTCCTTGCTTGGTTGATCACCTTGCAAGTAGCATTGCAATAAGACAACCCAAGTCACGCCCTTCTCATCTATAAGAATTATCTCACATGAACCTTTACATAGACTATTCTTCCTTGAAAATTCAAGGGAAATGATCTATGTAAAGGGAGCGAGATGATTCTTAGAGACGAGAACGACATTACTTTGGTTGCCCTATTGCAACACTACTTGTGAGGTGATCCACCATGTAAGGACAATTATAGAGTTTACATTGGACATGACTGGCACAAACTTTTTATTGCGCATGACCTGACAATTGGCGAGCCTTTAAGATTTGAACATGTTAAGAATAGAGCAAAGCCTGTTCCGAATATTGATAATTTTAATATTTTATAAATTTTTTATTATTTTAATAATATTAATATTTTTTTTCATAAATATTGATAATATAATTTTTTATTATTAGTAATAATTAGATATAATTATAATTAGTAAATGAAAAGTGCTTGGATAATGAAGGGAAAATTTGTAATCATCTCCACAATGATGATTACCAAATTTTATTTCATTATTCAAGCAGTTTTCATTTTGCTAAGTATTTCTAATTATTGTTAAATTAGTAATAATTAGCAATAAATAGTAATTAATAGTAATAATTAGTTAGGAACAGTTAGAATTTTTTTTAATAAATTTTAATAGATTCCAAGAACCTGGCATAATTTCCAGTGGATTAACGACACTCCTTTTGCTTGATGACTTTTCTCCTTTCAACTCTCACCGACTCAAAACAATATGAAAAATATTCTGCTACATAGGCATATTCAATCTCGTATACACAAGATTAGATATGCATTCGTAGGATCATATTTTTCATAATGTTTTCAGGTGGTGACAGTTTGAAGAAGACGATTCATCGATGAAAAGGGGGCTCTTTTGTCTGAAATCTCATTTACTTGCATCTTTCTCAGACTGAAATTACAGTGAAGAATCTGGTTAGAGATACGTATATTCATTTTCGTGCATACAAGAATGAATATGCGTACCTCCAACCAAATTCTTCATTGTGATTTCAGTGTGAGAAAGATGCAAGTAAATGAGCCGTCAAACAAAAGAGTAGCCGTCAATCCACTAGAAATTGTGTCGCCATTAATTAATGGTAATTATTAAGAAGTAGTAGTAATTATTTATCTTATTTTTTCAGATAATATATTTATAATTTCAAATTATTCAAAACCAGTGATGATTTTATATTTTGTAGAAAAATATGGAATAAGGAAGTTGACATCGGTCATTATTAGATGATCGTGCTTGGATAAATCAACGCAGAAATCCAAATGGTTCTAGTTTAAATTCTTTATATATTGAGGGTGTTGAAGCTTTCTTAGCATTTCATCATCAAAACCAGAATATGTTTCAGAAGGCACAATTAAGTGTCCTTGTAAAAAATGTACTCTAAGAACGTTTGACACATTTGAAAAGGTTGGGGGACATCTCTTGTGTTTTGGTTTTCAACCAGATTATGTTTTTTGGTATCAACATGGTGAACATAGTTCCAGAGAAGATACTAATAACTTGATTCCGGATCCATCACAGTTCCAAAATTTAGTACCTGATGTTGCAGGTCCATCTTTTCAAAAAACTGAAACTCACGAAGATATTGATTTAACTCCTGAGTTAGCACCATCCGAATTTTATGAGTCGTTGAGGTCTGTTGAGGATTCATTATATCCTAGTTGAAAGATAAACAAATTAGAAGTGGTTGTAAAATTTATGGCTATTAAATCAGATAATGAAATGTCAAACAACTGTTTTGATCAGATATTTTCTTTAGTTAAAACACTATTACCTGAAGAAAATGTGTTTCCTGCAAATTACTATTTGAGAAAGAGGTTGGTTCATAATCTAGGCCTTAGTTATCGAAATATTCATGCATGTGCAAATGATTGCATCTTATATTTTTGTGAAAATGATTCGTTGGATAGTTGTCCAACATGTGGACAATCGAGGTATAAAGAAGCTCAATCAGGGAAGTCTGGATCCATTCCTGTAAAACAGTTGAGATATTTCCCCCTTACACCCAGGTTGCAACATTTATTTATGTCTCATAACATAACGTCAATGATGTCATGGCACAAAACCAATATTTTAACTGGTAAAATCTTGAATCATCCATCTGATGGTGATTCATGGAAACATTTTGATCGTCTGCATCCGTCTTTTGATTCAGAAGCTCGAAACGTGCGATTGGGTCTTTCTACAGATGGTTTCTATCCATTTGGTTCTTATGGTAGTCAGTATTCATGTTGTCCTGTCTTTATAACTCCGTACAATTTACCTCCATGGATGTTGATGAAGGAGCCCTATATCTTTTTGACCTTATTAATCCCAGGACATCCGAAAAAGAATATTGTTGTTTATTTGAAACCATTGATTGATGAGTTAAATTCATTGTGTAGTAATGGTGTTAGTACATATGATGTTGCTGCAAAACAAAATTTTACATTAAAATCTGCATTGATGTGGATGATTAGTAACTTTCCGGCATATGGCATGTTATTTTGCTGGAGTACACATGGTCTGAAATCATGTACTTACTGTATGAAAGACAACAAAGCTTTTATGCTCTTAAATGGAAAAAAACCTTTCTATTTTGACTGTCATCACAGATTTCTTCTAACTGATCATCCTTTTCGAAGGAACAAATATCATTTCAGAAAAGGCACAATTGAAATGGATGAACCTCCAAAAATGATCTCAGGTACAGAGTTAAAATAAGTTGTATTTTCATTACCTCCCATCACATTTGGGCCAACAGTAAACCAATAGAAAATTCATGGCTTTGGGAAAGAACATAATTGGATAAAACAAATCATTTTTTGGGATCTCCCATATTGGTCTGATTTTTTGGTCCGCCACATGTTGGATGTCATGCACATTGAGAAGAAATGTTTTGATAATTTATTTCATACAGTTTTGGATACACCAGGCAAGACCAAAGATATTGTAAAAGCACGATTATATCTTTCCCAAATTTGCAGGCGACCAGAACTTGAACTATTTGAAAATGTCAGATCACAGAGGTTAATGAATCCAAAAGCAGCTTATATACTGTCTAAAGAGAGTCGTTTATTATTTTGTTAGTGGATTGTAGATTTGAGACTTCCAGATGGCTATGCTTCCAATTTGGGAAGATGTGTTAAGATTGGTCATATTACCAGATTAAAAAGTCATGATTGTCATGTTATAATGGAAATACTTATGCCGATTAGATTCAGAGGTTTGTTGAATTCAATGATTTGGGATTCGATAACAGACATATCATATTTTTTTCAAGATATTTGTATAGGAATAACTAACTACGATGTGTTGAGAAAACTGGAAGAAGATGTTGCTGTAATTACATGTAAACTGGAAAAAATCTTTCCACATACTTTCTTTGACTCAATGGAACATTTGATATTACATTTTCCACATGAAGCTAAATGTGGAGGTCCAGTACAGTTTCGATGGATATACCCATTCGAGAGATGCATGCATAAATTGAAGAAAAAGTACGTAACAAAGCATCAGTTAAAGGCTCAATTGATGAAGCTTATTTTCAAGCGGAAATTGATTTTTTCTGCTCTCACTATTTTGAATCTAAATATCCCTCAAAACAAAACTGCATGGGATGGAGCAAGGGAAATGTTAATGAAGAAATGGAAGAAATTGAAATTTTTCAAGAGACTACTCAAAATCCATCTTTTTCACAAAGAAACATGAATATCGATGAGGACACCCCACAATTAAGGGTCCATGGTGACGAAGATGTTAATGATGTTAAAAATGAAATTGAAATGACAAGGGATGATAAAAGTGAAACTCATATGGATATTGATGATGCTGATGAGGAATATGAAGACATTGACAACATTAGATATTAAGATGATGATGAAGGTGAACATTTTCATAGTTAAATGATGGTTATGATCATTACTAATATATATATATATATATAATAGTTATTTTCAAATATCTACTAATAAAAATCATTTTGTGTTTCAGATGGACTCTGATCTATTACGTGAGTTAGAGGAGGCTGAGCTACCTTTGGATGAGGGGGATGTGGGATCATCTGACCCTCAGCCTATTGGTGGTTCAGGAGGTATGAAAAGGGGGTTCGGTCTTGCCCGACTGATGATTCCTGACCCTATCCCCGAGCAACATCCCCGTCTTGGCTTCGATCCACGCACACAGAGGTATGATGACCTATATATTTTAGTTAGATTTCATTAATTTATTTATATATATACTAATTGTTTGATTATTTATTCTTTTTTCATAGTTTTGCGCATGTAGCTATTGGACAGGGGTGCGCTATCTTGCGCAATTATATTTCTTATCCATTGACCACATGGGAACAGATTCCCGTTGATGTGTAGCTCGATATGTACAATCATTGGCTGGTACGTAAATAAATAATTTGTATTTTGAAATTTATTTTATTAATAAATTGATATTATAAATTATTTTTAGGGTTTATGGTATCCCATCAACGATATCATGCGTGACAATATCCATGCAGCATGGGAGGTGTCCATGCATGAGCATTTGCATCATATTTTTTACAAATTGAGAAACTCGACCATTAAGAAAGAAGGAGCGATAGTATTTGATGATTCGTGTAGAGCCCACCGACCAAAGTAAATTTTATCTCAGGTTTGGGATGAATTATGTGCACACTGGTTGGGTGGTGGATTTTAGAGGAGGTCTTCATTGGGTCAGCAGAACCGGGGGATACAGGATGTGACACATCGAGTTGGTAGCCGTACATTCAATACACATAGAGAGAATCTGGTAAGTATTTTTTTAAATATTCTATATAACTTCAAATATAAACAGTTTATTTTATATTAATATAGGCAGTTGAGCCTCCCGATATTACAGAGTACGATGTTTATCGGAGGATGTACAATGATCTAGCCACCATAGAGATTAGAGGTGATCGCCAACGTCAGATTGTGGTTAGTCTTATTTTTTTTCAGTTTGACAATTAACTGCATATAATATTTTCACAATTTTAATTTCAAATTGGAATTGAAGGAGTCATATGAGGCTATGACTTCTCAGACACAGGCTGAGGGTTTGGACGAGGCGACTGATCAGACCAGTGCCCACCATTTCGACGAGGTGGCATGGATGCAGGTGACTCAGTATGGCTTTGAGAAGGGATGAGTAGTTGGTATTAGCTCTCATGTGACTTCTGGTAATTATTATGGTACTGCTACAATGTCATCGTCCAGCTCGAGAGGAGCTCATGGAGAGGCATCATCTTCTGGCTCACAGTAACAGGAGCAGTTCCGAGCTCAGAATGACCTTATAGAGAGTTTGTAGAAGCAGCAAGAAGAGATACGTCAGTAGAAGCAACAACACGAGGAGGAGATCCGTCGATGGAAGCAGCAGCAACATCAACACGAGGAGGAGATGCATCGATGGCAGTAGCAGCATCATGAGCAGATGAAGTACATGCGCCGTCTGACTCGTAGTTTAGGGATGGAGTTTCCTCCACCAGCTCTTTCAGCTCCTCCACCTCCTTCAGAAGATGACCCCCAGTGATTTTTTTATGCCAAAAACATTTGAATTTAAATTTGTTGTAATATGAACTATTTACAATTTCTGTCTTTTATATCGGTGTGATTATTACATAATTTAATTTTTAATATTTTATGATTTGTTTTTGTGAATACTGAGAATTTTAATATTTTTTATTTTTTTATTATTTTAATAATATTAATATTATTGTTTCATTAATCATAATTTTATTAAATATATTTTTTCATTTTTATATTTTTTAATATTTGTTTATTTTGCTAATAATAATAATAATAACATTATTATTTTATGATTTTTTTATATTTTTTTTGTGAATATTGAGAATTTTAATATTTTTTATTTTTATAATTATTTTAATAATATTAAAATTAATTTTTCAATAATCATAATAATATTTTATGATTTTTTTATATTTTTTTTGTGAATATTGAGAATTTTAATATTTTTTATTTTTATTATTATTTTAATAATATTAAAATTAATTTTTCAATAATCATAATAATATTTTATATTTTTTTTATATTTTTTTGTGAATATTGAGAATTTTAATATTTTTTATTTTTTTATTATTTTAATAATATTAAAATTAATTTTTCAATAATCATAATAATATTTTATGATTTTTTTTATATTTTTTTGTGAATATTGAGAATTTTAATTTTTTTATTATTTTAATAATATTAAAATTAATTTTTCAATAATCATAATTTTATTAAATTTGTTTTTTAAAAAAAATTTATTTATTATTTGTGACGGGATCTGTTGTGATGGGATCCCGTCACAAATATTCTAAATAATTTTTTCTTAAAAAAAGTATTTGCAACGGGATTACGGGCCCATCGCAAATACTATTTGTGACGGGCCCGTCGCAAATAGTCTAAAAAAATATTTTCAAAAAACATTTGCGACGAGATTACGGGCTCGTCGTAAAAAAGTATTTACGACGGTCCCGTCACAAAAATGTATTTGCGACGGTCCTGTCGCAAAAAAGTATTTGTGACAGTTCCGTCGCAAAAGAGATTATATATATATAAAGTATATAATCGAAGACTTATTTGTGACAGTGAAGTTTCCCGTCACAAAAAATATTATTTGCGATGGGCCCGTCGCAAATAATATTTTTTGCGACGGCATTTTCTGCAACATGCTTTTTACGACGGGGCCCTGCCGCTAAAGCATATTTGCGACGGGATCCCGTCGCAAATAACCGGTCGCAAATACCTTGAATTCTAGTAGTGCAAGCTAACTAGTGTTGTGTGTAGTATAAGATTAACATGGTGTTGCACATAAAGAAATATAGAAACAAAATAAAATTTATTCTAAAATTAAGATATTGTAAAGTCTTAGTGTGTTACATGATTGACATCCCATAGTTATTTTATTTTTAACTATAAGTCAAATATTAGTCATATTTAAAGAAATACTTATTAACAAAGTGAAAATTGACAATAAGTTATTACAATGAAAAAATATTTCATACCCCAACTTCTTTGGTAGTATAATTCACATAACTCCCATCATATTTTGTATGAACATCCAACCAAAGTTCTGTTTGGGATACTTGGTGCCCTAAATTATTTTACTACATAAAAAAAGATAAATCTTAAATGTAATACATGAAACATATAATGTTATCCTATAAATATTTAAAATAATAAAAATATTACCATAGTTGACCTATTTCTTGAAAAACTCATTGAACCAATAGTGTGGGGGGTGATTTGTTTAGCTCGACTTGATACATTTTTCTTTTAAACGTCCTGAAATAAATAACATGTAATTTAATAGTAATGCGTGCAATTTCATCTCCTTGTCATATGCATGTATATATGTACAATTATATTAATATAATAATATATATTTTAGTACCATATGTTTCTCATTGAGATGTCTATCAATAAACAACTTCCACTGTACTTTAGGTACCTCACCTTATCATATTTCTGTTGAGTGGTCAAGGTTTTATCGTCGAATTCATTCCATAATCTCCATTTAAAATCTTTCCATTTCTTACCCAAAATTTTCAATGTATACTTTCATGTGATAATATCATCAATGGTAAAGTTAAATTACATATGTACAAAGTGATTAATTTTCAAGATATTAGAATTTAATTACATAATTACATTCAATTACTCTATAATGTATTAAAATTACCTTAATATGGGAATCAAAGAGTTAATTCTTCAAATATTAAGGCATATGCCTCCAATAAAATAGGTAATCAGAAGGTTAACCAGATCCATGACTATTTGTCCTGAAATTTGGACAAATAAATCCATGGAATCATCTATGGGGATCCCATAATAGTTAAATGGGACACCTATATTCAATCTGTTAAGATTCTAGACATCTTAAATGTTCATATTTTTCTCGATAGTAACATTGTTTTCATATTTTTTTGAAAAAATAGTTAGTAATATAAAAAAAGTGAAATAACTTTATTCACATTAAAATTTGTACCTATAACCACCACCTTGAAATATCCTCATAAAGAAACAGGAGTGAAAACCTATTTCCTCACTTTTGAACCAACTGAATGGAGAGGAAATGCCCAGATGCTAATGGGATGGATAAGGAGGGCGCGATAGACACTGACTGAATAGAGAAGGAGTGTGTGAGAGACGCTAACAGGGGGTAGACGGAGGGTATCTTAGATGCTGTAGGGAGGGAGACCCATGAATCATCGACTATCTGTGTGGTTGAGGTAACATCAATTGTAAGCCGACTAGGATTAGTGAAACACTTATTCCTTGGAATTACTATCATTTAATAAAGTAAAATTAACTTCAGAACATATATTTCAAAAAATTCAAGTAGAAAAAAATTTAGAAATGGTTACAGATGCACAATACTGACTAAAAAAATATACATATCCATGATAATGAATGACTGCACATATAACATAAGTGGTTGATAAATTAATTTATGAATACACATAGAATCATTTTTTCCTTCAATCGTGTCATTTTCCTACTCTATCTTTACTTCATCTACTTCATCCACCCTTGCAAGACTAATATTTTCAATATCATGATGGAAAAATAAGTTTGTTTCTTACTGTTGATGAGATTCAATGTCAGAGGTGAAATCTTCCACTTCATCACCAATATCATGCAAGTCTATTTGTTTTATGTGAATAGCTACAATCCACCCTTTATCCACATCATCTTCAAAATAATATACCATTTTTCTTGTAATGAGAAGATATACAACTCATGTAATTCACAGTCATCGACATCCATCAAGAAAGATAAGTTCATAGAAGTAAATTGTAAGGAATCTATTTTAATACCCTTGGTAACATCACACCACTTGAATCTGAATAAAACAACTAAAAATGACCATAGTAGTTTAATTTTATAATATCATTCAAATTTCTATTGTATCCCAATTCAGAAACTATAAATATAACACTATTATGTGTTTTCAAACCCTCTTCTTAATCAACTGTATAAAATTTAAATCCATTCACATTGTAAGTGTCAAACTTTCTAGCCTATTAGAGGAACTTGATCTATAAACATCAAATCTTTTGACAACTCAACTTGAGTATCAGTATTCATGATCTACAAAAAATTAATATACATTATTATATTTAAAAAATATATGTGTCAACCAATATCCATATTGAATGCAATATTTATGAACTTACAAGATGTGTAAACCATTCTACAATCTCTTTATTAACATATTTTGTTATATCTTTCTCATTTCATGTTCATATTCTCATTTGTCTCTTTATTTGTATCCTATTCCCTTTAATAAATGGATTTACAATTTCACTATTTAACAACAACTATCTATTTTCTTATAATAATATCATTTATATCAGTGTAACATTTGAGATCCTCCCAACTGATTGGCCAATAGTAGGAAAGTTTTTTGATTTCCCATATAGTTGAGATTGATTCGATGTGTCATCAAAATGTCCAACTCAATTGAATCTTGTCTCAATATTATCCAGGTATCTAGAACAAAAGGTTAGACACTCCTCTATAAAATAGCCTTTAGAAATAGAGCCTTCAGGTTGAGATTTATATTTCATGTAGGATTTCAAACAACCAAGATATCTGTGAAATAAAATAAATAAAACATAAATATATATTTAATGAAGTTCTAATTATTTTTTACTTAAAATTAAAAACATATAAATAAAGTACCTATCAATTTGATACATCCATCGATAATGTACGGGGCCTCCTAATTTAGTTTCCTCAACTAAATGCACAACTAAATGCATCATGATAGTAAAGAGCGATAAAGGAAAGATCATATCCATTGTACAAAGTGTTAGTAAAAATATCTCCTAAAGGTTTTACAGCTTAGTTGGTTATATATTTTTCTCACATAGTTGTCTGAAGAATGTGAAAAATTCGAGTGTAATTGGAATGACCTTTTTATATAATAATGTATACAATTCCAATGGTAGTAATTGCTGTAACAAAGTACAAGAATCATAAATTTTCAATCCATGTAACCTATGATGATTTAAGTTGACACATCTGGATATGTTACTTGAGTACCCATAAGATACCTTCACATGTTTTAAAATTAAAAGTAATGTATCTTTATCCCTATTTTCATTGAAAATATTTCTAGATCATACTTTCCATTCTCATATAGCCATAGATCATGCTTTATGTTCATTGTTTGTAAGTCCTTTAGATCATTGATATGGTCCTTAGATATTCCATGCTCATTAAGAAATATAAAGATAAAATTTTCATAAACATTATTATCAATATGAATAACATTCATATTATAATGCAAAAAATTAAATTCCCAATACATAAGTTTAAATAATATACTTTTTTTCTTCCATTCTTTCATTTCAATTTCAATTGATGATGTGATTTGAACTCGTTTCCCACTATCATTTAAACGATTTACCTTCCCAAAATCTATTTCAACATTTCCAAGTTGTTCCAATATTTCAAAACCTACCAAAAACTTTGGACGTGGTCTACGATCAATAAAACTATTGAATTTTGAATTTTTCAACAGAAATCTATGAGATTAATTGAGAAATATTTGATGACACAAGAAGCACCATTTTTTACTGTAAGGTAGTTTTTCATTCTCAAAATAAAATTTATAAATAGGACAATCCAAACCCATGTAAGTATTCCAACCATATAAGTTCCCAAGTATTGGGATGTCACTAATGGTACATATTAGAGCATCATGCATTTTGAACATTGTTCTAGAATATTCATCATATGTCTCAACACCGTTGCTCCATTACTTTTATAATTATTCAATTAGGGCCTGAAAGTAAAAATTAATATCATTTACATTAATTTTTTTCAAGGAATAATCATCAAAATTATAAAATATATTTTTTGAATACACATCCATAAAGGTAGATTTTAAGGGATCAAAAGAACCAAAAAAATTCTATAACTAGTACTCAAAGTCCCAAATGGGTTGAATCCATCGACTTCCAATATCAATCACACATTCCTAGGATTAGATGAGAAATATGGATTTAATGAATCAAATATCTTCCATGATTTTGAATATCTTGGATGCCAAATTAACCCATTATTTTTAATATCTATAGAATTCCACTTCATGTGCTCAAAGGATTTCGATGACATGAATAATCTTTACAATTGAGGTTTTATTGGGATGTAATGAAAAACCTTTGTAGGTGTGTTATTTTTATTCTTATTTATAGTAGTATGTTGATTAAGAATTCCAACATTACCCATTGACCTCCATCTATAAGAAGAACATTTTTTAATCCTATTAGCTTGAATCCCCTCCTCAATAAAGTATAAAATCATTAGGACAATCATGTTTTTTTTTGTATAATTAAGACCAAGATTGTTAACAAATTTTTTCATATCATAAAAATAATCAGGGATCTTAGATTTAGGAAATGAATCTTGTAAAAATTCCAATATCATGGACATCGCCTTATTTGTAATTCTGTATATAAATTTGATATGGTAAAACTTCAGCAGAAAAGAAAGTTTTTAATATTTTAGACATCCACCATACAACTCTTGATTTCCATCATGAACTAAATAATGAAAAAAAAATTCTACTCAGTGAAGTTCTCTCTTATATTAGTCTCTATAAAATCAAGAGGAGGATCCAATGATATGTTTCAATCTTGATATGGTTGTTCTATAGTCCCAAAAATATAACTTGTCAAGTTACTATTTATAGCACTCTCAACTGGTTTTTATGATATGTTTTGATGTTGACATTGTTGTCTTGAAATATTGAAATCACCATTTATAAGGTTTTTCATTTTATTTTCAATTTTTGACAAATTTTGGATCTCATTCTATTGATTGACATCAATGCTCAAAAATTCTATAATGTTCTATTTTCCATGCCAAATCCAACACAAATATTGAGCAAGTAATTGCTTCAATATAAAATTTTCATAAAATTCATGTCTCTTCAACCATATTATAAATTTACATTTAGGACATGGAAATATTATTTTCCCATAAATATATCGATTGGAAATTGAAAAATCTAAAAACTTCTCTAAACCCATAGTATACTAAGGTGTGTTTTTCAATAATTTTATCCAAATTTGATCCATATATATCACATGCCTACACATTGTAAAAAAAAATTAAAACACATATGTATTACTAAGTAGGAAAATAGATAAATGGAAGTGAAAAAAAACATAGCCCAAGTAGTTATAATAAGATTCATATAAGTACTAAAAAGGTTAATGTAATAAAAAGGAAATCCATCATAAATAGTATTATGTAAAATTGAAGCATGAGAAAAACCATAAAATAATTAAGAAACACACAAAGATGAATAATAAAAATCATCCTCTCATGGTATAACATACCTCCTTGGGCATAACTATAGTCATGTGAGGCTCAAGAGGGCCTCACACATTTATAAAAACACTTTTCATAAAGTTTCAATCGGTCTTTCATAAAGATCTTGAGAAGCCAATACATTTTCACACTATTTAAAAAATATATTTCAAATGTTCTTTGAAAATAATTTATCAAACTACACATTGAATACCAATTTTGAAATCTAAATATTTCCATAAAATTAATTTTTAAGGAAAGACACCCTTTTTTAAAGGAAGTCAACTAGTGTTAAACACCCTTTTTTTAATACAAAACTTTCACCTTTAAAAAAAAATTCAAGACACTATAAGACTTATGGTCTAAAAACCATTTAAAAAATATTAAAGTTTAACTACCCTAAACTCCTAAAACATGTCTCCAAAACAACATACACACATTTTAAAGACAAAACTAGCATAAAAAACCCCTTTAAATTGTTAATTACCATTATAAAATCCCTTGAGAATTTTAACAACCACTTGGAATGTGACCTTGTTCTATTATAAGTATTTAAACCATTTGAAAACATTTGAAACCATTTAGTGGTAGTTTCTTAAAGCGCCCCTAATAAACTTCCACCAAATGAATAATTTGGTGTAGCATCTCAAGGTACAATACCTATTTGAAGTTTTATTGTGTGGATGGTGGTAATATTGAGAATTAAATATTCTATTAAAATGTGAGCTCATCCACCTCTTCATTTTCAGCATCCTCTAGGGCCTAAAAAATTTCTCCAAATTATGTGATTTCACTAAAAAAAATGTAAATTTGTAGACTATTGGTTTTCAATAAAATCTTAAAAAGTAAAGTTTGAAATAAAATATCCCTCATGTGTTTTAGATTTGTGTTTCTTTTCCAAATACACTAACTCTGAGAAGATGTTCTCAAGGGTGAATAGGGAAAGATCTTCTATATAAGTCCTCAGCCTTAAACATTACATAATCATGAATTAAGTTAATAATTCACATTGAGGATATTTTTAGGTTTAGAGATTTAGAGAATTAGGTCATAACTTATACATAAAAACTTTAATGTTACAAGTAGACACTTCTACTCACTATCCATTTTCTCATAAAACAAAAACTCTAAAAAAATAAACATGTTTAGTTCGATGTTGTAAACATCATGACTTTTCCATGATCTCATACTTGACCCTATTCCTATTTAAGTCCTGTGAATTTTTTTTTCAAAACTTGGGATGAGCATAAAAAGCTCAGTAAGGGATACATAAATAAGGAAAACTACTAGTTTTCAAAACAACATGTAAACCATGAATACTTTATCATAAAGTATAATACTTTTCACCTTAAAGAAGTAGAAACAACACTTCACTAAATATAAGATCATTGCTTACCCTTTTTTGTAACCAAAAGATTACCATAAATCCCATAGAAATCAACATATATCATATAAAGGTTACTTGGTACATAAACATACTTAAATGTAATAACCATACGGTTGACTTCCACACATATCATTAAATAGAAAATCCATATATCCGACTTCCATACCCAATGCATTGGAGGTTATAATGCAACTACCCATCCTTGGTTTATCACAGAACCACCCATCATTTGGTATATCACGTAACCACCCTTCATTGGTTTATCACGTAACCACACGTCAAATTTCCAAGTATCATTATATAATCATAACACATAAAATATTGCAAATATCAACATTTCACTAAGAAAACTTCATTTTCAATCATAAGAAATCATTTCAAGATATTAAAATAATCAATCTATTTCAAAAACCATTTTCAATACCAAAACACCCAAAAAGGTAATAAGGGATTTCTTTTCCTTTTAAAAACATTAAGGTTTATAGAGGAATCCAAATATCAAATAACGATTATAGCAGCGGAGAGGTCATTATCGCCACAAACATTAAAAAAAATCCTTTTTTCATTTAGTAAAATGCTTCGTAGAAAAAAGATTCCCTTTTAATTAAATTAAAAGTCAAAGGGGTTTATTATGCACCTTGAAAAAGAAGGAGGTGTATATTATCAAAACATGCCTCAATAAAAGGAGATTGAGATAATGTCCCTTACCTCATATCTGAATTGACTCGTTCGTTCTTTAATATCTTGAATAATAAACTTAAGTTACTTTCTTCAGAACCTTTTTCAAGTTTATTATTCATTTTATATCACTTATTACCACTTTATAAAAATTACATAATTATTTAAGTTAATATTGGTCATTTTATCGATATTGGTTACTTGAGTCGAAAATGATATTGTTATAATTACAATTTGTCCATGTGGTCAAAATTACACTATCTCCAGAATAGTATTCATGATTTAAATATCATATATATATATAGTATATATGTATTTATAATATTCCATAACATTTGGAGATAAGAAATTAAATGCATCATTCATGGAGATGGTAATCCATACGTACGTATGAACACTACTTTCATTTATTTGTCATATTAAAAAAAAAAAACTTAAATGATACATAGGTATATTATAATTCTAGTATAATATAATATGATATATTTGTTACCTATGTTCATTGATGAGATACTTTATATGTTCCATGTATGGAATGAACGAGTAATATCACTTTTAGGGGGAGGTAGTCCGCACTTACTCAAATGAAATTATTATATTTGCACATTGTGGAAAGCATAAAGGTATTATTTAAATAAAAAAATAAGCATAAAGAAAATATAAATATAATATATATCATATATAAATATAGTTCTATCATAATGGACACCATGAGAGGTGGTAGGGGATAATTGAACAATCATCGTTTCGTGAGGTAGTAGTTTGCCGTCCATAGAAACAATATGTTCTAAATCCATTAGATGGATGTGTGTGAGAGTTTAGGTCAAATAATTATCATAAAAATATCATAATATATTGAATATACTATTGTTATTATAAATTAATGGAATAAATAGAGTTTAGGGGGTTGTAGAAGGGAAAATAAATGAAAGAATCTTGAGAGAAGACATTACCTCAAATCAGGTAACTCCATTTGATTTAAGATAAAATGATTTCTTGAATTGAATTATGCCTAAGTTAAGTCTTATAGGAGTAAGGGAGGGGTTTAGGATATTATTTGAAAAGATTTTGGACAAGCCAAGGGGTTTGAGAGGTGTGAGTAAGGGGTTAGAGGTGGTGGCCTTTTATAAGAGGGAGGATGGGTGCTTTATGAATGTCTTGAAAGATTATTTTATTATAAACTGAATTTAGATTTTCAAAAAGTCCAAAACTAATTTAATTTGAATATAAGATGATTATTTTTCTAAATTCTCTCAAAAAATAAGTTTTATAAATTTTTTGGTTTCAAATTTAACCTTATCATTTAGCTTTAACCCTTAGTTAACTAATTTAACTCTTACCATGTCTTCTTGTATATTCATACTATATGGTTAATATAGTTACCGTGAAATGCCAATAGAACCTCAAGTGGTTCATTAATGAAATTTCCAATATTATCTAAGTCATTTGGAAAAATATTATATTTTTAGGATTATCATATCATTTAATAAAATAGTATTTGTTTTAAAAACTCATTTATGTCAATTTCTATACTATTCATATCATGACTTTTTAAAAATCCATAAAAACTTGATTATTTCGAAAAAACTTCATTAATTAAAATATAACAAGTCATAATAATTCCTAAAATTCGTGGATGTCATAAAATTTTTCAAAATAAATTTATTTCAATATTTATAACCTCATTTATTTAAATATTTCATTAATAAAGTAATCACTACATCATCATTGTGTCATAAATATATTTATTTATTTGATGTCTAAAAATTTTAAATAAAATATCATGATGTAGTAAATATTTTTATATTTATAATTAATATTTATAGTAAAAAAATCATTTATATAACCCCATATAATTTTTTTACTAAAAGATACATGTTTATTTTATATGTTTATTTACTTTAAATTAATTCTTATAAAATGTCATTTTCACATCCATGTGGCTCCATGGGGTCCCAAAATCGACCTAAGGATGCCCATGGTCGGAGATATCTCATTAAATAGTATTAGGACATGTGTTAGGATAATTTAATATTATTATAATATTATTTTTTACTCTTATTTACTAGATTTACCCTTTAACCATGGTAAATAAAATAATTACTGAAGTTTCTATTCATAAAGCCTAAAATTAAAAGGTAACTATTTATATAATTTGGACCCCCTGATTCCAAATATGGAATCCATTTTTTTAAATTTAAAACATATAAGTGGAAGAAATTAATTTAAAATTAATTCTCATTATCAAAACCAAAAAGTGAGTTTTTAAGAAGTAATAACTATCAAAAGATTGACATGTGTTTATGTCCAATTTAAAAGTGAAATAACTTACAATGAACATAATTGGATTAAATGATAAAAATATAATCCAATTACACTTTAAAATCAAATAAAAGGACAATATAACTATATAAATATATTATATGAAAAGGAAGTTTTGAATTAAAATGAAGTATTATTCCCTATTCATTAAAAAATGAACTTTATCATAAAAATACCAAAATTTCATCCAAAGTAAATTTTGATGTTCTGATTCTAAATAATAATTTTATTTTGTCAAATAAAACATATTAAAGTGACCAAAACTATATTTAAAAAGGGTTTTCCATCAAAATGTGGTAAAACAACCTTTTAAAGAATATTAGAGTATTTCATGCTTAAAATCAGATTCTTTATTATTTTATGCCTTTAAAATTTATTGGATAAATGTAAATATGTTTAAAAAACATGTATAATAATATTTTATTAAGTCATGTTCATTCCCACCAATAAAATAGTTATGCATTTACTACCATTTAAAATAATAATATATTATCATTATTATTATTATTTTCAGTATGACTCAGCTCTGTGTGCAACATAAGATTTCGGAGAAACCTATTGTTGCGAGTTAGGTACACCATTGAACATAGAATCCCCTTTAATTTATAATTAATATTTTATTCACAAATATTAATAATTATGAAAAATTCATATTCTTTATTAACTGGGATGTTACATCCTTCCCCCTTTTTGGAAATTGCATCCTCACAATTTAATTTACTTATCAAATAAGTAGGGGTTTTTATACCTCATAGCATTTTCAGATTCCCATATTGCCTCTTCAACCATATGGGTTTTCCAGAAAACCTTTACTGATGAATTACCTTATTCCGCAACACATTCTCTCTTTGGTTAAGAATGTGGACTGGTTGTTCCTCATAAGAGATACTCTCTTCCAACTAAACTAACTCTGGACTCAAAACATGAGATGGATCCCGCATATACTTCCTCAACATTGAAACATGAAAAACATTATATACCAATGATAAACTTGGGGATAAAGCCACTCTGTAGGAAACTAATCCAACTTTATCCAGGATTTCATAGGGTCCAATGAATCTCAGACTCAGCTTTCCCTTCTTACCAAAATGTATCACACTTTTACATGGAGAAAATTTGAGAAAGACATGATCACCTACCTCGAAATAAAGATCCTTCCTCCTGTTATCCGCACAACTTTTCTGCCTGCTCTGAGCTGTTCTCATGTTCTTTTGAATCAACTAAACTTTTTCTGTCATTTCTTCTACCAATTATGGTCCCATCAACTTCCTTTCACATACTTCATCCCAAAAACATGGAGTTTGACATAGATTTCCAAATAATTCCTCAAATGGTGCCATCTGTATACTTGAATAAAAACTGTTGTTATAAGAAAACTCAACCAAAGAAAGATGTTGGTCCCAACTTCCCTAGTAATCCATTGAAGAAACACATATCATATCTTCCAATGTATGAATTGTTCATTCTAACTGCCTATTTGATTGAGGGTGAAAAGCTGTACTGAAATTTAATTTAGTACCCAACGTCTTCTGAAGGCTTTTACAAAAGTTAGAAGTGAACCTGGGATCACGATCAGATACAATGGAGAGGGGAACTCCATACAACCAGACTATCTATTTAACATACAACCAAGAAAGTTGATCTAGAGACAAAGTATCTCAAATATGAAGGAAATGATCATATTTATTTGATTGATCAACAATAACCTAGATTGCATTATTACATCGATATGTCTTTGGTAATCCCACAATAAAGTCTATGGATATATTTTCCCATTTCTACTCTGGCACCATTAAAGGCTGAAACATCTCTTTTAGTAACTACCACTCTACTTTAACCTATTAACAATTCAAACAGTTCCTAGTAAAGTTCGAAATATCTCTTTTTATTCCATCCCACTAGTAATACTCTCGAAGATCTCTATACGTCTCAGTACTACTAAGATGAACTAAAAACGAAGAACTATGAGCTTCAAATAATAACTCTTTCTTCAACTGTGAATCACAAGGCACACATAATCTATTCCCAAATCTCAAAACACAATCTTTATCAATTTTAAATTTAAGAAACTCACCCTTATGAACCAATTATACCTTTTTATGCAACTCACCATCTTCCTTCTGCACTTTCTTAATTCTGTCTGATAGAGATTATTTCACTGACACCTGAAACAAACCAGAGGTATTCCTTGAACCAAAAACTTCTAATAAAAAATTCATCAAATCAAAAACCAAAGTATCTCGTTCCAAATGTATCATGGTTAATGTAACATTAATTTTTTGACTCAAAGCATCGACCACTCTATTTGCTTTTCCTGGATGGTAATAAATTGTGAAATCATAATCCTTAATTAATTCTAGCCATATCCTCTGTCTCATGTTTAATTCTTTCTGAGTGAATATATACTTCAAACTTTTGTGATCAGTATATATTTCATACTTTATGCCATACAAATGATGCATCCAAATTTTTAAGCCAAAAACTACAGTAGCTAATTTTATATCATGTGTACAGTAATTTAACTCATGAGTTTTCAACTGACATGAAACATAAGCAATTACCTGATCATTATGAATTTGGACACAACCAAGTCCTTTCAATGAAGCATCACTATAGATAAAAAATTCACCATTTATGGAAGGAAAGGACAAAACTAGAGAATTCACCAATATTCATTTCAATTCCTAAAAACAATCATCGCATTATTTTTTCCAGATAAATTTAACACCTTTTTGAGTTAACTTAGTTAGTGGGCTAGATAAAAATGAAAAATTTTCAACAAACCTTCAGTAATAGCCTTCCAAATAAAAAAAAACTACAGATCTCTATGATATTGGTAGGTCTTGTCCACTCTTCAATAACTTTTGTTTTATAACGGCCAATAGTTATTCCATATTTAGAAAAAATATGACCAAGGAATGAAATTTTATGCAACCAAAACTCACACTTTCTGAATTTCCCATACAATTTATTTTCCTTTAAGGTTTTCAAGACAACCCTTAAATGAATTTCATGTTACTCTTTACTTTTGGAATATACCAAAATGTCATCAATAAACACAACCACAAACTTATTCAAGAACTCAAAAAAAAGTCTATTCATAAGATCCATGAATATAACAGGTGCATTGGTTAACCCAAAAGGAATAAATACAAATTCATAATGGCCACATCTAGTATGAAACGCGGTCTTCAGAATGTTTTCTTCCTTTACTTTCAACTGATGGTACCCCAAACTCAAGTAAATCTTTGAAAAATACTGAGATCCTTGTAGCTGATCAAACAAATCATTAATATGAGGCAAATGATACATTTTATTAATAGTTATGTTATTCAGGGATCTAAAATCAATGAAAAGTCTCATTGAACCATCTTTCTTTTTAACAAACAAGACAAGAGCACCCCATGGTGATGTGCTAGGTTGAATGAAACCATTATCTAACAACTCCTGCAATTGTTTCTCTGAATCTAAAATTTCAATTTGAGCCATTCGATAAGGAGATTTTGAAATTGGATTAACATCAAGAACTAAGTCAACAGTAAATTCAACTTTCTGACCAGGAATAATACCAGGAAACCCATCAGGAAAACCATCTAGATACTCATTTACTACTGGCACATCAATAATTTGAACAGTTCCTTTGTTTTCAACAACATGATCCATATAACTTTTATTACATCTTTAATCAATATTTCAGCTTATTGATATGTTATCAAAGGTATGAAATAATTGAATAAAACTTTCTTAGCTTTAAAATCTATTTTAGAATGATAAACTGAAATACAATCCATTCCCAAAATGATATCAAATTCCACTATGGAAAATTCAATAAGATTTGAAAGAAAGTCTTCCCCATTAATGATAATAGGAAGTTTCCTATAAATCTTGGTTTCTTTAATACTTCAACCTAGAGTTTTTAAAAAAAAGTTATATATCAATTTCATGAGGTTTTATATCCAATTTACTTGAAAATATCTCAGAAATTAAAGAATGTGAATATCCAGAGTCAAATAGAGTATTGGAATATTTTGAAGAAATATGTAACATACCTGTCACCACTTCATTTGATGGTTCCACATCAATCGTAGTAATTGAAAATGATTTTTCCATTCCCTCCTTCTTTTTATATTTCTAGTTTCCATCCTAGGTAATCAACTTTGGACACACATTGGCATAATGTCCTAAATCATTGCAATAAAAGCATCTTACTGCTGGTTTTTCATTGCGTCCCTGATCATCTTCCTTACAGTTACTAGAAATATGACTAGTCTTACCACATTTGAAGTACTTCCTAGTCTTTGAGAGACATTATCCAGGATGATTTTTACCACACTTCTCACAAGTTGTAAATTTGGTTTTCTTTCCTCTAGGCTTCTTTGATGAATTCTTTCCCATTTCCTGCCAAATGGATTGCTTCTTTTGTTTTCTCTCATGGAACACATGCTCATAATAAAACTCCATTTCTACCTTATCATCACATCAAACAAGTTTCTCATAGCTTTTGAACTCATGAGAAGCTAACACCCTTTGATATTTTGGATTTAATCCTGAGTAAAACCGATTTATCTTACTATCAATATCTCAGATAAAATTTGGAGCATACCTTTCCAGTCGAGTGAAATTTTCTTCGTAAGAAGCCACTAAGCAATCCTCCTAACTCAATTCCAATAATTTTTTTTATACTAAGTCGAACCTCCTTAGGAAAATATTTCTCAAGAAACATACCTTTGAATTCATCCCAACTAAGAGAATCAATCTCCTCACTATCCATGATATTTTTAACCATCGACCACCACTGATTAGATTCTCCTTAAAAACGGTAAATAGAAATACTAACATTTTGATTGTCTGTACACCCCATGACATAGAAAATCTTTTCTATTCCTTTAATCCACTCTTCATCTTGCAAAGGGTTAGATGATCCTCTAAATGATGGGGGTTGTTGCCTCATAAAATGCTCCACTATAGACATGTTACTATGTGGTTGATCTAGTTGATCTCATGCATGGACACCACCACCATTTATTTCCTAAGTCAACTGAGTCATCACTGCAACAAACTGTTCAGTTCCGATTCCGACCATCTCATGATATTGATTTGGAAGGTTATTCTCCTTTGTATGCCTTCCCAGCATAGCTACCTTGTTTTCTCTATGGAAAACCATTCTAAACAAACATATATTAGATGAAGAAACATGGTAATCTTCAAATTCTATATCATTTCAATTTGACCATAATGTAAAAAATCATTTATGGATATTCTGTTAACAAAATTATAAATCCTAAATTTATCTAAACTGACCTTTGATACCAAATATAAGGCCCCAGCCTTAAACATTACATAATCTTGAATTAAGTTAATAATTAACATTGAGGATATTTTCAGGTTTAGATATTTAGAGAATTAGGTCAAAACTTATACATAATAACTTGAATGTTACAAGTAGAAAATTCTACTCACTATCCATTTTTTTCATAAAACAAAAAATCTAAGAAAAAATAAAATATTTAGTTCGATGTTTTAAACAACATGACTTTTCCTTTATCCCATCCTTGACCCTATTCCTCTTTAAGTCCTGTAAATTTTTTTTCAAAACTTGGGATGAGCATAAAATACTCAATAAGGGATACATAAAGAATGAAATCTATTAGTTTTCAAAACAACATGTAAACCATGAATACTTTATCATAAAGTAATAATTTTCACCTTAAAGAAGTAGAAAAAACACTTCACTAAATATAAGCTCATTGCTTACCCTTTTTTATAACTAAAATACTACCATAAATCCCATAGAAAGAAAAATATAGCATATAAAGGTAACTTAGGAAATAAAAATACTTAAATGGAATAACCATATGGTCGACTTCCACACTAATCACTAAATGGAATAGCCATATGACCGTCTTCTATACACAATTCATTAGAGGTTATAATGTAACCACCCGTCCTTGGTTTATCATGTAATCACCCATAATTTGATTTATCACATAACCACCAATCATTGGTTTATCACGTAACCACCTGTCAAATGTCAAAGTACCATTATATAATCATAACACATAAAATATTGTAAATATCAACATTTCACTAATAAAATTTCATTTGCAATCACAAGAAATCATTTCAAGATATTAAAATACTAAATCCATTTCAAAAACCATTCTCAATACCAAAACACTCAAAAAGGGAATAATGGATTTCTTTTCCTTTTAAAAACATTAAGGCTTATATAGGAATCCAAATATCAAATAATGATTATAGCGACGGAGATGTCCTTGTCTCCGCAAACATTAAAAATATTAAGGCTTATAGAGGAATCCAAATATCAAATAACGATTACAGTGACGAAGAGGTCATTGTCGCCGAAAACATTAAAAATATTCCTTTTTTAATTTAGTAAAATGATTCATAGAAAAAATATTCCCTTTGAATGAAAGTAAAAATCAAAGGGGTTTATTATACACTATTTAAAATAAGGAGGTGTATATTATCAAAACATGCCTCAATGAAAGGATATTGAGACGAAGTCCCTTACCTCATGTCCGACTTAACTCATTCATTCTTTAATATACCGAATAATAAACTTTAGTTAATTTATACTTGCTTTAGAACATTTTTAAATTTTATTATTCCCTTTATATCAATTATTACCATGTTATAAAAATTATATAATTATTTAATTTAATATCGGTTGTTTTGTCGATATTGGGTACTTTAGTCGAAAATGATCTTGTTATAATTACAATTTGTCAATGTGGTCAAAAGTAAATTATCCCAAGAATAGTATTCATGATTTAAATATCATACATATCTAGTATATATGTATTTATAATATTCCATGATATTTAGATATAAGAAATTAAATGCACCATTCATGGATACAGTAAGTCGTACGTACGCATAAACACTACTTTCATTTATTTTTTATATTAAAGAAATGAAAAATTAAATGATACATAGGTATATTATAATTAAATTATAATATTATATTATATATATGTTACATAAGTTCATTGATTCCATACTTTATATATTACGTGTATGGCATGAATGAATCATATCACTTTGAGGGGAGAGTAGTCCGCACTTCCTCAAATGAAATTATCGTATTTGCACATTATGGAAAGAATAAAGGAATTATTTAAATAAAAAACATAAGTATAAAGAAAATATAAGTATAATATATATCATATATAAATATAGTTCAATCATAATGGCCACCATGATAGGTGGTAGGGGATAATTGAACAATCATCATTTGTGAGGCAGTAGTTCACTGTCCACAGAAACAGTATGTTCTCAATCCATTAGATGGAGGTGTGTGGGAGTGTAGGTCAAATAATTATCATAAAAACATCATAGTATATTTAATATAATGGTTTTTTAATAAATTAATGGAATGAAGAGATTTTATGGGGTTTTAGAAAAGAAAATAAATGGAAGAAGCTCGAGAGAATGCATTACCTCAAATTGGGTAACTCCTTTTGATTTAAGCTAAAAGGATTTTTTTAATTGCATTATGCCTAAGGTAAGGATTCTATGAGGAAGTTATGGTTGTTGGTAGATTATTGGAGTAGAGTTTGGATGATCCAATGGGATTGAGAGGTGTGATTAAGGGGTTAGAGGTGGTAGCCTTTTATAAGAGGGATGGGGGTAATTTAGGAATGTCTTGAAATATTATTTTATTATAAACTGAATTTTGATTTTAAAAATGTCAAAAAACTCATTTAATTAAAAGATAATATGATTATTGTTCTAAATAATCTCAACCAATAGGTTTTAGATAATTTTTGGTCACATTTAACCTTATCATTTAGCTTTAACCCTTAGTTAACTAATTTAACTCTTTCAATGTCTTCTTGTATACTCATACTATATGGTTAATATAGTTACCATAAAATGTCAATTGAACCCCAAGTGGTTCATTAGTTAAATTTATAACATTATATAACTCATTTTGACTAATCTTATATTTTTAGGACTATTATATCATTTAATAAAATAGTATTTGTTTTAAAAACTCATTTATGTCAATTTTTATACTATTCATATCATGACTTTTTAAAAATCCATAACAACTTGATTATTTAAAAAAAACTTCATTAATTAAAATATATCAAGTCATAATCATCCCTAAAATTCGTGTATGGCATAAAAAATTTCAAAGTAAATTTATTTTAATATTTATAATCTCATTTATTTAAATCTTTCATTAATAAGGTAATCACTACATCTTTATTATGTTATAAATATATTTATTTATTTGATGTATAAAAATTATAAATAAAATATCATGATATAAGAAATATTTTTATCTTTATAATTATTATTTTTAGTCTAAAATATCACTTATATAACCCCATATAATTTTTTACTAAAAGATACATGTTTATTTTACATTTATCTTTACTTTAAATTAATTCTTATAAAATTTTATTTTCACATCCAAGTGGCTCCATGGGGTCCCAAAATAGACCCAAGGATGCCCATGGTTGAAAATATCTCATGAAATAGGATTATAATGTGTTTTAGTGTAATTAATATTATTATAATATTATTTTTTCCCTTATTTACCAGATTTACCTTTAACCATGGTAAATAAAATAATTACTAAAGTTACTATTCATAATATCTAAAAATAAAAGGTACCTATTTAAATAATTTAGAACTCCTGATTAAAAATATGGAATCCATTTTTCCAAATTCAAAACACAGAAGTGGAAAAAAGTTATTTAAAATTAATTCCTGTTGTCAAAACCAAAAAGCTGTTTTTTAAGAAGTAATAACTATCAAAAGATGACATGTGTTTATATACAATTTAAAAGCAAAATTACTTCCAATGAACATAATTGTATTAAATTATAAAAAAATAACCCAATTACGCTTTAAAACCAAATAAAATGACAATATAACTATATAAATAAATTAGATGAAAAAGCAGTTTTGAATTAAAATGCGGTATTTTCACTATTAATTAAAAAATAAACTTTATCATAAAAATACCAAAATTTTATTCAAAGTAAATTTTAATGTTCTGATTCTAAATAAGAAGTTTATTTTCTCAAATATAACATATTAAAGTGACAAAAACTAGATTTAAAAAGGGTTCTCCATCAAAAGGCCGTAAAACGACCTTTTAATGAATATTAGAGTATTTCATGCTTAAAATCAGATTCCTTTTTATTTTAAGCCTCTAAAATTTATTGGATAAATGTAAAGACATTTAAAAAACATGTATAATCATATTTTAGTTAGTTCTGTTCATTCTTTCTAATAAAATAATTATGCATTAACTACCATTTAAAATAATAATAATATATTATTATTTTTTTCACTATGACTCAGCCTTGTGTGCAACATAAGATTTCAGAGAAACCCGTTGTTGTGAGTTGGGTATGCCATCAAACATAGCATCCCCTTTAAATTAAAATTAATATTTAATTCCAAAATATTAATAATTATGAAAAATTCATATTCTCTATTTACCTGGGATGTTACACTATGATTATAAAAAATTACCCTCCTCTTATTGAATTTATTCTTTGGGAAATTCAAAGGGTTATATATTTTTAGCTTCTTGTTGCTTCCTTTTCTCGATAAGTTCTTAGAGGATAGTGGCTATTACACCTTGCATACTGTTTAATTATCTAATCATTTCTCTATGTTTTTCCAGTTGTTGGTTTACTTGAAAACCCTTCAATATAGATGAGTAGATCATAATTTAAAAAGTATAAGTTATTATTTAGTTTGTTGGTGTAGGGTTATGCTTTGTTGATGGTTGTTAGGTTCATTCATGTAGTAAATTCCATCCTCCCACCCATTGGTGTATACTAAAGGTTGGAATTTTTGTTTCCATTAAAAGTTCATCTATTGGGATTCCTTTGGGAATGTGTACTGGGAATATGGGTGAGAATCCATTAAATAATGGTCTCACTGTAATTCTTATCAAACTTTTAGAAAAAAGATAATGAATAAAACAAATAAAAAATAAAAAATAAGAAAACAAGAAATTTTTTTATAGTTATGTTAAAGACACTTAGAACTCCATCTTTATCCCTAAAAATAGTGCCAAGTTGATCATGTGGTTTTCATGGGCTACGAACAAACATAATTCCTATTTTACTCTTTATTCAACCTAGTGAATGGCCAAGGTAATTTTTGAAATAGAAAGGGTTGGGTGTCTCACTATCCTAGCAATTACGTATTTTTTTTGTTTTCTTATTTTGAAAGCATTCAAACAATAATTTTTTGTTGAGTTTTTTTATTAAACTAAATTAAACCAAAAGAAATGGAAGTAAACACAACAATGGGTAAAAGAGGTTGGATCCAGGATCAATCAAATAGATTATTCATTTTTTATGGTTCTCATCTGATAATGGATTCAATACCATTATTCCATTGCTTTCATATATATATATATATATATTGTAGTTCTGAACATACACAAGATAAATCTCCCCTGAAATATCTAGTTCCACCTCCTCTATAGTGGGGAGTCAATGAATACACTCGATTAAGGAATCTACTGTCTCAACACTCAACTCCATCATTATCTATTCATCCCTCAATTATCAGGGCACCACTGGTATTCACTATAAATTGAGAGAGGGAGGGAGATAATATTTGATATATTTGAGGATTCATTAGCACATCAGAGAGAGAAGATGAATACCATCGATCTAATTATCCTAATTTTACTACCGTGGAAAGGATAAAATTATGATTATTATAAATAATAGAGTGCCTGTGTGATCACTCTTGGGTTCCTATCCCTCAGTTTAGTTATCCATGATTTAAAGTTTTAAGAGATCATGCTACAACATGGTGGTTGAAGAAGAATACAAAGAAATAGGGAAGAAGAGAACAACATAGTACAATTGAAAAAAAAGAATGAACATTGAATTAAAAATGCAGAAAGAAAGAATTATAATGGGAAAAATACCTAATCTGAAGATACAAAATGGATCTACTAGGAGAACGTGAGAGATATTTATAGAGAGTAAGTGATATGGAAGTTTCCTCCTCCTCATATTCAGTGTCAAGGAGAGCTTTGACTTTAGCTGGATGGATGCCATGTGTTATAACAGACCTTCAAGATTAATTCCACTCACATGACCTCTCAGTACAATTTTGCACACATAGTTTTCATAATTAGCAGGGAAGAATTTGTTCCTATTTTTTTTAGTTGTAGTTTCATTTGTTAGTAATTTTTCCTGGAGAAAGTTTGATCCTTAATTTCACTACAAATAAAAAAACATGAAAAATAAGTATTATTATACCCAAAAATATATAAATATATATACTTATTATTATTAGAATTATATATATATATATATATTTCCATAAATAATATATATATATATAGTTTTTTTTCTTTTTCTTTCTTTTTATTCGGCATTGATAGGGGGTTTGAACGGCAGGAGGTCTTCTTCCTTTAAGCATGAAGGGCTCCTTTTCCACAGGAGGTGCACACAGAGTCTTATTAATAACTAAAACAGGAAGAACATGCTTCTATATTGGAGACTCTCCATGCTTCTAGATCTGATGAGCAGTGAGGGTTCATATCTGATGGAGGGCATTAGTTCTTGGTTCAGACGGCAGTGCATTGAGATCATAGTAGATTCAAGTGACAACATGTCTCCTCTGGTGATTAGTGGTGGTCATCCTACTCATATCTAGCAACATCTTCAATAGTAGGACCTGGTTCTTCATAGAATGGTGGAGTCAAGGGATGAGTTGAATGTATCTTAACTTTCTTATATATTGAATTTGTAATATTTCTTTTCTAGAAAATAGAACAACATTGATCTCTTTTTTTTATAATGTTAGGATTATCACAAATACTTTCTATCTTCCTTATATTTATAATATTCCAATGACACATATTCTTCATCCTTTATTCCATATATTATTTTATTCTATCATGCTCAAAGAGAATGAAATTTTTGAATCACCAATAAGAAACAATTTACCTTTACTATTGGCCTCTCATTAAAAATTTCACATCTTTTATTCCCTAAAAAAACCATATTTTAAAAAAAAAACTTTTTTACCTTCCTCACATAGTTTTGAAAAAGTCAACAAATTGTGTTTTATCCCTTCAACAAACAAGGATTATTTGGATTTTAAATTTTATTCCCCAATGATATTTGATCCAATTCCTTTGATTCTGAGTGAATAACCATTACCAAAATTCAACGTATCTTATTTAAAATATTTCAAATTCATCAAAAACATTAAATCTTCTATCATATATAAAGATCACCCACTGTCTAGTATCCAAGGTCATTCTCCTTTTATGGCTTTGAGAGAAATTTCAACAATTAAGGACTTTTCTTTTCCTTTTTCTTTCTTCTCATGTATATTTTAAGATTTTTTGTATAAAATTTGTTGTTTTAGTATCATGATAAGACATAATTTTGAAACATATCTAGGATGATCTCATATTTCAAAAATAGTTTCCAAGGGTTGGAATAAATTTTCATTCTTCAAATTGTCTTTCTCTAGTTGTCTCATTTGAGTGGGATGACTCCCCCTCAAACTTTGTCTCCAGTTTCTACTAGATTCAACATAATTCTGATGATTAAACCAACACATATTTTCTTTATTCCCAAAGCCTCCACAATTCCAGAAGTATCCATAAAAGACATATTTCTCTCTATAACTTTCATGTTGTTTGAAGTTGTGTACAAACTATTCATTAACTTTTTTAACTTTCACTTTGGTATTTTCTTGCACACAAAAGTTTTTGTTACCTACATAGATTTTATTCTTTAAATTAGATTTATTTTTAACCACTATAGAATCTCTTATAGTAGTAGCTTTTGGTTCAGAATTTGAAACCTTAAAAATATTATATTTTTAACTCTGTTTGATTTAGCTATATATATGGTCTTATTAACTTACTTTTTATTATAAACATAATCATTATTCTTGTTAACATTTGAGGATAACTTTTATTGATCCTTATTAGGTTTATACTTATCATAACTTTCACAAACTTCTTTAATTGAGTTTTGGAAATCTGTAACTCCTTTATTAGTTTTAGTAAGTTTTTATCGAACAATATCTAATTCCTCCAGCATCGCTTTTATCTTTTCTTCAATATTGATGTTGAGATTATTTTATTCATCAAGAAACTTATTCAAAACATAAATATATTTAAGGTATATATATTTTTCCTCAAGATAATATTCTTTATTATTTACTAATTTTTTTTCTTTCTTCAACTTCTTGTTCTCTCTTTCATGTCTTACAATATTTGAAAGATATTATTTTAATTAAAATTTTATTAGAAACTCTATCCAAGTATCTTCTTCTTTAAAATATTCTAAACTACTAAATTATTCACTTGTAAATTTTTTATCATTCATATTTTCAATAATAATTTTTTCAGTAGCATCATTACTAAATTTATCATCCGCTTCTTTGTTGTCATCGTCTTCCTTACACGTAGATAAATAGTTTCTAATTTTTTATTTAGAGAACTTTATATCCTTTCCCATATAATAAGTCTTGAATTTTTTATACCATATTATTAGGTAATGTTATTTATTTTTTATCATCTTCATCAACTTCTTCATATTCCTTTCATCAAGGATAATTTGTAGAAAAATTTCAAATATCACTGCAACCAAATAATTTTAGCGGAAAATTTCCTTTATACTTTCATACACATATTTAATCCCTTTTAAAAAAGTCATAAATTCATAAAAAATTAATAACCTTATCTTTAATTTTATAGTCACCAGATTCTTCTTTGATAAATTTGTTATACATTTCTTTCATGGTAGTTTTGAAGGAAATTTATTGATCAATATTTTCTTTATTATTCATAAAATTTTATCTCCTTATATAATAAGTGATGATAGTTCTATCTAGATAATCCATAGATATAGTTTTAGGATCTATATCTTCCATTGACAACACCTTAGCATCAAATTTATAAAGATGAATTTGTAATATTTTTCCAACAATGGTTTAATCTTCAAACTTCTTACCGAGACATATTAAAGTGCTGAAAATTTCATTCAATCTTCTAAGGAAATCACCAATAGATTTATAATCACCCATCTCAAGATATTTATAATTTATTCTCTATATTTGTAACTTCTCTTTCTTGAATTTGGTATTTCTTTTATAGGTGGTTTTCAACTTTTCCAAGATGCCTTTATCCATTCCAACCCCTTTAACTCTAAGAAACTCACTTTTAGTGAGTGAGAAAAGTCTAGTATTTATGGATCACCCATTATTCTATAAATTATTCTTATCACAACTGTAAGAGTAACAAAATCATTATTATAAGAAAATCCATTTGTAGTATCTTTGAGAACTTCATATACAAGGGACATAAGACAAAGTATAATTTTATATTTTTATATATAATAGTTATTTCCATCTAAAATAGGAACCCCATTACTATTTACATAATTCTAAACATCCATTGAAACTTATCTTTTCCTCAAACATCATCAAAGAGTCAATAAAGGGAACCTTCACTCTGATACCACTTGAAATGACTAATCAGGATCTGTGTGATCACCGAGAGGGGGAGGGATTGAATCAATGATCTTTGATTTTTATATTTTCTTAATTATGAAATAATATTAACCTCTTGTTAAATAGATATGACTTTACTGAAAATAATCATACAAGAACAAACATAGGAACATAAGTATTTACAAGGTTCACTTATCAATAAATGTAGCTAGTCCTTAGCATGGTTTGAAAATAATAAAGTACCATGCAATCCACTATAAAACAATCTTTTTTATACGGTTATAATAAAGAGGGAATATACTTATACTTGTATTACACTATAATAAAAAAATAGTGCATGTTATCTTTGCATATATATAGGATATAACAAATATTTTCCAAATATTTGTTACAAACCTTCAAAAACAGGAATCTATATGTTGTCATTATGATCCTTAAAATTATTAAATCTTCCTTTTCTTACAAGTAATTCATCTTCATTTTCTTTCATAGCTTTAGTTAATAACTTTATTCAGTTTATTGGCTATATTTATGGTGGGTTTTATAGTTACTCTATCAGGTGTCTATCTAGTATATTCTATATGGATCCTTTCTGTAGATTGAAACCTTATTTCCCCCTATTCATCAACTCACCACAACATTATGTCTGTCTAATATCAATATATATTAAAACTTTGTATGGTATCCTTTGATTGATAAAACTTATAATATATTAAACTTTTCATCTATAACCTATTCATCTAATTTTTTCTACACATCATCCGAATGATACTAATTGATGGGAAATATCTATCATGTATATGCCTGCCTAATGATACTTTTCTATGACTGTCCAATAAAGTTTCCTCTTCTACAGTGCTTATACTCACTTATTCACATGTAAACATTGTTACATTGGGTGTGTATAAACACCCCATTTATATAGTAGTTCATGAAGGAGAAACGGAAGGAACTCCAATTTTTTTTATTCTCATTTAAAACTCAAAAAATTGAATCTCTCACTCATCTGATAAAACTTTTTAGAAACTATTCCTTATATTGAGACTCCATCTAATGTTCCTTCAAGACATCATATGAACATCTCAATAGTCTTCCCACAGAAAACTCCATCATCCAATGAATTGTATCAAAACTATTCATCTCTTGTCTTTATACACCAGTCTATATATAATGAACAATGTACAAAAACACCGGTATGATGACTTCAACCAAAATATATATCCGATAACTCATAGAATTTCATCTTATAAATCTATAAAAACTTCACTTCTTAACATTATACATGTACATTTAATATACATTGTAAAAAAGTAAGCAACCTTCAGAAAATATATAGTTCATCTGATGGAATTCAATCAATGACATTGTAAAAGGTCATCTAATGGGTTTCATTTGATTGATATTCATCCGTATAATTTTTTAGAAACTTACCTTTAAACTTCAATAAATTTTCTGTGATTGGAAAACTTCATAAACTTTTTAGTTTTGTATGAACATTTACATAGTGTACTCATCTACCATTATGCAGTGCACAAAAAATATGTTATACATTTAAACAGTATGTTATGAAACCCTTAAATAATGCTTTAACAAACTTCATATACTACAAAAAAATACTTCTCATCCAAACCCCTGTTTGATAGCATATATCTAATGAACATACTTATAACTTTGTTTTATGAACTTTGTGTATAAAAATGAATTTATAAACCTTTCAACTTACTATTGGATCAGGAGTTCTTTCATTAATTATATTTCTAGAAATGTTAGAAACATTAAGAAAATCAAATAAGTACCATAATTATTTTATCAAACACTCGATTTGATTGAACATGTATGTATTGTAAGATAAACATTCAACACATTTTTCATCCCAACCACCTTAGTCCCGATCATCTGCCTAATGGAATCAGTCTGATCTTAACCATAAAATTTTCCATATTAGAAATGTAAGATCAAAATATTATTAGTTTTAATACAAGAGGTGGGGTAAATTTTAGTTTATAAAATAAAACATACAATTTACTTAACCTCTTTATTAAGGTAATTTGAAAAATGATTCTATCTGATTTAGAAGAATGTAATTGGATAATATTTTGTACCGATACTTTATAAAATTACAGTTAATAAAATTTTATAACAAATAAAACTTTCCTTAAAATATTCCTACTGGAATATATAAAAAACATGTAGTTAATAAGAATAAAAAAGTAACACAAGTTTTATAATGGTTATAAGTAAAAATTAAAAAAAAGAACCCTAATAAAGTAACCACACTTTAACCTTTAGTGTAAATGGAGTTCCAATCAAACTCAATATATACATGATATATCATGATATCATTGGGTATGCCTTCTATAAAAGGAAGTCCTTGATCATCAGATCAGACACAACTTTTATTTATCTATCCCTATGAACCATCAATCAGTAAGATTGGAAAAAATATTTGTCTCTCAAAACACCGAGATCCCTTGATCGCAAAGACCAGACACATGATATTACAATTAAAGAAGTTCTTAAGAAGATTATAATAATTCATTACATGGATTTATTAAGAATAAAACTATTTAAATATTATAATGAATAGATCTAAATGTAACAATATATTAAAAACTCTTCATAAAAACCTTAAATAGTTGATGATTAAAAATCTTCCTCCTCCTTGAATGCAACATCTATTTGTAGGCATTTCTTCAATAGTCATATTCTGTATTCTTTAGATTTACTTGTAATAACTTTAGATAAACTCATTATTTATTTAAAAGGTTTAACATAACTTCATATAATGATAACCTTGGTAACACCATTACATTTATTTAGTATTTCATCTTTTAGAATAATCTTTCTTAGTCTAGTAAAATGGAATTATTCTTCTAGTAGATTTTATGGATGTTTGTCTGGAAATCATGTCTGCCTATATCTGATGAATTTCTGACTAGTGGAATCAGTAGAAATTTTTCTGGTAAAACTTGGTTATAGTTTTTTCAATTGGACTTTATAACTCAATGTCTAAGTAATTATCTCCATCCATTATAAAAAATTACAAGTATGTATTATTAAGAACGTTCCATCTTATTTCCTTCATTTGAAAAACATGTATAAAGTTATATTTGATGAAATGGACAATATAAATTTAGTAAAATATATTTCCTACAAAAACATTCATAAGATATTGAGATGTATGGAAGTTGGTAAAGTATAAAGTTTTAAATAAGTGGTTTGGGATTTTAAAAAATAATTTCCAAAAATTTTGATTGAATCTTTTTAACTCAACAATCTACCCTTCTTGGAAAGCACAAATCACAACTTTAAAAGAGAAAAACTAAATTTAAAAAAAAATTTAAAATATACTTACTCCCCATATCTTATAAATTTATAACCATTAACATTTTTTATGAAAATTTATAACACTTTCTTATATTCTCCACTTTTTCTGAAAGATCTATCTCCAAAAAAATTATTTCTCTTTTACTTTCAAGAATTTGAATAATTTCCCCCCTTTATGATTTTCAAATGGAAATCGAGGGAGGTGTAAAGTGTACCTGAAATTTTAGAAAAAAATATACTATGAAACAAATTTTATGAAAACAAACATTCATATAAAATATATATATGAAATATTTCTATTTAAAGAAAGAAATAATATCTATCAAATAATTTAGGAATAATATTAATATGAAACATACATCAATTTGTTTTTATTATATTTGTTATAAAACTTTCAAGAGTTTATTAAATCATTTTTTCTTTGACATCTTCATGAAAATGAATTTCATATTATTTATATATTCACGATACTTATCAGAGTCAGAAACAACATTCATGAAATTTCATAATTATTCTTTAAGAACTATTATCTTTATATTCTCATTATTTAACCTCAACACTTCTTCTATATTTTGAATCTCTCTATTCTCATTCTTTATCTTCGACACTTATTATTCTTCTATAACTTGAATATTTTTCCCTTGTTATGAAATTTCATCATCTTAACTCATGGAAAGATACCTTAGATTACTAATCACCATTATGTTCTCATAAAATTCTTCATTGATACTTCCAACAAGTTTCAAAACTAATTTGGTAGTTGTTTTGATTCCATCAATTTTCTCATCATGAAACTTAATATCTCCCTATATATGTTTTATCCATCTAACAATCTACTTAAAATTTATTTATTCCGTTTTTTATTTTCTCTTTAAGTATTTAAAATATAACTGATTTTGAATCACTATATCAACAATTTGTTTCATTGAATTTGAATTTTTCAAAAATTTAATATTTCTTATATGTACTTACATATCACTTGAATATCATTAAAAAATTTAAGTAATATTCCAGACTCTTTAAAAATTTATATAAATAATTAATTTTCACTTCTATTCATTAATAACTAGTGCTGCTTTCAAAATGAGTGGAATTATAATAAACTTTAGTAAGGGGTAGAGTGGGAGGTCTATAAGTTTCAGCTTATTATTTTCTTTAAATAGACTGATCTTTATAAATATCTATGATTTCAACTTATTTATCACATGAATAATTATCGGATGCCTTAGTTTTAGAATATTGATCCTCTTATTATAAATTATTATCTTTATTTGAAATAGAAAAATCAACATATTTTTTTGATTGTGTAGGTAAGGAAGAATTGGTATCATTGGACTATTCTTCAAAATCTATATGTTTTCTCAATTATATCTCTAATAGAGAATCTTCCTCTTCTTTATCAAATTTTTTAATTTTGTATAGAACACCTTCTTATTGAATTTCAATTACTTTTTCATTTTCAATGAGCATAACTAGTACTAAATCATGAGTTGATTGGACTTTAGATTGAAGAGACTAAGGTTTTTCCAGTTGAACAATAAATAATGGAGAAAAAGACAGAGGAAATTGTTCCATCATTTTAACATGATATTTAGAATGAAATTACTCAACTCATTTTAGGAATTTTTTTCCATCTTGGATTCTATATCCTTATTTTATTACCTTTTCATTTTCTCGTATTTTTTCAGATCCTTATTCATTTATTCTTTTAATATTAAATCTTTAGACTTGTCTAACCCAAAACATGGATCATCATATTTCTTATCTTCTTTATTCTTAAAATAAATTTTCAATACCTCATTAATTTTTTTTGGATATATTCTTAGGTAATGGGGTTGAATTTTCTCATACCTTTCTTTTCTCTAGAACTTTATATTTTATCTTCTCAACTACTATAATGGATATATCTTTTTCCAAATTTTCAAAAAAATTACTGAGATGAGGAATAAAAACAAGATTCATTTTATTTATAGTTTTCTCACTAATATTGGAAACCTTTTCCCTTACCACGGTTGCCTCATTTTTGATTTTATAAACTTCCATGAAATTAACTAAAAAATTATTAATAAATATCAAATAAAGAATAATATTTAAATTTATCATAATATATTTCAAATCTTCAATGAAATTAAAAATGTACGTAACAAGGTTGAATTTTCTCATATTGTATTGAAAATCTAAAATATAGATGTCTTGAACCTTGAGGGTGTCCACATCCCATTTACTTGGTACTATGAAATTTTGTAATAAAAGAGAAACAATTCATGCATCTAGAGAAATATGGGAAAATTTTCTTACTTTTTTATAGGAGGTAAAAAAGAGAATTTCCAACTTTGGACTTCTCTAAACATCTAATATTTTAAACCAACTATTTAGATGATAAGTTTTATTCTCCTTCTAGGGGTATTTGTTATAAATCTTACACTTGTTGAATATTGAACTTATAAAAGATTAAAAACAATATGAATGTTATAAATTTTAAAATATACACTTCACTAAAATTTGTAGAAGGAAATAACTCTTTTACAATTTTAAAATAATGTAAATAAAAATCATCCTTTGAAACAATGAGTTTTTTTATCAATAGGTTTCCTATATACATCAAGATATAAATTTTCTGAGGTCTCTGTGGGAGTAATAATACACTTAGTATTTTCATAACAAAACATTTTAATTAAATATTTTATACACTTTTTTTGAGATAAAAAATGTAATTCTGGTTTTTGTGAAAGTTTAGAACCAAGTAAAAAAGTTAGTTCTCCATCATGCTCATACAAACTAAGATTTCATTTGTTATGAAAAGAAATTATAAAGTGTTTGTTGAGTTGAGAAAAAAAATTATTTCATCAAAATAAATTTATATAATGATGGTGTATTTAATTTTTTTAATAAAAAGTGTAAGATCTACAACTCCCATAACAAAATTGTTTTGTAATATAAATATAATAAGTCTATCATACCAGGATCTTGGGGCCTGTTTAAGGCTATAAATGGCATTATTAAGTCTAAAAACATTATCTAGAGTCTTTTTTTTTTCAAAACTAAGTGAATGTTCTACATAAAATCCACCTTGTTTATAACCATTAAAAAAATAACACTTCATATCCATATGATAAAGGGTGAAATTTATAAAAATTTTCATAAGATTGAAGATTATGAATAGACTCAAGAATAACTATTCAAGAATTCTTTTCTTCATAGAATATTCCTTATCATTGATTATAAACTTCCACAACAATTCTTATCTTATTTCTATCAATAATTCCATTTTTATCATGGTTTTTTATGAAAAACCCATTTAACACCAATTACAAGAAAAAATTTCGGATGTTCAACCAAAGTCCAAGATGAATTCCTCTTAAACTCATCAAATTCATCTTGCATTCATTTTTTCTATTCTTAATCACTTAGAACCTCATCAAGAGTCTTTGGTTCAAATTTTTATAAAAAAGAACAATGTTCACATATATTTCTTGAGGAATATATAGTTTTAATTGGTTGACCTACATCACCAATGATATTATTACCCGGATGATTCCTAAGGATTTCATGATTTATTGGATTTATAAAATATTGTTCTTCAATAACATGTTTAATTACTTCTCTAGGTATATATTTAGAAAACATTTATTCAGTTGTTTTCTCATGTGGATAATTTTCCAACATGGGTTGAAAATTAGTTTTCAAAAAATCATATGAAGATGAGGTTTTGGGTTCTTTTAAAATAAAATGGTCAGTTTCATCAAATTTTTCATCCATTGTTTCTTTAACTATACTCATATTTTTATTAAAAACTTTATAAGCCTTAATAGTTATAGAATAGAATATAAAAATTACCTCATTCTAATTTGTAGAAAATTTATGTAAATTATATTTACTATTCAGAATGAATACTTTACATATAAAAACTATGAAGTAAGAAAGTTTTGGATTTCTTATAGTCCACAACTAAAATGTATTTTTATTAATATAAGGTCTAAGTAAAAATTGATTTATAGTTTAGTATGAATTAATAATTAATTAACCCCAATAATATTTAGTAATTGACTATTCACTCAACATGGTTCTAGTAATCTTTTAAAAAACTCTAATTCTCCTTTTAACTACACCATTTTTAAGGTGTTTTAGGAGTGAAAAAATTATATATAATAAAATTTTTACTGCAAAATGTTTCAAAACCATAATTTAAAAATTCCCCACCATGATCACTATGAATAGTTATCAAAGGTAGAATTTTCTCATTTTTAACATGGGCTATAAGGTTTTTAAAAAAGAAATAGGATTCAAAATTTTTTGATAAAAAATAAACCCATGTATATCTAGTGTAGTCATCAAATAAAACATATACATAATATTTTAGACCAATAGTTCCAATTTTATAGAACCTAATAAATTCATGTGAATTAACTATAAGTAATTATAAGTTTAAAATTCACTAATAAATTTAAAAATTAACTTGTGTTTCTTTCCAAACTTACAGGTGTCACAAATAATAGAGTAATTATACCTAAGCTCTCATAAATATTTAACTTCTCATTTCTTGGAAAGTTTTGAAAATGTTCTAAATTACATTGCCCTAACCTTCTATTCCACAAGAAATATTGATCTTCCATTGCACTAAGTCAAGGTATATCTTGGATTCTAAGGTCTTCTAATTTATGTGTATAAACATTTTCATTCTTGTCAGTGGAAAGAATAAATTTACCTTCTGAACATTGAACATTACATTTATCAATCCCAAAGTTCTCAAGTAGTATTAATCAAATAATTGAGTTATGATAATGAGGTTGTTCATAAGTCAAATTAAAATTAATTTTTTTTTCAAGAAGAACAATATTACTTGTACAATATATCTCTCCTTGATCATTATCACCAATAGTGACATTGCCACATTTAATCTTGATAATATTTTTATTTTTTTTTGTTTTGAGTCATATGACTGGAACACCCACTATCCATGTACCAAATATTATTATTGTTGGTAATATTCTTATTTTCATAAAAATAAAAAGTTAGGATTTTGGTACCCAAACTTTCTTAAGTCCATTATTTTTAGAAAATAAAACTTTAGGGATCCAAATCTATCCAAAATTATTATTTTTTACAACATATAATTCCAGATAAATATAATCTATATGAATAGAAAGAGATTGAACTTTATTCAAAGAAAATTTTATCTTCCATTTTCCACCACTTTTTACATTTTTTATAAAAGGGGTCACTTTTTAGAATAAATTATTTATTTTGAAAATGAGTTTTTAAGTTTTTCAAACCAATCCAAAAAATATTTTGATATGGTATCATTTATTTATACTTGTTATCAAAATTTTCTTTCCGTAAAGTAAAATTTGATGGTAATTTTTGCACAATCAAAATTTCAAAATTTATTTTTACCACTAAATATTTATTATCGTTAGATAAGTTAGAACTAGATTTATTATCAAATTATTTATTAATATTTGAAATATCTAGGGATTTTTTAGAAATTCTAGAATTTTATTTGGTAATTTATACCTTATAATTTTCATAGTTTTTATAAAATTTATTATTTATTATTTATAATAAAGTTTCAAACATCAAAAATTTATCATAACTTGGTAAAGTATTATCTTCATCATAAGAAGTTATTTTTTCTTATTCTAATTATTTAGAACTATTTTCATCATCAAAATCAGGATAATTAGTATTTAAATTAATATTGGTTAATAATATAGTATATACCTTTTCCATGAAGCATCAATCAGCCTTTAGAATTATAGTATACAATCCCATAATCTTCTGTCTATCACTACTATTATATAAACAAATTTCTAAAAAACTATCACTACCAATAGCACTCCATATGTCTAGATATTTTAGAATAATCTTTCCTTTATAATTGTATAACTTATTATAATTTTTATCCTTATTGTCCCTTTTATTCAATATATAATAATATTTTCCAATATACAAGGTATATTTTATTCATAACAAATTATTTCTAAAGTGTATTTATTTTTTACTTCTGTATTTTGAACTTTTCTTATACTTATATTTAAAATATTTATTTACAATAAGAGTTTTCATCCTCTTAACATGATTTTAAATCTCATTCTCACTTTGTTTATAAGATCTGATTTCTATCACAACTTTTATTTTCTTCTTTTTAAAAGACTCAGGAAGCTTCTTAATTGATTTATATTTCTTGGATCCTATATAAATATAATCAAAAGAAACATCATTACTTTTCTTTTCTTTCTTAGTATCACTTTTAAACCTACACTCAAACTTTATAAGAGTTATTATAAGATCATATAGACCTAAATTCATCATATGTTTAGTATTATCAAGAGTTATCCTCTTATATTCCCATTGATTTGGAATAATATAAATAATATTTTCAACCAACATTTCATCTGTCAAGTATTTATCTCCAAAGGATTATAGACTCTTCACAATTTTTTTAAATCTTTGATGAATTTTAGATACTTATTCTATTGGTAAGAAATCAAAATATTGATATTTATCACTTAGAATAGCTATTATAGTTTCAATAACTTTGGTTATCCCAAAATGTGTAGCTTCGAGTTTCTTTGAAATACTATTTGAATCTTCACATGAAGAAATGCGAATGTATATATTTCTTATTGTTTAATACAAGAGAGTATTTTTAACTCCATAGTTAAGTTAATATTTCAACTTTTTTATCTTTATTGAAAGTAAATTTTTTTGGGAATTTTATAATCTACTTTCTTCATAAAAAAGTTTTCAACTCTAATAATGATCACAAAAGTCTTCATACAATCTCTTCAATATTTATAATCAACAACATTAAAAATATTCGATCTTCTTAGATTCAAGTTCTCTAATGTTACAATGAATAAACCTACCATATTATATAATAAAATACCATTTTCTGTAGAACATGCTATTTTAAGAATTTATAATAAATAGAAACTTTGTTTGATATAAAATATATCAGTTTATAAAAAATATAAACTAGAAAATTATTGTAGTAAAAACCGCCCTAAAACCAAATGTAATATTGAAAGAGTATTAGTTTTACTACAATAGGGGGGGGGGTGAATTTTAGTTTACAAAATATGACATACAATTTAATTAAACTCATTGTTAAGGTAATTCAGACAAATATTTTGTTTAATTTAAAAGAATGTAATTAGATATACTTTTGAACTGATAATTTATAAAATAACTATTAATAAAAGTTTTTAAGAAATGAAAATTTCCTTTAAATATGAAAAATGAAAAATATGTAAAATATCATAGTTAATAATAAAAAAAGTAACATAATTTTTATAAAATTTATAAGGGAAACTTAAAAAAAATAATCAGAAAATTACCATACTTTAACCTTTAGTATAAAGGGAGTTCTAATAAAACTCAATATATCCACAATATATCACCCTATCATTGGGTTTTGCTTCCACAGAAGGAATTCATCAATTAGTAGATCATACATAGCTTACATTACATTATACTTGGGAACCCTTGATCAGTAATATCAGACAAAACTTTGTCTCTCGAAACCCTGAGATCCCTCGATCACAATGATGATATACACACCTATTACAATCATAAAGTTATCAAGTCATATAAAATAAGTCCTCACATGGATTACTTAAGAATAAAACTATTTAAATATTATAATTAAGTTCTATCAATGTAGAAATATGTTAAAAACTCTTCATAAAATCTTCAGATAGTCAATGATGAAAAATATTACTCCTCCTTGAATGTTGTATCTATTTATAGGTATTTTTTAAATGTTTAACTCTAAATTGTTCAATGTTAGTTGAAACTAATTTAGAAAAACTCATTCTTTATTTGAAAGGTTCAAAATAACTTCATACGATAATCACATTGGTAAAACCATTACAATGATTTAGTATTACATCTGGTAGAATTATGTTTCTTTATATGGTTGAATGGAATTATTCATCATGTATATTTTTTGGATGTTCATCTAGAAAGAATGTCTTCCACCAGTCAATGAATGTTTTTATGGTAGAATTAGTACAAATTAATCTAGTAATACTTGAATATTCTTTTTTTTTTTCAGTTGGAATTTATAAATCTACGTGTGATGGAATTGTTTCCATATATTGTAAAAAATTATAGATATGTCCAGTTAATATGCTTTTGTCTAATTTCCTTCATTTGGAAAACATATATAAAGTTTTTTCCAGTGGTATGAACTTTCTATGTTCAGTAAAATAGATTTCCTATAAAAAAATTATTAAGATATTGGGAATTATAAATTTTAGTAAAATATAAACTTTTAGATAAGTGGTTTGTAATTTTTGAATGAAAGTTTAGAAAGTGTTAAAATAAAACTTTTGACTCAACATGAAAGCTTTACAAAGTAAAGTGATTTTATGTAAAACTAAAAAAGACAATATTTGGAGAACACTTTCTTTAAGCACAACCAACTACCTCTAAACATCTTCCAACTTCCTCACAAAACATATTGGTCCCAACATCACGCTCTTGTGAGATATTTTTAGGAAGTACTAAGTGATAGTATACAGTCCCTATACAATCAAGAATCCATAATGGGATAATAAATCTGAGGATCAGTATTCCATTACCCTTAAGTACCATATCCCTCTTATATTATGATAATTTTTGGAATAATTTATTACCAACATAAAACTTTAGATATCTCTAAATATTATCAACATGGATATTCTATCAATGGTGGGATATATATACATATCACTTAATGGTTTGAAACTTATCTTTCATTTCTTGGGAAAGATCATCACTGAACAGATTCCTACATCTTTCTTCATCCTAGAATGTTGATATTCCAAGTCTCTTTATATATAGAGCCTCATATGGTTCCATTTGAACACTAGAGTGTAAATAATTATTATATGTGAACTTGAAAAGAGGATGATATTGACTGTAGACTCCTTTGAAATCCATCGAGTAGGATCTCAACATATCTTATAGAGTTTGAATGTTCCTTTAATATTTTTTTTTAATTTTTTAAATATTATAAGTTATGTTGAAGTATATATATATATATACAATTCTTATTGGAGACTCCCCATAACATCGAGGTAAACCTAAAATTTTGATATGATATAATTAACAGTGGAAAAACATGTACCTATACCACATTTTCTATGCATAATGAGGAAACTTGATTGAGAAAAAATCCTCTTGAATAATAGTGAATCCTATAGTGATTATATGTCATTTCATCACTATAAAGATATCATTATTTCCTTTAGAAGTCCAGGGTAGACTAATGTGTTTTCTCATTTACCTACATGTAAATCTAAATTCTTCATCATCCCTATAGAATTTTGATATTCATCATTGATTTTTTTTTCGAACCAAGAATTGATATGTATAGTCTGCAATCTAACTCTTATTATTATTACAATATAAGTTATATATATATTATGTATACATATTTGGGATTTCTAGGGTAATAGATAAGGTTTGACTCTGTACATCATCCAAATGACCCTTTATCAGTTTTGGCATGTATGGGAAACATATATCGGTTTTAAATCTAATAACTCTATCTTTTTCATGTTTAATATCTATAATATTAGTACAATATTTCATAGATCTATATCATCCTTATTTTATTCCTTAATCTTACTATAGGTGTATGGTTAGGGAAGTTTTTTAGAAAATTTTGTATTTTATTCCTTTATTTTTTATATCCATGTCCAATCATTTCATATCCATGATTATTGGGTCTTTCTGAATCATCATCAAAGATAAAAATGAATTATCCTTCCTTATTAAATCATCATCCTCACTATTTACCATCCTAGAATTGTAATTTACTGATCAATAATAGTCCTCAATTAAATCTAACAATGTAATTTGGGGAATGTTAAATTCCTTGTGTGTGAATATATGTTTTAATATATAGTGGTCATTATATAACACACAACTAAAAATAAATATAATGTATTCAAATATTCAATTCAAAATTTATTATCTTTAACTATTGATCATTTATTGAGTAATTTTTCACTTTTGTATTTAATTAAAATGATGCATAAGTTATCACTTTTTCATTTTACCTAAGGAAACTTATCAAGACCATCACTAAAGTATCCATGTATGTCACAAACCCATAACTATTTTCAGGTAATATTTGTATAGGTGTTATGACCAACCAATTCATAAGCTTCATGAAGCTATCTTAACATTCTTCTATATGAAGAAACTTTAATCCCATATATGTTAACATGGTTATTAGAATTTAAAATCATGATATATTTATCATAAAGAGAGTATAACACCCAATAATCAATAAAAACTATGTATCTCAGTTTCAAATGTTGATCTAGACTACTCATTAATCATATATATCTTTGATGGATTAATATATATACCCTCTCATGTCAATACATGGCCCAAGAAAGATATTTTTGTCACCAAAAGTTTACACATTCTAAATTTGGTATATAATTTATCTTTTAATAAAGTATTTATCACATTATTAATATGATCTTTAAGTTCTTACATACAATTATAATATGCATGAATGTAATCAATAAATCCTGCCATAAATTTGTTATGGTAGTCTCTAAGGGATATTTATTTAATCCATAAATAATGTATAAGAGTTTATAAATCATAATGGTATCCCCATGAATTAATAGTTTCCATGTCTTGAATGAAGTGCTATGTTCCCTCATCACCCCTAATTTATGATATCCATATTAAAGATTTACCATCAAAAAGTATTTATCCCCACAATGTTGATTTAAAAATCACTAATATGAGGTATAATATACTTTTTCATGATCATGATCTTACTAATCACATGATAATAAATGATAATAAGAATCTAACCATCCTTATTTTTTAATAAATATGATCGAAGCACCCCACAGAGTATAATTTAGGTAAATAAATAAATTCTCCAAATTCTAATGAATTTTATTCTTTAAGTCTTACAATTTTATAGGGGAAATAATCTAAGGACTCTTTTATATAGGAAATTAAATATGTATGAGATTAATTAAAAACTCAAATGCATTATCTGAGGGATGTTGGGGAAATTATTTGTAAAATACATCGATATGTCCACATATAATTCTATATCATTATTGGTGAGTTTCTTCCCAACTATTTGAGCCATCTGTCACTCATTATTGGGTATTAAAACCATTATTAATTTTTTATTTTACAAATGGAGTTCATAATAATCACCACATCAATATTTTATCATGGGATAATTGAGGATATAAAATGATATTTCTATTTCCTAAAAAATTATAAGTAATATATATAGAGAGAGCCAATCTATGCCCAATATCACATCAAATCATACCAAGTAAAGAATAACTAGATTTAAAATAAATAACTTCCTACAAAACTCAACTATAGAAAAGTTATATACTTTGGATGAAATTATCTAACCATTGAGTGTTTTCACCAAAACATTCAATATCCAATATTTGATACAATGATTTGATATTGTTAGAAAACTTACATGATATAAAGGAATATAATAAACCATAATGACATAAGATGCTTATAGTTATTTATTGAATAATGAGTGTACCTTTCACTACTTAATTTTCATCCTAAACATTATAAGTATTTATTATTAGAATTTTTTTTATTACCATTGGTTTATATGTTTTTTATTCTAATTATCCTCATTATCCCTTGTAATAGTGAATTTTTTCCCCAAATTCATTACACTTGAAATACTAAACCACCATAAGTGTATTAGGTGGAAATTTATTCTCCCCCATTTTTTTATCATCCTCTTAACATCTCTTCAACACTCATGTTATTATAGAAATATTATACCACATATGAAGCATTTTTATATTCCAATGAGACAATTTACTTATTAAATCAAACACTTTTGACATGTAAAAAGACTAATATTATTTTATATATGAGAATTATCATTTAAACTCCAATGAAATTAAATTATCCATTTCATTTAGCTAAATCCCCATAAATAATAAGATTCTATGGTTTTATTTTCAAAATTATGTCCCCATTGAAAAATTTCTTCTTATCAACTGAAATATATTATAGATAATCCTTCTCAAAAACATGGGTTTAAGACACTATAGTAATGATAATTATTTTTATCAATAGTAAGACTAAAGAAAATTATTTCAAGTCTCATGAATATTTCTTCTTATGAACTCATTGACCCATGCTTATTTTTCTTATACTTAAGAAATTATCACTTAATTTTAATGAGAAGTGTTCTATCAGATGGATAGATTATTTTTCAATTATTATATGAGAATATCCATAAATGTATGGTGGTCATTGTTTAAAAAGTTATTTTATAGGTGTTTTATACTTAATTTATATATTCAGGATCTCAATATAGTTTAGGATACAACCCATAAGATTTTATTGCATAGGCATGAATGTTTGTATTCCATATCCCACCGAATTTTTTTGTTAATTGGGAAAATATTTGCATTGTTGAGTGTACCCATTATTTATATCGTTCCTCCTAGTTCCAACTATTAAGTAAAACAAAAAATTGTTAATGTGTGGAATCAATAAAAATATCTTAATAAAATCATAATAAAAAACCATAAAAATATTAAAATTCAACCCTAATATAACTTACTCTATAAAAAAATCCTTTTAACCAATGTTACTTTTAGTTCCATAAAGGTTACTTGATGTTGGGTTCTCTTATACTTCAAAAACTAAATAAAAAAATTAACTAAACCACATTCTGATACTAATTGAGATGGATTATATATTAAATACATATATTTTACATCATTTTCATAATTTATCTTTACATATCAATATTAAAACACACAATCCTGTATCCCAATAAATTTTTATCTTTGGATATTGGATACATAATTGTCTTATTACAAATTATTACTTCAACATATCCTACAAAATTCTCCACACATGGTTTCCTCATTATATTTCTATATATAATTTCTTGGTGAAATGGAAACCATAATAAGGAGTAAGCTCAAATTCTATGTAAGGTAAAAACACATCATTGAGTAATAAAGGATTAAATCATAAACATGTGAGAAGATATGATAAAGAGATAAAAACATGATTAAAAATAATATGGAGTCATAATAGTTGATCATAAAGTTTGATATAATATTTATAAATCATGTTATAATAATATAAAATGGTAAAAAATCATTGTTAAAGCATAACATAAACCATGACATAAAAACATATAATCAATAAAAATAAATCATGGTAACATAACATAGAAATTTGGAACATTTATAGGAATAGAAAGTTATAGAATATTTCATGTATAACCAATTTGAAATCAATATCATATTGGATGAGTAAAACCACTTATATCTCATAACAAATTGAACTTCAACTTCCCAACCATGTTCTAAAAATTAGGGGATTTGGGTTAACCACACTTGTCACATAGTAATATCATTATATATAAATCATTAACAAATTTATTATAAGGATATAAAATTCTAGGACCACTGATAATGTAATGAACCAACCTAGGTTACCATCTGAAACTGTTACCCAAGATGATCTTCAACATACCCAAAGGTCGTTCTTGATCCCCAAGGGCTAGATACTTGGACCCGAGCATCAAAGAGCAACAATATGGAATGATTTTTCCCAACATGAACAAGATAAATAGAATATATGCATTGAATAAGGAAAATTGGAAGTAAAAATAGAAGAAATGTATTCCATAACTAAAATAAAAAAGCGGTAGTGAGACAACTCGAAAACTATTAAAGGTCTAAAAAAACCAAAAGACAACAAAAATAGAATAAAACTAATCCTATGATATGTGAAAAATATCCTACCTTCTCACCAATAGCTACACAAATCCAATTTACATAAACCACTCCACCTCACTATGGTGTCTTTCCATTCCCTGCATCAAAAGACATTACCAGGTCTAGACACCACCGAAGGGGCTTGAAGGGTGTGTGATAAATAAGCTCAATAGGATCACAACCAAGTGTTATATATCAAGTATTTTTAGAAATAATCCCTATATACTCATTTTAAAAAAACATTGCATGATAAGTAGTAAAGAAGTTTTATATCAAATCATAGTAAATATTTACCTTTTCCATAATTTAAAAAAAAATCCAAGTAGAATTGTTTCAAAGTATAATTTACAATTTTATTTATCAAAATTCAAATAGTGTATATCAAATAAAAAAAATTACAAGCCAATAACAATGTTAAACTATCCAAGTATCACAACTGGTCGGTCTAGCAAACTAATCGTACCACAATCAATGAATAGTGTGCACCCAATTCCTTAGAACATAGGCCTAAGAAGTAGAGGACCACCCAATGAGTGAACCCCCAACAAAGTCAACAATAATTCCCTAAAAATATATTCATATAGATCAAAGGAAAACCCCTTGAGTGAACCTCCAAAAAAATGGATGATTTCCTTAAGTTACACCTTTAACCTAAGTTCTCCACGATTCCTATATGTTGTATTTCTCAAATAATTTCAAAGAATTTTACATTTCCCAAAAAATTCCGCAACTCTTTATTCCACCAAAACATGATTCAAAAACCCATTTCACAAATAATTTACAATTCTTTTAAGGTAACCAATTTTCCTTTACTCAAAACTAAGGAAAAAACCCTCTTTTCCCACAAATCCATTTACACACACAAATCAATCATGCCAATTCATTTATAAAAGCAATTTATAATACCAAATAAATAAACTTCATTTAATGTAGGCTAAATACAGAACAACATACCTCAAAATTGGGTTGAAAACTACATACAACGGGATCCACCAACACCAAAATTAAAGAAGATACAAAAATAGAGGCCCAAATAATTATTAAAATATCTCATAATTTCATTCCATAACAAACAATATCCATTGGAGAGGTTAGATCACACATACCTCGATAAAGATGCTCGCTGCACCACAACCAACACGAGGGTCATCCTCCAAGAGAAGATTATACAATGGATCTAGAAAGGGTCAAAAAAACATCACCACATGGTTATATAATCAATAAAAGCAATGAAGTGCTACTTCCATAATAGAGTAATGAAGAATAATACATGCCACTTACCATAGAGAAGTGACACAATTGAGCCAGAGATCGAATGTTGAACAAAGTGGTATAGAAGATGAAGAGACACCCAAGATCACCCCAAAACACCTAGGGCTTGAGACCAATGGTTTCACATTGATAGAGGAATTGGATTCACATGAGTGGTAGATAAAACCTATTGGGATGAAGGAATTTATGTCTTAAACCATAAATTTATAGCATAAAATCACTATAAATAATATCCACTGGAAAACATGTCCCATCAGGTTAAAAATACAGAGTGACTATTTTATGATGTAAAATATATATTCACACAATAAAATAATTTTATAGTATAAATAGTTTTACGACCTATGCCCCATGACATTTAAACAATAATCTAAAATATTACAACGTAAAATTGTCCTATAGGCAGTGCCTAGTCCAGTATCCTATAAAAACACCCAAAACTTCTCCAAACCTTCAAAACACACTCTTAACAAGAAAAGAGTATATCTTAAAAATTTAGGATATTACAATCTATCTACCATAGTACTTTCTATTCTTAAGAACTCATGCAGATGAAGGGTTCTTTGGAAAGAGGTGGGGCCACTACTCCCTCACTGGCGATTCATGATCCCAAGTCTCATGAGAATATAATCTGCATCACTATAACACTCCGACTAATGGGATATAATTCCCATGAATGGATTTCACCTAAGAATATATTATCTCTACTGGTTTCTCCACAACTAAAACATCTGGCTCCAACTCAATCTCTTCCCAACCTAGAACAGGAGAGGGATCATGTTGGTTCTTTATGAGTTGAGATACATGGAAAATATCATCAATACTTATCAAATGATATGAAAATTCAAACTGATAAGAAACATACAAAATCCACTTAGTAACTAAAAAAAATCCAACATATCTTGGATCCAGCTTCCCCTCTTTCTTTAGATAATGGTGACCCAACTAAGGAAAAACTTTCAAAAAAACTAGTTCATCCATGGGAAACTCCAAAGGGAAGAATAAATGATCCACATCTATTTTTTTAATTTGAGATATAAAAAAATGGTGATGCATGTCCTGAATACTCACCAAAATATTCTGAATAAGACTAAGTCCTATGAGATAGGCCTCTCCCATCTCTTCCCAACAAATAGGAGACCTATATAGGTGACCATACAAATCCTCAAAGGTATCCATTCTGATTAACGACTGATAACTATTGTTATAAGAAAACTCAACTAACCCAAAATGGATATCACATGATCTACCAAAATCCAATATGTTAAAAATGATCATGTACTCCTAGATCTAAATAGTATACTCTATATGAATATCCTTCTATGGATAGTAAGTTGTACTCAACCTGACTTGATTCCCCATTTCCTTTGAAGAATATTATAGAATATGGAGGTAAACCTAGGATCCATGTATGAGATGACAACATAGGGAAAACCATGTAACCTTCTCCCCCATATAAAAATTACCTAGATCTTCAACCTTAGTGGTGTACCTGATTGAAATAAAATGAGAAGATTTCATCAACCGTTGAAATTCCACTCATATAGAACTCTTTCCTCGGGGGTGGGGCGGGGTCCATGGTAATCTAGCAACAAAGTCCATAGACATCTCATACCATTCCCAAATAAATATCAGAAGAGGATAAATCAAACCAAAAGCTTTAATATGCTCTGAATTTATCTATTCAAATTTGTAACAGTGGGACACATAATCAGCAATGCCACGCTTCATAATCGGCCAATAAAATCACCATATCATGTTATAATACATCTTCATAGTTCCTAGATAAAAAAACCATGAAGAAATTTGAGAATAAAATAAAACTTGTAATGACCCGCCAATTCTCATTGGCTTGAGAGCTCAACGAGTCATCACTTGGCCTTAAGCAACATCCCCAAGATGCCAAAGGTTGGAAATAAATTCTGAAGGGTTTCAATTACAATTGGGGGACGATTTACCCTTTAAGAAAATAACCCATCCATTAACCATTCACTATATGATGCATGAACAAATGAAGACCAACAAAAAAATTTATTTATAATAAACCACATCAAAGTACACAACATCAGAAGACCAACCAAACATCAAAGTACACAGCAGAAAGGGAACAACACAAGACTCCAAAAAGACACCATGAATCAGTGGTCCACAAGCTCCAAGCTCCATAGCATCATCCAAACATCCCCACAAGCCACTAGTAATGAGATGCTTTACCTTTACCTGTGTCTCGTAATACAACATCTTCAAAAGCACCAAAGTTCCAAAGCAGGGGTGAGTATAAAACTCAGTATGTTTTCCCCAATGAATTCCCTACTCACACCACTAGGATAGAAGAGTTATCCACATTTATATAAAAATATTTTATATAAAACATTTTCACCAAAGCAGTTTATAACTAAATATAAGCTAGTTTTCCAAAACCATCCATGCTGAAAAGTATCAAAGTGCAATTTAAACTGGCTTTTCCAACATGTTATTTTTCCAAAAAAATAACCAAACAAATTTCCAAACCATTTCACAAACATCCCATTTTGGTATACCCAACCATTTCACAAACCCGTGAAATAAACCATGCATGTATCGTTATGACAGTTCCATACTCATGAGCGGTCTCTCATCGATCTACCAAGTCATCACAAGGTAATTATTTCCCATGTGCCATTACACCTTTGGCACCGAGCGCAAGGTCATATTTCGACCAAGCCTCGTACACATAGTTACCATCGTGCCATTAAACGTTTGGCACCGAGCACAAGGTCCTATTTCAACCAAGCCTCGTACAATGAAATATGAACACACACTACACATTTCCAACAATCATGCCAAAATCAACCTTTTAATAAAACACATTTTATTGAAAACCATTTCCATCAAAACCAAGTGTGTTCACCCAATTCAAAACATTTCAATAAAACACCATTTTTTATTGAAAACCCCTTTCTAATGAAACTATTTCCAATTTCATCAATTTCATAATTTAAAATCAAAATTTTAAATTCAAATATCCAAATCAATTTTCACAACAATTCACCAAGATTTCATAATTTTATCAAAACCATAAATCATCACTAAAGAAGATTTATTCCATGATTTTCACAATAAATACCATTCAAATAACCAATTTGAAACTAATCCAACCAATTCTAATGAGATGAGTCGAGAGTGAATCCACCTACCTTAGGAAAAAGGTGAAACCAAGCAACAAACTAAGAACGCTCAAGAACACCGGGTAAAATCTACAAGAATCCTCCTTATATCTCTTATCCTAACACAACCAAGACCAAATCTCATAATATTTGGCATCTATACACTTAGATATACCCATAAAGGGCATAGATCTAAGAAACTGAGAGAATACGAGAAGTAGATCTAAGTAGATCTAAGAAACCATTCAAGAACAAAGGAGAACGATCACATACCTCAAGAATCCGACTTCAATTCGCCAAGAGAAGCCTTCGGATCACCTATGGAACGATGAGAGAACCCTCTTTGACCTTAGGAGAACCAAAATCCCAAGTTAGGGCTTCTTAGGAGCTTTAATGAGGCAATTAGAGGCTAAAATATTTAGATCCACAATTTAAGGATCTAATTTTAAGTGACCGCACGGTTAGTCCGCACGGTTTGACAAACCGTGCGCTAACTGTGCGTTAGCTACTGCCTCAGCCACCCTTCTCGCACATTTTGGCCACGTGGTTAGACAAACCGTGTGTCGACCGTGTGGAAGACACTGCCTCCCATAACAACTCCACACGGTCTGGCCCCACGGTGTAGACAAACCATTCACCTACCGTGCAACTTCAATTTTTTCCCCAAAACTCATTACAAGTTCTCCCGACTCTCCCATTTGTCACCCTTAACTTTATAAACATGAAAAGTATCAAGTAAGGGCTACATACCAAAAACTGGGGGTACAAAATTATCCCCACCATCGACCTTTTTGTCCCTGGAAAGTAGAAAACCAATGCTTGTCTGAAATAGTTATGGCCACTGCTCTCTCATTTCTTTCTCGCGTTCCCAAGTCTCTTCCTGAATCTGACCATGTTGCCACAAAACCTGAACTAGACCGATGCTTTTCCCACACAAGACTTTATCCTGTCTATCCACAATCCACACTAGGATATGTACCAACGAAGCATCCGGCTCTAGGTCAATGTGATCCCATCTGATCACATGGTTCAGATCAGGTTGATACTTCTTTAACTGAGATACATGGAACACATTGTGCACCGAACTAAACCGTGGTGGTAATGCCAACCGATATGCCACCTCTCCAACCTATTCCAGTATCTCAAAAGGGCATATATAATTAGGAGATAATTTTCCCTCCTTCCAAAAATGACGATGCCCAAGTCTCGGAGAGATGCTCAAGAAGACATGATCACCCACAACGAACGCCAACCGTCTGTGACGGTGATCTGCATAAGATTTCTGACGACTTAGAGATGTCTCAATCCTCTTTCTAATCAACTGAATCTTCTTCATTGTTTCTTAGACAAGGCTCAGCCCGACTAGTGAAGTTTCACCAGTTTCCACCCATCATAGTGGAGAACGACAAGGATGCCCATACAATGCTTCAAACGGAGCCATACGTATCGAGGATTGATAACTGTTATTGTATGAGAACTCCACTAAGGGTATATGCTCCTCCCATGAGCCACCAAAGTCCATTACACAAGACTGCAACATGTCTTCCAATTTTTGTATCATCCGCTCTGATTTCCCATCTGTCTGAGGATGATACGCCGTACTCATTGTCAATTGAGTCCCCAGGGCTTTATGTAATGATTTCCAGAAATCATACGTGAACCTCGAATATCTATCTGAGACTATAGACGCTGGTACACCATGTCTATTTACCACTTCTTGGATATATATTTTTGAAAGATCTTCCACCGTATGAGTTTCACGAATCAGGATGAAATTGGACGACTTGGTTAGATGATCCACTATCACCCAAATGGCATTGTGTTTCCAGACCATTCTTGGAAGACCTATAACAAAATCCATTTCTATCTGCTCCCATTTCCACATTGGGATAGGTAAAGACTGTAACATACTAGCTAGTCTCTGATGCTCTGCTTTAACCTACTCACAAGTTAAGCATCACGAGACGAACTCGACCACCTTCCTTTTCATGCCGCTCCACCAAAACTACGCCTTTAGCGCCTTATACATCTTCTGTGTACCCAGATGTACAACCCATCTTGAATGGTGGTAAGAATTAAGGAGTTGTTCTTGAAAAACTATAGGTACAACCATCCGATCTCTGAAACACAAAATTGAGCCCTCTTCCAGTTTCCATCCATCAATGGTCTCCCCACCATTGAGTTTTGAACTCATTACCAGACATTATGCATCATATGTTTGTGCCTCTTTGACCATTTTTACCAAATCATGAACAAATGAAACTCAAAATAAAACAGCAACATCACCCTGATCTTCCATTCCACATGCATGTCAGCTAAGACTGACATCAACTGCCATTCGTCTGAAGCTTCTTTCGCCAACTGAGCATACGACTTTCTGTTTAATGCATCGACCACTGAATTTCCCTTACCCAGTGTATACATAAAGTCAATGTTGAACATTTGAAGATACTCCATACATCTCCTCTGCCTCATATTCAAATCTCGCTCTGAGAAAATATGTTTCAAGCTTTTGTGATCTGTAAACACAGTAAATTTCTCACCAAAGAGATAATAACGCCAAGTATTCATGGCATGGACAATTGCCACTAACTCCAAATCGTGTGTTGGGTAATTCTTCTCATGCACCATCAACTGCCTTGAACCATAAGCAAAAACATGGTCTCCTTGCATGAAAAAAAACCCAACCCTAATCCTGAAGCATCACAACACACCACATACCCCTGTCTTGATTCAAGAAAGATCAAGATGGATGCTGATGTAAGGTGAAGTTTCAACTCTTGAAAAGATCTCTGACATTCCTCAGTCCATTGAAATTCACTATTCTTCTTTGTCAATGCTGTAATAGGCGAAGCTAGTCATGAGAAGTCGTAGACAAAGCATCGATAATAACCTGCTAGACCAAGAAAACTTCATATTTCAAAGACATTATTCGGCTGTTTCCAAGAAATAACATATTCTATCTTTTCTGGATCCACTAAAACACCTTTCTCAGAAACGACGTGGCCCAGAAAATGTACCTCTTGTATCCAAAAATCTCACTTTGATAATTTGGAATACAACTGATGGTCTCTCAAGATTTCCAACACTATTTCCAAGTGTTGCTCATGCTCAGCCCTTGTTCTTGAATACACCAATATGTCATCCACAGACACCACAACAAAAGAACCAAGATATGGATAAAATATCCAGTTCATCAAATCCATGAAGACCGTTGGTGCATTCGTAAGACCGAAAAGCATGACTACATATTCGTAGTGGCCATATCTGCTTCTGAAGGCTGTCTTCGGAATATCCTCCTTCCGAACTCGCAACTGGTGATATCCTGACCGTAAGTCAATTTTGGAGAACCACTGAGATCCCCTAAATTGATCAAACAGGTCATCAATGCATGGAAGTGGATATCTATTCTTTATCATAACTTAGTTAAGTTTACGATAATATACACATAGCCTCAAAGTTCCATATGATTCCTTTACAAACAAAACTGGTGCTGCCCTCGGAGACATGCTTGGCCGAATAAAACCTTTGATTTCTAGTTCTTCTAAATGCACTTTCAATTCCTTTAACTCCATTGGTTCCATCCTATAAGATGGAAGTGAGAGAGTACAGGTCCCCAGAAGAAGATTAATCATAAAATCCACTTCTCTCACAGGTGGTAACCCTGATAAGTTTTCAGGAAACAGATCATGAAATTGATCCACAAATACTGGAAAACTATTATTAGAGATCTCGTCCATCGATTCCAAGTTTAACACAGCCAACTAGTAAGATATTTTTTCCACTGCTGGTGCCAAAAAGCCCGTTGCACCTTCCTTCACCACTCTTTCTTCCCTAAAGAGATGCTCGACACCATCCTCAGTCTCGAAACTGACTGTTCTGCTATAACAGTCGATGTGATCCCTAAACTCTGTCAGCCAATCCATACCCAGGATTATATCATAGAAATCCATCTCCAGAACAGAGAAATCCCATTTTAGCTTAGCTCCATCAACAATTACAGAACATGCTCTACACACGAAGGCTCTACATTCTCTTTCACCGAGAGGTGTTTGAAGTTTTATCACAGAAGGCATCATTTCAACTTTTAAGTTTAGAAAATCAGTAATATGAGAAGAAAGAAAAGAATGTGATGCACCAATATCGAACAACACTTTCTTGATGGTAGAATTCAAAATAATCGTACCTCTCACTGTAGACGGTCCAGACTGGTCATCCACAATCACCTGTTCCGCTCCAAAAAATTGCTTTGTTGTTCCACTTTGATCCTTATTGACTTGTTGAGATTGTCCTTCCCAAGGAGTCATGGTATTACTGGAATCACCATAACTTGCTCTGTTCTTCTTGCGAGACTGATTTTGTTGTCCTCGCCCTATCGAAGCATAAGATGCTTGCGACGCCTGGGAAGTTTCACGCGCACCCGACCTCGGAGCATTCCTACAATAGCGCTGTAGATGCCCCATCTGCTTGAAATTGTGTCATGATCTCGGTCGTGCTGTACATTCTCATTTCATGTGATCAGTTGAACCACATTGAAAGCAACCTGATTTTCTCCGGGGTCTTGGAGGAAGGTTGATTGACCCCGCCGTCTGGTTTTGATTCGCACTCCCACCTTGGAAGTAGGTGTCATTTTTTCACTTGTTTTTAGCATTAGAGTTCCCACCCATTCTTGTGGGTATCATCATACCTCATCCTATCGATCCCAAGATATCACGTTCAACAACCGTTTCTCTGTTCACCATCTCTGTATAATCTGTAATAAAGAGAACTGTAATATTCGATCGAATCTCCTGCCTTAGTCCCGATTCGAAGATGCATGCCTTCAAAGAAGCACTTGCTGCAACCTCTGGTGAAAAACAGACTAAATTCATGAACTTCGCCGCATACTCTGTGACAGAGAGGCTCTCCTATTTCAAGCTGAAGAAGTCCGTCGTTTTTTGGATCTTGAACGTGTGAGGATAGAATTTTTTGTTAAACAATTATTCAAAATCCTCCCATGTAAGGCCTTCATCCAATTTATCATGCACCGCTAAATCCCACCACTGGCGTGCAAGATCCTCGAGCATATACGTCGCCAGTTTTACTTTCAGCTCTACTGGTGTGATGATGAAATCGAATATACGATTCATCCTACTTAGCCACACCTCCGCCTTCTCGGGTTTAGCATCACCCCTAAAGTTCGGTGGATTATGCTTCATGAACTGGATGGTATGATCCAAATTTTGTGGCTCATTCCTCTGATTCCTCGTATCCACAACTTAAAAGGTGTGGACAATACTCTGAACTAGATCTTGGTTCACACATGGTTATGGTGCAACCACATTCTCCACAGCTTCTTCGGGTTGGTTTTGACGATGCCTACCAGGTGCCATTTTCTAAACCAACAACAAACTCCTTCAATCTCACTCTCTAGCAACTGTTGGCTTAGTATTTCAAATTCCATCACATCAACTATCACAACATTGTTCTCAAACAACCTTTCTCCATGTTCAGCCATTTTTGAAAACATTCAACATACTTTTTGGAAATCAAACTATTTTCAAAATACACCAAATACCCTGTTTTCAAAGTCTTTTGGTTGTAAACAATTCCCACATTTTTCAAAAATTTCCACCTTTCACAAAATTATCACTCATTCCTCATAATGAGATATGAAATGCTAGTGGAAAGTCATTACTCTACAATGCATGTCATGCTCCTCCCATTGGCTAAATCCATGAAAATGATATTTCCAACATTCTAGAAGTGTATATAAAACACTTATGTACCCAACACCCTGGTAACTTGAAGTTCAACATAAACGGGTTAGCTATGTCCTTTTATGCTATACCTTTCAATTTCCGAAAATCCTACTCCTTTATAAGATTTTAACCCAAGGACTAGACAAGAAGGAATTTCAACTCCAAGACCAAGAACATCGATGACTACTTGTTTGGAAAGGACCGAACAAGATGATACCATTTGTAATGACCCGCCCATTCTCATTGTCTTGAGAGCTCAACGAGTCATTACTTGGCCTTAAGCGACATCCCCAAGATGCCAAAAGGCTGGAAATAAATTCCAAAGGGTTTCAATTACAATTGGGGGATGATTTACCCTTTAATAAAATAACCCATCCATTAACCATTAACTATATGATGCATGAACAAATGAATACCAACAAATAACTTCATTTATAATAAACCACATCAAAGTACACAATAGCAGAAGACCAACCAAACATCAAAGTACACAACAGAAAGGGAACAACACAAGACTCCCAAAAGACACCAAGACTCAGTGGTCCAAAAGCTCCAAGCTCCAAAGCATCTTCCAAACATCCCCACAATCCACTAGTAATGAGATGATTTACCTTTACCTGTGTCTCGGAATACAACATCTGAAAAAGCACCAAAGTGCCAAAGTAGGGGTGAGTATAAAACTCAGTAGGTTTTCCCCAATGACTTCCCTACTCACGCCACTAGTATAAAAGAGTTAGCCACATTTATATAAAAATAGTTTATACAAAACATTTTCACCAAAGTAGTTTATAACTAAATATAAACTAGTTTTAAAAAACCATCCATTCTCAAAAGTATCAAAGTGCAATTTAAACCGGATTTTCCAACACGTTATTTTTCCAGAAAAACAACCAAAAAAATTTCCAAACCATTTCAAAAACATCCCGTTTTGGCATACCCAACCATTTCACAAACCTGTGAAATCAACCATGCATGTATCGTTATGACAGTTTCATACTCATGAGCGGTCCCTCATCAATATACCAAGTCATCACAAGATAATTATTTCCCATGTGCCATTACACCTTTGGCACCGAGCACAAGGTCATACTTCAACCAAGCCTCATACATATAGTTACCATCGTTCCATTAAACATTTGGCACATAGCACAAGGTCCTATTTCAACCAAGCCTCGTACAATGCAATATGAACACACACTACACATTTCCAATAATCATGCCAAAATAACCCTTTTAATAAAACACCTTTTATTGAAAACCATTTCCATCAAAACCAAGTGTGTTCACCCAATTAAAACCATTTCAATAAAACACATTTTTTTATTGAAAACCCCTTTCTCATCAAACCATTTCCAATTTCAGAAATTTCATAATTTAAAATCAACATTTTAAATTCAAATAGCAAAATCACTTTGCACAACAATTCACCAAGATTTCACAATTTTATCAAAACCATAAATCATCACTAAATAAGATTTATTCCATGACTTTCACAATAAATACCATTAAAATAACCAATTTGAAACTAAGCCAACCAATTCTAATGAGAGGATTCGAGAGTGAAGCCACCTACCTCAACAAAAAGGTGAAACCAAGCAACGGACGAAGAATGCTCAAGAACACCGGGTCAAATCTCCAATAATCCTCCTCAAATCTCTTCTCCTAACACAACCAAGACCAAATCTCGTCATATTTGGCATCCAAACACTTAGATCTACCCATAACGGGTGTATATCTAAGAAACCGAGAGAATACGAGAAGTAGATCTAATAAACCATTCAAGAACATAGGAGAACGATCACAGACCACAAGAATTCAGCTTCGATTCGCCAAGAGAAGCCTTCAGATCACCTCTAGAATGATGGGATAACCCTCTTTGACCTTAGGAGAACCAAAATCCTGAGTTAGGGTCGCTTAGGAGCTTTAATGAGGTAATTAGAGGCAAAACGAGTTAGATCCACAATTTAAGGATCTAATTTTAAGTGACCGCACGGTTAGTCAGCACGGTTTGAAAAACCGTGTGCTAACCGTGTGTTAGCTACTTCCTAAGCCACTCTTCTCACACGGTTTGGCCATACGGTTAGATAAACCGTGCGCCGACCGTGTGGAAGCCACTTCCTCCCATATCTACTCCGTACGGTTTGGCTGCACGATTTAGACAAACCGTGTGCCTCCCACGCGACTTCCCTTTTTTCCCCAAAACTCATTCCAAGTTCTCCAGACTCCCATTTGTCACCCTTAACTTTATAACCATGAAAATAATCAAGTAAGGGTTACGTACCAGAAACTGGGGTTACTACAAAACTAAACTTCTCATAGATACTAGGATGAAAAATGATCCCCAAAGTGGAGAATACCATCAGAAAGGAGGGCCAACCGGAAATAGTCTCCCCACCATATAAGGTTTCTTTGATTCCTCTAAGCTCATCATTTTGCTATTGAATATATAGAATCAAATCAAGGAAAGATTATTATAACTGAAAACTATTCAAAACCATACTTGAAACATCCTTCTAAGTTTATAGATGTAATTGAAAGAGGATCCCCCTAAGGTTCCACTCTTCCTTCAATTCCAAGACATCCTACAATGGAAATTTTCTATTGAGAGTGTTTGTGATGACACTACCCTTCATATGGGTATAAAAAATATCAAAATGGAATGTATGAAATTACTCCACCCACCAACTCTATATAAGTTTAAAGTAATTCAAATAAAATATATAACTCAGACTCTTATGATCATAAAATACTATGAACCTCTCCCCCAAAAGATAATGTCTCCAACACTAAAGTGCAAGCATAACTGAGACAAGCTCTAAATCATGTGTGGGGTAATTTTTCACATTTGGTGAAATATGATGAGAACCATAGGTCACAAATTGATCATCCTATATAAGAAAACAATCTAGAAAAATAGTATAAACATCAATGTATAGAACATACCCCTTACCAAGCTCAGGTAAGATCAGAATAGGTGCTGAGGTCATAAGTTTTTTCAACTCATTGAAAGAAGTACGACACTTTTCATCCCATGACAATTTCACCCCTTTCTTAGTAAGATCAGTAAGAGGTGATTCCAAATTTGATAAATCCTTCAAAAACACCGATAATATCCATCCAAACAAAGTAAACTCATTATCTCCCCCCATAGAAGGAAAACCTTTACCTTCGTAGGATCAACTGATAAACCATGCTAAAAAATCACATTCCCTAAGAACTTCACTTCTTGGATATAGGAATATAATTTTTAAATATTTCCATAAAAATAATGACTCCTTGGGATTTCCAAAACTAAAATAATATGGTTCTTATGCTTATACTTGGACCTAAAATAAATAAAGACATAATCTATGAACACTGCCACAAAAGTTTCAAGATACATATGGAATATTCAGTTCATTAGAGACATAAAAACTACCAAAGCATTAGTTAGATATAAATTCATCAAATGATATTCATAATGTAAAAACCTAATTATAAACATTACCTTTAGAATATTATACTTTGAAACCCCAAGATGATGATAACTGAACCAAATATCAGTTTTTTAAACCACGTTCACCATTTAACTAATCAAAAAAAATCATCCACGCATGGAAAAGTATACTTATTCTTAATAATTACTCGATTAAACTTCTAATAGTATTTGCATAATCTAAGTGAACCATATTACTTATTGTAAAAGAGAACTGGTGATGCCCATAGTGAAACACTAGAGTGAACAAAACCCTTTTACATTAGACCAGCCAACTAAATCTTAAGCTCTTTTAGATCAAAAGGTGTCATGTGATATGAGGGTATCAAGATCTGCTATGTACCTAGAACTAGATCAATTATAAATTATACATCCCTCTATGGAGTAAGACTAGATAATCATTTGGTAAAATTTCTACAATGTTCCGAACAACAGTAGGATGATCAATAAGAGAAGAGACCACATTGGGACCAAACATGTTATCAGACAACAAACTCTTAAGATATGGGTGGAAAGGTCCAGCACAACCAGACCTCGGATACCACTCTCCGTGAAACACTTAAGATATCCCATAAGATACAAATAATGTGACTTTATGATGATAACAATAAATATTTTTAGAATGAGAAATAAGCCAGTCCATCCTGATGACGATGTCAAACAGATCTAAATCAAGAATGAGGAAATCCTAAACTTACTCCACATCAGCCATCGATAAAGAATAAGGACACCAAAACCCATGAACCTTCCTCTTTAAAATAGGTTTCACTAACTATATGAAAAATGAAATGATCCTCATTGGAAATTTTACTAATTAGAAGATGAAAAAAATATGGTACCTCTCACTATCTTCAGACCCACAGAAACCTCTGTTGGAGATTCATTCACTATGTGGAGGAATTTTACTCTTAAGGATTGTGGTTAGAGCCGCATGTAATTTTAATTTTATGACTGATCTATAGTGACCTTTTGAGATAATGATTCTTTAATATATAAATGCATAGAAATATCCTGTAAGAAACTCTGAAAATGGTCATATCATACACAAATATTTCACATCTTCATGGGGATGAGACAATAATGCCGAATGTTCCTGATCTTTCTACAATGGTAGCAAGTCAGGGTTACCCTAATGGTTTCTAATGATGGTGAGGAGGGATATTGCTTCCAATAACCACCTACACTGCTCTTGTGATGATAATATCACTTCCTCTTCTTTCCTTATCCACCACTGAAGCTACTACTAGGTTGAAGAGAAGGGGTAAAATAACCAATATTGCATGTCGTATCCATTTCTTCCATAATATCTCTATCTACTATCTCCACATAGTTATAAAGCAATAACATGAATACCTAGGATATGATATTCATTCCCAAACCCTGCAGGTACTTTTGAGCTTTTAGATGATCATTCTTTACCACCTATATAAAAAAATGATCCGGATCCGAAAACCGATTGGTGCAATCCAATAACAAACAATGTCTTCATTGTAAAGAGATAAACCTAAGATACTTCAATATCATCATAGAATTTAGGTAGAAATGATAAAATAATAAGGTTTTTAAACCCTTCTAATCAAACCCCACATTCCGACCCACCTGTACTATAGGATCCCACCATCGCTTGTGGGTATCCTTAATCCAGAACATCATAAAATTAATCTTGATGGTCTCATGTGTATTTAATAAGTCAAATATATGATCAATATTTTATATCCATTCCTACATCTCTTAGGGATCATTCATACCCCTTAAGTAAGTGGGCCTTTCAAGTAAAAACTATTGAGATTGATCCATATCTCCTTAAAATCCTATTTTTACCACAAAACCTATGTTTTGGGATTGTGGTTGATTTTATACTATGGAATGAACTGCTCATGTGATAGCCTTTATAATATTCTTATTTAGAGGTGAATTCCCTTGAGGGGCATCCACTACACCCTCCCTGTGGAACCCATGGGAGATGTCTTAGTGGCATTCACTACACACACAAAATACAAGAAATGATCATAAAATAGGGAAATCTTAGTCAAACTAGAAAACCCTAAAATAAATTATAATTAGGATTAAGAAATAAACAAAGGAGACAAACATCTCAATATCCTATGGTAACTTGAGTCTCATCATGAAAAGATACAACCAAGCACTCATTGGAACCTGCCTATCAAGTTTTGAAAATTTTATTTTCAGTCTAACAAATTTCCCAATATAATATATCTTGTAGAAAAAAATGAACTTTGATTATAAATTTTTAATGAACAAACCTATGTTACCCTAAAAAATTATTACCCAAGACAATATTCTATATACTCGAAGGGAATTCCCAATACCCATGGGCTGATGAATAGTACTTGGGCATAAAAAAAACCCAAATGGAATGATTTCACCCAATGTGAATAAGATACATAGAATATATACAAGGTAAAAATAATAGTGAAATAAAAACTAGAAGAAATATATTACATAACTAAAATAAAATAGTGGTAGAAATAAAACTCAAAAAAATAGATAAAAACAATAATGTACCAACCTAATAAAACAAAAGGAAAACTAAAAAAGAAGATAACTATTCCTGTGATATGTGGAAATCTCCCACCATCTCACCACCAGCTACCCAAAACTAGCTAATAAAAACATCACCACCTCAATAAAACACCTTGGCTTTCCCTGCATGAAAAGACATAACCATGTCTACACACCACCCAAGGGGTGAGCAGGGTGTGATCCAAACAGGCTCAGTAGGATACCACCTTGGATTTACATATCAAGTCTCTTTATAAATAATCCCAACATTATCATTTTAAATAAAAAATGGCATGATAAGTAGTAAAAAAAATTTATATAAAATCATGGTAAATATTTCCCTTTTTCTACAATTTTAAAACAATCTGGGTAGTATATTTTCAAGTCATAATTTCCATAACAATTTATCAAAAAGAAAATCATGTATATCAAATAAAAAATAATACAAGACAAGAATAATGGTAAATAGGGTCAGGATCATAATAAGTTAGGCTACCAAAATACTCATACCACAACCAATGACTAGTGCGAACCCAATTAATTAGAACATAGGCTGAAGGATTAGAGGAACACCCCATGAGTGAACCCCCCAAATTTTTTAACAATAAGTTCCTCAAACAAAAGGCATGTGGAATAGAGGAAACCCCCATGAGTGAACCTCCCAATAATAAAATTGATGTTTTACCTAAGATAAACCTTCCACTTAAGTAACCAAGGCTTCCAATGTGTTGAATTTCTTGAATCATTTCAAAGGATTTCACATTTCAAAAACAATTCCAAAACCCTTTATTCCACAAAAACATTCTTCAAAACAAAATTTTGTAAACTATTGGAAATTCTTGGAAATTACCCATTTTACTTTACTCAAAAACAATATAAAAACCATATTTTACCATAGGTCCATTTATACCCACAAATAAATCATTCCAATTCACTTATAATTTTTTTTATAAAACTAGAGAAATAGGATTCATTCAAAGTAGGCTAGAGACAGAACAACATACCTCAAAATCAGGTTGAATACTACCCATAAAAGGATCCACCAACATCGAAAAGAAACTTGAGACAACAATGGAGTCCCTAAAAATGATTTTTTTAACTTAAAATCACATTCCAAAATAAAAAAGAGCCATTGTGGAGGTTAGATGACACTTACCTCAATAAACACACTCGCTTCACCATGACCAACATAATGGTCAGCCTTCAATAGAATACCAAAAAATGGATTTGGTTAAAAAATCACCAAAAGGTCAAAAAATCCATAAATTCAATGCAATGTTGCTATTGAAATAGAGAAATGAAGAAGAATAAAGTCCATTTACCAGAGAGAAGCGACATAACTGAGTTAGATATCGAATGTTGAATGAAGTGGTAAAAAATATAAAGAGGCACCCAAAATGGTCTTAGAACTACCTAGGGTTCAATAACTATGGATACACCATTAAATAGGAGAGGTATTCATGTGATTAGTAGATAAAAACTACTAGACTGAAGTAATTTATGTCCCCAACCATAAATTTATGATATAAAATCCCCATAAATAACATCTGACAAAAAATACGCTGCCCTAGGTTAAGATTATTTAGTGACTATTTTAAGATGAAAAATATATATTTATTCCATAAAATCATTTTACATAATAAAGGGTTTTACAACCTAATCCCCACAACATTTGCACCATAAGTTGAATTCTTACGATGTAAAAATATATTGCAAGTAGTGCCCAGTCTAGTCTCTAATAAAAACTCACAAAACTTATCAAAACCCGAAAAAATAATCTTAACCAGAAAATAGAATACATTAAAAATCCAGGATGTTACAAATAACATAATGATAAAAAAATTATATGTTTTCCAAATTAAATTAGTTATACAACAAATCTTGATAAACCCCTATAAGGGAAATGGGTTTGAATTTTTTTGTAAGGTATCACATAAGAATCCATTAAGAACTGAATCACATGATACCCAAGATTAAATCACCCAAAATAGATATATTATTATAAAATTTTTATGGTGAAATATAATTGATATAAAATATTCCAAGGATATTGGTTATCTAGAGAATGAATTTCAATTTGAAGAGAAAACAAGAAAAAAACTTTCTTCACTCATTGGTGACATTTTCTTAGAAACAAAGTTATAAGACACATTCAAAATAATTTTCATAGAGTGTGAAAAAATACTTATAAAATTTATTTTAAAATTAAGGGTTATAATAATGGATCCTTTAAAATATATAATGTTAAATAGAATAATTTTGGAGTGAAAGATACAAATCATATAAAAGTAAAAAGGATGACATTTTAAGCATTTATTAACTGTTTTATTGAAACCCATATTGATAAAGAACAATAAAATTTATTATTGAATAATGATAAATATAAATAAATTGTATAAATAAAATTATTCATATTTATATTTTCAAATAATAATTTTTTATTAAAAAATATAGACATGGAGAATAAATAATCAATTTAGAGAAAGATAATTATTCAAAATAGTGTCATATCTTTACCAAGTATAAAATAAAAAAATGAATAATATTTTGATATAAAACTATAATTCCTCTAGAATTAAAGAAAAAATTTCATATTAGATAAATTAAAGGGTATAATATATCATTATTATAAGAACAAAACCAAAGAAGGATGATTATGAATCAATAAAAAAATTTAATTAGAAATCCCATAACCTTAGATTCTAACTTGGTCGGATATGTTCTAACATTATATATAATCATTTGTTAATTTTTACTTATCTATATAAAAATATTATTCACATTTATTTTTCTAAATATCTTTCATTTATTATCCCTTATTACCCATTTTTAGTTAATCTTTGTTATAATTAATCATCAAATTTTAATTGTTCTATTCGTTTCATTCTTATTTTGATATAGCGATGTTGGTCCATTCTATTTATTCATGTTTTATTAAAATATAAAATGTTCTTGGGGATTATATATATATTTTTGATATTTTTAAAGAGTCTCATGGTCATTTTCTTGGAATTTATGGTGAAGGATTGAAAAAAATAATTAAAACTACTTGTTTTATGAATTTATATTGAATCCAAATAATTGATTTTTTATTTATAAATATACATTATATTAACATTATATAATTATGAAAAAAAATTAAAATTAATTATTATTAAAACATATTATGAGTATTTATGTTTTCTGAATCGTTAATATTGTTATTTTGATTACATCATTCATGCTGGTGGTAAAATTGACACAATAAAGAACACAATATAATAATTTAATGATTATGTATATGTTATTGTATTGAAATAATATCACTTTAATAAAATATTATTGATTTAATTTTTTTTAATGTGATATATTATAATGGATAATACATAGAAGAAGAAGATAATTAAAAATGATTAGGGAGAGGAAAATTATTTTTCTCTTCCCTTAGAGACACTCTTAGAAATAAAATATTTGGGAATCAATCTTATGACTAGAAGTTCCCATATATAAGAGAGGATTTTTATAGAGATAATTTTTAAAGGGATTTAAAAATAAAAATAACGATATTTTGGGATAATATGGGGATAGGAGGGGTCCTTTTATAGATGATAATGAGTAGAATTTTTACAATTACCAATTCCTTAATGTGTGAGGATGAAATTTTTCATGGAATGTTTATCCAAAATAGAAAAATAATAGATATGGTTCATTTATCCTCTCATAATCCTAATTTAAAAATATTTTTATATATATATTTTTAACATTACATAAATTAACCCATTCACCTCATTTTAACCATTATCAAGGCAACTTATTTTAACCCAAGAAATTATGTTCTTCCGAAAATAATGTAAATGATCTTAATATATAGTTTTGACATTATGATTACAAATAAGAAATACATGTTTTTATATTTATTTTATAAAAATAATTTATATCCAATTTAAAATAAAAAACAAAACTTATATAAATAATTGTTGCATAAATTATATTCACAGGAATAAAAATAAATTTATTATTATTTTTTACCGAGTAATAATTATGAAATGAATATTAATTTATTAGTTTATATATATATAAAATTAAATTATGGTCATTGTTCAGTTGTAGATAATTTTATTTATTATAATTAAACACAACATATAGAAAAATAATAAAAAACCATTGAAAATTTCCCTTAATATTAAATTATTTTATTCCAATTAATTTAATTTTTTTTGTATATTTACTAACCATTCATTTAATTTTATCAATAAATTTGAATTAAAATTAACCTTTTATTTTTAAGAATAAATTAATATTCATTACTTATAAGTAATACATTAAATAAAATAAAAAATGTATAGTTACATGCATAATAAAAAATATTGTTTATCATATTTACAATTACATGGTGATATCATCTTAACTTTAACTTACAAAATCCTCAAGACCTTCGTATAATACCTTTGGGATATATAAGTAATGAAAATTGTTACAGGTAGTGATTTGGTTAAAATGGATCTCATAGTGATTTCTAGGATCTTTAACTTATCCTATAGATGATTCTGATCAAGTCATAATTGTTGAAGTTCGGTTTGGGATTGATCAAAGGAAACCCCTAGGGATTGTACCTTCTTCCTAAAATCAGATAAATGAGTGTCATTTGTAAAAATTTTACTACTTGATGTAATGAATTTTTTATATAGAAATTAAATAATATGATTACTTCTATTTATACCCAAAATATCAATGATGATATAGTTATGGTTACTTACTTATATTAATTAAGTATCTAATATTGTATAATTGTATAGTAATAAATAAATCTTACAATGTTTACTCATATACCCATATAAAAGTATTTTTCTAACAACCATATGTGAAACATAAAAATATATTCCCAATAGTCATATCTTTCTAATGACCATACATGTACCACAACCATATAATAGAAACATTTCATTCGTATCTATTTCTTTACATACTTATCTATAATCATTCACTATATTCCCACATTTATTTTCTCAATATGTTTATTATAATTCTAACTTGTTTATTTTATCTATAGTTATCATTGGTGGTATAATTTTCATGGAAGATTTTGATGATAAAAATTTCAACCTTGTTGTATTTTTATTTAGTTTTGGTTTCATTTCTTTTATTATTTTTCTTAATATCTTCCATTTAGTTATGTTAGTAATTTATTTTAAATTATAATTTTCAACCATAATGAAATAATTTATTATTAATTTTAGTTTTATTATGAATATAATACAAGTTATAAAAAAAAATATGATTCATATTAGAGGGAATTTATACTTGAAACATAGTGTGTTGCATTTTTTATTAGACAATATGAAAGTGACGATTTTTTTTAGGGTTTTAGAAAAAAGTATTTTCATTTGGGTGTTAAGAAAATTGGTAATTTCTATTGGACAATGAAAATAAGGAATTATCATTAAAATATAGAGAATAAATAATTTTTAGAAGATGAATTTCATAGAGAAAATATGAATTGTGACTTTTTTAAAGTCGTTCAATGGTTTGTAATTTTTTGAATTTCACGGAACATTAAAAAAAATTTATGCATTTTTTTACTTTAAAATTATTGGAATATATAAAATTTCTTGGTTTTAAAATGTTTTATATTATTATTATTATTTAAATTTTCATATTTAATTTTATCATGAATATAAATGAATTTTCATAACTGGGAAAATCATGTTTAATTTACATTGACCACCTACTTGTACACTTTAGTGGACACATATATATATGATTCTTCATGATATATCTATGAACAGAAATATATTATTCATATACAAAGAGATATTCATAAAAATTAGAGATATGATAAAGGAGTTGGTAATTCATTATTTTATATCTATATTTTATATTAGTATGTATCTCATTTAGTTCACTTTTAATATTGGATTACTGCAAAAAAAATGGTTTCCACAATAGTGTTTTTTGAATGATTTTTAATTAAAATAATTTTGACATTCACATGATTTATTTTGTGATATATTGTTAAGGTAATATGATTCCCTAAATGGTTTTTTATCACTTGACACTTTTCAGTAGCCTCTGGTGATTAATGGATTTTCTCAGGCTACATGGAATCCCAACTTAGACCATAGGATTAATTATCATAGGATAAGGTTTTAAAAATACTACTATAAAAAACAAATCATAAAATTATATTTGATACATTTTAATGGGTCTTGGTCTAACTAAAATTCAAAGAATTTTTTTTTGAGATATTACTATGTATTGATGATATATTTTGTCTTGCATGGCATGTCTAGCATAATATAAACCATGTTTAGAAAATATTTTTCCTCAATGCATTAAATTAAATATATGAAAGGTTATATAGTATCAAAAGTATGTTTAGTACAATTTTTTTTTAAATTTTCTAGTTATGATATCCCCCAAAACCAAATATTCTCAAATGAGTTTATATTTATCTAAAAAAAACATTTATGTAATGATGACCATAACACTTTAAATTAAATTAAATAGATCACTTTAGTAAGTCCATATCTTTTTATTTTCTTATTTATAAATTTATTTCAATTTCAATGAATGGAATAACTAATAATGATAAATATTTTATAATAGTAAAGCAATTATTGTTTCATATCATTAACAACGATGAAAAATTGAAATTCACCTACTAAGTATAAAAAATATTTAATACCATGTGTAATTTTTTAATATAAAATATCTAATAATAAAATGTAACTAATTTTCCATAAAATTACTCCTCTTAGTGTAAATAATTTCTTAGAAACTATATCATATGTTTCTTATTTCATCATTAAAAATATCTGTCAAGTCAATGATTAGTGACTCTAACAAAGCATCAATAATCATTTTAGGATAATTTGGTATTATGGGGATAAAATGAAGGTATTATTACTTAATTATAATTAAATAAAGTAAGTTATATAGATTTTTGAATATAAGTCACAATGAGTAAAAACCACCTTAAGCATTATAAATAAAAATCAATTCATTTAAAATCCTAAAAAATTATTATAAAATTTTAAATTAATTGAATAATTCGACTAATAAAATAATTTATAAGAGTTATCATCATAATGATGGTTTTACTCAAAAAAATTTAAAATAATGAATTGATTCAATTTAGTCATTAATTTTGTGTTTATAATTATATATAAATAATGTATACTCAGTCAAATAAGAAACTACCTATGTTGTTTTATTAAAATAAGTCATATTTTCCAATTTTATTTCTTGGCTCCCTAATTATCAACATTTTTTTCCATTTTAATATATATTTATAATCACTATAATATAAGATAAAATTATTTGATCATGTATATATTTTTAATATATGGGACCAGTAATATTCATTACCACCATTTTTTAATAGTAATTTTCTAGAAAATTATCTTAGAACATACCGAACCTAGCTTACTTTAATAATAACTGATTCAAGTTACTATATAGACTCAGAAATGTATCCCCATAAGGTAAAGTAATTTGTATAGTAGTGAGGGTCTATAAAATAAAATTTTGGAGACTATTACCTCGATATCACAAATATAAATAATAATGAAATAACTAAAAATATGCACACATAATAAAATAAGATTACAAAATAGATTTTACTGCTCTAAGATAACTATTATCAAAATAAAATCCTACCCATGTTGTATAAAAATGTATCATATAGGATATACATCACATATATCATATAATACCTTGGAAAATATTTTACCATATCATTGAATATTTCAAGTGTTAGATTCATTAAGAGGATATTCAATAAAGGTTAATTGGATTTGAAGCTGAAATTTTAGTTAGAGGTACGTATTGAGGCATAGCTTGTTGCACATAATCATAGAGAGTTTCCCAAATGAGATAGTTTTTCTATATTATGGTTCATTGAGATTCAGGGGATGAGCAATGAGATTTCAAAGCCACCCAATCCTAGAGTGGATGGGTTTTTTCAATATGATGGGTGTTAGTTGTGGCATGAACGTACTTGGGTTATTATTACATAGAGGGTCCCTAGGTTAATCATATATGAGGGAAATTGGTTTAATCTTATATATGATAGGTTGTGACAAGTATTGATATATTTTAGTGTGGTTGGTCTTGATATTTTTTAGGATTATTCTTACTAAAGTTAGTTGTCACATGAAACCTATTGAGTAAATTTTACATGAGGGATATTATGGTGTAATTATTCTCACTACCTTATGTAATTCTAGGTGGTTAATTTTTTAGATTCTATATATCTTAGACTAATTATAGAATAATACCTTTCATCATGTAATGATTTTTTTGGGATGTATCAGGTTTAAAGGAAAAAGTCCATGGATCACCATGAATTTTTCAAGAGTTCAAGTGTGATGCTGAGATCACCAAGGATACACCATGATCTTCTTTAAATATATTGATTTAAAGTGGACTAAACTCCTGGATTTAGGGGATATCACACCATATTTTTCTGATTGGGTATGTTCTATGGAATGGATATCCTTCTCATATCGTGATTTCTATTTCTTAAATTTTATTATAAATTTGAAATCCTATTTGGATTTCCTTCCAATTAAATTAGTTTCCTTTGATCCCTAGGTGATCATTGGGGTTTCCTTAGAGATAATTGAGAATCCTTTGGTGGATTTTGTCCCTCAGCCTCTAACGGTCAATATCCTTGGGATCAAATACGATTCCCTATTCCCCTTTTCTTCATTATATATGGTTATTTCATCTTTTTTTAGTAAATAAAAATAATATTTATTTGTTTTGGGGGATGTTTGTATTGTAATGTAAATCCAGTTTTAGTTCACCAAACTTAGTTCGCCGAATTCTATGCACCACAAAAAGGATCATCATGATGTGAAAACAGAAGCAGTAGAACCTTTCTAAGAGATAGTGGATTGATCATTGAGATCATCTTATAGAACAATGAAGGATCAGAAGTATGGTGAATAGAAATTACTAAAAAGAGTAATTGGAGTTTTTTCTATCGAGAAATCCATTAAATATCAATCATTACTAGATATCATAAATCACCTTTACAAACATATTTTTCTTTATAAATGCAGGAAGTTGGTTTAAATAGGATGACTAGTTTAGTATTCCAATAAAAGTGGATTTGTGACTATGTTAATAGTACATAAACCAGAATGTTCATAGTGAATCAGAATCAAAATAATGATTTTGAGCTATTTTTTATAAGATAATTATGGAGTTATAATCCTTTACAATTAATCCTTATTAAAATATTTTTTAGTTGAAATAATAATTTTATTATACATATGGTGATAATAAATGAAGTATTGTTTCCCCTATAGATGTAATAAAAACCATATAAATCTATTTTTTCTTCCATTGGTCTTAATTTCATTTGTATTCTTGTGAGTTTTTCATGAATGTGTGTTATGGTTGAATTTGTACAATGAGTTGGGTGTGGAGACTTAGTATCATCTATTACACTTAGTTTAGGGGGTTTATTTGGATATCCTAGTTCTACTGTGCATTTCCCTATGGTCAAGTTATAATAATTGGAATAAGTGGATAGGTGATTCCCATCATGTTGCATCAAATATTGCACTATAGTTCTTTATCAACAATCAGAGGAAGATTAAGTTTCACTAACTATTTATTTTCCACTATTTCATTTTTAGTGGTATTTTACTATCAGTGGAATGTATGGTGTCAGATGAATATAAGTACCAGGCTAATAATTTTAGTGCAATGGGAATGATGGATGGAGGAAAAATGGAATAATACTTAGGAGATCTCAACGGCCATCTCTTCGTGATCTCTAGGGTTTACATACAACGCTTGTGATGATCACATTGTCTCGATATAGATCTGGTTTGTCATGGCTGGCTTCGATCCAGGATGAGAACGAGCCTTCAAATCTCAAGTTAACACGACAACAAATGCGGGAAACCTTATTGCGGATAGGCCGCAAGGAATCTCCTTCCTTGAATCCCTTAAGGGTTCGGACTTCTGCAAAGCTCCCTCGACATCTCCGTGTAAAATACTTGAAGATGGATCTTTCTATTGAAGCAGATCCAGAAGCTCTCCAACTACGCTTGAATATGTGTAAGTTCTCTGTAATGGGCCACATTTCTTATATTCGAGGAGACAAACCCTGGCCGGCTTCTGAGCTTAAGACTAGAATTTCACAGGTCTGGGGATTCTATGGTTGTAAAATCGTTCCATTAGGCCATGGATATTTTCACATGCTGTTTAAATCTCCGGATGAGCTTGATCGTGTATGGAAACAAGGCAATTTGTAGCTCAAACCTGGGGTTCTTAGAATCTCTCAGTGGAATCTCACCTTTAACCCCTTTACTTTTTGAAATAACATGGCGCAAATTTGGGTTCGACTGCATGGGTTGAGTTGGTTTTTTTGGCACCCCAAAATTCTTATTGACATTGTCTCGTGTCTTGGTACTCCCCTCAAAATTGACCAGCGCACTTTAAATGCGGAGCTGGGATTATATGCGCATGTCATGGTCGAAGTCGATCTTGATTCAAAACTTCTAGAGGCTATCCATTTCAGTGCTAAGGACTACAAAACAGAGGTGCAGTTTGAGTTTGAATGCAAGCCACCCTTTTGTGAGCTCTGCAAAATTGTTGGTCACTCACTACTGAATTGCAGAGTCATGAAGCACCAAGCTTCGCACACAAAGGGGGATGGATAGACAAAAATAAGAAGAGGTAAGAAGGAAAAAATTCCTGCCACTGAGAAACCTGAACCCCCCAAGGAGAAATATGAGGTTTGGGTTAAAAAGACAACTATATTGGGAGAATCATTAGGTTCCACATGGGAAGAGATGGTAGAGGAAGAAGATCCCTCCTGCATTCCTAAGGGTTCTGAAAATCTGGACATGGATGTTGTTTTTATTTCTGAGCCATCCCTTCCTGGAACTGCAGAGCCTCCCAGGGATGGTGATTCTTACAAGCTACACTCTTCCAACATTTCACCCCCTGTCCTGAAGAAGGATCCTACTGTTTCCTCCAAAATGCCAGGGCTCTCCCCAGAAGCCAGTCCTCTTTCTGGTTTGGCCTTATCACCTGGGAAGTGCAGCAGTGGTGTGAGCTCCACTGCTCTGACTCAGCCCACTGAATCGGCCGGATTTCTGCCTTCTCTTCCAGCACTTGCAATCATCACTGGCTCGACTCTTCCCGCTAAATCTGTACATCACCATGTGAATCATGCATTGCTCCATTCAGATGATCCTCCCTCGATGATAATGGACTTGCTACCTCCTATTTCATACTCTTCACCACATGTGATCCCACAAGATGGTGATGCCATCGTCATTTCTTCACAGAAGGTCGATGCCTCCCCATTGGATTCACAAAATGAGGTCACATAGGCCCCAAGAAATGACAACCTTGGGACTTCACTGGATGGCGATTCAGGTAAGGGACTCAAACATAATTTTTCTGATGAGCCTGCTGCAACTTCTCTCTTGTAGCCAGTTCCTGCAAACTCACAGGGGGTCAACACGTTAACAGTTTTAAGGGGATTCTCTTCAGACACTCCTTTAAATTCCACTTCTTCTGAGCCAAATCATAATAATCTTAAGGCGGTTACTGCTAATAATTCTTCAAATTTACCTGTGAGTAAGCAGGATAAATTACCCAATATAATTTCCACTAAGAACACCAGAAAATCAACAAGGAACAAAGGCTTGGGTGATTAAAAAAAAGGGGGTACTTACCCCAAATCCAGGTTACAATGAATTTTCTATTTTGGAATTGTCAGGGTATTGGAAACCATGACACATTACTATGCTTAAAAGTTTTCTTTTGACTCATAGGACAAACTTCTTTGCCATTGCTGAGCCTAAAATAGACTTTTCTATAAAATCCAGGCATCTTTGTTCTTATGGTTATAACTTCTTAGGAGATTGTAAAGATGGTATGGCTATTGATTCCCTTTGGGTTTTTTATCACGATTCTTTGGAAAATTTCAACATCTTTAGAAATTCTATACAAAGTTTTACTTGTGACTTATATCTAGATAGCATACATATTTTTTGTACCTTGATTTATGATAAGAATAGGTATCAGGAAAGACGACTGCTTTGGCAGCATCTCTTTGATTTAGCTAATAGCATTCATGATCCCTAGTTTGTAGTTGGTGATTTTAATGCAATCCTTTATTCCTCTGAGAAAATTGGACCAACTAACTCATCCATCTCCTCTCTAGAATTTAGAGATTCCATATATGATTGTAATCTCATTGAAATTAACCTCACCGGTGCTAAGTATACATGGTATAGAAGACACTATAACCAGGTTGTAGCTAGTAATCTTGATAGGGCTTTCACAAACATGACTGCCCTGAACAGTTGGGACACTATTTCAAGCATCACTTTACCTAAAATCAACTCAGACCACCATCCCATCCTCATTAGTCTTTTTTCTAAAAATCTCAAAGCCAACCGACCATTCAGATTCAATAATGCTTGGTCCTTTGATCAAGATTGTATAAACATTTTCAAAAATTTCTAGAATTCTATGAACCATCATAGTGATGCTTTTTCCTATGTCACCAAGTTAAAACATCTCAAACATTACCTTAAGGGTTGGTGTATATTGAAATCAAATCAGTTGGATTTAGAAATTTCTACTCTAGAGAATGAACTTAGCCAAATACAAAATAACTCCACTTGCTCTGATTTTTCTTTGGATGCTCATCCTGAAATAAATACCACGACAAAACTTAATTCTATTCTTCTCCTGAAAGACAACTTGCGTAAGAAAATATTTAAAACAAAATGGCTTTCGGATGGAGATATAAATACCAAGTTTTACAATTACCTTCAAAGAATTAGAAAATTTAACAGATCTCTCTCTCCTTAGGGAGGGAGATGACTTGCTTGATACTAAGGAGGATATTTCAAGTCATGTTGTCTCATACTTTGAAAATATCTTCAATGGTCCAAAAGTCAACAAGGCTTTTCTTCCTGATGTAATTCCAGTCATGGTTAATGAGGACGAAAATGCTTATCTCTTAAGCATCCCTCTTGATCAAGAAATCAAAGATACTGTTTTCAGTCTTAAACTTGACAACGCCTCGGGGCCGGATGGTTTCATTACTTTTTTCTTCCAATGCCATTGGGAGGTCATCCACTATGACGTCTGCAATCTTATCAAATCATTCTTTTCTAATGGTGTTCTACCTCAAGGTATAAATGCTAAATTACTCACTCTAATCCCTAAAGTGGAAAATTCCTCTGAGATTCATCTCTTTAGTCCTATAGCTCTTATCAATACTCTTTACAAAATCATCACTAAGATTCTTGCTATTAGACTTGCTACTTTATGTAACAAAATTGTCTCTTGGATTCAATTCGGTTTCATTAAAAGCAGGTTTATTCAAGAGTGCATCTACCTTGCCTCAAAGTGTACTAACACTCTAAAAAAAACCAATAGAGGAGGAAATATTTCCATCAAGCTCGATATTAGGAAAGCTTTTGACACCATTGACTGGAGTTTTATTTACAAGGTCCTTCAGTCCTATGGTTTTAATGACAATTTCATCCATAGAATCAACACCTTGTTTGAGTCTGCCTCTATCTCCATCCTTATCAATGGGCCCCCCTAAGGGTTATTTTAAATGCACCAAGGGTGTTCTCCAAGGAGATCCCCTTTCTTCTATCCAATTTTCTATTACAGAATATTACTTAAAAATATTACTCACTCGCCTCGTTGGCCAAAACAAACTTAAACCCATTCAGGCTGCCAGAAATTTTAAATGTCCCCACTCATCTCTTCTTTGATAATGAAATCATTTTGTTCTTACAAGGATATCAAAGGAACATTCAAAATTTAAAAACTGCTTTGTCCCATTATGAAGAAATCTCTGGTCAAGCCATTAGCTGGAACAAATCTTTCGTCTTCTTTGGAAAAAATTTCCCTCCCTCTTGAAATAATAATACCATCAATAGCTTAAGTATCAAAGAAGGTTCTTTCCCCTTTACCTACCTTGGGGTGCCCATTTTCTAGGGAAGTCCCAAATATAGCTACTTCTCCAACGTGGTGTATTAGGTCATCAATAAAATATCTTCCTGGAAGGGTAAATCTCTCTCTCTGGCTGGCAGAATCTGTCTTGTGAAATATACCATTATCTCTAAGATGGTTTACTCTCTGACGATTTACAAATGGCCCAAAAGTATTATTAAAAAAATTAATGTTTACATAATTTTTTTTTGGTCTAGTAGTATCCTGGAAAGAAATATTGTCACCATCCCTTGGACTACTTGCTGCAAACCTTTAGAGAGGGGTGGGCTTGGTATAAAAAATCTAAAGTTTTTCAGTGATGCCCTTCAGGATAGACTCACATAAAATTTGATTCACAACAATTCTGAATCATTGGCTTTTCTTAAAAATCTTTTCCTCACAAAGTTAAAAAAGGGAAACTTGAACTACATTCACTCCTCGCTCTGGCCAGCCATCAGGCAGTCTTTTTCCAACATCATGACTAACTCTAGATGGATGGTCAGTACTGACTCCACCATGAATTTTTGGTTGGGCAATTGGACTGGAACCCCCCTCATCTCTCTGATTCCTCCTGACTCTATACCTGAAAATACTAAATTCACTATCAAGGATATCATTAATTCAAGTTATGATAGCTTTCCGGAGAACATCAACCTGATTATAAACAACTACTCTTTTTCTAACTCTGATGACTTTCTCATTTGGGAACCCGCTCATAATGGGCTCCTTGATTCCAAACATTTCTATAACCATACTTTTTCCAACTCTGAGATTAATTTTTGTTGGTTGAAATATTTTGATAAACCTTGGATTAATCCTTCTAGATTTACTCTTGTTTGGCGTATTTCCCAAAATCGTGATCCCACAGAGGCCTGTCTTCAAGATTTTGGGATCCAAATTTTCTCCAAATGTCAATTATGTTATCAACATAGAGAAGATACTAACCATTTATTTTTTTCTTGTGATACTACTACTGCTTTTTGGAATTTTATTACTGACATCTTTGATTGTAGATTGATATTTCTTAATACTATCAACAATCAATTAAAGTGCTATGTGGACCTCGAAAACTCGCAACAAATCAAAAACCTTTTCTTAGCTACTGTTTCTGAGCTACTGCATGTGATCTGGTATGGCAGAAATGATATTATTCACAATAATCACTCAATCAATCTTAATGCAGGTCTAATCTAGATTCTCATTGCGATTAGAGATGCATCGCCTCTTCATAAAGCATTCTGTGACAACACCGTTAGAGATTTCATGATTCTTTGTCGGATTTAGATTGATGGTATCCAAAGATAGCCGAGGAACACTTTTGAGGTGTTTTGGTAGGTCCTGATCCCAGGGTGGATCAAAGTGAACGTTGATGGTGCCTCTAAAGGCAATCCGGGACCTGTGGGCTGTGGTGCCATTTTCAGATATTTCCTTGGTCAGTTTCATGGTTGCTTTTATGGTAGCTATGGCATTGCCTCATCTCTGGAAGAAGAAATGATGGGAGTGATCCATGCTCTTGACTTTGTCAAACAGAAGGGCTGGAACAATATTTGGATTGAAAGTGACTTGACCACTATTTTCCATGCCATCTGGAATGGTACAGTTCATCTTTCCTTCCCACTTACTACTCACTAGATGAGATGCCTTGCATCTCTTCTGGATATCAACTACATTGTCCCTCATGCCTTCCGGGAAACCAACATGGTTGCTGATGGGCTCACCAAAAAAGGGATAAATCAGAGCATTACTTGGCGAGATGATTTACCTGATTACTTGCTTCCTTTATTTTATAAATATTGTAATAAAATTCCATCTTTTAGACTCATGTAATTTGATTCTTTTTTATTATTCAATAAATTGTGCCTTGGTCTTTGACTGAGGCACCACCTTTGATAAAAAAAAGTTTAGTGCAATGTATTTTTTATTCTAATTAATTGATATGGAAGATCATTTTATTCAAAAGGACTTGGATATTCCTTTAACTAGATCGTTTCTTGGGAAAATAGAAAAGGGGGAATGGGAATGGCTGGATAAGAAGGATCTTTTATTGTTCCAGATGTTAATGTAAAGGAATATTTCCATTAATATTCATGAAGTAAAGATGTTTTTGGAGCTTATAAAAGCCATGGTAGATATGTAATAAAAATTTATGGCACTTAATAATGTTTTTATGATATGGTTGTTGTTCAACATGATATTATTGAAAGGAATATTGACAAAACATGTGAATGATTTAGATATAATCCAATAGGATATCTAATCAATGAATGTAAAATTCAAGGATGTTGTATGGGTACAACTTCTTTTATCATCTCTTATAGAGAGCTATATATGAAGGTGAATTCTATAAGCAACTCTTGTGAAAATATAAATTTTGTATATGAGGATGTATGGGATTTAATTCTCAATAAAAAAGGAAACATATGAGTATGATTACCCCATAAGAGATATTAAAATAAATAATCAGAAGATATATCTTAAGAAAGAAACCAAAGCAATTTAGTTGGTGTGGGTCCCTTTTGTTTGATTTGTGTAATGAAAGGACATATTGAAAAGAATTTAAAAATTCACAAGGTACACTTTGTAAGGGTATCGACTTCCAAAAGATCAAATCCCTTACATAATATTGAAAAGGAAACATAATTTTTCTTAGTGTTAACATTGGTGGTTGACTCAAGAGCTTCATTCCATTCAATAATATCTCATGAATGCATGTTTAATCATTTATCCAAAGTTTTTGGAAAATTTAATCTAATGGTTGGTGAAGCATTAGATGTTGTTGAAAAGTGTGATGTAAATATTCAATGGAATAATAGTGGGGTTTTTTACTCAAAGGAGTTAGACATATTACATGATAATGGAAGAACTTCATTTCCATAGAAAAAAAATAATGGGGAAGGCTATGTAATTATGTTTTAAAATGAAGTCTAGAAAGTGACTCTAGAATCAATGGTGGTTGCACAATTAGTAAAGGATGGGACACTCTATTTGACCAAGATATCAAATGGATTTGTAATGGTTAGAATAAAATTATCAAAATTTCCAAATTTTTTCCATTATATGATCAATCATCTCAATAATAGGAATATAAATATTCTAACAATTAACAAAATAATGAATATTTTTTACACGAATATTAGAAGGTGATGAAGTTTTGTGCTGGGGAAATAGAGATGTGTTATGATTTTTCAATTAGGTTGGTTAGTAATGGAAATGTTTATTGTTTCACTGTAGATTGATTAATATGGTAATTGTATACAAGATATGTGTTTTTATTTGATACTTCGATCAGTCTTGTGTGTGAGTATTATACCCTATTTTTTTTTTATTTTCTACACACCACCACTCAAGTTGGGAAACATGACTAATTCCCCTATAAGGGCATGTGTTCTAAATGTTTTTACTAATATCTAGGTTTTAAATAGAATAGATGACTAAATTTCTCCTCCTCCTCACTATCCCTCTAGACATAGTAGGAACTATATGGTTCTTACTATTAGGTATATATATTGGATGTAATGGCTAGTAGTTATAGAGTATATATTTGATGACATGTTTATGTGGTTGTAGTGTAGATGCATGGTGGGTATTGTGTATGGTAGGAGGGATACAAGATGATTTAATACTTGTTCACAATATCCTATTATGACGAGGAAGTAATGTGTGGTAGTGATCATTCTTCGATGTGTGGTATTTTAGTTGTCATATATAGATTTTTGGTTGTGGGCCTACTAAAGATATAGTAGCACAATACATTATTGTTTGGGAACTGAGTACCACTAGATCAACGGGGAAGTGGTTGGGGGGTACCATCCTAATATATATTCCTTTTTTAGTATGTTACTATACATGAAAATGATGTTGTATGAGCGAGGCTTTGTGATTTTAAGTTATATTTTACAAGGAACAGATTCTTGATGAAGGTTATGGGGTGTAATGAAAGTAGTCAGTACCATGCCCAACATTGGTTTTTCATCAGTTTACTTGGATTTCCTCTTAGAGTTGGATGAAAAGAAACCACAAAATCTATGACACGTGATCATTCATATAAAATTTATAATTAATTTATAAATAAGAATTGAATCCTATCTTTAAATTCTTTCTTCATTGATGTTGTTAAATAATTAAACATTTTTCAATTATAACATCCTTTTTTTGAGAGGATCTAAGGTATAATCCCTATATTTATGTCCAAACATTCTCTATGAACCTTGGATAATCATGGATGGATCTCAAAGTGCTAGGGTGTAAGACCTGATCACCTTTTCTTTTTTCCCTTTGATCATAACTCAAATTATTTTAAACTAAATGTAATTTATCTTCTTCTCTTTGTCTTGAGAGGGTGGAGGACGATAACTGACTATTTGTTCCTTAGAGAATTCTAGAGTTTCTCTCTATATTTTAGATAATTCTATCAAGAGATATCCTTGCGCATAATGATTCATACTCATGAAAAATAATATAATTGGGTATATATATTTAGGGTTAAAAAAGTTAATAGAATAACGACGGTTCATCTATTTGAAAAATATAAATAAATCTGATGTAAAATAATAATAATAATAATAATAATAATAATAATAATTCCTTGAAAAGTGATAAAACTCATGGGTAATTTAAATATCGTTACATAAATAAATAAATTAATATTTATATAAATTATTCTTAAATATATCATTTCCATCAAGGCCGTAACTCAACCTACCAATACTTATTGACATTTGTTGCTCCAAGAATAAAAAATATTTTTTTACCAAAGAAATAATATTCATCTATTAAAAAAATATTATATTTACTAAACATAAGGATAAATATTTATTTTCTATTCACATAATTAAATAAATAAACAATCTTTGAATAATAAGAGTAAACAATAAATTTTTTATTTTATAAAATTCTAAATAAAATTTATTTAATATCCAACTCACATAAATATTCTTTTAAATAACTAGTGATTTAATCTATATGACCAGCATTACTAAAAAAAATTATTCCTCAGAACTAGAGAATAATATTAATTCTAATACAAAATTTAAATATAATTTAATTTAGCTTCATAAAAAACCTAGTGTTCCCCCATCTAGGATTATTTTTTAGTATCATTGGGATAAATAGCCTAATTTCCAAGATCAGTATCTAAAAATGAAGAAAGGTACCCATAAAGAAAGAAGATTATGTTGTGATTAAAAAAACTTCTATAAAAAATCATTATGTAATATAGTATAATTTTCTCAATATTTCATCAAGAAAGTTTCATACACATGTCATCATCATATATGCTTGATATATCCTTATTTGACTATATATAATTTACTCATAGATAAACCACAATGGACAGGGACATAATCATACAAACTTATTTCAATCAAATGACTTGTTATATTATCTTCTAATAAATTGGAAGGTAAAAATCCTATCATGACATATTGATTAATTCCATATCACTTGAGACTCACCCAAAATACCCTACCTGGAATCAAAAATATAACATCATGGTTTTCATTTATTCATAAAATATCATGACCAATGATATGTATTAATAATATATTAAGTCCAAGGATCATTACACATGTTCGTAGATAGGAATATCTAATGAAATTCAAAAAATTTGGAATTAATATTAGAAAATTCGTTCTTATAACCTCCTCTCTTGGAGATTACAAGTGGGAACATCATGAGAAAAAGCCTCAATGCATTATAATCCTCCAACAATGAACAATTTTCATCATCTTTGTCCCACAATAATATATCATTTGACCATATAACTTATGTTAAAGAATACTATATTAGCACTTAAAATGTCTCGTCATAGTATAGAACTACTATGTACTTTCGATGATAAAATCTCTCAAAGGTTAATATAATATTAATGTAATTCATAATAATACACATGATATCATAATATTTTTATTAAATTTTTGTATCTTAATGTATACATAATCAAAGGTGAAAAATAGTTTTTAGGGGTCCAACTCCAATAGACTCCCACTTACACCAAATTCAACAAAAAACTAACTAGTTATTTTAGACATGTTAAAAAAGATTCTATTGAGTATGGCTATAACAACTAGTCCTACCACACATTATATGACTTGAATTGGACTTTCCATATTCCACTCTATAAAATCAACTTAATGTAACATTACTCCATTGAGAAAATCCCTCATGCAGTGATATCACTGATTATTCGTCTTTTTCCTCTATCATAAACTTGATAACTAGAAAAATACCAAAGTGATTGTTTATCATAATAATTTTGAAACATTATTATCCTATTATACTATAGTATTAGAACAAATCAATTTGAAACCTGCATCTTATTCAACATCTTAAACCACAACATAATTAATCTCTATAGATATGGAAACCACCTATTGTAATAAGTTTATCATATTTATTAACATAGACTCAGTACGATACTAGATCAAATTAATTTTTAGAAAAGACTAGTTAGGTATCCCAAAAATCAACTAGTATTCCCATTTATATAATTACCAAGAACACATCTATCTCAACATTCTCACATACTATCATATTTTGTGTAGAATTAATTATCCCCATAGATCTATGATTATAAATATTTCCCTCTAGGCCAATGATTTTTTACTTTAGTCATTATTGGAGAAATTCATCCATTAGTATTAATTAATTGTAAAAATAATCACTTGTTTTCCATATGTCATCAATTTATTTGTTTAGAAAACTATCGAGCTCCCACCAAACTTATGTAAACACATATAAATAATTTATTCAAAATGAATAGAGAATTATTATTCTTCTGTTTATCTCCACAAATTGATATTTATTAACATTATATATCATTATTATTTATTAGTATCACCAACCCTTTTTGTTGTGTTGTAGAGTCATATTCCATAGGATCTCCATTATGGTAATTGATCATGACATTGAAACATGATCATATTTGAATTTAAGACAATTAAAATTCCTATAGATTTTATCATAATGATTCATGTTTAGGTTTTTCATAGATAATTTAAACTAATGTCTTAATTATTTCAAAATTCAATTGTGATTTATTAGTACAAGATATTTTATGAACCAACCAAGATTTCCCAACTATTTGTAAGATGAAATAATCCATTCATGGACCAAAAAATATTCCTAATCCCCATAGACTAGAAAAAAGTGCTTGGGAATAAAGAACCACCTTTGGGAACAATTTTTACACAATAGAACCTAAACTGAATAACCTTAATAAAGGATATGTTGGTATGCCAATATAAGTCCAAAATGGGAAAGATATGAAATAAAAACAAAATAGGTGTCTAAAGAACCAAAACAAAAAACCAAAGCACAAGTAAAACATAATCCCATATCCATGTGATGTATAGTCACCTCTATAATCCCATTCCCTACTAATGAACAAACCCACTACAACCTTGTGATTCTTTTACTTTACTTGTGTTAAAGAAAACAAAATCTACATACACCCAAAGGTGTATGTTGAGTGTGAGGAAAACAATCCCAGTAAGATCCTATCATGTGTTTCATAATAATACATTATAAAATAAACCAATTATGCTCAAGTAAACAATGATAAAGAATGATATATGATTTATATAGTTTAATATGAAACATAGAATCACCCATTTTCATAGTTTATAAAAACACACCAATAAGCCCATTTTTCAAAGAATTTACAAAACATCCCAATAATTCAATAATAATATAACCAACATGGAAATATATCCCTTGAGTCACATTATTTTCAGGTTAGTGAGGATCCTCATATAATTTTATGTTATTGGAAGGCCACCTAGTGTGCACATTACCCTAACAGAACATGTCTAAGGGATGAGTTCAATCCTAGGAGTGACTACTTACCACAAATTAGTCTACTCACTACACATATTACCATACCAGAATAGGTATAGGGGTTAAGAGTTCATCTTAAATGATGAAAACCTACCTCATCATTTATCGCAACTAGGTTTACCATATCAAAATCATTCAAAGTTAATTTAATTTTTAAAACCATATAAAACATGATTTAAACCATTTCTATTAACAACATCAGGAGAGAAATAATTTTTCATAGAAAATTACCAAAAACAATATATTTCAAAAGTCATGTCTTTAAAACCATTTCAAAATACAATTCCAAGATAAATCTATAAACCATGTTTTCCAACCATTTTAGAAACCAAATTCAAGGAGTGAGAAAACATGGTTTATTGAAAAAATCCAATTCATAAAACCACATTTCTTGAAACTCATGGAAAAAACCCTTGCATGTAAACCACATGACAAGATGAAACAAGGATCCTAGAAATCGAGAAAGGAACCTAAACTAAGAATTCCCAACCAATAATCTCCAAATTACCAATTTCTAGAGTAAAAGAAATGGGAGAAACACTTACCATGAAGATTTCTGAAGAACATACAAGGATAATTATATATACAGATAATAACTCCCAATTATAGAACATATCAATAACAAACCCAATTAGATCACGGAAAATTTTTTACATCAAGCATCAACATACTCAATTTAATTTTATGTTTACTTTAATAAGGGAAGATCTAAAAGATCACTGAAAAACATAAAATAAAGAGAACACACCTTTAAAAAACTATATCTAATACCCAAGGATCCATCAAAATAGATCACTCACAATCAAGGAATCTCTAAAATCTTCATGAGGAGTCTCCTAGGTTAATTACTAATTTCATTGGATGAAAAGTGAGGTTAATTGAATATATTTTGGGTGTTAAATTTTTAATTCATATTAATTAAATAATGTTTCATGGTTTGGTCACACAGTTTGGAAAACCATATGCTAAACCTACTCCCCTTTCTAGGCTATAGTAGGAGCTATAAGGTTTGGCTACATAGTTTTACAAATAGTGCGCTAATAGTGAAAAATTGTTCTATCAAATGTTACATGATTTTAGGAGGAGGCTGCACAATTTGATCTAATAGTGCACCTGACTGTATTTTCTCCTTTGAGACTTCAACATAATCTGTACAATTTTCTCGAAATACCCACAGGTTTTTCCCAAATAGTTCTCCAATAGTGTGTTTTCCCATAAATACTAAATTAACCCAAAATGACCTGATAAAATCACCAAACAAAATATGGTAAAAACAATGGAATGTAAGTACCTAAAAACAATTTTGGGATATTACAATTATCCCCACCATATTTCTTTTTACCCAAGTAAAGATAAGTCTAAGAAGGTTGGTCCAAAAAGAGATGAAGACACTGCTCCCCCATTATAGACTCCCATTCCCATGTCTCATGTGAGTCTGACCTATGCTACTAAATATCTCAAACCAATGATATAGAACCTTCCATATAGAACCATTAATTTAGAATCAGTAACTCAAAGTAGTTTCATAGTCATAGAAATATTTGGTTCTATGTTGAGGTCTTCCCAATTCATAACATGAGATAGGCCAGGATAATACTTTTTGAGTTAGGACACATAGAAAATGTTTGGGATCAAAGGAAATTAAGGTGGTAAATAAAAAATATATGAAAAAATTCCAATCCATTAAATGATCCAAAATGGTCCCACCTATCTAATAGAAATATTCCAATTCCTTCCAAGTCATCAATGACCCAACTGAGGTGATATTTTTAAGAACACCTGGTCACTGAATAAAAACTTTAAATGATGATTTTGGATATCCACATAAGATTTCTACCAACTTTCATACAACAAAAAAAGATGATTAATCAATTGGATATTCATCTTTGTTTCCTAAACAAAGCCCGATCCTATCAAGGAAGCCTCACCAATATCAAACCAACATAGAGGTGAATTGTAGGTTCAACCATATAATGCTTAAAAAGGTTCCATATTGATGGATTTTTGGTAACTATTATTATGATAAAGATCAACCATTCCCAATTGGATATCCCAATAACCTCCAAAATAAAATACATAGGCACATAGCATATATTTCGAAATTTGATTATTCCTCTTCTTCTACCCATCATTTTATGGATGATGTGTCATGATCAACTTAAACTAGGTTCTCATTGCCTTATGGATCCACTTACAAATATAAGAGGTGAAGCAATGGTCTATATCTAAGACAATGTCCATAGGAATCCCATGAAACCTTACAATATATTGTATATACAAAATTCCCAATTCGTTCACTTTAGTAGTGTCATGATTCGATATGAAAGGAACCAAAATGGTCGACCAATCGATAACCACCCTAATGTAGTTATTACCTCAATGAGTTTGAATAAAACCAATAATGAAATACATTAATATCTCATTACATTTCCATGTTTACACTGGAAGAGTCCAAAGCATGTTATAAGACTTTTGGTGCTCAACCTTAATTTTTTGTCATGTGTAGCATCAAGATATGAAATAAGATATATCTCATTTCATTCCAGGATACCAAAACCGACACTTAGTGTAATAAAAAATCTTTGAAGTTATAGGGTGGATAACCCATAAAGAATGATGAAAATATATTAACATGACCTACCTTATAGTATATGGTACAATATACCAGTTTTTGAAGCAATGGATACCTTCAATAGAGAAAGACCACTCACTAATGGTCTCCCCACCATATAAAGAAGATTTAATACTCCTTAACTCATTATACCAATACTTTTACTAAAGAATCAACTCATTTATAGATGATAACAAAATGAAACTATCTATAACATTAAAAGACACTTCATTCTTAGCTCCCAAATTCATATGAGGATGAGTACCATTAAGTTCTATTTATCCTTTTCTTCCTTAATAGCCTAAGAATGAAACTTTATATTGATAAAATAAGTAAACACATTACCCTTTACAAGAGTATAGTAAATGTAAAATTAAAAATATTATAGGTATTTAACACATTTTCTTTGCTAAAGGTTCAAATATTTTTGAGAAAATATATAACCAAAAATTTTGTGGTTAATGTAAATAACAAAATTTTGTCTAAAAAATAGTGACACCAACATTTAAGGACATGAACAATAGATATGAGTTTCAAATAATAAGTGGGATAATTTCTCTCATTAGGTCAAATATAGCATGATCCATAAGTAACCACATAATCTCCTTGAATAAGTAAGAAAGCCAAACATGTACCCGATGTATCAAAACAAACCATATAACCATATAAAGCCTTTGGTAGTGTCAGAATTGGTGCAAAATTCAAACACTAATTTAGATCATATATGGATTCTTGAAACTTTGAATCCCACAAGAAATTTACCCCCTTTTGGGTGAGACTAATCAAAGGTTATGCATGTTATAATAAATCCCTTATGAACTGCTGATAATATACCACCAAACCCCAGAAGCTTCAAATCTCAATGAAATTTCTTAGTTATTCCCATCATAGGATGTCATCACCTTTTTTAGGATCAACTAACATACCATGTTCTGAGATCATGTTTCCTAATAACATAACTTCTTAGATCCAAAATTTTCATTTGGATAATTTCTCATACATTTTGCGATCGGTTAGGATATCCCAAACACGCCTTAAGTAAAACATATGATCCCTAATCATCTTAGAGTATACCAAAATATCATCCAAAAACACCATGAAAATTTTTCAACATACTAGTGGAAAATATAGTTCATCAATTTCATAGAGACAACAATAGAATTATTTTGGACAAAAGGTGTCATGAGGTACTAAAAATAACCATATCTTCTCTTGAAGGTGATCTTTGTAATATCTAACTCCTTATTTCTAAGTTAGTGTTATCCAGACTAAAGATCAATTTTAGACAACCAATTTTCCCTTTTCACATGATCAAATAAATCATCAATGTTGGGAAAGGGATATTTATTCTTAACCGTTACTCAATTGATCTTTTGATAATCAATGCATAAGTAGAGAGTTCCATCAGATTTCTTTGAAAATAGAAAAAGATCTACCCAAGGTGACACACTTGGGTGTATAAATCCATTGGATTTGAGATCATCCAACTGAATCTGCAGCTATTTTAACTTAGATGGAGCCATGCAGTAATATTTCATCAGTATCCATTGAGTTCCCAACACTAGTTCAATCATGAAATATGCTTCCCTATCTAGAGGAAAACTTGAAAAGTCATCTAGAAACACTTCAATAAACGCACTAACTATCGAATGAAGTAAGACACTAAAATATTTCTATCCTAATTCACTCACAGATAAATACATCAATATACTAAGATTTATAATAGGAGATCCTGCCCTATCGGACCTCAGGTCCCACTCACCTTGAAACGTATAGGATTTGTAATCTGGGAAATAAAATACACCCACAAATGATAATAGTATATACAATCCTTGTAATAAATTAAATAATCTATATCAATAATAAAATCAAAGGGTTCAATTTGAGAACTATAAAATATCATACCATCTCTACATCACACATAAAGAAAGATCCTGAGGGTCATTAGAAACCCTACTCCTTATTCTTTCCTAGAGGTGTATCTAATTACATAATGAATGGAATGAGTTCCATTGGAAATTTTATTAGATCCACCGTATGATTCTATGTGAAGGAGTGAGAGGAACCCGTGTCAATTAAATTAGGCACTAAGGTTAAAGTAATAGTAATAGTACCTATTATAGTTGTAGGATCTAAACCAACATTCATCTGAATCTCTTCCACTTTGTGTGAATACTTCATTCCAAAATACTGTGGTAGGAATCCAATAGTCCTTGAAGCATTTGAATGCATCATAGATCCTCTAGGTGTCAAAAATACTATGCTAGAGTGAGGAGTATAAAAATACTAATAGATTCATTGTAAGTGACCATACCATCCACACAAGTTGTGGGTCTTCAGGGGCATGGTACAAAAACACTTTGTGTTCCCCATTGATCCACACTGATAATAAGTCATGCCACTAGCGATTTATGATGATGTAGAAAAAGGATTCTGAGAAGCACCACCATTTCTTCCTCTACAAAAATCACTATTATTTCACTTCCCCTTAAAAGAACCACTAAAGATACCATCAGAGATAGGATGAACTATATCAATCCTGAATTACCTTCTAGGTAAAATTCTATAATTAGTAGATTATCCACCACCTCAGCATATGTAAAAATATTAGGCATGAAGTCTTGATACTAGATATAAAGTTGAATATCCATATGAAACCTTTGAGCCTTTATGATCTCATTATATATAAACTTGAGTGAAAGCATAATGAGCCCGTTAAAGTGAATAGTATACCCCATGAATGTCAAATTTTATTACTCAAGGTTGAGTAACTTCATGGATTTCACTAAGGTCATATAATCCGGGTAGAATTTCTTAGTAAATATTTGTTATTTCCACTCTAAGACCTCATTATTATTTTCTAAAAAACCAAGTCCCATCATCTTCTACTTGATTGTTATAAATTGAATACAACACACCTCGACTTGAATGAATCAGGGGTATCTCAGAATTCAAAGAGTGTCTTAATCTTCCTTGAACAATCTTCCACCTCTCGAGGATCATTTCTTAACTGGAATAACAGTGGTTTCTAGAAAATAAACTCTTGAAATTGATTCCTATCATCATCCCTTCAAGTTTCCTCCTCTCTAGTTTGAATAGGTCTAGGTTACACACCTTGGTCCATATATCATATGGTTACCAAAACTATTTTGGTGGTATTTTTATCCTCTATAGGTTTTCCCTACCAAGGTTTATTGGAAGAACCCTCCCAAGTAATCACTGGAAAGATTTTTGGTGGCATAGTACTACAAAACATCAGACAAAGTGACATAAGAACATGATATCCAAGAATCAATTCCAACTTAAAATACTAGAAGTCAACTGGTATTATAAATTGGAATTGGAAAAGTAATTCTAGGATCAAAACACTCCAAGTCACAAAAGACACATTTCCTAACCACCTATGGTAACTTAAGGCTTGTCATGGTGATATCCAGCCAGGGAATTTCTCAAAACCTACCCATTAAGTCCCCACATTCCTATATAATATCTATAAATACATTCTAAAATTCATTCTGATAATAGAAAAAAAAAATAAAACATTGATAATAATTTTTCACAAACCAATCTGGATTACCCAACTACCTAGAACCTGAACTAATCCTGACACAAATCAAAGTGTGTTATAGACCCCCAAGGGCTACCAAAAAGCATCTGGGCAATAAGAACTACCTTTGGGAATTATTTTGTCCACAATAGAACATAAAAAATATAACCTAGATAAATTATATGTCAATATTCCAATACATGTCTAAATCGTGAAGGATATAAAAGAAATACAAAAGAGCTTTCCAAAAAACCACAAAATAATCCAAATCACAAGTACAGAAAAAACCCATCTCCATGTGATAAGTAGTCACCACCAGACTCCCACACCCAACTAATGAATAAAATCATTTAAACACTACAACACATTGGATTTACCTACATTAAACAAAACAAGATCTACATATAACCAATGGTGTACAGACGGTGTGACCAAAACAAGACTAGTAGTATCCCATCAACAGTTTCATAAGAAGAATTTATAAAATAAACCAATCATTATCAAGTAAACAAATTCAAGGAAAGATATAAAATTTACATAGATTATTTTGAAACATGGAAAATCAAACCTTTTCATAGTTTGTAAAAACAAACTAATAATTTTAGTTTTTAAAGAATTTATAAAACATCCCAATCAAACATTTAAAAGATAATAAATATGGAAAACTAACACTTGATTTAAATTAGTTCTATGTTAGTGAGGATCCTCATACAATTTTATTAGATTGCTAGGCCACATGGTGTTCACATTATCTTATTAGAATATGTCTTTAAGGTAATATTTGACACCCAAGAGTGGATCCTTTCCAAAAAATAGTCTACCTAGTGCACATATTACCCTAGAAGAATAGGTCTAGGGGTTAAGAGTTAATTCGAAAGGATGGATCCCTGCCTCATCCTTGATCATGGTAAGGTTTACCATATCAAAATAATTTAAAGGTAATTTCATCTTTGAAACCATATAAAACATTCTTTAAAACCATTTCCACTAAAAACACTGAGGAAAAAATAAAATTTCAATTTTTTTTACCAAAACGAGCATATTTTAAAATCCATTACTTTAAAACCATTTAAAAATAAATTTCCAAAATAAATCTATAAACTATGTTTTTAAACTAATTTAGAAAGAAAATTCAAGGAATGAGTAAACATAGTTTATAGAAAAAATCCAATTCATGAAACCACATTTCAAAAACACTTGAAAAAAAAAACTTTATATAGAAGACACATGGAAAGATGAACTAAGGATACTATAAATCAAGAAAAGGATATAAACAAAAAATTAATAATCAAGAATTACCAAATTACTTTTTTTTAGAATAAAGAAAATGGAATAAAACACTTTCTTCTCTGATTCCTAAAGAACACACAAGAATAATCAAATATATTAATAATAAATCTCTATTCCATGATAGATATATAAGAAAACCAATTACACCCTGGAAAAAACCTTTGATCCATTACCAATAGTCATGATCTAATGTTCTGTTCAAGGTAATAAGAGAAAATCTAGAATCCGAAAAGGAAATGATAAAGAACAAGAAAATAACTTTGAAAATATAGATCTAACACCTAAGGATCCATCAAAATCAATCATCAGGAGACAATAAATCTCTATAATATATAATAAGAATCTCCTTGGTCGAGATTCTATTCCACTTGATGAAAAGTGAGGCAGATTGGATGAGTTTTGTGTCTTAAAAATAAAATTTAGTTTAATTAATTAATGTCATATGATTTTGATGAATGGTTTAGAAAACCATGTTCCAAAAATACACCCATTTCTGAGATACTATAGGAGCTATATGATCTGGCTACATGGTATGAGAAAATTGCACCGACTATGTGAAATACCTCTATCCTAAGTTTCATAGTCTGAGGAAGAGGACACACTATTTTATCTAACCATGCAACTTAGTATTTTCCATCCTCTGAGAAGTCAACACAATTTACACAATTTCCTAGGAAGACCTATATGGTTTTACCTAACCATGTTCCAGCTATGTGTAAGCCTAGAGAACATTAGAAGCTTCTAAAAGTTACCCAAAATGACCCATGAAAAGACCCAAATTATATATAGTAAAAAAAGGATGTAAGTATCTAAAAAAATATCAGGATATTATAGAATTATACCATCCAAATATAATTTCTCATAAATACCCTACTATGACATCACATCAACTATAGAAACTACCATAATATGGAACAATATTTTTGAATTAGGAATCTATCATAGAATTAAAAAAATATGAATCTTAGAAAGTTTCCATTTTCTACCTCCCATTGAAGTCATTATTATTAATGAATAATAGATAACCTATATTTTTTTAATATAAAACCACCTATCTCGTTTTAACCTTCCTATATATTATGTGTCTTTGAAATAATTCCCTTTATTATGTGTCTTTTACAACTCATGTGTATATGAATCATATTCTTCATTGAGGTTTATCATACTCCCACTATTTGAATAGGTATGTTCTTCCTTTTAATAGAGACATACTCTATATTTACTAATGCCTTTGTATGGATGGTTTTGTGTCTTTTGATTATGATGGTTTTAGAGGTTATGTGTCGTGATATTTATGGGATTTTGTAGGTCCTCATGGGTGTTGTGGGTTGAGTAATGATTATGGTGATGTGTGTGTCAGGTTTGCAGCTGGAGGTAGTACACATATCAAGGAAATGATGTGCATTGAGTTTTTTAAATTTTAATATGAATTTTGTGGGGGTATTAACTTTTTTATGGCCATAGGATTTTGAATTATGAATTATTGTGCTACTTTATGATGAGTTTGATTTATTCTAAAATCTAGTATTGTAAAGTTTCCACTCAAACATAAAGTGGTTTATTAAGAAAATTAAAAATGGAATTTGATTGACTAATGACATTCTATCACATGTATGTTAAAATCATAAGTGGATATAGGATAATTAAATGTGATGAAATTTGTATTTTTTATTTTATGTACATTTGTAACTTACACCATCTTTAAAAAACTGATTCTCATTAAACACAAATATTGTAACCTAATGGATTCATTATCACATGACATCCATTAGTTAATGTAGTCATCATATTGTTAGCTATTTCACTATGCCTTACTAAACATGTCTTAGAAGAAATCATGGAATACTTTATATATATTTAAGACTCAAAATCAATCATACTTTTAATATAATAACTATGATAATAATATAGTAATTTAATATTATAATTACCTAAAATATGAAAATAAATGATCAGTGATTTCTTAGTTACGATATTTTATGAAAATTTCATTTAGAGGATCTGAAATTTTTAAAGATTATATTCATTACTTCAATGAACATGACTAACTAATGATGTATATAAACATACCTGTAGCTTCTTCTTAGAATAATTAATACAGTATTATTGAACTGACTCTAGAATCTTTGTAATGTAACTTTATTTCTAATGTTTGTTTTCTGAAAAATAATAATTATATTTTTTAGTATACCTAGTGTTTTAGATCAAAAGAGACTACACACCCTATGGGTATAAACTTGTTAAATTATCTTTGTTTTACTTGATAAAGGATTATCTTTCCACAACTGGGTATGAGTATTAAATTTTATATTAACCATTCATTATTGGTTTGGATATCTATGATTCATATATTACCAAACTGTTTGTTAATTATGAAATATAAAATCAAAATTTATTTCAAAATGAAATTATGTGTCCTTTTATCTAAAACTTGACACTATGATAATTTTTTAGTCTATACTAAATAAAATTTTAACTTGTTTCAATACACTAAGAAATCCATAATTCATACACTTCTCTTTTATGGATATACAAATTAACCTCCATTGGATCATTAGAGAATGGACCTACCTTCTTGTAATATATATATGCATGCATGGTTCTTATTATTTGAACAAATATACATTAAAGCATTTTTAATTTAATACCCAAGATGTGTTAAAATTCCATTTAATGATGAATATACCTAAATTATAATTGTTTAATTTCTTATTCTTCTTACAGTGTAATTATTTTCTATATGAAAAGTATATAGACTCTCATTCATTACTTTCACAATAAATATTTTATCCCTTAAGATGATGTTGTAAAGGAACCATTAATTTTAAATCGTTCATATTCTTTTCAACCTGGTCTTTTTCTGTATTAAACATAAGGGATAAGGAAATATGTTATAAAAAAATTCTTATATCCCTTAATAATCATAGTCAAATGATTTCTAAGTGGTTTATCCAGTCTATTTATCTTTTAATTATTGATAAATATGGTAAACCTATTTTTAAGGATAATTATAGGATTTTAAGGGATATTTTCTTATCCAAATAGAATCTTATTTTTTCTAACTAACCAATGTACTTAATTATTTTATAGGAATAATCCCTATATATTTTCACTTATTCCAATTTATACTATTATATTAAATTTAAAATCTCATTTATCATAACATTTTTTTTCTTGTTTACAAGTTCAAGGAAATGCATTTTCATGGTGTAAGAAGCCATGTCCTCATACTACATAACCAGCTCTTAGAAAAAAATTGAAAGTATAATAAAAAATATAAATTAAACATACCCCATGAATCTCATAGAGGGTTTATTTTCACTCTCACTCATTTTCTAAGGTGGATAAACAGGAATTGGAAATTTCAAGATAAAAAAAAAATTTCTTGCAGTAGCTCAGTGTATAAACAAAGGTACCACTATGAGAAATGTGTGTTTATGAAGAAATTCCCTGAGTCCAGGAATTCTCAAAGTTTTCCCATGGTTTCACTTTCCATTTTTAAATATAATTAAAGTGTATTATTATTATATTATCTTGATTACTGAATTATGTGAGATGTAATAATTTTATTATCATTTTAGTCTCAAACTATTTTATCATATCTTTCCATCCCATTCTATTAGTCATTAAATATTTTTTTCGATGGATATTATAGTGGAACTGATCTATATTTCCCTTAAAATAACATAGATAGAGGTATTATCAAACTAATTTAAGGTATTTAAGTAATAAAACTTTCTAACTATATGAAATCATAGATCCTTGATCCATTAACTACACTCCCCAATCTAGAAATTTTAGATATCGATTTCCTCAACAATTTCTTCCAAGATGCACTAACTCATTTGGATGCAATAATTATCTTTTGTGAACATGGTTATGTTGACCAAAAATTTCTCTTTGAACTTCTTGATAATTGAGGACACCATAAAGGAGGCTAGATACGTACTTCTAATGACAATTTCATGTTGAAATAAAGTAATGTAAGGAATTACTGAATTAATATTTTCTTTGTGGTATTTTTATTTTATGAATAATTATTAATTATAATATATTTCACATTATTTTTAACATTATTTGGATTTTATATAATTAAATTTCCACATTTTGATACAATATTTTATGAAAAATACACATATTTTATTCCATTTTTCATGCTTTTAAATTCATTTACTTTATATGGTCTCTAATAAGTATGAATATCATAAAAAAAATAATTAAAAATGCACCAAAAAAATAAATTAAATATTTCACATGATCTTAAGATTTTATATTTTTCCATTTATCAAGAAAATTATTAACCAACCCTTGAAAACAGGGTAAAAACTCATGGAGTTGAATTTTTATTAAGTTATAACATTCCACTTGAATCAAATGTGTCTCCTTGTTTGGTTTCACCTCATCTCTAGTTATAAATGGAATCTTCTCCTTAGAGATTCGACCTTTACATATATTTACTCACACATAATTGATGGGAACCATGGGTATGAAATTATATAAAATAATCAATGAGCTTTCCTTCTCTACGTAGTATTTATTAGTGGGATGAAACATACACCATCATATTTTATGTCATAAATTTTTTAACACATATAAAACCTCATGTAATAAAACTAAATTAAATAGATCCAAACACATAAATTTTTTAGTCAAGCTCCTAACCACCCATGAATCTAACAACTATGCATTTAATAAATTGAATACCATTAATTTTTATTAATTCATTATTCTGATAAACCACTAATGTCAATCAATTTATTATCTTATTAATTAATTATTTCATTTAACTTAATATATCTATATTTATATGATTTAAGATAAACATCCTCTATAATTTTAAATAAATTAAATAAATTAATTTTATTTAAAATTATATAAGTTCATGGAATGCACTCAAAAAAGTGTTTACCCTTCTGGTTAATTTAAATATGGTTAGTAATTTAAGATAAGATATGTACTGGAGGAAACAACTATAGTAGATTTTTCTATATTTACGTGGAATATAATTTTTCATTACATAGTGTATAACATATACTATTTATAGTATTGTTCATGTACAGTTTAGTTATAAGGAATGTTATTACACATGATGTGTTATGATATTACATGAAATATAGTTTTTTGGGTCAAGTTGTGTTGTTTTCCCTATGTATTTGACCAGACAACAAATATAAATAAGTGTGACATGTACTTCTATCTTTTTCCATCAATTACACAACATATACATTAACTATACATGATGTGTAATAGCTGAAAACATAGACTTAATTAATTTTGAGCATTTATTATAACCAACATTGTTGAAAATCACTAAATATATAATCTATGTCAAAAATATAGTTACTTGGAAAATACACCAGATAAATTATATGTAATTTAGTTTTAGATGAATTAATATTCATTACAATTGAATTTAATCACATGAAATGGATGCCAAACTATGTGCTTGACATGAACTAGAATGGATTACATGACCTATACATTGATTGTACAACATGTAATCCCTTTCTGGACATCCGACATTACATGACTAGGGACTCAAAATTTAATATATCTGGTCTAATTATGTTTAGCCCATATTTCTTAGCAGGTGGTAAAAGTAAATAGTGTGTGTATTAATTACATTCCAGAAGAATTAATAAAAATTATAATGTATCATGTGGGTTTATACAATGTGTATTCCAACTACACACTATGTAACCTTATAAGCAATGTTCCATTTGGAAATCCATTCATGGAATGTAATTATACACACCAAGTATCAAAACCCACATGATGTGCTATGATTTACTCGACATGTCCTTATGTGGTTGACTGGATAACATAGTGTATAATTTTAGATACACTCTATGTAACAGTATCCTCCAACCAAAATATTTATCCCTTTAGAGGTTATCTCTTATCATAATTCATCTATTTTTAGTGTTATTTGTTATATAAAGTAAATGAAAATGTAAATATACTTTTTAATATCGAAATAAATCAACTAGAAATGAAATATAACATTAAATTTATAAATTATCAATTAATTAATAAATAATTATACATTTTTATGTGAATTGATCTATTACCACTTGAAGGATCTGAGGTGTAAAAAAAGAGGTCATAACTGAGCATAAATGTAAAATCATAGATTTTTGAAGAGGCATGGAAACTTATTCTACTATTAAAAATCTATAATTTTATATTGTTAATGTTTTAAAAACGATAAGCGGTGGTTTAGGAGAGTCCATGGATAATTTTAAGCCTGGAGCTCCAGTTTTAGGAGAGGTAGATTGAGCCACATAGTTAGTGCTAACCATACATCTCAACCATGCAGGGTGCTCAATGCACAACAGAGGGCTGAATTCCCATGAAACTGCTACAAAAAATATTGATAGAGGTATTTTTCATGGGCTACACACCTTTAGTTAAACCATGCACCTAGCTCGTGTGAGGGATGTCTTGGGGTAGTTATAGGTGCATGGTTGGTGCACAGTTTGGCCAAGTGTGTAGAAAAATTGTGCAACCATTATTTTTTTTGTGAAGTTATGATTTCTACTCTCCTTTTATTTAACTCCTCTCTATTTTTTTCTCCTCAAGTGTACATCCCTCCCCCTCACAATGAGGTATCTCCCATACATAAACTAGGCTCTTCCATTTCTCCTCCATCTGATGTCCATTTTCTTCACCATCAGAGGCGTTGGATTCCTCTCAGTATGCTATCCACTCCTATCACTTCCCTATATCATTTATATTCCCATATTTTTAAATATTTTTTTGTGAGATCATATGACCTACTTTGAGTTAATTTTTTCGTTCTTCCAATTTATTCCATTCTAGCTTGATTCTAGGGCCGACACTAGATGAAGATAGTGTTTCGGGATTAATGTAGGTGGTATAGTTATTTTCCCTAACATTATAGATTTATTTTATTGTGCGTCGTTGTTCAACACAACATAATTTACATCGTTTCCTTCATAATTCTAAATTAATTAAATTAAAGGTTATTATTATGTGTAACATGACCCTAGATACCTGCAGAAACAATTTTTTGGGTGTTTACCTTTACATGAAACACCCCTATGGGTGTGAGATTCTTTAAAGGCTTAAGATATCCATGATTTGGTAATGTGTTATTTATTATTAATTAGGGTATATGAAATGCCTTGAAATAAAAGTGCTGGATTTGAATAAAAATAAGGGAAATGGTAGGCCAAATTTTTAGGCCCATATTCTTTATTCCATAGTTGAATTTCTTGAATTTAACTAAATGAACAACTTATTAACAATTATTTGGGTGTATGGTATGAGTTAGAGCTAACCATAAACTTCCATTCACTTAAATAAAAGGGATATACAAGGGTCCTGACTTAAGTAAGCCTTAGATAGGCTTATTGTTATTTTTATTGTAATTGTAAATGATATTAGATACTCAGGGAGATATACATGGAATGCCTTGGACATGCCCACCGGGTGGACTACTTACCTACCCATGGGAGATACCAATTCCCTAGGGGATTCACCATGGATGGTATTGGTGGAAATATGGTTATACCATTCCATGATATATACTCAATATCCTATGTGAGATACCCTAGATGGGATCAGAGGGTCATACTTACACTATTCCAAGAGTGCTATATGGGATTCATTTTATAGATCACCTTGAATGGACTATACAGTGATGAGTATTTATAGATATCCTGGAGAAATACTTGGGATTCCTTTTATGGATCACCTTAGATAGGATCAAGATTCCAATTTTTATTCCTAAGGACAATTTTTTATTAAATTCTATGAATTCATAACTGAAACCCCAGGGATGCGTCCACCAATCCAAATAATATTCTTGGGTTCGGTCTATTCTTGATACTTGTTTTATGAGGACACATTATTATACCCATATCATATCTTTATAGGTTCACCTTGGTTCAAAGACATTCAGATTATTCCAAAATAGGTAGTGTCGGTCAAGTAGTCATGAGAAACCTAGACCAACATGTTTTACTTATTTATTTCCTTAATTTTATTATGTACCTATACACTGCTCATTTTATATGAATAGAATGGATTGTTCTAGACACCATTGTTGGTGGCCTACTGAGTATATATCACACCCTGATTAGGAATCCCATGGTAGCTGAGAATACTTCATGGTTTCAAGTATAGACAAAGGGAAGTTCCCAGCTATTGATGTTTGATTTCTAGTACTAGGACAAAGTATGGTAGCATATGACCTAGACTATTATCCTGATTCTTTTAGAGGTAGATTTTGTTTTTTTGTTTACCATGCGGTATATGTATGTTTTCCTTATATTCCATATACTTTATTTTTAGTATATCTACATGATATGATCATCATCATTTTTGTATCTATTTATGGTTCAAGTTACACCTATTTATACTACATGATTTATTATTCTTATTCTTTCATTGCTTATTTATTTATGTTTCCATTGTTTACCATTATTATTTATCATTGTGCTACACTGACTCATGTGGGAATAGTCTCCCCAAGGACACACCCTAGGCCCTCACTTCTAATCAGTAACCTCTAGAGTATGGGGAGGCATGCTTGAGGTCATGTGGCTAACTATCCTGGGGAACATTTTTGTTGTATCCTGCATTTTTGAATTGGGTGAATTTATGAAATGTTTTTGAAATTTTCCATTGGTGGACATATTGTTATGGAATTTGGGACTTTTAATTAGGGTTTTAGGGTTTTAACATCCTAAAATGATGTTTTCATAAATGGTTTATGTTCTAATGGAATCCATGGGGGTTTTAGTTTACATCAAAGGAAGAACATATGGCCTAGGATGCTAAGAACCACCATTGGACAAATACACGATGTATTTAAATACATGGTGTGTAATAAATTTATGTCATGGGTTTTCTGGGAAGACCAATAAAAAAAATAAATTTACATAGTGTATAAGTTTACATAATGTGTAAATTCCTATGGTAGTTTTTTTAAAAGATGGGGGCAAGTTGATTGGACCCCCTTATTTTAATGTATAGTAGGAGGGAACCTACATGACCATGCCTCCCTCTACCTCACCTAAGGATCCATGGATCTCATCCATACATTTTATTTTTTTCTCTTTGTCAGTATTATTGGATTCATAATGGTGAGATCTCAACTATGATCCCTTCCTTTCTTCATTTATCTTTTCATCTCTTGCACTATTTGGTGTGAACTGATTTTCACTATTTCTAGGGAGCTTGTCTGTTTCTAAAATTTTTCTTGATCCAGATTAATTCAAGACTCAATATTGGATGAGTAGAACATCCTAAGCATGTGGTAGGTGGTCTATATCTTTTCCATCAAGTTTTTCAGTTTAGAAAAATATCATCATTATTCTGTGCGCCAGACTTACCTGGTGTCACTTAAAAATAATGATTTTCCTTAAATAAATTTTCTTAGACTGCCTTGTGATGTGTTTAGACACTCATTGGTGTGGTTATAGGTTATGACCTCAAACCAAACCGCCCCTTAAGGGTATTTTTATTTATTAACCCTTTTAAATGATATCTAACTTTGATAAAAAAAACCCCTCTAGGTGTGATTTTCATTTAGATATTACATTGTGATGCTCACCTATTTTAAAATCACCTTCAAAGTGGGTTGATTTATACCTTGTGTTGGAATTGGATTGCCTAAAGTGAATTAAATGAATTGTTTGAATAATTACATCATGTATTCTAATAAAAACCCCCCTTGATGAGGTTCACTATATTCAATTGGAAAAGTGATATATGTGCTTTGCCTTACTTGGATTTATGGTATGGGTGTTTCCATAGACTTCTTTTGGGTTATTTCTTCTTGATGTGGATTACTTATGTATGTGGCCTTTTTTATTCTAAAATGAAATTTAAAATGGGTGTGACCATATTAATACATCTTTCTTTCATATTATGGAATTATCACTAACATGACCTTTTGTATTGTTTAATATAATTGATTAAATGAGTTATGAATGCTGTGAGAGATACTATGGTTTCCTTTCACAGAATGATAAGTAAAATCTCATCATGATTGTGATCAACTTCTTTGATGGATTGTGTATACACTAGGGATGATAATGGTATGCTAGGATGGGATCACCCTGCATTTTTATTACCTCATGTTGAGTGATATAGTTCCCTTAGCCTAGTACGATAAGGAGGTAGCATTAAGTAGAAAAAATTAATGATTTATGAGATTTTAGTAATTGGTGTAATTTTCTAGTTATTGGTGTAATTTTTTCTACTTAATTATTTATGAGATTTTAGTAATGACCCTTGGAATGGTATGATAAGGAGGAAGCATTAAATACATAATTATAGGCACATATGGATTCACATGTCATGCATATGCCATTACATGTAGATTTAATTTATAGTTTTTTTGAAATTTATTGATGTGTCTTGTGTGTTTTATTATCATAACTTTTTTATGCCATGTTAGGAATTTTAATAACATCTTTAGTTTTTACCTGGATAGGTATTTTATTATCATTATTTCTTGTATAACATGATCTGTGTTTAATTTATAATGTTTTCTAATATAATGTGACTCTATGATATAATTATGATGATTTGATTGTATTCCATGATTGGTTGTTTTCCCTACTTAAATAGTAGTTTCCATGTTATTTTTTCATTCCTTGGTGCTTATTCAACATGTTTACATTTATTTATTACTTTTGATCGCATTCCATGATATTATTTCAATGAAAATGTGGGTAAAATAAAATGAAATAATCGATATAAGTGGTATTTTCCTACATATATTAATGGTGATATTCTATTTGAAAAAAAATCATGACATGTTTGATCCATAAACCATTGTTTTCATGGGATAAAATATATTAGTTGTGATCAAATGGGTGACAATTTTCAATTTATAAAGTGTGTGGGTGATTTATAAATTGGAAAATGGTATCCCATATAATTGAACTATTATAGATGCACTTTATATACTTAAAGACTATTTTATAAATGTTAAATTGTTAAATTTTTATTTTATCTTAAATAAATTAGCTACAGTTGAATGGGAGGCTTCCTGTAATCTGTAAAGTGTATGGGTGCTTTAAAAATTGAGAAGTGGTGACCCATATAACCGAACCATCCTTTATGAGCCTTATATATTTAGATAATATTAATAAATATAAAATCTATTCAATTTTTTTCATAAAATTAAATTGGCAGCCTTTATAATGGATTGTAACTCTATTTCTTGGGCATGATATCCCATATGACTAAGTTCCTATATGCACAACAAGGCCCAAGTAGGGAAGTTGGGGCATGTTCTTTATTAAATAAACCCATTAAGGGTGTTCTAAATTTTTTAATGTTTTAAATAAATGTTGGGTTTCATTTTGACGAACCTCATATGTCTTTATCAGGACCCTTATAGGTCTCCTTTGTTGTATTCTGCCTTAGTAATTAACCCCATTGGGGTATGTTTATGTTATGTGGTTATGGTCATTTAAAGTGTCTAAAACCATTTTTATGGTTTACATACAATTTTATTGTGGAATCTTAATTGACTAATTTTGTCATTAATTAATAAAAGACCTATTGTTTTCATTTTATTTGTACTTATATGTGATGCTAGTTAATTAAAATGAAAATTGCATCCTAAAGGGAAATTTTATCTATAGATTACAATTGAAATTTTCTTTAACTGAACCAATTGTGAAGATTTATAAATAATTGAAGGATTTTTAAAATGGGGGTTTATGAAACTAATGGAATAATTATGATGAGATTTCAAATAAATATTTAATATTTAAGAGGAATTTTAATACAAATTTCTTATTTTTATTTGCATCCTTAGCTAGATAAAATGCCAGATGATTTTTCCTTACAAATGGTATTATATTTTCCTTAAATTTAAATCTTTAAATGTTTAAATAATTAAATAAGTTTTGGTTTATTGCCTTAAAATGAAACCTTAATAGGTGTTCCTTTCTTTAACCCTTGTTTAAGGGAATTTTAGATATTTCCTTGAGTAGATGCCTTAGAATGGGAGTGTGAGAATTGATATAGGTCTCCTCTTTCATAGATTAAACTTAATAGATAGGATATTTATCCTAGTTACTCTTCATGTGTAACCTTCTTATATGGTTGACACCTTCTGTTTTGGTAAGGGGCTAGCTCTAGGAAGGTAGCTCCATCAAAACCAATAAAGATTTTCCAAATTATCTGGTGAGTTCTCTGAAAAACGGTACTGTTTAGGTGTCTTTGTCCTTTGTAGTACCTTAAGTTTCCAAAATGATAAATTTTTATTGATGGGTGATTATGTGGTGATTTGAACCTCATTGAGAGAGCGAGTTTCATTTAATGATAAGTTTTATAATGTTAGACATGCCTTAGGTATAGTCATCCACTTAATAGGTTTTGTGACCCTTATTCTCCATTCTCAGTGAAGGATGACTCAATACGTCATCATCCGAGCTAATAATCATATTAAGAAATATGAATATGGGTTAAATATCTTTTATGGTCCATAAGGTACTGGAATCCATAGGGTGGTAATCCTATGGTTATTATCAATGATTTTCTATTTTCTTTCAAAATCTTGGGGTAGTACGCTTTGATACACGTGGTGCCCATCAAGTTGTCAAAAATCATGTAGTGAACTATTTGAGTTCGATGGGGGTCATTAAATCCTTGATATTCTACGCTACATTATTGGGTAATATCTAGAGTAGAGTGACTTGGATGTTAAATAAAGAACACACTTTTCCCAATGAGATGTTGTTTTAAAGAGGATTAGGTATTTTAACACAATGGTCAGTTTTTTGTCCTTTACATCTAATACTATAGAGTGTGTGGATGTAACTCAAGAGAAGTGTCACAAGTACATCAAAAGTAATTCTATCCTAGAGTGATTATAATAAGATAGTCCATACCTCCATTCAGTTTAAAATTTTCTATATCATTTCGAAAACATCTAAAACCCATGATTGGCAGTCGATAGAGCGTGTGACATGGGATGATTACTTTTCTTAATAAGCTACAACTGGGATACTCTTAAGGTGGGGAGCATCATGTCAATTTTTTTTATAACATGTTTCCTTATAATTAGAATGAACACAACTGAGTGGGACCATTTTTGAGATGGTTTTCTTTATTTTAAATTCCTATGAGGCTAGTTGTTTTATAACATGTCGGTGCTTACGTGGAAGCATGATGATGATATGGTTGGTCATGTGTTCAACCATTAAAAGCATCATTGGCCATAGATGGAATTTGGTGTTTTTGATTAATCAATCATGGTATTCATTGGTTGGTAGTACCTTGTTATTAGTTAATGGAAATTCATCATTAGGTGCAGTTGATCTCTTTTAAAAAAGGTTGAATGGTAGTAGTTTGAATTCTCTTCCTTATAGTAGTTGGTTTTGAAAGGTTGGGAACCATATCAAGCACTTCCTCCTCAGTGTAGTGGGAGTGTATTAGGTTATCTTTGTGAATAATTTGAATCCTATTAGTGTACTTTCATATAAACAAAAATCATGTCTCCTATATTGACATCGTCCAGGTACACTGATAGAGCATCGGTTATACATTGTTCTAAATTTTAAACATTGACGAGATGGTAAAATATACCTCTTTAGAGTTTTTTACCAGAAGAGTGTTTTTTGTCAAGGCATGGTTAGTACTGAGTGATACTTGGTTTCCCAAGTATGAAATCCTTGGACAGACTCATGGACACCAGCTGTTTTCTTTGACTAGATCACCAGGGGGATGCCGCTTTGGGATCAATCGGTGTTCTTGATGCACCCATGGTCATGTTGAGGCACCGAGGCACAATAGATTTAAGTGGATGTTTTGGATAGGGATATCATCAGAATTTAGTTACGAGATTCAGTGATCAGGTTTGGAGAAAACCCCTAGGTCCCTTTATTTAAAGGCCTTAGGTTTAGATTTTAGTGTACACTAACCGTCTAAGTCAGGAATTTTCTGAATAGTTATCCAGAAGTGGATTGACTTATATCATTTTTTTTTCAAGGATAACATTCAACTGGGGACCATTGTAGTCACACCATCTGGTTAATATGGGTTCAGTGAAAAGGTAATCCAGATCCATGCATGGATGGTCAGCTAAACCTGACTTAGTGAGGTAAAAATGGATTCAAACCTTTGATTGAGATAGGAATTGTGCCGTGAGAATTGTTAGAATGCTACAAGAAATCCTTAAGAGACAACTACGATGGTATTAATACCGTGAATCAGAATTGGCCTTTAAAATGAAATAACCTATGGTGGGGAAGAGCCATCGGTTGGATGTATAAATAGATGATCATGTGGAAATGTCTTTGGTTTGGCGGGAATAGGAAAGTCATGTATTGATACTATGGTTATGAATCTGAGTGTTGGATCGATTATCTATGGCTTATTTAGAATACGATTTAAGGTGATGTTATAGGTGTGGTGGGAGTTTGAAAATACAACATGTCAATTTAAACAAAACTTCATGACCATAGTTGGTCAAGTGTGAATTTTCATTATTCCTGAAGGCTTCCTGGGAAAGGAGAGATTATAGCATCTTGTATTTTTAGACTGGATGAATTTTTGGAGTTTTTTTGAACTTTACCTTTGGTGGACAGATCATTCTAGAATTTGGGACTTTGAATGATGTTTTGAGGGTTTGAACATCCTAAAATGATGTTTTTAAATGTGTTTTATGTTCTAATGGAATTCACAGGGGTTCGAGTGAACATTCTAGGAAGAATAAATGGATCAGGCTACTAAGTACTACTGCCGACCAAATACATGACGTGTAATAAATTTATTTCAGGAGTTTTGTAGAAAGACCAGTGAAAACTCCAAATTTACATGATGTGTAAATTCCTGTGACATTTTTTTAAAATAACGGGGAAGGGGGCTTGGCTCCCCTTATTTAATTTCATAACAGGAGGTTACCTTCTCAACAACTCATCCCTCTACTTCACCTAGGGATCCATGGATATCCTTCATCTAATGTCTTTTTCACTCTTCGTTTATCTAATTAGATGTATAGTGGTGATCTCTCGACACCACTCCCTTCATTTCTTTTTATATCTTCTCGTCTCTTGCACTATTTAGTGCAAGTTGATTTTCCCTATTTCTAGGGTGTTTGTTTCTTCAATTTATCTCGAACAAGATCAATTAAAACCTCAATATTGGATGATTAGAATATCCTGAGAATGAGGTAGGTGTTCTATATATTTTCCCTCATGTTTCATCGCTTTATAAAAATATCACCATTGTGTTGCACATCATATTTACCCAGTGTCGCTTCAAAATAATGGCTTGCCTTGAATTAATTTACCCAGCTTGACTTGTGATGTGTTTAGACCTTAATTGGTGTGGTTGGAGGTTATGACCTCAACCCAAACCACACCTTTTGGGTAGGTTTGTTTAGTATCCCTTTATAAATGATACATGTCTTCATTAGAGCCACCCCTTTGGGTGTGCTTTTATTTTAGATATTCAATTCTGATTCTGTCCAATTTTAAAATCACCTTAGAAGTGGGTTTATTTATTCCTTGTATTGGAATTGGATTGAGTAAAGTGAACTAAATGAATTGTTTGAATAAAAAATTCATGTTTTCTAATAAAAACCCCTCAATGAGGTGCTCTATCTTCAATAGGAAAAGTGATATATATGCTATGCCTTGCTTATATTTTTGGTATGGGTGTTTCCATGGACTTCTCTTGGGTTATTAATTCTTGATGTGGATTACTTGTATATGTAGAAATTTTTATTCTATAATGAAATGGAAAATGGGAGTGGTCCTCTTAAGGCATCCTTGTTTTATATTATGAAATTATCACTAACATGGAATTTTATATTGTTTAATTTAATTGATTAAATGAGTTATGAATTCCATGAGCGATACTTGGGTTTCCTTTCACATAATTCCAAAAAAGATATCATTATACTTTTGATCAACTTCATTGATGGGTTGTGTATATGAAGGAGGTGATATTGGTATGTGAGGATCGGCTCACCGTTTATTTTTATAACCTCAACATGAGTGATATCAGTTCCCTAGAGGTGAAACCTTGGACACGATCAGTGTCAAGATGTATATAGTAGGCCATGAGTGAGACTCGTTCTTCTACGTGAGATACCAGGTACAAGATCAGAGGTTGTTATCTCACATTAGTTTATGAGTGACACTTGTGAGGCTATTCATGGATCACAATGGACAAAATCTGATGGCAGTGATAATTTATAGTGATCCTGGTTCGATAGATGGGTTCCCTATTAAGGTTCACATATGATCGGCCCGGGATTCTACTAATTTAATTTTGGTATTTACTTTTATAGTAGAGGATGATGATGCATATTTTTTATCCAAGGGATGTTTCTGCCAATCCAAATCACAAGATTGGGTTCGGTCCATCTCATGATACCTGTTTTATGACGCTTTGTTATCATCTACCCCATATATCATTTGTATAGGTTGCCTATGGTTTAGAAATTTATGACTTAGGCCGAAGTAGGTATGGTTGGGCTAGGTGTCCTTGAGGAAATTGATCCCAACTTGGTTATTTATTTATTTTATATTTTTTCTTTATTTTTGGATATACACACATATTGGTTATTTTATATGCATGAAATGTATTTTCTTTAGAAATCATTAGTGGTGGAATAATAAATATATCTCCCACCCTTTTCGGGCTACCATTAAACTGGGGTACCATAAAAGACCTCATGGTTATAGGACTAGAATCACTAGGTTGTGCTGTTATGCTTATAGCTGGGAGTTAGGAGCAAAGGACTGAACTAGTACTCATGATGCTTGTGGATACCTCCCTCAGAGATTTTGTCTTATCTTTTTATTATGTTGTTGTATTGTATATTATTTTCTACTATATTATTATATCTTCCATTTATGTAGCATCATTTGGACATGCATGAATTATTGTATATTTGGTGTTGGTCATGCTATTCAGTTATTATATCTATCTTCCGCTTCTATGTCATTGATTATTATTGATTCCATTATTTTTTGATTTATTTATTATCTATTATACCATTGTGAAACTCTGATCATGAGGGTATATTATCTCCATTGTACCACCATTGGACACTTGCTTCTAGTCAATAGCCTCTGGTGTATGGGGTGGTGCACTTGAGGCCATGTGGCGACTAGTCTGGCTATTGGTTTAGTAGTCAGTCAGGCTGGGACATTACACGCTTAGTGACTTCTAGGGAGGGATGCTACAAAGTATCCTCTTTTTTACTTTTTTCTTACTATTTGGGTATTAGATAGGATACCAAGTAAGTTTCATAATTTGTTAATGAGATTGTTCTTGGGTGTATCTAACCCATGTACAAGGGAACCCAAATTATATGGGAGGGTTCATTGCTATTTTTGATTTGTGCCGATTAAAATTTTACTGATTTCACCATTGGGTGATACACATGTTTTATGAAGTTCTTATTACTAATATTATTATTATGGATTTACTTTTTCCTTGGACCAGTATAACAAAGAGGTATAATTACATGTATCATATTAGACACTATAGGACTTATATTCCATGCATTTTTCCATGCCGCGTTTACTTTCTTCATGAATTACCTACTGAATATAGTTAGTACCCATATCATTATATATATAAATGTACCAAAATTTATTGAAGGTATAAAATAATTAGATTAATTAAAGTTTCAACATCAATCTAAATGGCGTTCTCTGAAATAGATTGTTGATGATACCTTAATTAAATAATTATTCCATGTTTGATCAATGAACCTTTGGTTCTATGGAATTAAATGTTAGATGATTTGATTGTTTGAATTACTATTGTAATTTATGAATTATATACTTATATAAATTGGGAATAGTTTTTTATTTAATCAAATCATTACATACGAACTGTTACATCCTGATACCAGATTTAAAGTTAAGTTTGCAGTTACCTAACATTCCAATTTCAATTTATAAAGAGTATGGGACTTTATAAATTTGGAATGGTGATGCATCTAAAAGGAATATGATATTTATATAATTATAAATAATTATTAAATTAAACAAATTTAAGATTATAAATGAAAATTTTCTATTAATTGAGGATTCCAATTGCAAATTAATGGGTTTTTTCCTCTATACATTTCAATTGAAACTCCATATACCAAAACCTATGTTGTGTTATATGAGACCCTAACCCTAACCTAAACTTAATAGTTGGTAGTCGGCAGTGTATCCTATGATATTTTGTGACCTTTCTTATCTCCTAGACCCGGATTTAGGAGCAGGATGAGAGGTGTGACTCGTTATTGGAAGGACTTGTACGTGTCCTTTCATGTTATCAAAATTCTTATATTATATTACTAAATCTTATTTGAGGCATGTATTTGGAAATTTTAGAGCTATTACACCATGAAATCCTAAATTCTTGTGCTATGAGGGTGGTGATGACCATGATCTAGAGGTTGTAGGACCCGAGCCACCAGAATTACCTCTAGTAATTCCACTAGAGGAACCTCCGTTTGATCTTCCACCGGTTGCCGATGCTCAGTTTGGAGATAGATTTTTCCACTTCGTGCAGTCTTTTCAGGGAGCTCCGTGACCTCCCCCTACTATGTCAGAGTTGACACAAGAATTCCAGTAGCAGCATCCTCACACCTTCTTAGGGGATGGTGGTCCTCAGGCTATTGAGTCTTGGACATAGGCCATGATTTTGATCTTTGATATGGAGACGTCTCCAGAGATAAGGGTCAATCTTTCCTCTTATATGCCCTGTGACTCTACTAAGAATTGGTGGGATTCCATTTTTCAGGCTAATCATTATTAGGGTATGGTCTGGGAGAACTTCCAGACAGCCTTCTATGACTAATTTTTTATATATACTTTGATAGTATACCATGCTAGGTATTTTATGCACCTACATCAGGGTTCCATGTCGGTGATAGAGTATTAAAATTACTTAACTGAGCTTCATCATTTTGCATTGACATTGATTGATGATGATTTGGAAACTGTGATAAAGTTTGAGGATTGTCTTGGGTATTCCATCAGATCATAGGTGGATGTATTCAGGTTGACCACTGCTTTATAGATAGCAAAACAGGACCTCAATATAGAATAGAACCGAAGGGAAGCTGAAAATGTGATCGAGGGTGGTTCTTCTTTGTGGAATGGAGATGGTTTATTTAGTGGTAGGAAGCATCACTTAGAGTCTTCTCATGGTGAAAACTCCATCCACATGACACGTACTAACAACTATGTGTTGTTTCACTAGTGTCATAGTACTAGACATAAGAATACTCAGTGTATGAGGAACCCAATAGAGTATCGAGCTTTCGGTAGGATGAGTCACCTTCAACACTTTTGTTAAGTCTTCCCTCTAGTATCTAGTGAGAAGGGATCTATACCGACGTCACATTCAGGTACAGGATATTTAGATCCATGTTAGGCTAGGATTTTATTTACTACTGGATGATCAATCTGAGGATGTGGTTAGGGATGAGGGAGTAATAATTCATAGGTTTAGCTCTAGCAGAACAGACCTACCTAGTGTAGTTAGGTTGTATATCAGGGATTCTGATCAAGACATATCTATGCAGTACATCATACTCCCATGAAGCAGAATCTTAGGAATTCTACAATATGAGGTATTATTATAGTATCCTCTAATTTAGTTTCTAACTTATTTTTTATAGGTGCTTCACACTCTTTTATATATATGGTGATTATGGAAAATCTAGGCTTATAAATGGTATAATTTTAGGATGTGATGAATCTTGACACAATGTTAGGGGTTTTATTAGAGAGTGTGTTATAGTGCAAGGAGTCAATCCTTGAGATAGGTGGATAATATTTCTTATGGAACTTATTTTTCCTTTAGATGACAGTTTTCAACATCATACTTGGAATGTATAGGCTAGTGACTTATTATGACCATGTTTATTTCTATCACCTGAGGGTGTATTTTATATCTAACAAGGGTAGAACATATATTAATTAGGGATAATAGCATGTAAAAATGAGTAGATCTAGACTTGAGCATCATGGGATGGGTGGAGTGATAACCTAGATGGCTAGTCTCTTTATGAGCGATCAGGGAATGTAGCTTGTAGAATTCCCTCATATAGTGGAACGTTTCAAGGATGTATTCCTAGATTATTTCTTAGGATTACCTCCTATAAGAGAGGTAGAATTAATTATTTTTTGTAGTTCTAGGTGAGGCACTAGATCCCATTCCTCTCTATAGGATGAAACCTATAGAGCTCCAAGAACTCAAAAAATAGTTGGAAGACTTAGAGGTAAAGGGTTTTATAAGACCCAGTACTTCGCCATGGGGTTCACCTATCCTTTTCGCCAAGAAGGAGGATGGTAAACTTAGATTGTGAATGGATTAATGATGGTTGAAATAACTTATGGTAAGGAATCAGTATCCAATACCTTGTATAGATGACCTCTTCAACTAGATCCAAGGAGTAATAGTTTTCTCTAAGATCCTTTTGAGGTCGAGCTACCATCAAGTTCTTGTGATACCATCAAACATACCACACATAATGTTTCAAAGAAGGTACATATTTTACTAGTTTCTGGTTATTCCATATTTCCATATGATCATTCCAAAAGTCTTTATGGATTTTATGAATTGGGTTTTCCACTCATATATGGATTCATTTATGGTAGTCTTCATGGATGATATCTTGGTGTATTCTTATAACAACCGTGATCTTTATTTCAAATTAATACATGATTTATTATATAAAAGTACACATAATACATCTTGGAAGATTGAGAAGTATAATTTATTTGGGAATTAGGTACATTACATAACAAATTAAAACCCAGAATAAATCATCTTTATTGAAAACCTCCTTAACATGTTCATAATATTCCTTCATACTTAAAACTGTATGGGATAACCTAGGAATATACATAAGAAATGGGTGAGATATAATGACCAGTAAGGGAATAAAAATGGAATAACATGAAGAAAGTAATATATTTTAGAAAATAGGCACATCAATGGGGCATAAAAAGAGTAATAATAAAAAACATGAACAATGAGACATGATATAACATGATAATCATAAAGGCAACATGGGAAATGTGCCAACAACTTAAAACACTGCATCATAAATATAGTTCAAGGATAAATGCCAAGATATAATGTTGGAAAAAGTACTATAAAAGAATCAAGTTTACTTATTATCCCAACATGATGTCTAATGAGACTAAAAATTACCCAATTCATTGAAGCGCTATATAATTCTGGGCACACCCATCAATTTCATTTCAATATCAGGCTTAAGTGTGCCATATAAACCACACAACATGGATTCATTCATCATAATATTTTATTAGAAAATTAAGGAGTGTGTAATACATACATGTAAGTCCCAATAAAAATAATTATAAGTGTATAAAGGTGAAAACACTTGATAAAAAATGGGTATGGTACTCACTACACAATTGTTTTGGCATGGGAAATCACTGTGAAATTTCAGAAGCATAACGACATCTCTTAGAAATTCATAAAATGGGTTGATGATAGAGAAAGGGGTATCTAATAATTTTTACATAAAATTAGAATTAATAGGGAGATGTAAAGAAATTTTACAATATTATTAATTGGAAATACAAGGTATAAGATAATAAATAAACTTAAATAATAAAGAGAAGGTGAGGATCACGTGCCTTGAAAGTATGAATCTAATTGCTTGGGATGGGAGTCTTGAGAGAGTGGGGGAAACTTGGGAGGATTACTGGAAGGGTAGGGTAGAGAAATAACATTCTCTAAGTATTTTTAGTGAAGAGAAATAGGATCCTGGGTGAGTTTATATAAGAAATGAGTGGAGAATTATTTACTATTTATCAAACTTAGGTTTTGGACTCTATATAATAAAATAACCAAAACCACAAACCCTCCAATGTGTTTTCCCATAGATTATGAAAAGGATGGATTTTTTTCATTATTTTATAATTCCAAGGTCCAAACATAATAAAATAATACCCTTGAGGATGTGGATGTGGAACATACTCTTAAAAAAATGATTTTAAAACCTTAAAATATATTAATGGTTTTGGAGGATTTATAAAGGCTTTATAAAATCAATAAAATAAAAATAAAATCAAATTATTTTAAATGGAAAATATATATTTGTTCATGGATACCATTTATATTATTTATCACATCACTTTTGGGTCATTATGATTTCATAATACACACTATATATTTATACAGTATTTAATTTTTACTCAAAAATGCGATTATTTCAGAAAATTATGAAAAATTAACCATTGAATAATTTCAAAGTTATGATTCCAATAATAATATTAATTTTATCAAAATAATTTTATAAATATTTTAATTTTCACTTTTAAAATAAGAATCGATATTTGTTGAGAAATTTTGGGTTTTTTGACAATAACAGTTTCAAACCTTTATAAAAATTACATTTGAATTCATAAAAATTATAGGATGTTTTATATTTAATAAAAATTATTTAAATAAATAATATTTTATTAAAATATTATTTATTTAAAATATCCCTTAATTCATTAAAATAAATGCCTTAATTAAATTTGAATATTACCCAAAAATACACTTTGTGTTTTATTGAATCAAAATCAAAATCATTTATAAAGTAAAAAATAATAAGAAGTAAATACAACCATTATTATATTAAAAATAATATACATAATCATATTTATAAGATCTTGATACATATACCATTAATACACTAGAAAATTCCCCAAGTTTAAGGTGTGCGACAATGAGACTTTCATGGGATGGTTCGACATACATGGTTTGGGCTGTGATCTCGATGAGATTGAACTTTTCATATAAATGGTTTTGTTCATACTTAAGATATTTAATCTCATATTGGGATTGGTAGAGGGAAAATCCCATATGTGATATATCCCTTGGAATCTATGATAAATGGGATTCATAGGGTATGATCCAACCAGTTGAGTCCATCACTTCCTTTGGTCGTGTTAAGTGGATTTGTTAAGACTCTATATTTATACTAATCATGTAGTCACTATTCAAAAACTATATTATCAATGGTAATAGTTATTAACAGTATTTAAAATATGATAGGATATAATAAAACAAAATAATTGAATGTGTTTTCTATATCCATAATATATGATAATTAATTCAATTAAATCACAAGGGGAATTTTATTTATAACAGTTTTGGTTGTTACAATCTTCCCCCCTTAAGAAATTTCACCCTTGAAATTTTATTTCCACATAATAAAACAGATGAGGGTAATTCTGTTTCATCACTTTCTATAGTTCCAACATCTCTTCTTCAAACTTTCAGTTTCCCCACAATGCTTTGACCAGGTGATTTTTCTTATTCTGTAGAACTTTGTCTATATCATATAAGATCTTCACCAGCTACTCCTCAAATGAGAGATCATTATAAAATGCTACAACCTATGGATTTATTACATATTAGGAGTCTGTTATGTACTTACTCAAGATAGAGACATGGAATACATCATGTACTTGAGATAGTTTATGTTGGAGTGCTAGTCGATAGGCCACCGCTTTGATGTGATATATGATATAAAAGGGGCCGATGTATCTTGGACTAAAATTTCCCTTATTCCGAAATCTCATGACTTTCTTTCATGGATATATATAGAGAAATACTATGTCTCCAACATCAAACTCAAGGTCTTGTAAATTATTGTTATCATTTCTATTTTTTCAACTATGATTATCCTTGATGTGTTGCTAAATGGTCTTAAACTTTTCCCATAAAGGGCTTCGTTGGGATCCATTTAGATGCTTGAGTGGAAACTTTTATTTTATGAGAACTAGACTAGAGGAATATGTTGATACCATCCTCTTTTAAATTAATTTGAGTATTCTCTCAACATATCCTTGAGTGTCTAGATAGTCCACTCAGATTGAACATCATTTTGAGTGTGATAATTCGTGATGAAGTTCAAATCAGTATTTATAGAATTTTGAAGAATCTTAAAGAACTTAGAGGTATATCTTGGGTATTAATCATATAAAATCCATAGTGGTGTTTCATGAATCCTCACTACCTATTTAATGTATATCCTTTCAAGTTGATTGGGTGAGAAGTCATATTAAATTGAAATGAAGTGACCAGTCTTCGTATGATGATCCGACACGACCCATATAGCATTATTTCCTATTGATGTCTTTGAAATACCAGTGAAAAAGTCCATGTTGATGTTTTACCATTTCCATATAGGTATAGGTAATGTTTTCATCATCCCATTAGAGTTTTTCCTTTCTATATTAACTTACTAACCTGCAAGACATAATGATGTATATTCTGTGATCTCCTTCTTCATATTATCCAACCAATAGTGCTCTCTGAGATCTCGATATATCTTTGTGATTCTTGGATAGATGGAGAAAGTAAAACTACGTTCTTCATACAAAAAATCCTTCTTTAAATCAAGATTTGATGGTATACATAGTCATGACCCAAATCTTACAACTCCTTCTTTATTAACATTTAACTTTAAGGATTTCCCTTTTATTATAGTTTCCACTTTCTTCAGAATTTACACATAATCTCTTTAAGAATCCTTTATCATATTCATAAGGGATAGTTGAGTAACCATTTTTAAAAGTACTAATGATGTTCCTTCCTTTATGATTCCTATCTCCATCCTTTTAAAATATAATAAGATCAAATCCCTCTCAATTCTCATCAATGATAGAATTATTGGATCCTTTATATTATCTTCGAATTTATTCATTTTCCCTGGATGGTAGTGAATTGAGTAGTCATAGTCCTTGATAATATCTAAACATATTTTTTTGTTCATATTCAATTATTTCTATGTGAATATATAATTAAGGATTTTGTGATCCTTATATATTTCACACTTTTACCCAAAGAGATAATTACTCCATATTTTCAAATCTAAGATCACTAAATACAACTCCAAATCATAGGTTGGGTAGTTCTTTTCGTGAACTTTCAACTGCTTTGAAAACATAGGCTATCACTTTATCATTCTGCATTAACATACATCCCAATCCCTTCTTTGAAAAATTACTGAATACCATAAAATTTATCCACTTTTGGGTAGTGTGAGTACAGGTGCAATGATAAACCTCTTATTTAACTCCTTGAATCTCTCTTTTCATTCATCATTATAAGAAAACTTGACTCCCTTCCAAGTTATCTTGGTTAGAGGGTTTTAAAATCACGATAATTTTCTTACAAATCTATGATAGTACCAAGCTAAGCCAAGGAAAATAGGATATCTATCACAGATGTTGGCCTTTACCATCCTCCAATTTCTTCTATTGTTGAAGGGTCCACATATATCCCATTCCTTATGATAATTTACCCCAAGAACGAGGCTTCCTTCAACCAGAACTCACATTTTTTATACTTTACATAAATCTTGTCATTTTATAAGGTTTTTAGCACAGTTCTGAGATGCTTCTCATGATCCTCCATGATTTTGGTGTATATTAGAATATCATTTATAAATAAAACCAATTTTTTTGAGGTAATATCTAAAGACTATATTCATCAAGTACATGAATATTGATGGAGAATTAGTGAGTTCGAATGGAATTACTATGAACTCATAGTTCCCATATCTTGTAAAAAAATCAGTCATGGGGATATCATCCTTCTTCACCCTAACTTAGTAATATCCTAACCATAGATCCACCTTGGATATGAATTTTAATCCACATATATAATCAAAAAATTTATTAATCCTTGGTAGAGGATAATTTTTATTTATCATTTTTTTGATATCACAATAATCAATGCAAATGCGCATTGACCCATCCTTCTTCTTGACGAAGAGGACTGGTGAACCCCAAGGTGAAGCACTTGGGCATATGAACCCTTTATCCAGATTCTCCTATAGTTGTTTCTTCATCTCATCAAGTTCTACAACAGTCATTCTATATGGAGTATTAGATAATGGTAACACCCAAGTATAAGCTCGATTGAAAATTCAACCTCTCAGCTAGGAGGAAGACCAGAAAATTCATCGGAAAATATATCATCATATTACCTCAGAATGGGAATGTCTTGAAGGATGATTATTTTTTTAAAACTAAATCATTTTAAATATATTTTATTACTCATAGGGAAATAATATCCATGCTTTAAATTTTGGTGCTAAAGAAGATTCATCCTACTCCTTGCACTTATACAAAATCAGAGGACGATTCAGGGCACGAAGAGTGATTTCCTTCTTGCAGAAATTTATGTTGGATATTTATAAGGAAATCTAATCCATACCTATAATTTCATAAAATTACTCCAAAGGGAATATTACAAGCTTCTATTGGATGTCTAGACCAAAAATTTTGATAGGGTAAGAGTTACATACATGGGATGTAATAATTTCCCTATTTTCCATTTTCATCGATAGTTATACTTCCATGAATTATGGTGGTTTTTTAATAGTTATACTAAACTTTTGTAATATGAAGGAGTGCATAGAACCATAATAAAAAAGTAAATTCTCAATTATTGAATGAATAACTTTCATACCTATCACCACTTCATTTTCAGAATCCACCTTAGTTGTTGTTATGTAAAAATATCTCCCATTTTACCTTGGAGGTTGTTTGTTGTCTTCTAAAACCCTTGTCTTAGTGCATTGGTTTGAAAAGTGCCCTAGTTACGTATAGTTGATGCAAATAACAGTGCACTGGGGGTTGAACAGATAATAATTTTACTATATTATATTAGTGGGTTTCTCCTATCCTCAATTGGTAGCTAGGTGACCTTCCTTCCTACACCTAAATCATTTCCTATCTCCCTTAGGAAATTTATGGGGTGCTTCTTTCTGCATATTTGACAAGTGGGATGTTGAAATTTCTTAGAAATGTTAGATTTCTCCATTAGAATACCAAAATTTAACTCCAATTTTTGCTTCTTATCCCCATGATACCTTTGAGATTCTCTGATATCCATTTCTTCTTTAAGGGAAAATCATAAAATATCTTCATGGCTATCAAAGTCTCCGATCTCGAGGTATTTTTACAGAATAGGTTTTAGAAAAAAAAAGAAGCGGTCAAGATTTTACTCCAGGGTATTGAAAAAGACGGAGGCATATTATTCAAGTCTTGTGAAGTTTTCCACATATTCCCAGATAGATATGTTGTCTTTTTTTCTTGAGTTAAAGGAAACCCCTTTACATTTTAAGTCAAATAGGGTAAGGAAAATATTTATTGAAAAACATTTTTTGGAATTCATTCCACCCTATAACTTTGATCTCTTCCTTAGGATTCATATTTTTGATCAATGACCACCACTGATCATCTTATCTATCCATATGATAAACAACTATTAGTACCCTATCTTTCTTAGAACATTGACGGATGGTGAATATCTTCTCAATGGAGTTGATCCATTATTCCAAAATTAAGGGATTAGATGATCCATTGAAATTTAGGGGCCTTTATCATATAAATCTATCAATTGAAACTTATTCTTTATTAAGGTGATTTGGGAACTCCTCTTAATCTAGGTTTTTGTTCAGAACCTGATTTGGTTGAGAGAGTATCATAAAAAAATTTGTGATTCCCACTCCCATATAGTTGGGAATCTCATCGGGTCAGTCGTCACATTTCCCATTGCATTGACTTTTTACCTGATTTCTCATATTTCTATCCATTTTCTAGAATAAATGGAAAATTAGGGATGATTATTTTTAAACTATTAAACACATAAACATGAATCCAATTAAATTAAAGAGATAACTTATAAATTACATGTATTTCCTTAACTTATTAATTTCTAGGTTTTAATCTATGTTATCCATGATATATTACCTAAGATATATTCTTATGGGTATTTTTTATTCCCTTAATAATGGTTCATAATGATATTACGAATTTACCAAATCATATACCCCAGGAGTGGCAAACCAGGTGTGAAGCAAGGGACATTCTCATGCACTGGTTATTGGTCGAGTATAGATCAAGGTGGTGTTTTCAAGGTTTACCCCTATGTATATCTATTCTAAATCCACATCCACTTGTAGTACCTAGACTATGATGTATTTTATTCATAAAACAAATACACTATACTTAAAATTTAGGGATATTTTTTTATACTTAGTCTTATCCCTAAGGATTTTACTAGATTTTTCTAATACTTATCCAAAAAATAACTATACTTTTACTTTGATACCAACTATAAAAGCCATGCTCTTTATTTCACATTAATTTATGAATTATTAAATAAAATTACACATAATACAAACTCTAAGATCGATAAGTATAGTGTCTTTGGGAATTAGGTACATTACAAAAAAACATTTGAAAACCTCTTTAACATGTTCATAATATTACTTTATACTTAAAATAGCATGGGATAACCTGGGTACATACATAAGAAAGGGATGAGATATAAATCACATTAAGGGAATAAAAATGGAATAACATGGAGAAAGTAATACATGTTAGATAATAGACATATCAAGGAGGAATAAAAGGAGTAAGAATCATAAACATGAATAATGAGACATGATATAACATGATAATCATAAAAGAAAAATAGGAAATGTGTCATCAACTTAAAACACTGCATCATAAACATAGGTCATTGCTAACTTCCAAGACATCATGATGGAAAAATTCCCATAAAATAAATAGGTTTAATACCTATCCCAAAAATACATCTCATGATACTAAATATTACCTAATTCATTGGAGCACTATATAATTCTGGGAGCACCATCACTTTTATTTTAATTTCATGCTTAAGTGTAACACATAGATGATACAACATGGATTCATTCATCATAATATTTTATTCCATGATCAAATAGTGTGTAATACATACATGTAAGTCCCAAGTTAAATAATTATAAGTGTATAAAGGTGAAAACCCATGATAGGAAATGGGTATGGTATTCACTACATAATTTTTTTGAATGGAAAATCGTAATGAAATTTCAGTGGCATAACGACATCACTTAAAAATTCATAAAATGGGTTTATAAGAGATAAAGGGGTATATAATAATTTGGACATCAAATTTTCATTAATAGGTATATGTAAATACATATCCCTACATTATAAATTGTAAATATAAGGTATAAGATAATAAATAAACTTGAATAAAGAAGAGAAGTTAAGGATCCCTTACCTTGAGAGTGTGAATACAATTTATTAGGAGGGGATTATTGAGATATTGGGGGAACCTTGTGAGGACTCTAGGAAGGGGAGGAAAGATTAAGTTCATGATAAATGTAATTTGAGTGAAGGGAAATGAGATATTGGGTGGGTTTATATAGTAAATGATTAGGAAATTCTTTATTATTTCTCAAACTTAGGTTTTAGACTCTATATAATAAAATAACCAAAACTAAAAACCTTAACATGGGGTTTCTCACATGGTTTCTTCCAAATAGGGATGTTTTTCATTATTTTATAAGTCCAAGGGCCGAAATTAATAAAATAATACCCTTACTGATGTTTATGTGAGTCATACTCTTAAAGAAACGATTTTAAAACCTTAAGATATATTAATGGTTTTGGAGGATTCATAAAGGCTTTATAAAATTAATAAAATTAATATAAAATAAATTTATTTTAAAAGGAAAATATATATTTGGTTTTTTATACCATTTATAGTATTTATCACATCACTGGGTTATTATGATGGCCTAATACACACTATATATTTATACGGTATTTAATTTTTACTTGAAAACTCGATTTTCTCAAAAAACTATGAAAACTTCACCATTGGATAATTTTGAAGTTCTAATTCCAATAATAATAGTACTTTTATTAGAACAGTTTTATAAATATGTGAATTTTTTACTTTTAAAATAATAATTGATATTTTTTGAGAAATTATGGGTTTTTTGACAATAACACTTTTCAAAACATTATAAAAATTACATTTAAATTCATAAAAAATATATGATAATTTATATTTAATAAAAAATATTTAATAATAATATTTCAATAAAATATTATTTATTTCAAAAATACATTAATTCATTAAAAGAAATTCTATAATTGAATTTCAATATCACCCAAAAATACACTTTGTGCTTTATTGAATCAAAATAAGAATCATTTATAAAGTAACAATAATAATAAGTAAATAAAACCATTATTCTATTAAAACTAATGTAAATAATCATATTTCTAGGTTATTTATATATATATGTTTAATACACCAGTGAATTACCAAGGGTAAGGTGCGCAATAATGAGACTTTCATGGGGTCGTTCAATATACATGGTTTGGGTCGTGATATCGGTGAGCTTGAAATGCTCCTATAAATGGTTTTTTCATGATTAAGTTATTGGATCTCATATTGGGCTTGGTCAAGGGGAAAGGCAAGATATTCTATATCACTTGGAATATCTGATAAACGGGATTCATAGGGTATGATCCTATTGGTTGTGTCCATCACTTCCTTTGGCTGTGTCAAGTGGATTTGTTAAGACCCTATATTTATATTAATCAAGTGATCACTATTCAATGACTATATTATCAATGGTTGTGATGATTAATGGTATTTTAAATATATTAGGATATAATAAAACCAAATAATTTAATGTGTTTTCTATATCCATAATATATAATAATTAATTTAATTAAATCACAAGGGAAATTTTATTTATAACAATTTGGGTTGTTACAATCTCTCCCCTTCATAAATTTCACCTTTAAAATTTTCTTTTCCCACACTAAAATAGATGAGGGTAATTCTGTTTCATCACTTCCTCTGGTTCCCCTATCACTTCCTCAAACTTTTGGTTTCTTTACTACACTTTGACCAGGTGAATTTTCTTATTCAGTATAACTATATCTATGATCTAAGATCTTCATCGGTTACTCCTCATATGAGAGATCATTCTATAATGATACCACCTATGTATTGAGTACATGTGATGGGTCTGGTATGTACTTCCTCAAGAGGGATACATAGAATACATCATGTACTTGAGATAGGTTAGGTGGGAGTGCTATTCTATAGGCCAGCGCTCCATTGCAATATAGGATCTCAAAGTGGGTGATGTATCTTGGACTAAGATTTACCTTCTTCCCAAATCTGATGAATTTATTACATGGATATATGTGAAGAAATACCATGTATCAAAAATCAAACTCTAGGTCTTTTTAATGATTTTCAGTATAACTCTTTTGTCGACTTAGAGTAGCCTTTATGTGTTACTGAATGGTCTTAACCTTTTTCACTATTTCCTTGACCATTTCAAGACCTTGTAGTTTTTGTTACCCAAGTTCATCCAAACATTCAGGTTTTCTTCACCTCTTCCCATAAAGGACTTAAAATGGATCCATTTGGATGCTTGAGTGGAAACTATTATTGTATGAGAACTCAACTAGAGAAAGATGTTCATCCAATCCTCCTTTAAATTCAATTGAGCATGCTTTCAATATGTACTCGAGTGTTTGGATAGTATGCTCAGACTGGCCATCATTTTGAGGGTGATAATCCATTCTAAATTTTAACTCAATATTTAGAGCGTATTGGAGAGTCCTCCAAAAATTAGTGGTAAATATTGGGTCTCAATCAGATACAATAGATTGTGGTGTTCCATGTAGCCTCAACACATCTCTAATGTTTTTCCTTACAAGTTGATCAGGTGATAAGTCCTCTAAAATTATAATTAAGTGACCAGTCTTCATATGGTGATCCACCATAACCCATATATCATTATTTCCTCTTGATGTCTTCATAAGACCAGTGAAAAATTCCATTTTTTATGTTTTCCCATTTCCATGCAGGTATAGGTAATGGTTGCATAATCCCATTATGTTTTTCCTTTCTGTATTCACTTGCTAACATACAAAAACCTTGATGTATATTTTGTGATCTTCTTCTTCATACTACCCCACCAGTATTGCTCTCAATGATCTCAATACATCTTTGTGCTTCTTGGATGGATGGAGAAAGTCGAACTATGTGCATAATATAACAACTCCTTCTTTAAATCAGGATTTTATGGTATATATAGTCATGACCAAATCTTATAACTCCTTAATTAACATTGAACTATGAGGATTTACCTTTTCTTATCATTTACACTTTATTCTGAATTCCCGCATAATCTCTTTGAGCATCCTTTATCCTATCTTGAAGGGATGATTGTGAAATTATTTGTGAAAGGATTGATGATGTTCCTTACTTTATAATTCCCATCTCCATCCTTTTAAAATTTTAGAATATTGAATCCCTATCAATTCTCATCAATGATAGAATTGCTGGATCCTTTCTATGTATATTATCTACCACTTTATTCACTTTCCTAGGATGGTAGTGAATTGAGCATTCATAGTCCTTGATCAACTTTAACCATCTTTGTTGGTTTATATTCATCTCTTTTGGTGTGAATATATAATTAAGTATTTTTTTATCCATATATATTTCACACTTCTCCCCAAATAGATAATGCCTCCATATTTTTAAAGAAAATATCACTGTAGCCAACTCCAGATAATGCATTGGGTAGTTCTATTTGTAAACTTTCAACTGCCTTGAAACACATGATGTCACTTTATTATTTCACATTAACACACATCTCAAGACCTTCTTTGAAGAATTCTTGAATACCATGAAAATTTCTCCACTTATGGTTAGTCTAAGTATATTTGAAATGATAATCCTCTTATCCAAATCCTTGAAGCTATATTTTCATTCATCATTCTAAGAAAACTTGACTCATTTATGAGTTATATTGGTTAGAGGGTTTAACAATCATGATAATTTTATAAAAAATTGATGATAGTCCAAAGATAAGCCAAGGAAACTAAGATATCTATCATAGATTGTTTCCTCGAACATCCTCCAATTTCTTCTATTTTTAAGGGTCTATAGATACCCCATTCCTTGTGATAATTTTCCACTAGAATGAGACTTCCTTTAACAAGAACCTACATTTTCTTTACTTTTCATGAAGCTTCTCCTTTTATAAGGTCTTTAGCATAGTTCTAAAATTCTTCTCATGATCCTCCATGATTTTGGAGTAGATTATAATATCATCTATAAATACTACCAAATTTTTTTGAGGTAATATCTAAGTATTATATTCATAAATTCCATGAATATTTCTAGAGAATTTGTGAGCCCGAATATATTTACTATGAACTCATAGTTCTCATACCTTTAAAAAAAGTAGTATTGGGGATATCATCATTCTTCACACTAACTTGGTAATATCCTAACTACAGATCCACCTTGGGTATGTATTGTACTCCACATAGCTAATAAAACAATTCATCAATCCATGGTAGGGGATACTTGTTCTTTATTGTAGTATTTTTTAGCTCATGATAATCAATGAAAATGCACATTGACCCATATTTCTTCTTGAAGAAGAGGACTGGTGCACCACAAGGTGAAGCACTTGGGCATATGAACCCTTTATCTAGATTTTCCTATAGTTTTTTCTTCATCTCATAAAGTTCCACAATATCCATTCTATATGTAGCCTTGGATAATGGTAACACCCTAATTATAATCTTGATTGAAAATTCAACCTCTTGGCTAGAAGGAAGACCATGAAATTATTTAGGAAATACACCGTCTTATTCCCTCGCAATGGGAATGTCTTCAGGGATGATTATTTCCTTAAACTTAATAATTTTATCTAGATATGATTACTCGAAAGGGAAATAATATCCATGCTTGATATGTTAGTATTAAAGAATATGAATCCTCATCCTTTCACTTGTAATGAATTGGAGGATGATTTAGGACGTGAGGGTGATTTCCTTCTTTCAACAATTTATGTTGGATCTATATAGGGAAAGTCAATCAATACCTATAATTGCATCAAATTCCACCAAAGGGAGTATTACAAGGTTTACATGGAAGTTCATCCCAAAAATTTTGACAGGGTAGGAGTTATATACTCGGGATTCAATAATTTACCCATTTTCAATTTTCAACAACTCTACTTACATGAATTATGGTGGTGTTTGAATAGTTATATTAAACTTTCATGATATGAAAGAATGCATATAACTAGAATCAAAAATGAAATTCTCTATTCTTGAATGAATAACTTGCATAACTGTCACCACTGCATTGTTGGGATCCACCTTAGTAGTTGTGATGGAAAAATATCACCTTTTCTACCTTAAAGGTTGTTTGTTGTCTCTAAAAACCATTGTCTTAGTGCATTGGTTTGTAAAGTTCCTTGGTTCCTTATAGTTGAAGCAATGAACAATGCACTGAGGGTTTCTCAGAGAATTCATTTCCTCCAATGCATTGGTGGGTTTCTCCTATCATAAATTTATAGCTAGGTTCCCTTCGTTACTGCACCTAAATCATTTCCTCACCCCCATTAAGAAATTTCTGGGGTGACTTTTCCCACACCTTTAACAGGTGTGATGTTGAAATTTCTTAGCACCATTAGATTTCTCCATCAGGTTACCGGAATGTAACTCCACTTTTCACTTCTTATCCCATTGATACCTTTGAGATTATTTGATCTTCATTTCAACTTTGAGGGCACATCAAACAATTTATTCTTAGCTATCAAAGTCTCAAATCTTGAGGTATTTTTATAGACTAGGTTTTAGACCACCAAAAAAGTGGTCAACCTTTCACTTGATGGTAAAAAAAAGTTGGAGGCATATCAAGAAATTATTGTAAAATTTTACACATATTCCTAAATATATTTTTTGTCTTTTTTCTTGAGGTCAAGGAAATCCCATTCCATTTATATCTGATAGTACAAGGAAATTTTTTATCAAAAAAAAATCTCCATAATTCCTTTAACCCCATCGCTTCGATCTATTCCTCAAGATTCATATTCTTGATCAATTCCAACCACTTATCATCTTCTCTCTCCATATGATAAACACCTATTAGATATTTCTCTTGCTCAAAACATTGAATGATGGGGAATATCTTCTTAATGGAGTTGATCCATTATTCTCCGATTAATGGATCAGATGATCCATTGAATGTTAGTGGCTTTTGTCTCATAAAGATCTTAATTGTAGATTAATATTTCTTAGGGGGGTTTGGGAGCTCCTAATAATCTAGGTTTATATTCACAACCTGATTTATCTAAGATATTATCATCACAAAGTTTGCGTTTCCTGATCCCATTGGGTTCGACATCTCATTGGGACAATCATCACATTGCTCATTTCATTGATTATTTACCTAATTCCTCCAATTTCCAACCAATGGCTAGAATAAAGGGAAAATTAAGGATAAGTAATTTTAAACTATTAAAACCATAAACATGAATCCAATTACATTAAAGAGATAACTTATATATTACATGTATTTTATTAACTTATGAATTTATAGGCTTTAATCTATGTTATCCATGATATATTTCCTAAGATATATTATTCTGGGTATTTTTCTGTTCCCTTAATAATGGTTCATAATGTGATTATGAATTTACCAAATCATCTCCCTTGAGAGAATCAATCCAAGTGTGTAGTAAGGCCCATTTTCATGCACCTATTCATGGTCGAGTCTAGCTCAATGCGGTGTTTTTCGATTTTACCCCTATGTATATCTACACCAGATTCACATCCACTTATAGTATCTAGAAAGGGATGTATTTTATTGATAAAACACTTAATCTATAATTACTAAAATTTAGGGATACTTTATTATACTTATTCTTATCCCTAAGGCTTTCAGTAGAGTTTTCTAATCCTAATCCCAAAAATAACTAAAATTTTCCTTCAATACAAACTATAACTACCATACTCTCTATTCCAAATTAATATATGATTTATTACATAAAAGTATACATAATAGAAAATAGAAGATCAATAAGTATAGTGTATTAGGGAATTAGGTATATTACATATCAACTTAAAACAAGGAATACATCATCTTTATTGAAAACCTCCTTAACATGTTCATAATATTCCTTCATACTTAAAATAACATGGGATAACATGGGGACATACATAAGAAAAGGGTGAGATATAAATATTAATAAGGGAATAAACATGACATAACATGAATAATGTAATGAATGTTAGACAATAGGCATATCAATGGTGCATAAAAGGAGTAATAATCATAAACATGAATAATGAGACATGATATAACATGATAATCATAAAGGAAACATGGGAGATGTGGCATCACCTTAAAACATTGCATCATAAACATAGGTCAAGGATAACTTTCAAGACATCATGATATAAAAGTCACATAAAGTAATTAGGTTTACTCCCTATCCCAACAAGACATATCATGATACTAAAAATTACCTAATTCATTGGAGTGCAATTTAATTTTGGGTGCACCCATCACTTTTATTTCAATCTCATGCTTAAGTGTGCCACATAGATCATACAATTTGGATTCATTAATCATCATATTTTATTCCATGATCAATGAGTGTGTAATAAATACATGTAAGTCCCAATTTAATGAATTGTAAATGTATGAAGGTGAAAACCATTAATAGGAAATGGGTATGGTATTTACTATATAGTTGTTTTGTCATGGAAAATCATGTTGAAATTTCAGCAGCATAACGACATCACTTAAAAATTCGTAAAATGGGTTGATGAGAGAGAAATGAGTATCTCATAATTTGTACATAAAATGGTCAGTAATAGGTACATTTAATGATATATCCCAACATTAAAAATTATAAATAGAAGGCATAATATAATAAAGAAAATTGAATAAAGAAGAGAATGTGGGGATTCCTTACCTTGAGAGTGTGACTCCAATTTCTTGGGAGGGGATTATTGAGAGCTTGGGGGAACCTTGTGATGAATCTAGTAAGTAGAGGATTGAGTAAGTAAATGATTAAAGTATTTTTAGTGAAGATAAATGAGATATTTGGTGGGTTTATATAGGAAATGAGTGGGGAATTATTTATTATTTCTCAAACTTAGGTTTTAGACTCTATATAATAAAATAACCAATACCACAAACCTTAATACGGTATTTTCAAATGTTTTCTACCAAATAGAGGTGATTTAATTATTTTATAAGTTCAAGGGTCTAAATTAATAAAATAATACCCTTTATAACATGGAAGTGAGTCATACTCTTAAAGAAATGATTTTAAAACCTTAAAATATATTAATGGTTTAAGAGGATTCATAAAGGATTTATAAAATTAGTAAAATAAACATAAAATAAAATTATTTGAAATGAAAAATATATATTTGGTCTTGGATACCCTTTATAGTATTTATTACATCACTTTTGGGTCATTATTATGTCACAGTACACAACGTATATTTATACGGTATTTAATTTTTACCTGAAAATTCGGTTGTATCAGAAAATTATGAAGAATTCACTATTGGATAATTTCAAAATTATATTTACAAAAATAATATTCATTTTATAAAAATAATTTTCAAAATATTTTAATTTCCAATGTTAAAATAGGAATCAACATTTATTGATAAATGTTGGGTTTTTTGAAAATAATTGTTTTCATACCTTTGTAAAAATTACATTTGACTTCATAAAAATTATAGATTAATTTATATTTAATAAAAATTATTTAATAATACTATTTTATTAAAATAGTATTTATTACTAAAATCCATTAATCCATTAAAATAAATGCCTAATTTTAATTTTACCTAAAAATACACTTTGTGTTTTATTGAATCAAAATTAAAATCATTTATAAAGTAACAATAATAAGAAGTAAATACAACCATTATTATATTAAAAATAGTGTACATAATCATATTTATAAGGTCTTGATACATATACCTTTAATACATTATAAAATTCCCTAAGGGTAAGGTGCACGGCAATGAGACTTTCATGGTATGGTTCGACATACATGGTTTGGGCCGTGATCTTGATGAGCTTGAACTTATCTCATAAACAGTTTCTATCATGATGAAGTTATTTGATATCAGCTTAGGATTGGTTGAGGGAAAATCTTGTAGATTCTATCTCCCTTAGAATCTCCGATAAATGGACTTCATAGGGTACGATCCTATTGGTTGAGGCCATCACTTACTTTGGCTATTTCAATTGGATTTTTTAAAACCCAATATCTATACTAATTATGTGATGACTGTTCAATTACTATATTATCACCAGTAATGATTCTTAATGGTATTTTAAATCCAATTTTATATCTTAAAACTAAATAATTGTGTGTGTTTTCTATATCCATAATATATAATAATGAATTAAATTAAATCACACAGGGAATTTTATCTATAATAGTTTAGGTTGTTACTATTATCACAGTTTACATGATCTTATTAACCAACTTGTGATTGTGTTTAATACACTGAGAGAGAACCATATTTATGCTAATCTCACTAAATACCACTTTTTTATTGATAAGTTTCACTTCATGGGTCATATAATTTCAGAGATAGGAGTGTCTGGTGACCTAAAGAAGGTGAGCACCATGGTTTCTTGGGAGCATCCCAAGAATGTATCTAACATACACAGTTTCTTAGGGATGGATGGATATTACATGAACTTTATATAGGAATTATAATGCCTCAAAGAACCTTTTACTATTTTGACTAAGAAGGGTGTGATGTTCTTATGGTTTGAAGACTGTGAGACATCCTTTCAGGTGATGGAAGGGAGATTGACTTCAACGCTGATCATGAATCTACTAGACTTGGGAAGAAGCTATACATTTTACTATGATGCTTTAGGAATTAGGATAGGATCGTTTCTGAGGTAGGGAGATCGGGTTGAATCATATGGATATCATTGGGTGAGACCTCCTGTTTAAAATTACCCTACAGATGACCTCGAGCTAACTGATATGGTTCACACGTTACGCTATTGGAGACGTTATCTACTGGGAGAACAACTCATCATTTAGACAAACCATAAAATTACTAAGTAAATTTCCACATAACAAGATTTGAACTTAAAACAATATAGGTGGGTGGATTACTTTCATTCATTTTATTTTTATATTTTTTTCACACTCAAAAAGGGGATTGTAGTGGCTGAAGCCCTAAGAAAGAAGTCTCAGAAAAATTTCAACCAGGAGACTAGTAGTGGGTGGCAGTTGATGGACCTATTTTTTGAGATGCACCTGAAGGTATAAGAGTGTCATGGTAAACCTAATCTAGTAGCTTTAGAATTTAAATCCTCTCTTTTGGAATGGGTGTGGATGGGACAACTTTCCTATCCTGAGGGACTCATCTTGAAGGGGAGCATCTCAGTTGAGAACCCACAGTTTGGTTGGGTTATGGATTAGAATGAGATATTTAACTTTCTTAGGATTGTATGGGTGCCTGCTAACATACGAGGAGAGTTGATGTAGGAATCTCATTCCATTGTTTGTTCAGTTCACCATAGGATTACCAAGATGTACCAATACATACATAATCAGTATTGGTGGCTGGGCATGAAGAGGCATATTGCAGGTTTTATCACTCAGTGATCCACCTATTAGCAGGTGAAGTATAAGTACAAATGACATGTAGGAATTATACAACCTCTATCTATTTCTAAGTGGAAATGGGATAAATTCACTATGGATTTCATGACAATATTTCTAAGATACCATTGAGATAGTGATGTAGTATGGGTGAATTTTGATAGTTTGACTAAGGTTTCACACTTCTTGCCAATCCAATAGACCTTCGGAGTTGATAATATTGGTATTCTTTATATTTAGGAGATTGTAGACCATCATGGTGTTCCTCTTTCTATGACGTCAGATAGAGATGCTCATTTTACATCACATTTCTAGCAGGGGTTACAGAATTCACTAGGTTTATAGGTTATCTTGGGTACAATATATCACCATTAGACCAATGGGTAGTCTAAGGGGATGATATGAGTGATATAGGACATGATCCAAGCACAAGTCCTTGATTTTGGAAGTTCTTGGGGGAAACACTTACCTCTTATTGAGTTTTTATATAATAACATACTTCAAACAATGATTCAGATGGATCCATATGAGGCCCTTTATGGTACATCATGTCATTCACCCCTATTCCGGTTAGAGGAAGGTGAGACAACACTACTAGGTCATTATCTCATTCAAGAGACTTTAGAGAAAGTACAACTGATTTAGAATCATATGTCTACAACCCAGTCTAGGTAGAAGTATTATAACGATCATCACTTTCAACCTCTAGAGTTTGATCTGGGACATCAAGTTTTTCTTCGAGTTTCTCCTATATTGGTTCATAGATGGATTTGGAGACAGGTAAATCTACAACCTCATTACATTAGGAATTTAAATATCATATAGAGAGTTGGTCTAGTAGCCAATCAATTATAGTTATCTTAGAGGTACCATGATATGTATGACATCTTCCACATATAAAAACTTCTCCGCTATCATTCTGACTCATCTCATTCATTTGATCCTGAGGATATTGAGTTAGAGGATAATGCATCCTTTAAGAAGCATCTGATATGTATCATTGATAAGTGTACAATTACACTCTAAGGAAGGTTGGTTCCTCTAGTCTGGGGGCTCAATAAAAAATGATGTGTATATGATGAGACCTATTTGGGAGATGCCAACATATGTACTCATTGGCCAAAACATTTCTCAGACAATGCTTTACATCCCTCAAAAGGGAAACCCATGGACGAGTTTTATTAAGGAGGGGAGGTTGTAACATACTGGATTTTTAAAGAGGTATGGATACTTATGATACTATTCAAAATGTCTTGTTTTATGTTGTTAATGTGTTCAAAAGGATAAGGGGTGGTTCATAAGATTATGGGGATCGTTTAGAGCCCGGAGCTCTAGTAGTTGGAGAGGTAGATTGATCCACTCTATTAGTTCATTGTTAATGCTAACCATACGAATCAACTATGTGGGGTTCTCAGTGCACAATAGAGGGTCACAAAATTTTCCCTTACTACGTGACCTTGGCCACATGAACATGTGGGTGATTTATAAATCTTGATAGACCCATTTTACATAGATTGTTCATGGTTTTTCAAACCGTGTGCCTAGCCCATGCAAGGGATGCCTTAAGGAAGTGTTGGGTGTATAATTGGTGCATGGTTTGGCCAACCGTGTGAGACAAATGTGCAAACATTAACTCGAATGTCCTGAAGGCATTATTTTTATTTATTTTTGGAAACCCACCTTTAAGGGGGTGAGGGGGGACCCTTACAAGGCCTATGGGATTAGTGGATTACATGACCTGAAGACCTTAGAAGAATTCATCCTAAACATGGCTACATAGAAATGCCCCTCCCCAATATCGAGATCGTGAAGTCAGCTTCCCACCTTTACATTACTTGTTCGGATAAGAAATAACTATATAGAGGTGCACATGCCTGGTCCTGATGTCAATTACCATAACCTATCATTCTTCCATATCTATATAGATTTTTTTGGTTAAATCATTTGCTCTAAGTCCTCATCTAGAGCTAGTTCCTTTGGTCAGTATAGTTTCATCTTCATTGCATTATCTGAATGAGGTGGCTCGAAGGCCTTGAGGTGGCCTGAAATCCTTAACTGGCCTAAAGGCTCTGGGTGGACTGAAAGACTTAAGGACTCCAGGCCCAAACTGATGGCCAAAAAGTGAATAGTTTCAAATGCTACAGTATCGAAAAGTACCTTCTACAATGATGCTACAGTAACCTAGAAATATTCCTCTACCTTGATTCGAACTTGGGTCTTGTGGATGCACTTGGAGAGTCCACACCAACTGGGATGAGGCTCATGTGAAAATGTGCGAACATTAAAATTTGGGTTAAATTATTATTTCTAACCTTATTCTATTTAAATACCATCTCTTTATTTTTCTCCTCTAGTGGATATCCCTCTCCATTATAATGAGCTCTCTCCCATGCCTAAACTAGGATTTTCCATTGCTCCTCCATCCGATCACTATTTTATTCATAGTCAGGTGTGTTGTATTCCTATCAATATGATCTGCACTCCTCTTACTTCCTTCAATAAGTTATTTTCCCACATTCTATGCTATTTTGGTGTGAGATTATATGCCCTACTTTTAGATCATTTTTCTATTATTCTGATTTCTCCCATTCTAGCTCGATTCAAGGGCCAACACTGGAAGAGATGAGGGATAAAGGGTTAAGGTAGGTGGTATAGTTATTTTACCTCAAATTATAGTTTTATTTTATTATGAACCATTGTACCACGTTCTAGACTTTCTATTGTCACCTTCATAATTCTAAACTAATTAAATTAAAGGTTATTTTTATGTGTAACGAGACCCTAGCTACCTGAGAAATAATTTTATTGGGAGTTCACCTTTATATGATCCACCCCTATGGGTGTGCCATTATTTAAAGTCTCAAGATCCTTATTTTGTGGTAATGTGTTATTTATTATTAATTTGGGTATATGAATTTCCTTGAAATAAATGTGTTGGATGTTAATAAAAACAATGGAAATGGTAGGCCAAGTGTTTAGGCCCATATAATGTATGACATAGTTGAATTTCTTGAATTAATTGAATTGAAAAACTTATTAACAATGCTTTTAGGGTATGGTATGAGTTAGAACTAACCATAAACTCCCCTTCACTTAAATCCAATTGTGATATAAGGGTTCCAACTTAATGTCACCCTAGATGGGATCCTCATTCTTTGTTTTGGAATTATATATGATTTCAGATAAGTTGAGAGTGATACTTGAAATTACTTGGATGGTCTCACCAGGTGAACTACTTACCAACCCATGGGAGATATTGGTTCCCTAGGTGAGTCACCATGGATAGGCTCATTAGAAAGATAGTTATACTATTCTATGAGCGATACTCATCCCCTATGTGTGATACCTCGGACAAGATTCGAGGGTTATACTTACACCATGATCAGAGCGATACATGAGATTCCTTTTATAGATTTCCTTGGATGGACTCTACAGTGATGGGTATTTATAAATCTCCTAGATTTATACTTGGGATTTATTTTATGGATCTACTTGGATAGGATCAAGATGCAAATTTTTAATCCTAAGGATGAATTTTTGTTAAATTCTAAGAATTCATAATTGATACCCCATGGATGCATCCTCCAATACAAACCACATTATTGGGTTTGGTCCATTATTGATACTTGTTTTATGATCACTCATTATTACATCCATATAATATATGTATATGTTCACCTTATTTAAAATTCATCCGGCTTAGGTTGAAGTAGGTAGTGTTAGTTGGATATCAATGAGGAACCCAAAATGACATGTATTATTTATTTATTACCTTACTTTTATTATGTACCTAAAAACTACTCATTTTATATCCATAGACTGAATTTTTATAGACACCTTTGGTGGTGTCATATTGAGTATATCTCACACCCTTCCCAGGATTCCCATTGTACCATAAAATACTTAATGACTGCAGGTGTAGAAAAACAGAAACACCCATCTTTTGATGTTTTATTTTTGTACTAGGATGAAGTATGAGAGAAGTGTATCGGTCCTTTACTAATGATTCTAGTAGAGGTATCTTTTTTATTGTTTTTCATCATGTGGTATATTCCTATTTCCCCTATATTCCATGTACTTAATTTTTGGAATAGCTACATGACATGATCATCATCATTTTTTTGTATTTATGATTCATCCTCGCCTATTTATATTGTATGATTTATTATTCTTATTCCATTTCTGCTTATTTATTTCTATTTTTTCTATTTACCACTATAATTTATCAATGTGATACACTGAATTATGAGGGAATAGTCTCCCCACAGACACTCCCTAGGACCTCACTACTAGTTGGTATCCTCTAGGATATGGGTAGATAATTTTGAGGTCATGTGACCAACCATCTTAGGGCATCTCTTAGTGGATTCTAGGGTAGGACACTACAGTAAAAATGGGTTTTTATAGGTTTACACAAATTTAATCATAGAACTAGTAAAATAGTAACACCATAATCCTTGAGACAAGATCTTTCAAATATAATTTATATTTTATTTATAAATAAGAATTACATATTATCTTGGAATTCTTTCATCATTTATTTTATTGACTGACGAAACCTAATTTGATTGTATTATTAGGGACTGGTAGGGATCTAAGGTATTTTATGGTTAGTTGATACCATATTGAAGGTAATGAAGTGTCCCTCACTTGAATAAAAGTTTGATGTAGGATTTGGTCATTAAATGTTACTTCTAAAGTAATTTTAACGTGATAAAAAAAATAAACTTCTAATAAGAATAAATGAATACCACATCAAATCATGTTCCTTTTGACCTGAAGGTTGGGTTTCAAGAAACATGAATGAATGATATTTTTCATGCATACATTTATTTAAACTAGATAGATATTGAACACGATATAATCAAAATAGAGAAGATCTGATCCATGACACTGAAAGGGATTACACTATGGAGAGTTTGATTTGGGAAGTAACAAAGTTCAGATATTTTTTTACGTATTCAGGGAATTTCACCATGATGATATTATCTATATTGTATCACTTCTTTTAGTTGAAAAATAGCATGTAAAAACAGACTTATTATATCATAGAGGGAGATTATACACCTTTAGGTATGGAACATAAATTTTTTTCAATAACATTGATGATATGGATTCCTCATAGAGGTTAGGTGGTTACTTAAGCATCATAGACTACAATATTTAAATTAAATAAAATAGATCTGATTGAGGGAGATCTAAATGATAGATTTAAAATATTAGAAAAGTGGAAGTTATGTGATGTTGTAATTTATAACTTAAAATTGAAATGTTGTATAATATAGAAAATATAATAAGCAATAAAAAATATCATAGGTAGTATAAAGAATAAGAAGTGCGAAATATTGTCAATAATATAGAGAATTGAATTTAATATTTAGATTAAATAAGATAAGTGTGCGAAGATGAAAGTATATTAAAGATCAGGTTGGGAAGAAAATTTTCATTATGTATACCTTTAAATAGATTTTTTTATAATATAAGTGTATCTTGGATAATATATATGTTGTTTGGTGTTAAATTTCATTATGAAATATTTTATGATTGACCTATGTGTTGACACTTTCTTTTGTATCACTCTTGAATGCAGTGAGTAGAAGAGAGGAAGAGGTTTTGGACCTTGGTTGAGTGTTGAGATATTTCTAAAGTTATAATTTCATACTTTTGAAGTAGTGGTTAATTATAAAATAAACACATAGTTGATATGTGATCCCAATAGTATATTTTTATAGGTGAATGGAGTAAAATAAGTTTTCTCATTCACTTTATTCTCTATCATTTTATTATGATTAAAAATCATATTCAAGTTGCTTTTTATAACTCTTAGAAAAGACCTTATTTTAACTACATAATGGAAGAATTTTAATCACACTAATTCACCCCCATCTTTGGGTGTATAGTGAGACCTAGGTATAATAAGTGTCATGAAATCCATTGGTTGTTTCATGAACCTATATAGAGATTTCTAGTTTCATAGTGAATGTTAGTAATAAAAACTAAGAGCCCATTTTTGATGGATTCAATTTTCATATATGGAAGAATAAGATGAGATCTCATATATAATATCTTGGGATTTATGTATTTTATGTTTCATACCATATGATTCTAGTATGTGATCCCATGGGATGGTCAATTATATTAGTTGAAAAAAATATGATGAATTAGGATTCTAAGGCTCATCATTTATTATCTAAATCTCTTTATAATCATATATATATGAAATTTATGGATTTATAAATGTCCAAAGGAATCTAGGATAAATATTATAATATAATTGAATGTGACACCAAATAGATCGATGGGAATCTGTGGGTATTACAGAATATGTTTAATGATCTGAAGATGAATTCAATTGAAAACATAGATGGCTTCATTAACAACATTACTGAAGTTTTTGGTTCCATTCGAGGGCTTAGTTAAGATATAAAATATTATAACATAGTAAATAATATTATAATAAAATTACTTACAATATAAAATCTGAAAATACCTTTTATTGATGAAATGAATCTTCAAGATATATCTCTTGATGAATTACATAGAAAACCAGTTTCTTAAAAAATGATGGTGAAGACAGAAATCTCTTTAGAATTTTCATTTAATGAAAAAATCGTTTAAAGGTATTGATAAGCATGAATTTTCAGGGGTTGGGAACTATTATGATGTTAGTGATGACTTCCTATCACTTATTTCATGGAATTTTAAAATAGGTAATGCAATGTTTGAAGGAGATACCTCTTTCTTTATTCTATTTTGGAAGGGTTGGACACATTTGTAACACCTAGACTCTAGTAACCTAGAGATGGTGGTTATTTTACTACATTGAAACAAGATACAAGGGACCACATCCTTAATGAGTTAATATTTTATTAGTATTTAGTGACTAGATACATACACGATTATCACATTATATCTGAAAATAAGAAATATAGCTTAAAAATGGTAGTGATAAATTTATTATTTGTTCTATTAAATCCCCCAAATCATTCATAAATACCTTATTGTCATCATAGGGAAAGAAAAACACAATAAAATTAGATCTCAAATGATCATTAAGGGAAAGTATATGATATAATATTTCATAGAATAAATAAATATTAAATAATATAACAAAGATAAAAATATTTAGATATTTCATATAACTAATATTATAAAAGGGTAATATATCCATGGATGACATAAAAATATAAATAATCACATAGATAATAATAACTAATTTCATAATGATAGAATTCATAATGTTTAACATCATAATCTTACCATCAAGGTCTTTTGTCGAGACATCATATACAAATATGTAAGGAATATGCCAAAACCGAAACTAGTTTACCTCATGAGACCTGTCAATACATCGAGGGGTTATAATGGACCCCGGTCATCACTTATTAATTCTAATTAATTCATCATATAAAAGGGTAAATAATAAATATAATTCATAATCAATATAAATATTCATATATAGAAACTATCATATGGAGCATCAATATTTTTATCCATTAAAAAATAGAACATCATGAGCACAATCCATCCAGATTAATATGATGGATGGTATCATTATATTATATACCCAGTGAATCATAATATTCATAAAAGAATGTTTACATAAATAAAAATACTTTTAAAATATCATTGAAACATTTCCTTAGGAAACCCCCCTTTTTATTTTTGAAATAACTTATTTAAAATATAAAAATTTCTAGAATATTATAAAAAAAACATTCTTTTAAAATAATCATAGAAACTTTTAAATTAATCATAAAATAAAATAATCTCCATTATTGTGGGAAATTTTTTTCATGTAGTAAACTTTAGAAAAGTATTATGTTCAAACCTTTGGTAAAAAGTACCTCATTTAGAAGATGAAAAAAATATTACGTTTAATTTAAAAAAAATTAAAATGGAAAAAAAGAATAATAAATCATTGGATAATATTAAAAACATTATTGAAAACATTTTAAAGAAAATATGGAAGATGAATAAAAGATTACCAACCAAAAATAAAAACAAAGTCAGGTTTCCTTATAAACATTTTTTAGAATTTTGAGTACTTAGAGAGATAAAAATGAAAGGAAATATTGTAATTTATAAAAATAAAAATTGGATGAGATAATATTTTTTTTTTAAAATAGAAATATCATATAATTTCTCCAATTTAAAAATGAACATAAACAATTCTGAATAAAGATAATATTGTGAAACAAACACTTACAGCTTTGGTAAATTTTGAATCATAACACCAATGAAAAGAATTAACTTAAAATGAAATATTAAATACCATGAATATAAATGGATTCATGATATATCATATCAAAGGGATTGTATATCCACCATATAAAATAATGAAGTAGTGAATATGACATGTCTCTCATAGAAATAAAAGTGAGATGAGTATCCCTTACAAATATAGTAACATTGAAGTGAGAATTAATTAATGAATTTATTATGTTTAACAAATTTAAATATATATTAAAGAAGTATAAATATAGTATAAAATAATCATAAGTAATTAAACAGATAATATTTACATGACATAGACAATTAAGAATTAATATAGCCCAATGAAAAAAAATTGAGTTATGAAACCCCTTACCTCAAGCACAACTTCCATAATAAGGGATTTTAACCTCTTATATAATAAATTTAAATTTATTATACATCTATAAAAAATAATATTCATACTTATAATATAATAAACTATTTTCTTATAAAACCTTTTCACTCATTCCTAAATAATCATTCACTATCATTACCATTTTGGGTATTAATTGCTCCATTTTCCATGTCTGTTTTTTATTCGATGGTTATGGTCCTTGAATATTAATATTGGTTAAATATACTAAAAAACCTTAATAATAATATAAATATAATATATATTAATTATATACATATTTAGACTCATCCATGATAGGTGGACATGAAAAATGAATCACTTTTTTTCATGGATGTAGTAGTTTACACCTACACACAAACAATGGTTTTATTTCCAATTTGATGGAATAGGAGATGAATAAGGTTATTAAATTAACAAAACTAAATCTAAATATATGGGAGAAAATTATTATATTATATTATAATGGTTATATTATAATATAAGTAGGTATAGTAAGAAGTAAAATGAAAAAGATTTGTTAATATGATTACCTCCTCCTTGAAGATCCTCCTTTCGGTTAAACCTAAAGACATATAGGTTAGTATTTTCCTGATACCAGGAACTAGAGGATATGGGGATGGATGTTTAGAAATTATTTTCATAGATATTGGTATAGTTACATGGATCAAGAAGTGTGAGGAATATAGGAGGGGTGGTGTCCTTATATAATAGAGGAAAGGGGCACCCTTGGAATTACTTAAATTATTAAATTAATATAAATTAATTTTCATTTTCAAGTGGATCAAAATTGATATATTTTAAATATAGGATGAGTTTGATTAGAAATAATATCATAAAATAAAATTTATACAACTTTATGTGATGTTTTAACCCTTATATTATAGTTTTAACCCCTCATCAACCCTTTTGATGATTATCATGATATCAATTATTTTTTCTTTTTAGGGGTCAAGAAAGTGACTACAAAAGGAAAAGTGACCCATAAGTAGAAAATGGTTGATATTATATACTGTATACAATTAAATTTTCCAAAAAAGTTTTTAATTAATTTTAAACCATTTAAAAAAATATTATTTAACATAATATACCATTAAAGTCATTTTAGGGACTATTTACATAGTTGTCATTAAAACATAGAAATACTATAATGTAGTTATAATATAAAATTTTAACACATGAATAATACATTAAGATAATCTATAAAATTATTTTGATTCCATAAATCAACCAAAAAAACTTACTTTTTAATTTTTTAAAATAATTTACTTGATTTTTCTACTACTTACACAGGTATTGTATCAGTATTGTGTTTGCACTTAAGCTAATTATTTCAAAACTAAATAATAAAAATAAAATACTATAATAAAAAATTATTAATATTAAAAATAACACTTTAGAACCATTCATGAATTTTTTTATCCTTTGGAAAATACATTAGATATATTAAAATTCATAAAGTGACATTTTGGAATTATTCTTTACTTAAAATAAAATAAAGGGCTTTATTAAAGAAAAATGGCACCAAAATTACATATTTTATAATATATTAAGGGGAGGTAAAAATAAACTCATAAAATATAAATAATTCATGTTTCAGATATATTTTTAAATCCTTATCACATTATTTTTAATCTTAATTGTTTGATTTACCCTTTACCGTGGTAAATAATATATATCTTGATTACTATTCATAATGAACAAAAAGGAAACGATCCTTATTAATAAATTTTAAAATTTTTATTCTAAATATAAAATTAAATTTTAAATATTAATTTTTTAGAAATGGAATAAGATAATTTTAATAAAAGTGTGTTCAACGCATCCAAAAACAGTTTTTAGAAAATTGTGTTTTTGACCATAAAAATGAACTCATACCAAAGTAAAATATATTATTGATCACTCTAAAATTATTTATATTATATTTAATAAAATTTATCTTATGTTAATTAAAAAATAAACAATAAAATGTTTATTTTATTTTATTTTATATAAATAAAATAAATGACAGTTTTACAAAAATTGACATTTTTCACTATTAACTGAAAAATAAATATTTTTCAAAAAAACAAAAAACTTCACCCTACCATAATATTTACATGAAGATTCTAAAAATTATATTATTTTTTTGAATAATATTTATAAAATTAGTAGAAATTATTTATAATATATGCGTACAAAATGAAGTAAAAACAATTTTTGAAGAAAAGTAACTTTAAAGAAGAAATGAATTCATTTTTATTCTATTCCTACTAATGAAAATTAGATAAATTTTAAATTTATTAATTGAATTAATTTTTTTAATGAAATAATTTATAAATATATTTCACAATTCATTTATTCATATTAATACCCTACAACCTAACAACTTGGTTATAATTGTTATATTTAAATAATATTATTTCAGAGTTCATTTATGATTGGGGTTTCATGTGGTGGATGCTATTAAACAAAGTGTTATTTTAAAAGGAAAATATAAAATAAAATATTAGGTTATTACATTCTCCCCTCATTACAGATATTTTCATCCCAATTTTAAATCTTATTTTTATTACTAAATATGTCATATCATATTAATAAAATCTGATATAAATTTTATCATATACATTAATTTTTAGGCTATGACAAAGAAACTTATTATGAATGTACCTCAATAAAAATCATACATTCAAATGAGTTTTTGAAAATGTAACTTGGTATATTATTGTTACTTTATATATAATACTTGATATATTTACAATTATTTTTATGATGTTTGATAAATTCCATTACTATTGGGATAGAAAAAAATGATACAATTTAATTACTTGATTTATTTCCATTATATAAGAATGATTTCATCCTTTTATGTGAATCATCATGTTCATGATGAATTTTTCATGACTAAAGTCATAAAATCAAATTTTAATCGACTATAAGATCAAAAAAATGATGAAAAGTTATTCCTCTTATCTAAAACCAAAATGGTTAAAAGTTAACATAATAAAAAATATAAATAAACATTAAAATTTGGAAATACTCCATTAATATCCAAATCCTATAAAATAACACCCAAATTTAAACTTAAATCATTCCATAAATAACTAACCTTAAAGCCCTTCAAAATATCCCTAACCAAGTTGAAAACCCAAAAATGAGAATTTTTTGATCACATATTTTTTTGAGATCAATTTAATAATCATATCTAAACAACATCAATCACTTGTGATTTAATATACCAAAAATTTATTTTCCTTATCACATAATCTCCAAAATATGCTAATATTTCCCATAAATACCTTGAATCATCATAAATCCAAAATTAAATTATATGTTCTTCCAAAAGATAATTGAAACTTTATTCTTAAAATAAATTCCCATATTTTTAAAACATATTTCCATTTTCACAAATCATATAATATTCCCAAATAATTAAGTTCCTCAAAAAAACATTAATAACTTAGTTTCCAAATCATTTTTTAATCATATGGTTATCTATATGAGAAAACATATATTCCTAAAATATAATAATAATTTTATCCCAATTAATCAAATTAACATTAAAAATCATATTAAACCTAAAGGTTATTAGTACTATTCAAATTATTTCCAAAAAATATAAAATCATTCTTCCTAAAATAAAATTTTCTCTAAAAAACTTACTAAACCAAAGGGTTTTATTCCCATAAATGTCCCCATAAATATATATGATCATTTTAAACTTCAATCACATAAAACATAAAAGGGGGTATATATGCCTTTAAATTTATGATCAACCACAGACTTATGAACCCATGACACTTTAGGTTTATCCCATATTACTATGGCATATCATTGGTTGTCATAGGTTTTATCTTCTCATTCATCATAATGGATGATAAAGAAAATGTGAATTAACACAAGAATATTCCACGGGAGTGTCTATCCAGGTGTGTAGTCTTAGGTCCATTAAATGTGCATCAGTGATGATCGAGTAAATACCCAATACACCCCTTTCATATTTATTACCCCTAGGTGAATATTTTTCATAACAGTATCCACTTTCCATTATATATATAGTGATGTATTCCCTAGGAAAACCACATAATCTCTACTTTACCAAAGATTTATGATATTACCCTATACTTAGTCTTATCCCTAGAATCTATCATAAGGTTATGTTCTCTATTATATTCTTCTCTGAATAAATATCCCATGGATCCTAATAAAATTTATTTGATTACTATTAGAACACACCAAGTCTAGTAACCTAGATCCCATTATTATCTTACCATGTCATAATAAGATACAAGGGATCACTTTATAAAATACTAAATAGTTTTGTACTCTTTGGATACTGGATGCATACACTATTCACAAATTAGATCTAAAAATATGAAATAAAACTTAAAAATTATAGTGTGAACTTTATTGTTTCTTCTATTAAATCCATAAAATCATTTATAGATCCATTTCTGGTGTCTTGGGGAATAGAAAATAAAATAAAGGGTGAGTTTAGATGCTCATTAATGAAAATTTTAAAACAACACCTATCATATAACAAATAAAGAATGTAAAATATAGAAAAGATAAACAATAATCAAATATTCCATATAACTAATATCATAAATGGGAATATATCCATGGAGAAAATAGAAATATAAATAATCACATGGATAAATATAGCTGGTTTCATAATGATATAATTCATAATATCAGACATCATAATATTATAATCAAGGCCTTATACCAAGACATCACATATAAATAGGTAAGACACATTATAACTACCCAAACTAGTTTGTCTCATCAGACCTAACGATTCCCTAAGGGGGTATAATAGTCTATTCCCATTACTTACTAAGTCTAATAAATTCATCTTATGAAAGGGTTGAATAACCAATATAAATATATTTATTTGAAAACCATAATATGGAATGTCAATATCTTTCCCCAGTAAAAAATAGAACATAATGAGAATAATAAATTTAGAGTAATATAGTGGATGGAATAATTAAATTATGTCCCTATTAAAGACTAATATTCATCAATGGATTTTTATATAGATTAAAATAATTTCAAAAGGTCATGGGAACATTCCTTGAAAAAAACACCAGATTCATTTTGAAATCACTTATGTAAAATATAAAAATTTATTGAATATTTGGAAAAACATTTTCATTGAAAATAACCATGGAATATTATAAAGTAATCTTCAAAGAAAATAATTTTCATCTCTATTAGAAAATTAATTCATGCAATAAATGTTAAAACATATATTTTGTTCACACTTTAGTAAAAATAACCTCATTCAGAAAATGAAAAAAATATTTCTTTTAAAAAAATTTAGAAAGTAAATCATGGGTAAAAAATACTTTAATAAATAATGTTTTAATTGTAAAAAAATTCTTATAAACATTTTAAATAAAATATAAACATGGAAGAAAATATTCCCGACTGAATAGAAAAACAAAGTTAGTTTTCCTTAAAAACAATATTTTAGAATTTTGAGTAATCATAGATAGAAAATGAAATTAAAACTTGTAATTTATGGAAATAATATTAGTATAAGATAATATATGGGGTTTAATATAGAAATATCATATAATTACTTCAATGTAAACTTGAACATAAATAATCCCAAATAAGGATGAGATTATGAAGCTAACCCTTACCACTTTGGTAAATTTTGAATAATAATCCCAATAAAAGAAATAATTTCAAATTAAAATTTAAATATAATTAATATAAATGTATTCATGATATATCATATCTAAGTGGTAGCATATACACCATGTGAATGAAACTAGTGGTGAATATGACATATGTCTTGAGGAAATAAAAGTGCAATGAGAAACCCTTACAAAGACAGTAATGTTGATGTGAGAATTAATCAATGAGGTGATTATGTGTGACAAAATTAAATCCACATAAAATTTTTTAAATACAATATAAAACAATCATAGGTCATTACTACCATAATCTTTATATAACATAGTTAATGATGATGTAGTATAACCCAATGAAAGTAAATTTGTTATGAAACCCATTACCTCAGGTCCAAATTTATTCATAAGTTATTATAACCTATTGTATAATAAATTTACTATATTATAGTAATATTCATACTTATAATACCATAAATTGTTTTATAATAACATATTTTCACTTGTTCATTAATAATCATTCTCTATCATTATCATTTTGGATGTTAACTGCTTCATTTTTCAAATATCTATCAATTCAAATGTTATGGTCCTTGAATCTTGATCTTGGTTATATTATATCAAGAATGTTAAGTGGTATATAAATATAAAATATATTCATTATATACATATTTTTAATCATCCATTAAAATTATACATGAAAATTTAATCACATCTCTTAGTGGAGGGAGTAGTCCATACATATACACAAATGATGGTTTTGTTTAATATTTGATAAAATATGAGTTTAATAAGAATATGAAATTAACATAATAAAAAATTATCATATTTTAGATACTAATTTTATTTAATTGGAGAAGTTTGGGTAGAATTAAAATATGTATAATAAGAAATGTTCAGTTAAAATGATTACCTCCTCTTTCAAGAACCTCCTTTCACATACACCTAAAAAATTATAGGTTTGTATTTTGGTGATTCCAAGACCTATATGATATTGGGATAGATTTTGGTAAATTATTTTTTCATATATTATAATAGTTACATGGATTAAGATGTGTAATGAATAGAGGATGCATAGTGTCCTTATATAAGAGATCAAAGAGGCACCCTTGTAATTACTTAAAGTATTAAATTAAAATAAATGAAATTTCTTGTTAAAGTAGAAAATTTGATATATTTAGAATATAAGATGATTATAAGTCTAAATAATTTCGTTAAATGAAATCTTTACATGTTTATGGGGTGTTTTAACCCTTATATCTTAGTTTTAACCCCTTGTTAACCCTTTTGATGATTATTGCAATATCAATATTTTTTAGTCTATAGGGGTAAACAAAGTTAATATAAAAGTAAAATTGACCAATAAGTATAAAATGGTTGATATTACAGACAATTTTCCATTAAATTGGCCAAATATAATATTTTTATAATTTTTAAAATATTTAATAAAATATTATTTTACACAAGATACCATTAAAGTCATTTTCGAGAATGTTCACACAGTTATCTTCAAAAAATAAAAAAATAGTAATGTATTTATAATATAAAGTTTTAAAAAATAAATAATAAATTATATTTATCTAAAAAAGTAATTTAACATAATAAATCACCAAAAAATATTACTTTGTAAGTTTTTAAAACCATTTACTTGAATTTTCTATTTCTTGCACAAGGACTATGTCGGTGTTGTATAAGCATTTAAGTAAATTGTTTGATCACTAAAAATTAAAAAAAATTAAAATCATAAAAAAATTATTCATATTAAAAATAACCATTTATAATAGTTTACAACTTTTATATATCCTTGTAAAAACATATTATATATACTAAAATCAAGAAAGTGACATTCTTGAATTATTATTTACTTAAAATAATATAAGGGTCTTTATCATAAAAAAATGGCACTAAAATGTCCTTTTTTAGAATATAAAAAGATGTGATAAAAATAATCTCATACGATATAAATAATTCAAGTTATATATATATTTTTAAATCCTTTTCACATTATTGTTAAACTTAATTACCTGATTTACCATTTTCCATGGTTAAAAATATTTATCTTGCTTACTATTTATAATAAAAATAAAATAAATTGGTATTATTAATAAATTTTAAAATTGTAATTACAAATTTAGAATAAAAATTTCAAGATTAAAATTCTATAAAATGAATAAATTAATTTTAATACAAGTTCATAAAACGCAATAAAAAGTGTATTTTAGAAAATTGTTTTTTTTGAAAAAAATGAACTTATACCAAATTAAAAAATAATGTTAATTATTATGAAATTATTTAGATTATGTTTAATAAAATGGAAATTGTTTTACTTAAAACAAGAATCCAAAATATAATTGGTTTTTTCAATTAATTTAAATAAAGAAAAGAAATGAGTGTTTTATAAAAATTTGTATTTTTCACTATTCACTTAGAAATAAATATTTATATAAAAATTGAAAAAAATCACTGAAATATATTACAAATCAAATAATTTAAAAAATGATATTAATTTTTTCAAATACTCTTTATAAAAGTTATAGAAATTAATTATAATATCCATGCACAAAATTAAATGAATCCCATTTGTGAAGAAAAGTAAATTTAATGCATAAAATAAATTTATTCTTATTATTTTCCTAGTAACATAAATTAGATGAATATTAAATTTAGTGATATAATTTATTATTTTAATTAAGTAAATCCTTTATTCATATATTTTATAATTCAATTACTCGTATCCATATCCATTAAACTAATGACTAGGTTATACCAGTTATATTTAAATAATATTTCTTCATGGTCTTTTTTAAGCTTGAGGATTGAATTGGTGTATGATATCAAAAATAGTGTTCTTTTAAAAGGAAAATATAAACTAAAATATAAGGGTATTACAACATTGTTTTAGGTGTCCAAATATGTTTGATGAAGACAGTGATGGGTATTAATTCTCACAAAACTAGAAGAATAAGTTTCCATCCCAAAGAAACATCAACTATGAAAATTCAAGTTGAAATAAATTTAAAAATTAATATAAATGTTATAAATGAATAAAAATATTTATAATAATATATTGAGGAGGGAATTAAAATGAGTTTATCTCAGATGTATAGGATGTTATGATGGATTCTATAGAGAAATCTAAAATGGAGGAAAAATATGATATTCAACTAGAAGAATCTATAGACATTGATATGGATTTGGATGGATCACTTGGATATATTGATTTAAAAATAAATAATAACAAGAAAAAAATATTTTTTGAAGGATTGTTCATTCTATATTGATGGACATGAAGCTTAATTTAATCTTCTTGAGAAAGTAGTGAAAGAGTATGAAAAAGTATAAGTAAAACCAAAATAATATATGAGTTTCTAATTGAATATTGAATAAGAAATTAAATTAATTGATGATATTAACTTATCTATTTTATAGAAAGTGAAGAATATTTAAACTCTTTAGGAATAAGTTGTTTCCTTGATAAAAAATGTTTAAAATTAAATCAAAATATATTTTTCAAAGGAGAAGAATCATTTTGGGATATTTTAAGATGGATTTTTGGAAGGGTAGGTTCAATAAGGTTTATAAATGTTTGAAGAAATAATAACTTCTCAAATGATAATTGGTATAATAAAAATGGTATTATATTTCTTATGGAAACATTAAATACAATTTTTTATAAAAATGATGAGCATAATGAAGAATTTGAAGAGAAAAACATATCAACCAACATGATATTATCAACAATTTAAAAATTATTCAAAATTTGGAAATATGTGGAGAGGATACAACAATATGATATTTCCTTTGATAAAATTCCATTTTTTGGTATTACAGGACATACTATGTCCTTTTAGGATGAAAATGAAATTTATCTCAAATTATATACTATTATAAGTCCACAAAGGAGAGTTGAAACATTCCCTTTATATCAAGGAATACATTTTTTACATGGTTACTATTTTAATTCATCGAAAATTAGATATAAAGTAGTTTATTATAGGTATAAAAGACGTAAATCTTTGTGTAAATTAAAATAATGTATTCAAGGTATTTTAATGTAGTTCCATTAAAGAGATAGTTTTATCCTCTTGACAAAGAAAAATTCAAATAGTTAGTTTATTCTAAAATTTATTTAAAGAGACTAAAAAAGTTTCAAATCATTCCAAAATTTCATGGAAGTAAAAAGTAATATTTATGGGGAAAACATAGTGTAAAATGATTTAAAATAAACAAAGAATAATAACACTTGGATTTTGGGTAGTTGGTGTTCATCTAATATTATAATCCATTTGAAATTGTTGAATAACAATAAAGGAATTGTTAATAGAACTGTTGTTTTTAAATTATGGTACATTGAAGATTAATTGAAGTGGAGAAACTCGACCTGATAATGATAAATTGAAGAATATTGATTTCCTCATTTATGATGTAATTAATCAAAATTTATTTAGTTTCATTTAACTCTGTGTCTCATGTTTAGAGGACATATTTGGACAGAAGTATTTCTATATAAAAATACTTGTTGGTGATTCTATTATTAAATTTTGAAGAACTATTGTTAATTTATATCAGGTTGATAGTAAGGAAAATAAATATTTATTAACTATGTAATAAAATAGATTGTGGAATCAAAATCTTAACCATTTCAATCAATAAAGTATAGAGAGATTTTAAAAATTCAAAGTACTAGTAAATATTCCTAATTTAAAGAATGTTTAGGAAGATATTTATAAATATTTCATGTGAGTAAAGGTGGGTCAAAATATATATCCTCTAAATAATAATAGAGCATTAGGATTGATAAATTTTATTCACACCAATGTGTATGGTCCAATTAGTTAATTAGGAAACTATAGTGGGTGGTATTTCATAATATTTGTGGTTGATTATAATATGATGGTATGTGATGTGTTTATATTTTCAAAAAATTAAATTTCTATTTTGCATATAATTGTTTCAGTGAATAGGAAAAAATGAAGCTATAATAATTTTGAATACACTCATATGATGAAACTGAATATAGTACATATCCTATGAGGTTTAAAAATATCTATAAAATTATAGTATTAAGTATTAAGTTTCTTCTATGAGTACACCTTAATAAAACGGCATTATAGAAAGAAGAAATCACCTATAAAAAATGGAAAATACTTACTGATAGATAGTAGAATCTCACCTCACTGTATTATTGAAGTGGTTCAAGTGGATTTATGGAACATTATAGTGTTAAGTATGTAGTGTATTCTATAAGTACACCTTGAAATTTTGCATAGAAGAAACCCCTATTTGAAGCATCTCTGTGTATTTGGAAGTGAGTGTTTCATCTGAAATAAATAAGGAAATGAAGTAAAATATTGTGATGTAGTAGATAAAAAATTATTCTTTGGATAATAAATAATAATTAAGGTGAAAATTTCGTAATTAAGTAGATGAACATAAATTATGATAAAAATTAATTAAATTTTATTGTGAATGAATTAATTTTTTTTGGAATTCTATTTTTGAAGTAGTGTTTGAAGAAATGAAAAGGACAAATACATATTTGAGAGAATATTAAAATCTTCAAGTAGGCAATGATTATAGGATCTAATTAGTATAAGAGAAAATTTAATAGTTAAAAAAACCTATGAATCATTTAAGACATAAAATAATTCAAGTTTATATAAGAAATATCATTAGAGATAAATTATCCCAAACTCAATCTCAAAAGATGAATAGAGTAGTAAACACTGCAAAATTATCTATGATTAAATTCACTTTATTTCAAGAAGAAACAAAGGATGGATTATGGTTGAATTCCATGAATAAAGAAATAGATAAAATTGATAAATATCATATATGGGAGTTTGTATATAGACCAAATTAATATAATTTGATTGGTAACAATTGGGTCTTCAATAAAAATCTTGATGAAAGTTTAATGGTAATCCAAAATAAATCAAGATTGGTAGTAAAGGATATACTCAGGTTCAAGGAATTTTTATGGAAAATAATTTCACACAAGTGTCATGGATGGATTCTATTATACTCTTTCTAGTATTTTTAATCTAAATAATGTTCAATTGATACCAGATAGTTGTTAAGACTATTTTTTAATGGAGTCTTGAAGAAAGAGGTATATATTGATCAACCTATTGGAATTTTTCTTGGAAATAATGATTTAAAAGTGTAAAAGTTGAGATAATATTTTTATATACTAAATAATGCTCTTAATTATTTATATAAAAGGGTGTATGATATTTTGAGCAGGATAGTGTTTAAAATTATAGGGGTTGATTGTAATGTCAATGTAAAAATTTCTAAAGTGGTGTAGTTTATAGTGTTGGTTTATGTAGATTACATCATATTCAGTGATAGTAAGTATATTTATATTGATAATTTTGTAAAATTGATGATTCATGGGTTTAAAATATCAATGATCAGTGAATTTACATATTTTCATGGGTTTCAAGGTCATCAAGGTGAAGGGAAAACATTCATTTCACATGTGAAGTATGAAAATAAATTAGTGAACAAAATTTGAATAGATGAGTATTTCAACTCTAATAGTGGTTGGAACAAAAATTGTAAAGCATGAGGACAATGAAGGGGTACATTGAACTTTATATAGAAAAATAATTGGTAGTTTACTCAAACTTATTGTGACCAAACCATATATTTTCTATGATACATGCATGAAAGAAAGGTTTCAAAGTTTTACTAATAAGGAAAATCTCATGGAAATGAGAAGAATAATGATATATTTTCAATGAACTTTTTATTAGGTTTTTTAAATAAGGAAAGAAAATATATTTTCTGGAATTTTGGATGTTGATTGGGTTGGTGATATTTTGGATCAAAAATAAAAAATTGGAGGGGCTTTTTTACATTTGGAATAATTATGTTGGTTAACTAATCAAGAAACGAGATTTTTTTCTTTGATAACAATGTAAGAGGAATTTATTAGTTACTAAATCTTGTACACAACTTATATGGATGAAATAATAGTTAAAATAAATCAATAAATTTGTATAACATTCAATGATGATTCAATGTGACAACAAAAGTTATGTTGTGTAGTCTATAAATCTTGTTCAATAATCTCGTATGAATCACATTGAGATATGATAGTGTTTCATGGTAGATAAATTGGAGAACAACATAGTGACTTTAGAATTAATTATAAATCAAGATAAAGTGGATTCTATTTTCTAAAATCAATTTCTGGATATGTATTTGAGAGGAATAGGATGAACCATGGATTTAACCAATTTCCATAAACTAAGAAGGTTTTAGAAGTGAACCTATCCCTATTGAAATGAAAATTATATCTATTTATTATTGGTATTTTAATTATTATATTAATTATGAAATAATGAAGAAAAGGGGTGAAACTATCTGAGGAGATTTTATAAACATAGAATGATTTTCTAAAAATCATAAATCGTATTCTAAAACATAATATTTTTCTCTTATTTCCAACACCGAGAATTGTATCTTATAATCTTAGAAAATATATTAAATTCAATTTTCTTTATTTATATAGAAATATAATGTTGATGAAACCTTTAAATTTTATTTTCAAAAGGGGAGTGAGCAAAAAATGAAACCAATTGAGTATTACCAAAAATTTAGAAATGTGATTATTACCAATAAAATCTAATAGGGGGAATGTTGGAACCAAATTTATTTATTGATTTAATTTTTTTTCTGTATATCATTGATGTCTATTAATGTTTTTATGGATATCCTATGAAGTATTTTTAATTATATGTAATTTATATGATGTATTTTTAATTTAAGAAGAAGTAAGTTTAAACTATGGCCCATACAATAGACCATTCCATTTGGGTCATTATCTATGAATAAGTTATTACCTAAGTTTAAATTAAATTCCATGTAACTATCAATTTGAGTTAGACACTAAAATTCCACATGCCATATCATAGTGGTTTTTGGATTTTGAAAACAATTGGACAAACCTATAGTACTGTAGGAGTGAGAAGCCACCATGAGTCTACACTACGCTCAACCCTAGGGCCATGTAGGATTTTTAAGGAGTTCCTAGTTTGTTTATATGCTATATTGTAGAAAGAAAAATAGTTCAGGGAAGAACTATGAAAAAGAGAACCGTATTGGGAGACATGGACTCACCAGGACTAGTATATCCCTAGGTGATTTCTAAGGAAAAATTCGGTTGTATCCAAGGTAATGAAGCATCCCACGCCCAAAATAATATTTTATATGGGGTTCTGTAATTATAGGTTTCACTATAGTCCATGTGACTACACGACCAAATACATATATTCATTTCCTAAGAGAAGAAATAAATACCAAATTTTAGTATATTCTATAAAAATTGAGGGGTGTGTTTCAAATAGCTTGAAGGATTGACATCTTCTAAGCCTACAGGTATTTAAACCTTGGAGGTGTTCTCCAAAGTGCAGTCAGGATGTAGAGGTTTTTCACTACACTTTAGTAAGGGATTAAATTTTAGAGAGTCTAATCTGGGTACTGTGATAGTCAAGATATTTTTTAAATGTATATAGGGAAATTCATCATGAATATTTATAAATTAAATTATAGAAAACGCATGCACTACTTTAGTTATTTTAGAACATTATAAGTTATAACCTTTCAGATTTTAAAAACCATTAATAAATATAATAATTGATAGTCTATTCATTATACAGTGATCGTATGATTAGTATATATATATACATAGGGTTATGATAAATATAATTGACACAGACAAATGAAGTGATGGAATCGACCAATATGATCATACTATATGAATCCCATTTATCAGAGCTTTTGAGGGAGATTGTATCATTGGTATTTTCCCTTGAACAAGACCTAGATGAGATTAGACAACTAAAGAACAAGAGAAACTATTTATGGGAGAAGTTTAATCTCATCAAAATCACAACCCAAACTATGTTTGGCGAACCACCCCAAGAAAATATCACCATTACACATCTTACATGCAGGGAATTCACTAGTGTAATAAATGGATATGTACATAGTCCCTAATAATAAGAATATTTATACTTTTTTACAAAATAATTATTATATTTAACTTTTTTTGTTACCTTATAATGATTAAATAATAAGTTTTATAAAAATAGATTTTTAAATGATGGAATAAAAAATGTATTTCTAGGAAATATATAGATTCAATAAAGAAACAATTTTTGATGAATTCAATAATTTTTTAAATAAATGATATTTTAATAAAATATTATTTTTAAATAATATTTATCAAATATTAATTATAATCTTATTTTAAAATTTCAAACTAATATTTATAAGGTTTAGAAAACTGTTATTATCAAAAAAACAAATATTTTTCAATAAATATGTATTTTTTATTTAAAAGAATAATTTTTCTTATTTAGAGATTTTTTTTGATAAAATAAATGTTATTTTTGAAATCATTACATTGAAATCATCCAATAGTGAAATTTTCAAAATTTTCTAAGATGGTCAAATTTTTTGGTTAAAAATTAAATATAGTATAGTTATAAAGTATGTATTATGACATCATAAAATCACGAATATGATGTAATAAATACTATAAATAGTATTTAAGAATAAAATTTTGTTTCCCCAATAAAATAATGTGGTTTTCAAGTTATTTGATTAATTTTATAAACCCTTAATGAATCCTCTAAAACTTATATTATATTTTAAGGTTTTAAAATCAATTCTTTATAAATATGACTCACTTACACCTCACCAAGTGAATTATTTTAAGGATTTAGGTTATTAAACTTATAAAATAATTAAATAAAATTCTCTTTTGTGGAATCCATTGGTAAAAACTATGGTATGGTTTTTGTTTTTTATTAATTTTTTATATAGAGTTAAAAACCTATGTTTATAAATTAATAAAGAATTATCATTTCATTTTCTCTAAAAATCCATGAAACCACTCATTTATATTAATCAAAAACCACTATATCTTGTTTTAAATATATCCTTACCTCTTTATATCCCTCCAAAGGTGTCCCTAAGATCTCAATAATCTTCTCTAAATCTTTTAGAAGCACCCTCTCAAGGTAAGGGATGCTCTCATTATCCTCTTTGTCCACACAAATTATTTATATTATTCCCTTTGTTTCTAAATTTTTCAAGTTTTTATATGTGTTTAAACATCCATATTACATTAATTATTATTTCTAAGAGATGGGAGACCAATTTTACTCTCATTAAACCCTTCTATGGATCTTTATATACCCCCGTTATGGTGCCGAAATTATCCCGTGATTTTCCATTCCAAACATTTGTATAATGAATACCCATCCCCATTTACACTCAAGGGTATTCAACTAGATGTTACTATAATTTATTTATTGGGTAATTTCATGTATATAACCCACAATCCTTAATTTTGGGATTAAAATTTATAAAGTAAATCCCTATGTTGAATGATCTATTTGGCACACTTATACATGTACATGATATGAATGTGACGGGTGGGATTGGAATTATATATCCATAAATGCATTGGGTAATGCACTCTATTGAAATTGGTAAAGATTTTATCTCATTAGATTCCATTTATGGTGAATGGGAGGTTATCCTAAGAACACTATGTTATGATATATTGGCAGTTAGACTTGACTTATGTTTATGATGTCATGTTTTATGTTGTTTCCACATTCCCATGTCGACTCTATGTTATCATCTTATATCATGATTTGATGTTAATGTTTGTGATTATCACCACACTTATGTTACCTTGAAATTTCTATTGACTCACATGTATTACTTTATTCATGTTATTCTTTGATTATTCCCTTACTGATCTTTATAACTCACCCCTTCTCTCATGTATGTTTCCAAGTTATCACATGAAACTTTAGAAGATCAAATAAATTTAAGGGAATGTCCTGGATTTTTAGTTTATGTATTTACATTTATGTTTCAAGTTGTTATTCTATATAATTAATTACCCAAAGAAAATAAACATCACGATCTTTTGGGGTTGTATTAAGTGTATCTTTATATAATAAATCAATAAATAAAGTGTATGATAGATATGGTTTGTCATAGTTGGTATAAAAGGAAAGTTTAGTTATTTTTGGGGATTAGGATTAGATAACTCTATTGAAATCATTATAGATGAGAATAAATAAAGGAAAAACACCTAAATTTTGGTAAAGTATAGAGTAAGTGGTTTCTAAGAAAATATATTCCTGTATGGATACTATAAGTGTATATGGATTTGGAACAGTTGTACCTAGGGGTAAAAACCTTGAAAAGGGTGAATTGAGCTGGACTCAATCATCATCTGGTGCACAAAAAAGAGGCCTTGTTGAACACTCAGTTTGACACTCCCAAGTGATATTATTTGGTAAATTTGTAAGCTCATTATGAACCATTATTAAGGGAATAAAAATAACCTTAAGAAATTATGTTAGAAAGTACATCTTATATAAATTATATTGAAACCTATAAATTCACAGGATAAGGAATGTATTTCATTTATGAGTTATCCCATTAATTTTTATGGTTTCCCATTAATTTGTTTAATGGTATAATATTATCATACCTAAATTTCCATTTTTTTAGTCAATGGCTGGAAATAGGAGAAACTGAGTCAACAACCAATGTGATGAGTATTGTGTTGACTACCCAAATGAGATTCCCTACCTGATGGGAGAAAGAGTTAGAAAAATCATGGAAAATATTTCTCAATTAACTCAAGTTTTGAACAAAAACTTTAATTTGGGGGAAAACCCACATCCCCGTTGAGAAGGAGGAAGTTACAATTGAGACCTTTATCCAATAAAGACCTTAAAATTTTAGCGGAACTTTTGATCACTTAATCATAGAACAATGGATCAACTCCATTGAAAATATCTTCTCCATTTAATAATCTAAAAACGGGAGGTTGAACTAGCTATTTATCATATAGAGAGAGAAACTGATCAATGGTGGACGTAGATCAAAAATACAAAACCTGGCGAAGAGATCAAAGTGATGGAGTGGAAAGAGTTTTAAAAAATGTTTTTTGATAAATATTTTCCTCGAAATATTCTACATAAAATAGAGATATATTTCCTTACCCTTAAGTAAAAGGATGATGATTCCATTGGGGTGTATGAGGAAAACTTTAGAATACTTTCATGATATACTTTTAGGTTTTTTATTTCTCCTAAAATTTAATTTTACCACTTATTTAGTGGGATAAAGTCAAGTATAGGAAAAAAATTGTGATTCAGAACTTTGAAATATATGACAATTTTTTTTGATGTTCCATCAAAGTAAAAATGAAGATTGGTGAATCTCAAGGGTCTTACCCGTCTGAAGATAAGAAGTAGAGAATGAATTTTAATTCTGGTGGTGCAACAAATAAATCTCATAGGGGTAAGAAAGTCCAATATGAAACTTTTAAATAGTGTGGAAAAAAGAACCCTAGAAAATTCTTGAATGGGAATAGGAAATTATTTATGTGTGGGAAATAATGGAACCTAGATAGTTAATTCTGATAGAAGAAACCCGTCAATGTGATAGAAGAAAGGAATGTTCCAATCAACCCTCAACCAATTGTAAAATGTTATAATTGCAAGGAATAAGAATTAATACAATAATCCAAGTGTTTTTGACAAAAAAACCTCTAAGTCCTAGAGATAAAGTGAGATCCCATGCCATCATAACTGATGGGGTATATCCCAACAATGAAGTGGTGGCAGGTTATTCATTTAAGGATAGGGAACATACTATTTGATTCGTGTTCTGCACATTCCTTCATATCTTGCATGTTTAGTGTAACTATTAAAATACCACTATAAAACATAGAAGTATATATAGTAGAGAAAATGGAAAATGGGTAAATTGTTTCATCCCAAGTATATAACTCCTTTCATATCAAATTTTTTGGAATAAATTTTCCAAAAAAAAATTGATACTCCCTTTAGTGGAATTAGATGTCATTATAGGCATGGATTGCCTTTCCTTATAGAGTGCCAACATAAATTACCTAGGGAATGAAAACTACATCTATATCGCAAATCATCCTCTGATTCTATTCAAGTATAAGGAGAATGATGTATCTTATTTGGTATCATCATCTCAAGAATGGATATTATTTCCTTATGAGCAAGCATCTCTATCTCAAATGATTGAGACTAAGGAAAATATCATCATTGATGACATGTCCATTGCAAGGTGATTTTCTAATGTATTTCTTGAATAATTTCTTTATCTTACTCATATATGAGACGCTGATTTATCAATCAAAATTATACTTTTATATTTTTCAATATCTAATACTCTATATAGAATGACCATTGTTGAATTTGAGGAGCTAAAGATGAAACTATAGAAGAATTTGTATAAAGGTTTTATACATCCAAATGCTTTATCATGGAGTGTACCAGTCCTCTTCATCAAGAAGAAGGATGGGGAAATGTTCCTCTATAACAATTATAATGAGTTCAATAAAAATCATGATGAAGAATAAGTATCCTATTCCATGGATTGATTATTTTTTCAAATATATTTGTATATCTTAGTACTCCTCTAAGGTGGATCTTCAGTTAGGATAATATCATGTAAATTTGAAGAAGAAGCATATCCCCAAGAATGATTTTTGTACAATGTACATGCAATATGAGATCATAGTGATTCCATTTAGATTCACTAATTCTCTAGTAATATCTATGGACTTAATGAATAGAGTCTTTAGGGATTACCCTAAAAAATTTGTGGTAATTTTTATAGATGATATTATTATCTACTCCAAAAGTAATAAGGAGGATTAGGAGAATTTTTATGTAGTACCAAAGACCTTGTGAAAAGAAAATATATATGAAAATTAAAGTAAATTAGAGTTTTGGTAGTTGAAAGTAACATTCTTGGGGCATGTTATCACCAAAAGGGATATATATGGATCCTACAAAAATATAGTAAATTTAAATACGTCCCATACTAATCTATTTGATATAAATCTATAGTTTTCAATAATTTTCAGGGTATTATCGTTTAATTATAAAAAACTTCTCATGATTTTCAATACCACTTACCAAGACAACTTATAAGGGGGTGAAGTTTTTCTAGAGTAATGAATGTAAATAAAGATTTAAAGATCTGAAGAAGATGTTAATCCCTAAATTTTTTATCACATTACCCACTAGTGAGGAATAACTTATGATATATAGTTATGCATCCCAAAAAGGATTGGGTTGTATACTAATTCATGATGAAAAATTGAAAGCCTACACCTCTCACCAGTTAAAGATCCATGATAAAAACTATGGGGTGAGCTAACATATATTCACCAATGAAAAAATTGATTCAATGATATTTGCACTAAATATTTGGTGACACTGTATCTATGGGGAGGATTCTGACATATATATGTATCATAAAAGTCTCAAGTATATATTCACACAAAAGGATATCAATATGAACCAATGAAGGTGGTTAGAGCTGATCAAGGATCATGATTGTTCAATCCATTACTATCATTAAAAGGTAAAAAAAGTGGAATATTATCTATGTAGAAAGGATCCTAAAAACCTATCCATGAAGAGAATTTGAAGGGATCCAATATTATTAGACATATAGAGGATAAAAATGGGAATAATAAAAGGATATTAATCCTACCTTGATCAAATCACTACTCAAACATATATTATTGAGAAGATAAAGGAAGCTCTGAATAACGATGATGTGCTGTAGAAAAAGGTATTAAATATTCCAAAGTTCGACTTTGATAAAGATATATTTATATAGTTTGGAACCTGGATATATTTTCCATCAAAACCATAACTAATGATAGAAATTTTGGATGATGTGCATAGCTCATCTGTATCTATTCATCTAGGAAGCACTAGAATGTATAGAAATTTTAATTAAAAATTTTGGCCGAATAAAATGAATAGGGAGATAATAGAATTTGTATCATGATGCTTGGTATGCCAAAAGTTCAATCCTTAATGAAAAACATTATGGCCCAACCCACTAGGGCCCTCTTGGTTGGTGGTAAGATGAGTGTGACTACCCCAAGACTGCCTCTAATAGATTAGGTATGGATACCAGTGACGAGTATGAATATTAAACATATGGGAGGCCTTATCCTATAGTACTTTTACAAACTCACACACACACACATATCCATCTCCATGAAAAAAATTAGTGATAATAATAAAATTGATACCAAAAGCATGAATAGATCTATATCCCACAATCAGAGTATGAAAGAGTAATATAAAGCATAAGGGTAAAATAAAAACCCACTAAAAACCAAAAAAGTGTCTAAAGTGGTCAGAGTAAGAGGACTTATGTAAAATGAAATCAGTGGTAAACACCTCATTCTGTCAAACTCGCAATGATTTTCCTACTTCCAGTCCTCTCAGCACTCCTTTAAATGGATTTTCATCTGCATAATAAAAAACATGTGTGGGAAGATCCCATGTAGGGGTGATTATAAAAATGCCCAGTAAGTTCCCCATAAACCAAAAAAGGGATAAACTGAAAGTAAATATTATGCTCGATCCATAACCAAAGGGTATAAAAATCAAAAGTGCGGGAGAACAATACTCTCCATCTCTATATCTCAACTACACATGACTAGTAATATCATCACCACATGCTATTTCAATCAAGATATGAGACATAACTGCAAGGACTCCTAGAATAACCTAGATATACTCATCATAGAATCCAAGTTTCAAGGTCTTGACTATACAACCAACCACATGATTCTACACGAGGCTCAAAGGTATCACTCATCCTAGAGAACTCACTCCACAAGCCCTTCTATCCCCGATGTCACTCATCTGATTGATCTCACTCATTTGGTGTTACTAAACTAATGGAAAATCCCCACTATTTCTAATGGAATTCATCTAAGAGAACATACTAATTGGAGATTTCCGTGAATAAATTCACATTGTCACCCAGTAGATCTCGATACTCAGATAGTAGATCATAACCATTGATAAGCCTAAATGTTATATATATTTTATGTCACTTTTCTCTTATTTTTCATTTATATACTGGATAATGAAAGTGGTAGATGTACAATTTTTCAAGAAACAGAGCTTCACAAGATTCCAAGGAAGAAAGGTAGAAAAGCTACAAAAGTGGCCAAGTACACATCGTGACGTCCAAGTACATGTCGTGTAATTGATGATCACAGCCTACATCAAACTGTGAAGCTTAATTCATGAATAAACACAATGACTGAAGTAATTTCCATTTCACGTCGTGACTCCCTCCTACATGTCGTGACACTAGTCAAACCGAATGCCGAGAAAGCCACGAGGAGTCAATGTGAAAAGCCAGTTGTCCCTGGGGTACAAGTCTTGAACCACCTATACACTACGTGACCATGGTCAAACATCATTAATATGTAGAAGATACACATGCCACACTGGATATCCTTGTAAAAATAACAAAAATTAAGGGTTCGCGACATGACGATCAAGTACACATCGTGGCCATTTCCACCTATATAAGGAGCAACTCGGCAGTACTTTGATTGGCATGCTTGGATCAGATCTCTCCCCCTTTTATACTTTCTTCATAATTCTCTTATATTTTCCTTCTTAAAAGACTTTAGTATTTTTAATTTCTTTACATTTTCAATAAAAGAGTCGTGGATTCACTTTTCTTCAATTCCTTTAGTTCCCATGTTATTTCAATTCCATTTCATTCCTTTAAAGTATGGTTTTATTTAAAGTATTCTGGCATGTTCATTTCATATCATTACATGTTCAATTACATTAGAATTGTTATCATGATTTCTTCTCTCCATTTTATTGATTTAATTACCAACATGAGTATCTAAACGCATCAGGGTAGGGATCAAAATTTGATTTATCTAGAAGATTAATTAAATCTCTAGTCCTAAGCTTGGAAAACATAAATGGATTAGTAATTAGGATATAAACCAATGGTCAAACCCCATTTATGTGACTTTACTGTGACCATTAGACAATCAAGCCAACGACCCTATCCTAATTGAAGTAAACTATGACTATGACCACTAGCTTCGGGAAATTTTTTCAATGGAATATAAACGTAATGCACCTAGGATTGTAGCTAGATTCCTGAGAATGGAATAGCTACATCCTAGGTAGAACTAGAATACTAGACCAAGGTTGACTAGTGACTACCACTAACTTTGTAGACTAAGCACTTAGGACCTTTCCAAGATTAGAACTAAGATTACATTTATCAAGATACTTAGACTTGATCCCGACACCTCTTTAACCACTTGAAGTCAAACCCAAAATTAGTTAGAAACTCCCAAACATTAGTCAACTAGTAAGGACTTCTGTAAAGTATTTAAGACCATATTTCATTCACCAAAATTATAACATCCCCCTCGTGGGATCAACCCCAAACTTCTACCATACATTTCCTAATAGTTAAGTAAAGTTTGGGACACAAATAAATTTATAATTTGACTTGCAACCTGAGGAATTAACGACGCTCGTGGGTGGACGGTCAAATTTTGGTGCTATTCTAGGGATGAAACACTGTTTTTACATGATTAGGACTCTGGTCTAGGTATAGGATTACCTTTTTGTCACCCGCTTTCCTTTATTTCTAGATGACCTTGTGTCTTTTCATTTTCCTTTTTTCTCTCTCTCATTCACCCCGTGCTTGTACCAAGGTCATTTGACTCATTCAAGGACTCTTGAAGCACAATATATTTTTTCCTATTATCTAGAGATTGAAAGGAATATCTCTTTTCTTCATCATTCAGCAATGGCTGAGTAATTACACCTTGTGGGACCTAACCCTCCAAACCCCAACCATCAAATCATTCAGGTAGAGCATCCAATAATGAACCAAGAGGAAATGATCAGGGACTATGGATTGACATAAATCCATGGTGCGACTCCTAGTATTGTTCGTCCCCCTGTCCAAGCCCACACATTTGAGATAAACCTGGACTCATTCATATGATCCATTACATGGGGCAGTTTAGCGGTCTTCAGAGTGAAGATCCACATGAACATATTGACAACTTCCTGGAGGTCATTGATACCTTTTGCAACCAGGAAGTTTCATCTGATGAAATAAGACTTCGTGTATTCCCATATTACTTATCAAACAGAGCCAAGTACTGGATAAAAATTCAATCTCTCGAGTCAATTACGAATTGGGATGAACTGGCCAAGAAATTTCTAGACAAGTAATTCCCAACCATCAATACCTAGAAGCTCTAGATGAATATTCAAAATTTCAACCAAATTGATGGAGAATATGATTGGGAAGCATGTGAACACTTTAAATAACTAATGAGGAAGTTTCCACATAATGGAATGGATATGTGGATACAACTCGAAACTTTATATCAAGGAGTCTAGCCAGCAGCACAGAATGTTGTCGATGCAGCTGCTGATGGAGGTCTCATGTTTAAGACTCTTGAAGTCAGAAGAACCATTATAGATGAAGCCTCTCATAATTCTACTCTATGTAAGAGTGATCTTGGACCACCACGGCATGGAATACACCAAGTTTATGAGACCACAAGTCTTATAGTGCAATTGGGAGCACTCACACAAAAATTAGAATAATTTTAGATACCAACTACTCAACCCCCTCCTGCTCCTGTAATGGTATTAAAATCATGAAATATGTGTGGTGGACCATATATATATCAAGATCTCAAATCTAGATATGAAGAACCAAAAAAAGATTCTAATTACATCAATTACAATCAACCAAACCAGCCATTCCAACATCAACAATATTATCATTAGAGGTCTTCTCAGTAGAAACCTCAAAGAAATCAGGGATATTTTCAACCAAGATGAGGACATAACCGATTCAGAGATTAAGGACCACCAGGATAGCCTCCAATAAACCATATACCAAGACCACAAGATCAATAACAACCATTCCCTCAAAGAGCACAATAATTTCAGCCACCTCATTCAAGACCTTAGCAATCACCTATTCAATGCAATATGGAATACCTCTTGGAATCATTTGTGAAAAAGTATGATAAAATAATGATGACCCATGAGATAGATATGCAGAACCAAAGAGCTTTTCTAAGGAAACTAGAAATGAAAATGGGTCAAATCTCAAAGACCTTATCTGAGAGATTACCAGGTACACTACCTGGTAACACTAAGACATACCCATGAGAGGAAGCTAAGTCCATGGTGCTGAGGATTGGAAATATTATGGACTTCCAACAACCTAAAGAAACATGTATGCAAGAAGAAGAGATGAGAAAACAACCAGTACCTAATGAATTCAATCCAACCTTACATCATGAATAATTACCAGCTGAGAAGGAACATATACCTGAACAATAGAAGCAACCTGTGTATGTTGACCCACCTTCATATCAGCCACCACTTCCCTATCTAGAGAGAGAATGACAACTTAGGTAGGAGGCATAATACAAGAAGTTCCTAGATATGTTCAAGCAATTACATATCAATATCCCATTTGCCGAAGCTATTTTCCAGATGCCCATTTATGCCAAGTTCCTGAAATTCCTTTTATCAAATAAAAAAATAGAAGACCTAGGAGTCATCTCTTTAAATGAAGAATGCTCTGATGTTGTATAGAAGAAAATTCCACCAAATATGAGAGACCCTGGAAGCTTTTCAATCCCTTGTGATATAGGCACATGAAAATTTGAAAGAGCACTATGTGATCTTGGAGAAAGAATTAACCTTATTCCAATGAGAATATTTCATAAGCTTGGACTCAAAGAACTTATGGAGATAAGGGTAGATTTGAAATTATCTGATCTCTCGGTCAAGTACCCCCGAGGCATTCTGGAAGATGTTCTGGTAAAAGTTGGAAAGTTCATTTTCCCAGTTGATTTCTTGGTATCGGACATGGAAGAAGATGGTCATGTACCTATTATACTTGGAATACCATTCCTAGCTACAGGGAAGGAACTGATTGATGTGAACCAAGGAAGTCTCATCATCTGAGTAGGAGATGAACAAGTTGTGTTCAACCTGACTTGAGTTGTAAAACCCTCATATGAGAAAAAGGAATGTAAATTCATATTTCTCACCCAAAATGAGAAAGAATACATGACTAAGAAGGAGGAAGGTGATGTCTCTGTTACAAAAAAAGAAGTCTGCAACTTTAAAAAAGTCAACTTTATTGAACCACCCACCAGAGAGGTGGTGCCTTCATTGATTCCATCCATCATTCATTACAGTAACTCAAAGTACTCATTTTTAGGTTAATCCTCCTCCTTACCCATTATTTTACACTACGATTTATACACATAAAAATCACCATAAAAAATACATGATCATGGGTTGAAGATGTTTCATGAACCATTCTGTGAGAACAAAGTCATCAAATGAGCCTTAATTGAGTCAATATCTCGATTGTAAATGAAATGCTGACTGGGAGGAAACCCAAATTAGTAGTTAGTTAAGTTAGAATAGTACAAGTCTTATTTAGAGTCTTCTTTTAATTTGAATAACGAGGTAGGGAAAGAAAGGATAAATAACCAGAGAAAACCATCGAAGTAAACGTCATGAACCCAAAGGTCATGACGTGACCCTTTATTTCCCCAAAACCCAATTTTTATCATGGTTCATGACGTGACCATAAGGTGCATGTTGTGATCCAGATCAGGTAAGTTTTTAAAAATATACCAAAGGGTCAAAACCCACGACCCCCAAAACCATGTGCGACCCTTCCTATCCTCACCTACCGCACACAAACCCTCCTCCTCTCCCTTCCTCATGTTGACCTCAACCACTCTCCTTTCCTTATGCTAGCACACAACCCTCCTCTACCTCTCCATGGAACACACCAAGAGGCCACAACCCAAAGCTTCTCCAACATCATCGAGTTCTTCCTCTTCCTGCGCGAGCCAACAGCCTCCTGCTTAGAGCTCGCACACTTCATCCTCCTCGCAAGACACGAGCTCCTCCCTATCTACGGATGATAATCTTCATTTACACATGGTGCTCTGCTTTTCAAACCCACAACACTGGGTTAATATCATTCAGATCTAGGCCAAACCCATGAGGACCAACAAGACTCTAGATATGGCCCTGCTTGTGAAGATGAACATCGTAGATACCGTTCATAGCTTATTAGAGACGCTTCACATCGACAAAATCATTGACGTTAGGGAGGATATATACATGGAGTTGTTTTTGGAGTTCCTAGACACCTTTTACATCTCAGTGGATGCCCTCCACTTTAGGCTAGGTGGTAGGCCACACCATCTCAGCAAGGCACAGTTTGGTGTAGGACTCAGTATTTACACTGAGGAGTTCATGATCTCAAACATATATCCTACCCTGTATATGAGGATTTCTAGAGGGGATGCACCAAGCCTTTGGAATATTATTGCTCGTGACCCTTGATCCTATCATTACCCCAGGCTAGAAAAGTCCACCTAGCTAAGAACTCCAGCCCTGCATATACTGCAACAGGCCATGGCACATGGATGGTTCGCACGAGGTGAGACCCATGGCAGTATTATCCAGCTTGAAGTTCTTATCCTCACTGCTTCCATGGGTGTACCTCCCATCAACATGGTTTCTCAGTTTTCCTCCAACTATAGAGTGCTGGAAAAGAGGAAGCGGGGAACACTTATGGGAGGATCCTTCATCACTAGGTTGGCCAAATACCTCCATGTTTTCAATGCTTCACAACCTCTCACCATAGAAGGCCCATTTGAGTTAATTAATCTTGTGCTCTTGCACAAGATGAGGATGCTGGTAAAGGATGACGACATATATTTCTGGGCACCTGGAGACCAGGATCCAGTTCCTTGGCCGGATGCACCGCATGCAGCTGATCCGAAGGAGCAACCACCAGCAGAAGCTGCATACCCTTCTACCCAACCACCGACAACCTCGACCACCACCGCATCCACCCAGCCTGAACTTACCCATCCCACTCCTTCTAACATGTGGCTACTACTCCAGTGCGTCCTGGAGAATCCACACCAGCTCACCGCCAATCTCCACCTTCCCATCATTGAGCCTTCCTCATTAACCCCTCCACCACCAGCTATCGTTGTCCCTTCCTCATACACCCTTCCCCCTTCACCATATATTCCCTCCTACTTTACTCCTGACATCATAGACCCTTCTACTTAGTAGGATTTACTCAGAGAGTAGGTCGGGAAGGGCAAGGGACCAGCCACCGAACTCACTCCTGACATCCCTTTCATCGATCTAGATGCTAGACACATGGAATTTGTATGGATCAGGGATTCCCCACAACCCACCCCATCCCAACTTCCCACCTCAAGCACACCACCATCAACCTCATCCCCACCTACCACTGCTTCTACTAATGATGATGATTTAGCCTCCCATTTTGTTCCATCTTCTTACGCTGGTCTGACCGTGGAGGAGATTTTCAGCCCGGCGCACTGATTAGTATTTTCATACTTTTTGGGATTTGGGACATTTTTTGTATTGGTGGGATGCATTCTTTCTCATTATTTTGTACTGAACTAGGATATTTATATAAATTTTTGGATTTCTTTTCCCTTTTTCATGTATGTTTGCTTTTTATTATTTCCTTTTCTTTTTTCCTTAACAATGTCTACATCTTCTGAGTCATCTGATGTTATCGACAAACCTATTACTCTATCTATTCTTCTGCAAAGAGTAACTCAACCTATCACAGATATCACTAATGAACTTTAGGTTTTATCATTGGAAATCCACTAGCAGCAACAAACACCTACAACAATGATTCCATTTCTTACTGCATTTAATATTCAGTCCAGTTGTAACTGAAGTTGTGAATCCAGTTAAGAGACCACGCAAAATCGAGGACATGACAATTGGTAGCTGAAAGAAAAAGAGGATAAACTGATCTAGTGGGCCCACTCTTTGAATTTTTGGTCCACCCGTCTAGATGACGACATTAATTTAGCACTTTATGGGAGGCAACCCATAGTTGTTTGTGAGTTTTGTTTAAGTCTTATAATTTTCAGTGTTTCACTATAGTACTTTGTACAAACTTTCATTTAATAAATAAAATGGTTACCATTATTCCTTATTTTTACACCTGCCTATTTCTCAGCTATTCAAATGTTAAAACCTATGGATTAACATTTGTTCTATAGTTCAAGATTTTTCTACTAACATATTTTGTAGGTGCATCAAAACTTCAATTTCAAGCCAGCTCAGACACCCCATGGCATACCACTTCATCATTGGGAGCTCTCAATTCCATACTTTTAAATTCTTTCATCACTTCCATGTCAATTCAATGATCAAAAAATCAAAAATCACTACCACACCACTCCCACCCATTATTTAATAGACAGTGGGGAAACTGTCTTCTTTTAAGTTTGGGGGGGGGGTCTTTCTCATATTTTTACAGAGATACACTTGATTTTTGTTTGTTATCACTGTTCTAGGAGACATTTTTCAAACTAATAAGCATGCTACAAATTTGAAAACCATTATTCCCATGTAAATTAAAAATAAATTTAATAGTTAAAAACCATGTTTCACCCCTGCTTAGAATTTTAGATTGATTGTTGAGCTTAAAAGTTTAATTAAAACTTAAAATATTTGAAATCATGATTAATTGACTCACTATTTAAGATTTATTCCCTTTGTAATTTCCAGTTTTTATTTTTTTCTCAGTACCCGAGAGGATTCAAATCCTTTAATCTCATTTTATTTTATGAGAATATTTCTTGAGAGATACTTGGGCATAGAAAGTTACTAGAACTTACACTGAGATCTTATCAAAATGATGACTAAACAAATATAATTTTAAAATTATTAAGGCAGACTTTGATAGCCATTTTACCTGATACCCACCTGAAATCTATCCTTCATTTAGCCTATAGATTCCATGAATGACCAGTTAGAAGAAAAAATATTCCAAGCCTATTTACCTTCCTAGCCTACTCTTTTTACAATACTTGAAGATTATTTTTTTGAACAAGTGTGGGGTAGGCATTCAGATAGCATGGGGTGCTTTTACTTACAGAGATGTACAGTGCACTCACCTGAATACCAGGTTGTGTTCTATATGCCTTTTTATTGTATCTCATTTGTATTCTATTCCTTTGAAAAATTTTAAAGAAAAGAAAAAAATCGATATGGGTTGTGTGTTAGGAGGGTAAAAAATCACTATTTTTCATATTGATGAATCCCTAGAAGGATCATATGTGGTTAGGAAATGTATGTGTGATCTATCATAGGCACAAATTTCAAAAAAAAATGAAAAATAAAAAGGAAAGTAAGAGAATCATTTCTTTATCTACTTACTTGAGGTACATATAGATCCAACCTGAGCTGATGGAGTATGGAATCAACACGCCAGATGGATGAATTTTTTCACACTCATCTTGTTACATCTGTGTTGTACTTTAGAGATTACCCATCCTTTTGATCATGATTTTCACATTTTACCTACCTACCTACAGCCTCAAATTCATCAGAACCTTATTGATAAAATCCATCAAAATCATTTTTATACTTGTATTTACACAGTGGAGATGATAGAACCAATGCAAGCCTATGGTTAGGAAGATGGACTTAGGGTATGATCATACCTTACTTAAATTTTACCCTGAGTAATGAGAGAAAAGCAGGGTGAGGTAAATTGCAAGTGGTCATATAGCTTAATGAAAAATTAAAATATTATGATTAAAAGAATAGAATTGGTTTTGAAAATATGAACTACGAGGCATGAATAATTTACTTGGCAGGATTAAAACTAGAACTTGACTACTTTTCTTCTTACACCTAATTTAATTGCATGGACATAACACACATTTCTTTCTTTGAAAACTTCTTATCCTTTTTGAAATCCTTGTTGAGATATTTTTCTTGAGGAAAAGCAATGGTTCAAGTGTGGGGGGTGGGTGGGTTGATATGGCTAAATGTTATATATATATATATTTTTCTATCACTTTTCCATTAATATTTATTCATATAATGGATAATTCATGTGGTAGATGTCCCATTTTACAGGAAATAGAGCTTGAAAAGATTCCAAGGAAGAAAGGCATAAAAGATACAAAAATGGCCAAGTACACGTCGTGACCACAAAATATATGTCGTGTACTTGATGATCATATCCTTCATCAATCTATGAAGATTAAGTAGTGACCAACCATGATGACTGAAGGAATTACCAGTTCACATCGTGACTCCCTCCTACACATTGTGACACCATTCAAACCGAACGCCGAGAAATCTGCGAGGATTCAATGCGAAAAACCAGCTGGCCATGGGGTACATGTTGTAAACCACCTATACATGATGTGACCATGGTCAAACATCATTAATCCACATAAAATCCGCATGCCACACTGGATATCATTGTCGAAATAATACGGATTAAGGGTTCACAACGTGACGATCAAGTACACATCGTAACCATTTCTGCCTATATAAGGAGTAGCTTGATAACACTTTGATGGACATGATTGGATTATCTCTCTCTCCCTTTTATAATCCCTCATAATTACCTTCACTTTTCCTTCTTAAAACACTTTAGTTCTTGTAATTTCTTTACATTTTCAATCAAAGAGTCATGGATTCACTTTTCTTCAACACCTTCTATTCCCATGTCGTTTCAATTATATTTCATTCCTTTCAAGTAAGGTTTTGTTTAAAGTATTCTTGCATGTTAATTTCATATCATTAAATTTTCAATTCCATTATCATTTTTATAATGATTTCTTCACTCCCTTTTATTGCTTTAATTACTAACATGAGTAGCTAAACACATCGGGGTAGGGATTAAGATTTGATGTATCTAGACGCTTAATTAAATCTCTAATTAAAAGCTTGGAAAACCTAAATGGATTAGTAATTAGGATATAAATCAATGGTCAACCCCCATTTGTGAATCTGTACCATGAAAATTGGACATTCAAGAAAATTACCCTATCCTAATTGAAGTAAACTATAACTATGACCATTATCTTAGAGAACTTTCTGCAAATAGAAGCTAAACATAATACACCTAGGACTGTATCTAACCTCCTGATGATGGAATAGCTACATCCTAGGTAGAACTAGAATATTGGACCAAATTTTACTAGAAAATACCACTTTCTTTGTAGACTAAGCACTTAGGACCTTGCCAATATTAGAACTAGGATCACCTTTATCTAGATACTCTAAATTGATCTCAAACCCTCTTTAATCACTTTAAGTCAAACCCAAAATTAGTTAGACACTCCCAAAAATTAGATAACTAGTAAGGACTCCTGCAAAGGATTTAAGACCATATTTATTTCACCAATCGAACAACATCCTTCTCGTGGGATCGACCTCGGACTTCTACCGTACTATGCCCAAGTAGTTAAGTAAAGTTTGGGACACATATAAATTTTGAATTTGACTCGTGCCCTGAGGAATTAACGATGCCCGTGGGTGGCTGGTCAACCATGTCTTATAAAGACCCCAAGAACCCTAATGTAACTCAAAATATCTCAACACACAGATAAGGGATCACACCCAAGACTTTTGGGGGACACCATAAACCATATTTGGAACTCTTGAGTCCTCAACATTCAGATAGGGGATCACACCCAATACCACTAGGGGATTCCACTAACCCCATTTGGAATAATATTCTAAGTAGGAGATTGGTGCCCATATATGTTGGTCACACTGATACCAAAAACATTTCCTTGGAAAAATTATATGACAGAGGATCCCCCCTGGGGATTTTTGGAGGCATACATAAACTCTATCTGAAACAGTCCTGTAGAAGAGATCACAATACTTTGATCTAGAAATAATACTACTTTGAACACTCTAAGGGGAGAACCAAAGGAAATTACCCAACTATAATTTATCTAAACATAACTAAAAATAATCCTACAATAATCACATTATTTTTTATCTCTCACACCAAAACTATGACCACTATTGTGTTCTACATGGAAAACTACTTAGGATAGAATAATCACAAGACTAAATCTGAGTCTTGATGATGGAGATTTACAAGGGATAAGTATATGAGGGGAGTACACGGTGTATCATCCTTGGGTACATATCATGTATCTCAAGGTTATACCCTAGATATGTCCCCTCGTATTACTCAGTGTGTAAATGAATGTACACAATATGTACATGTATTCACATGGTGTGTAACCCCACCCGATCACCTAGACATGTCCTTTACCACACATGTCCTGGATAGCCACATCTCCCTACATGGTGTGTACCTATTAGCCCATCCCAATACCATGTACTTGGTCATTCCCATGTATAGAAGCCTGTGCCCATATACCATGGCCTGTCCATGTGTACCTAGTCATGTCCTCTGGCCCATGTACACCCAAGGTCAGGCTATGTACTTCCATACAACTATGTCCCCTTACATGGAATGTCTTCCCATGCCCTCATCCACATGACCTAGTCCAAATACATGGTTTTCACCCTCAGTACATGGTGTGTAGTTCCCAAAGTTCTTATTTCCTAAATAGAAAGATCATACAATGTATTTTCCTACACGACATGTCATGTGATTGGGATTTTCGTATCGAAAATCATTATGATCCTCCTAAAACCCATGATTTTCACCAATCACCCATAGATCAACCCCTAAGGGATATATATCAGTCATATAATGGATCTAAAACCTTAAAATGACACAAATATGGGGATTGGAAAATAAAAAAATAAATTCTCATACCTCATGGAGAAATGATATAGCTTTGGGTCCAACATAATGCCTAAAAGTTACTTCACCTTGATCCAGTATTGATCATTATCAAGGAAAAAATTCTAGAAATGCCTCCTCTATATCTCTCCCTTGATTCATCCATCTTTCATCGTCAGAGAAAATATTCCCTCCATTCTGTGCACTAGAATCCAAAAGGGTAGGTTGGTTTATTAATTAATTTTATTTAATTAATAAACCTCCATCATCTAACACCCCTCCAATAGTTTCCTCCAACCGGGCACTCGACACCAAAAAAATCTATATTTCACCTAGGGTAAAACCTATAGTCAAAAAAGAACCACAATATCATATTTTCAGTCAATAACTCTGATAAATATTTATTAAATCATTTCCAAAAAGCTATGTGTATGTGAAAAAATACATATAATATGTTTAATATCACCACATTGAGGATATCCAGGCCCTATAATTATGTGTCGACTCAGTTCCTAGATTCAGAAATATTCATAAAAATATTAAAAATTCTTACACAATTTTTTTTGTAACAATAGACCAACCATCAACGCTTTTCATAAAAAAAAGTGAAAACATACTCACAAGGGAAAAAATCGAGCTCTAAACTAGGATTACCATGACAGTGATCTCTCCAAAAAGGTTCTCATACTTTCAACAAACATGAACCAAGGGAAACCACTTTCTTATAAATGGTATTATCTAGTTAGTTCAAAAAAACCACCGGGTACCTCAAAAAGTTTACTCCACTCATAACATCTAGATCATCTTGGTCAACATCATACAACATGTCATGAAAATGTCTCCTTATATGTGAAATGTGGAAAACACCAAGTAATAGATTTAGTTGTGATATTAGGGTCAAGAGGTCCACCACCTTTATAACCCAAAAAATTATCTAGGAAAAGGTTATATGAGACCTATGGGTAGACAGCCAACCTGACCAACTCTTTGGTTATTATCATCAACCCCTAGATGAACCACACCCTTAACAACTATTTCTAGCACCAAGTTTAAGCCCACAAACACTATCCCCTACTAGCTCTGACCAGTATAATGGTGACTTTAAGGGTCTCCCAATCATAGACTCTCATGGTGTTATGCCTATGGGGGAGTAGAAACTACTACACACATACTCCACCAAGGGTAACGTGATCCCCCCAGCCAGGTACACAAGCCAACTTGAAAACCCAAATCATGTTCTCTGAAATTTGAAAGGTTTTCTCTACCTGGCCATCTATCTAGGTTAAAACCCTGATCTCATCCAAAAATGACCCCTAAATCCTCCAATACAAATAGAAATCTCAATATCTCTACTAATCTATACTCTTAGATGGTTAGGAAGTGACCCAACCCAATGAATCTGTCTATGATCACTCATAGAGTGTCATAAACTCTTTCTGATCATGGAATCCCAAGTAAAAGCTTATATCACCCACTACTCCAATGGGTCATACTAGTCAACTAATAAAATTTGGTTATATACACTCAAACATGATATCATCTTGATCTTCCTAAGATCAATACTCAATAATGAGTAATTTTTTCCCATAATCTTGAAATATTTTCACAACCACTAGTGGAAAACAACAAAACGTGGATTGTATGAAACCAGTCTATACTAAGAAAAACATCGTAAGGTCTCTCTTCCACTATGGAAAGATTCTATGCGAGGATCTCTCTATTACCAAGTCGAGTCACACTGATGATAGGAGTTAATAAACTTTGATCCTCTATTATAGAGACTCCAAGCATAATTTTTAATCTAAAAATATTCACTGGTATCACTAGGACTCAAATAGGGGCTACTCTTAGGGAAAAGTGTCTCATGCATTTGTACTAAAATTACAGGTGAGGTAGTGAAAAAAATACCACACCTCAAACCATACTTGAGTCTCTAATATAGAATACCCTTATTCCTAAATATTATCCTTTCCCTGTCCCACATGTTCACCACAACAAGGGACTGATCTAACACTTAATCACATTAAACTACCCTAAAAACACAATTCAAAGGAACTCATTCTCCACACCTCGACATAATCCTCATTGGAAGACATTGAATTACCTACATGATTTTAGATCATGTCATAAGAAAATTTCTTTGTGGGGGAAGTGTCTCACTTTCTTTCAATTTCAAATCCATGTCAAACATCACCAGAATAGCTCTCTACTGTCTCCCCACATCACCTTGGAGAAACCTCAAACAAGAAGTGGAAAGAAAAGTGTTTCTTGAAACGGTGTGTATCAGTACTACATAAAAAGTAGAATGGAAATATATCATACCTATAATTGTCCCTTGATCCTCTGGTGCATAGGCCTCTATGGACTATACCTATCTTCACCCATTTCTTCTTACTCCTCAAGCCTAATGAAAACCACATGGGTGTGGTGGTGGGAACAGATCAAACCATATTCCACCTCCTACTTCCCTTACCACTCCTCTATCACATCTTCTATCATGTATAATTCCTTGATCTTGTCACTATATCATCTAGGTAATTCCATTGACTACCTCTTTATCAACATCACAATGGGTCATACAATATCACATGATATGCCCCTGACTATCACAAGAGATGCACTATCTCTCTCTCAGCTGACTAAAACTGACATTAGATCCTTTAACCATAGAGCCTCTATCATTAGATAATATCTTGAAGTATCTTGCACACCCAGATCCCTAATCCTATCATTTTATACCAGTTTTAGAGGTCTTATCTCCCATGTTACCATTACCGACACTAATAGTCAGAGTCTTCTCGACTAGAAATCTCTCCACTACCAAGTCACACTTGAGCACTCCATAATTGGTGGGAATGAAAAGAGATACCACCATAGCCTTTATATCCCATCATAATCCCCACTCAAAGGTTTGTGATGTGAAAAATAGATCTCAAACCTTATTCAGAGAGAATCTTGAAAGGTTAGTTAAACTCACTAAATTCTTCACCATGGTCATGATACCCTACTAATGCTACAGAAGCTCCAAGATATGCATCGATCACAACATGGATTAATAAAAGTCTTCCCTGAAGATCCACTCAAAATTTATCCAAGTGAGCATTGTATCCTCATGTGTCTGAGCCAATAGACTATACCATCTACCTATGGATCCTTTAAGAATATTTGCTACTAGGATGACCATCTGATCTGATAGAAACCTCACAAGGTGTAAAATGTGCATGAGTGCCTCAAGCTAGTCATCAGTTTACTATGGGTCTGGCTCACCTGAAAACCTGGGAGGTATCTGCCTCTAAATCTCATGGTGGGTGATCAACATGCACACATCATCATATAGTATTTTTGGCACAAAATGATTCTCAATGGCTAGTGGAATGAATAGAAACCCACCCCAGAGGCACTACCTCTTGTGTAGACCCCCACACTAAAGAATCACCACTAAGTAGTTCATCATTGCATTCTCATAGTGGAATCCTATTTGGATTTCATCATGTAGGGATCCTAACATAATCAATACATATCATGACCATTGATAATATCTAGGGATCTAACTTAAGAAGGACATGGAAACGACAACCCATTTCTATATGATGTATGTACCAAAGTTTCGCTTCAACTAGTGTTCACATGTACCAAGAAAATAGGTATTTCATTTGAGTCTTGGTGAATATATATGTTTTCCACCCCACCAGAACTTGATTACATAGCTTTAAATCCTAACTCAATAAATTTTAACACTATTTCTATAGTGTAAAAATAAGCCTCGCATCTAGACAACTCGAAACATGAATCCTAAGGAAGAACCACTTTGATACCACTCTATCATGACCCGACCCACTGAGGCCCACCTAACTAGTAGTAAGTTAACTGTGCTTACCCCAAGCTCATAACCAATAGGACAGGGGCTGGAAACCAACACTGAGTAGTCATATAAAAAACATGGGAGGCCTTAGAATATGGTACATGTACACATGCATACACATCCATCTCCATGAAATAATATAGATAAAATAATAAAACAGATACCAAAAGCATGAATAAATATATATTCCACAATTAGAGTATGAAAAAGTACTAGAAACAATAAGGGATAAAAATAAGACCAAAAAAACTACAAAAGATTCCAAACTTCTTAGAAGGGGGGGGGGGGGCTGATATCAAATGCAATCATGAGTACACACCTTAGTTTTTTTATCACACTATACATCACCTACTACTAAACTTCCTAGGACTCCATCGAAAAGGCTACCATCTACATAAGAAACAACATGTGCTGGTAGATCCCATATAGGGGTGAGTATAAAAATAACTAGTAGGCACCCCAAAAACCAAAAATAAAAACGTATAATGTAAAAGTAAATTTTCTTCTTGGCCCATAGATATAGGGTACATAAAACAAAATCGATAGAGAACAAGACTCTTTATCTCCATAGCTCAGCTACACATAACTATCCAACTTATCACCATATGGTATATTAATCAAGAGATGATACATAACTTCAAGAACTCACAAAATAACTGATATATACTCATCACAAACTCAAATTATAAAGGTCTTGAACATAAAACTAGCCACATCATTATACTTAAGGATCATGGGTATAACTAGTCTCAGAGAAATCACTCCACAAGCCTTACCATCCTAAGTTGAACTCGTCTGATATATATCACTCATCAGGTATTACTAAATTGATGGAACATACCTACCATTCATGATATAATTCATCCAAGAGAACACGCTCATCCAGTCTTATCATGAAGTAATGTTGGAGCCCAGCAGATCATGATACTGAGATTGGAGATTACACCCATGTCTCATATAGAAACTAATAACCCTATAGGAACTCAAAATATATCAACACATAGATATGGGATCACACCTAGAATTGTTGGGAGATGCTGCGAACCCAATTTAAAACTTCATAGATCTCATTTATTAGATATGGGATCACACCCAATACCACTGGGGGATGCCAATAACATCATATAGAACAACCCTCTAAGTAGGGGATCAATGCCCGTATATGTTGGTCACACCGATACTCAAAACCCAACCCAGAGAAGATGATATTATAGAGGATCCTTACCTAGGTTCCCAAAGGGATACACAAACTCTGTCTTAATGAATCCAATAGAGTGGATCACAATCCTATAATCAGTATGTAATTATGAAATGTACTCTCTGAGGGATATACCAAGGGAAAGTACCTAAATGGTACTGATCTATGCATCTCTATAGAAGAATCCCACAAGCATCACCTTACACAACATCTCTCATGCAAAAACAATATCCACCATCTCACTATACACAGAAAACTACACGACATAGGTTTCTCATTGTCACACACGGACTTCACTTTGAGGAATGTTTTTAATTTTAATTTTTATCTCATATGTATAATTTCCTTTTTATAAATGTTTTTTTGGAATGCGGGTTGAGAAAGACATTAATGTGTGATTTTTGCACTAATAAATGAATGCTGCCTCGATAATACCCAATGAGCAGGCAGGGCACGGGTGAAGCTGAGCAGTCTACCTAGTGTGCAGGTGGACCTTTTTATTATTAACGTTTTAAACATGTAATTTTTTATTAACAACATTATTATTATTATTATTATTATTATTATTATTATTATCAAACCCTTTATTAATTTATATTATTAAATTCATTTATCATTTTTATTTATTTATTTTATTTTAGGTTGTTTTAGTTTATTATTATTTTTTTTTTTATTCCTATTCCACTTTTTTTATTTCTATTCATTTTATTTTACAATTTTTTTACACTTTCTTTCTATTCTTTTTTTCCTTTTATTTTTCCTATCCCTCACCCAAAACCTACGTGCCACACACTATTCACTCATCCCCTTTCCCCCTCTGGTTTGCGCACAACCCGTCGAAGCCCTAAGGGTTGTCTTCCTCCTCTCGCTAGACCATGCAGCTTTTTCCTCAGCTGGATCCCACTCATCCCGACCACCCTCACTACCTCCCTTTATACCTCCCACTCAGCCCGACCACCCCCGCTACCTCCCTCTACCCTCTCGCTCTGCCCAACTGTGTGGGACCACTGCACCTCCCTTGCTCCTCCTCCTTGGCCGGATCTAGTACCAGAAGTCTACCCCTCATCTCCTGCCCAACATACTGCACACGCCACACCTCCCTTCTCCCACACCTTCTCTCTCACTGGCTGCACCCCTGAAACTCTCTGGGTATTCCCCTTTTTGGATGAACCTATTTCCGGTGAGGTTTCATCCGGCGCAATTCTCCTTCGGACACCCTCCACCGCAACCAGACAACCTCTTGAACCTATCTCCTTAGGTGTGGAGTAACCTAGTTGTGATTTCTTCCCTTTTGGTGGTGTTGTGGTTAGGGTTTAGTTTTTGTTTGGGTTATTTGTTATTCATTTCTACGATACCTTTCTTATGGTTTCTTGTGGTCTACTTGAGGCGTGGTGGGAATGAAATGGCCTTTGCGAATCGAGTTTGAAAAATCTACTACACGCCGGTATATGATTCCATGTTTAAGTATTGATTGATTAATTGGGTTGCTTGTTTAATTAATTTAACATATTTATTTTTTAGTTTCCAATGGGTGTAGTCGTTTTTATTTAGAATTTGATGCGTTTTTGTTTTGTTAGTACTTATATTTGAAATATTAGTTTTTTTCAAATTTATGTAGTTATTTTGTTAGAATTTGAAGGTGTTGTTGTTGTGTTTTTGATGTGTGTCAGTGTGTGTTGTGTTATAAATAGGTTCGGATGTGGTGTTGCGGGACACCTTGATTCACAGATCTTACATTTTTTTAAACTGTTAAATAAATTTTTCTAGTGATGATTTATTTTAGTTATGACCTTTAAAAATTGTGCAACTGGATATTTGACTGTGTGGATAATGTAGGTTGAGTTTTGAAAAAAAATTACTGGTGTTCATAATGTTTCAAAATGCATTTTTTATGGGAAGTGTGTCACAACACTTAGAAAATGTACTATATGTTTTGCGTATGTAACTTTTTCAAGAAATGTGGCATGTATGACTTAACTAAGCAAAAAATGGGAAGCCTGGGTTTTAGGTGGGAAGACTAGGACTAGTGTGCTAGTGACATGGAAGTGTCCTTAGCCCAGTTTCACTCAGCTGGTTTGATGATTACAACACTAACAAAACTATGGGTAACATTTGGGTACCACTAGGTTATGGATGTGTTTCCCTACTAGTGGATCGTGCACGAGAGAGTATATTTTTGTGGTTATTATTCCTTTGTTCACCAAGACACGATGTTCTAGGGTCCCTTCTTATACTAGTACCTATATGGCCTCTCCCACTTTGGTGCTCTTGGATTACATTTCACTCACCAATGAAATATGGTGTAACCTTTGTGGTGTTATAAAAATAAAAGTGTTTTATTTTCTTTTTAAACCATTTTACCTTAAAGTTGTTATTCTTCAAACTGTTTTATTTAAAATTTGTTTAAGCACTTATTTCTATTCATTTATTAAACTTGAAAATGTTTTTGTCATTCAACCTTCACATGTGGAATCTCTTATTAGTGACATCCTATTGAGCATTATCTCACACCCTACTTACACCCTTGGGTGTAATTAGATTTCGTTATGCTTGATGTAGGTAAGGGTAAGGATTTTGGGAGTGGTGGTCTTGGTTGTTAGCTGACACCTTGGCATAGCGTTGTGGAGATGGAATGAGGGTGGTGTCCTCCAGACAGGGGTGGGTTTTGAATTGGGTTTTGGCCACCATGATTTGAATTTGTTTGGGTATGGTGTTGAACTTGTAACTAAAATCTTGGTTTTTGATAAGGGCCCATTTGGTTGTGACTTTTAGTTTGTAATATTTTTCTTTGTTCGTTGTTTTTTGTATGTCTTTCCTATTCGGGTAAATCATTCCCAAAGGTTTATTTTGATACTTGGGAACTTGTGGCAGCTCGTGGGGATTGATAATGCCCTTCGGGCCTTGCCGCAGACTTGGTCGGGCGATGGTTCAGGTTGTGACCTGACTTGGTTCGTGAAAAAATGGTATCAAAGGTTTGGTTTAAGCTCTTTGGTTATTTTATTTGGGATGAGTTAGGGTAGACAGAAGCTAGGATGGTCGAGGATCAAGGTTCTTATTTTGAGTAGGGTGTCTGTCCAGCACACCTCGTGAGAGACCATGAGTCGCCATGGGACGTTGGGGTGTTTCTTTAGCTCATCCTCCGGGTGGAACGTGCAGGCTTCAGACTGCACATGGACATCATGTGAGGAATAAGTGGTTTGAGTATTTTTTTTTCTTCTGCATGTTTAGTTTACTGATGTTTATTTTTTTTATGATGAAATTTTCCTTTTCAAGTTTATGTGTTAAAAATGTGCTCATGTTACTGTTTCTCTTTGCAGAAACATCCCTCCCCAGAGAGCTTACATGCACCCATGGCAGGAAGCTGAAGAGAGTTCTCTCTCGCCGATTGATCAGATATTGGTAGAAGTTTTGGTCCGATATGTTCAGGCTTTAGGACAAGGGGAGACTCCTTCCCCCACCCCTATTCCAGCTAGAGGAGTTGAGTCTGGCTCCATGAAGGATAAAGTTCAGAAGTTTCTAAAGAATAATCCTCCTTCATTATGAGGTAGTTCAGAACCTCAATAGTCAGAGGAATGTCTTGAAAATAAACAGTGTATGTTCGAATTCCTTGACACTCCCGAGGAGGAGAGGGTAAAGTGTACCTCTTTTTAGTTAGAGATTACCAGTCACAGATGGTGGGAATTGGTTGTTACATATAGGAAGCATAGGAAGATGGGTTGGAAATAGTTCAATGTCGTCTTCAATGAGTAGTACCTTCCTGAGGTTTTGACTTATGCCAGATCCTGGGAGCTCATGGATATTTCCTAGGGTGACCGAACAATGATGGAGCATGAAAACCGCTTTGCTGAGCTAGTGTGGTAGGCACCTGAGATTGTTTCAAGTGAATACTGGAAAGCTCAGAAATTTGAGAAGGGGATTCAACCAAAAATATACTCTCATGTCTTTTTATTCAAGCTGGGAACTTATACTGAGGTGGTCGATCATGATTTTATGGTCGAGATTGATCAGAGAGGAAAGTCGGGGTTTCTTGGAACATTGTTAGGGTTTGGAAGTGACAATTCATCCAAGAAGAAGAAGAAGCATGATGAGCAAGGGAAGAGGAGTGGTGGAAGCTTAGGTCATCCTCCCAGGAAGAATTATTCTAGGGATTCTGGTGTAGGGTCTGTGGTGTGCCATCAGTGAGGGAAGGCAAGACACATCCGACCTACATGTCCCTCCCCTCCCAGGTCTTGTTATCAATGCGGAGTTATGGGACACGTGCAACGTTTTTGTAGGGTGACCCGCCCTTATCATAGTGGGACTATATCTATGGCTTCCAGAGGAGTACCAGTTCAATAAGAGCTGACTAGGATGATGAGATCTTGGTTTGTTGGCCATGGTGGTAGGACTGGATCATCTTCAAGGAAGATCCAGATCAGGGTAGATCCTTAGGTGAGCAGTCTTTCCCAGGCTGGGACCAGGTATCTGCATACTGTGGATCAAGCACCAGTGGGATCTAATGCAAGACCTTCCACTGTTCGAGGAACCATTCTGATTGAATCCTATATTGTTGTAGTTTTATTTGATTCCGGTGCTTCAGTTTTATTTATATCTGCCCGTCTTGTGAACTTGGTGAACCTACCAACCAAAATATTCTCTTTTTTCATGGAGTTGGTAACACCGTTGGGGAAAAAGAGGGAGAAAGGCCTTAGGTGTCCGTCATGCATGCTCTATGTGTCATGAGTTAAGTGGGAGTGGGATTTCTTGGTTCTAGATATGGACCTATTTGATGTGATTCAGAGAATGGACTGGATGGTGTGCTTCTAAGCACATATTTACTATTATCGGTGCTGAGTCATCTTTATGGCACTAGATGGGAGTCCTCGGTTGTTTCATGGATAATGGGATCCTCGATCGGGTCGCACAGGACCTCCACTTCCTGAGTTGGGGAATCTTTCTTATCAGTTGTCATCGCTCACATTGGAGGACAATGGTGATGTTTCTTAAGGCGGGTTACCTCATGTAGTGGATGGGTTCCTAGAGGTCTTCCCAAATGATTTTTCAGGCTAACCCCCAGAGTGGGACGTGGAGTTCTTGATTGAACTGGCACTGGGAACACAACCTGTATCTATTCCCTCATATCACATGGAACCTACTGAATTGAGGGAATTAAAGATACAATTAGATGATTTGGAATCTAAAGGATTCATTTTCTTGACCATATCTCCTTGGGCCTCCCCAGTTTTATTTGCGAAGAAGGCCAACAAAACCCTCTGGTTGTACATTTATTATCAGAAATTTAATAAGATGACCATCAAGAATAAATACCCTTTTCCCCGGATTGAAGATTTGTTAGGCCAGGTAAAGGTGTAAAAGTGGTTCTCCAAAATCAACTTGCGCTCAGGATACCACTAGCTCAGGGTGAGAGAAGAAGACATCTTGAATATGGATTTCTAAAGTAGGTACGACCACTTCGAGTACTTGGTCATTCCTTTCAGATTGACGAATGCTCCAACGGTTTTCATGAAACTCATGAATAGGGTGTTCCACCAATATCTCGACCCCTTTGTTGTGGTATTTTTGGATTACATCCTAGTTTATTCTGTATTTTAAGAGGATCATGGGCATCACCTGTGGATCATTTTGGTCACTTTGCGGGATCACTGCTTGTATGATAAACTTTCTAAGTGCACATTCTGGATCAGGGAAGTGAAGTTTCTAGGGAATTTAATCTTAGAACAAGAGGTTTTAGTGGATCCTGAGAAGATCAGTGCAGTGATGTTGTGGGAAAAACTGAGGAATGTGTTTGAGATCAGGATTTTTCTTGAACTAGTAGGTTATTACAGGTGTTTTGTTCGGGATTTCCCGTGGCTTGCCTCCTCCGTGACCACACTCACCTGAAAGGGGTGAATTTTGAATGGATCACGCAATGCCAGACATCCTTTGAGGAGTTGAAGAGGCAGTTGATCACTGAAACTATGTTGATCTTACCAGAGTCTGGGAAGGGATATGTGGTTTATTGTAATGCTTCAGGTATGGGCCTTGGGTGTGTACTCATATAGGACAATCATGTAGTGTCTTATGTTTCTATACATCTCTGGTCACATGAGAAGAATTATCCAACTCACGACTTGGATTTGGAAGCAATGATGCACTCCCTGAAGACTTGGCATCCCCACCTCTTTGGGGATAAATTTGTGGTCTATTCTGACCATAAGATCCTAGCCTACATCTTCTCTCTGAAAGATCTCAATCTGAGGAAGCACCGCTTGATCGAGTACTTATAGGGGTTCGACTTTGATATTTTCTATACCCTAGGAAAGGGTAATGTGGTGGCTGAAGCTTTGAGCCAGAAGGTACCAGTGCAGGCATTGAGGAAGTCCAGTGATGAGTGGACTTTGATAGGGCTCTTTGCCCAGATGCACTTGGAGAGTAGAGAGCATGGCATAGGTACATTCTTGGCTAGCATTCAGTTGACTCATGCTCTTATAGAGTTGATTCAGAGGGAGCAGCCCAGTGATGAGATGTTTTAGCGATCTATGCAGTTTCTTTATGGTAGGGAGACTCCTTCTAATTGGTCTTTATCTCCCAAGAGGATCTTGTGCTTCATGGGATGTGCAGTGGTTCCTTTGTCTCTATAGAAGGTGGTGATGCATGATAGACACCAGTCTCAGTGGGTCGTCCATCCTAGTACTACCAAGATGTATTACGATGTTCGTCACCAGTTCTGGTGGCCAATTATGAGATGGGACATAGCTGACTTTGTATCCAGATGCTACACTTGTCAGTAGGTGAAAGTAAAGCATCAAAGACCATCTGGTCTACTTCATCCATTACCCATTCCAACCTGGAAGTGGGATGAGGTCACCATGGACTTCATTGTTGGATTTACTCATACACCTCAGGGGAGGAATGCTATTTGGGTAGTGATTGATCGTTTGACCAAGTCAGATCACTTTATCCCGATCAAAGATACAATGAAGGTGGATGAGCTAGGTTGTTTGTATGTTTAGGAGGTGGTCAGACTTCATGGTGTACCGTCAGTGGTTGTTTCTGATAGGTACCCCCTCTTTACCTATCGGTTTTAGGGAGGTTTCTAGATGGATTTGGGGTCGCATATTAAGATGATCATGACATATCATCCTCAGACCGATGGCCAGATGGAGCAGGCGAATCATATTTTGGAGGACATGCTTCACGCATGTGTGTTGGATTTTGAAGGTTCATAGGATAGTCATTTGGGATCAGTTGAGTTTGATTATAATAACAGTAACCAATACTCTATCAAAATGGAACCCTTTGAGGTGCTCTATATTTGGCCTTGTTGGTCTCCATTGTGTTGGGCTGAGGTAGGTGAGACCTCACTTTTGGGACCGATCCTTGTTCAAGAGACGTCTGAGAATGTCAAGTTGATTAGACAATGGTTATTGACAGCTCAGAGTCACCACAAATCTTATGATGATCATAGGCGATGGGATCTTGAGTTTTCAGTGGGTGACTTAGTGTTCTTGAAGGTTACCCTTCACTTGGGTCACTGCCGTTTGGGAAAACAGGGGAAGTTGACACTGAGGTATGTTGAGCCTTTCGAGATTACTGAGATAATTGGAAAGGTGGCATACAAGTTATCTTTTCCTTCATAGTTGACTTCTATTCATGACATATTTCATGTCTCCCAACTAAAAAAGTACAATCCCGATCCGTCATATGTGTTGAATTGGGAGGAGTTGGAGATAGAGCCCGATTTATCAGTGTTTGAGCAGCCGGTGCAGATAGTGGATTCTCAAGAGAAGGTGCTTCGTGGGATGTCCATTCCTTTGGTTCACATTATTTGGCAGCAATGGTAATGATGACCATGAGACTTGGGATCATATGTCTTGGGTTTAGCAGGAGTACTAATTTCTATTCTCTGATCAAGCTTCGAATTGACTTTCCAAGGATGGAAAGTTTCCATGGTGGGGAGAATTGTCACAACCGAACTTTTCTTTTAGGTATTTTTTTAATATTAATTTTTATCTCATAATTTTAATTTCCTTTTTATAATTGTTTTGTTGGAATTTGGGCTGATCATGACATTAGTGTGCGCTTTTTGTGCTGATAAATGAATGCTGCCTTGACAATGCCCGATGAGCGGGCAGGGCACGGGTGAAGCTGAGCGGCCTACCTGGTGTGTGGGTGGACCTTTTTATTATTAAAATTTTAAATGCATAATTTTTTTATTAATATAATTATTATTATTATTATTATCATTTAACCCTTTACTAATTTATATTATTAAATTCATTTATCATTTTTATTTATTTATTTTATTTTATGTTGGTTTAGTTTATTATTATTATTATTATTATTATTTTGGTTCCTATTCTGCTTTTTTTATTTCTATTCATTTTATTTTCCACCTTTTTATCCTTTCTTTATATTCCTTTTTTCCTTTTATTTTTCCTCTCCCTCACCCAAACCCTACATGTCACACACTTTTCACTCATCCCCTTTCTCCCTCTGGTTCGCGCACAGCCCATCGAAGCCCTAAGGGTTGTCTTTCACCTCTCTCTAGACCAGCCAACTTTTACCTCGCCCGGATCCTGCTCAGCCCGGCTGCCCTCTCTACCTCCCCTACTACCTCCCACTCAGCCCGAACACCCCCCCACTACCTCCCTTTGTCCTCCCGCTCTGCCCCGATGCGTTGGAAAGATGCAGCTCCCTTGCTCCACCTCCTCGGCCAGATCTAGTATCGGCGGTACACCCCTCCTCTCCTGCCTAGCATACCGCACACACCGCACCTCCCTTCTCCCGCACCTCCTCTCTCACTGGTCGTGCCCCTGCAACTCTCCAGTCAGGACCCTTTTTGGACGCACCTCATTTTGGCGAGGTTCCAGCCGACACAATTCTTATTCTGACACCCTCCACCGCAACCATCCAGTCTCTTGAACCTCTCGCCTTAGATACGAAGTAACCTAGTTGTGATTTCTTCCATTTTTGCGGTGTTTCATTTAGTTTTTAGTTTGTGTTTGGGTTATTTTTTATTCATTTGTGTGATACCTTTTTTTAGGGTTTCTTATGGTCTGCTTGAGGCGTGGTGGGCATGAAATGCCCTTTTCACATCGAGTTTGAAAAATATGCTACATGTCGATAGGTTATTCTATATTTAAGTATTGATTGATTAATTGGGTTGCTTGTTTAATTAATTTAACATATTTATTTTTTAGTTTACAATGGGCATAGTGGGTTTTATTTAGAATTTGATGCATTTTTTTTTGGTAGTATGTATTTATGAAATATTAGTGTCTATCAAATTTATGTAGTTATTTTGTTAGAATGTGCAGGTGTTGCAGTTGTGTTTTTGATGTGTGTCAGTGTGTGTGGTTTTATAAATAGGTTCTAGTGTGGTGTTGTGGGAAATTTTGATTCATGCATCTTACATTTTTTTAAATTGTTAAATAAATTTTTCTAGTGTTGATTTATTTTAGATATGACCTTTAAAAATTGTGCAACTGGTTATTTGACTGTGTGGATAATGTAGGTTGAGTTTTGAACAAAATTAATGGTGTTCGTAATGTTTAAAAATGCATTTTTGTATGGGAAGTGTGGAACAACACTTAGATAACACACTATGTGCTTTGCGTATGTAACTTTGTCAAGCAATGTGGCATGTATGACTTAACTCAGTACAAAATGGGAAGCCTGGTTATTAGGTGGGAAAACTAAGACTAGTGCACTAGTGACACAGAAGTGGCCTCAACCCGGTTTCAATCGGTTGGTTTAATGATTACAACACTAGAAAAACTATGGGTGATGTTTAGGGACCACTAGGTTATGGATGTATTTCCCTACTAATGGCTCGTGCACGAGAGCGTATATTGTTGTGGTTCTTATTCCTTTGTTCACCGAGACATGATGTTCCAGGGTCCCTTATTATGCTAGTACCTGTATGGCCTCTCCCACTTTTGTGATCTTGTATTACATTTCACTCACAAATGACATATGGTATAACCTTTTTGGTGTTATAAAAATAAAAGTGTCTTATTTTCTTTTTAAACCGTTTTCCCTTAAAGTTGTCATTCTTCAAACTCTTTTATTTAAAATTTCTTTTAGAACTTATTTCTATTCCTTGATTAAACTTGAAACTATTTTTGTCATTTAAAATTTACATGTGGAATATTTTATTGGTGAAATCCTATTGAGCGTTAGCTCACACACTAATTACACCCTTAGGTGTAAATAGATTTGGTTATGTCTGATGCAGGTAAGGGTAAGGCTTTTGGGAGTGGTGGTCCAGGTTGTTAGCCGAAACCTTGGCGTGGCATTGTGGAGATCGCATGAGGGTGGTGTCCTCTATCCAGGGGTGGGTTTTGAGTTGGTTTTTGGCCACCATGTTTTTTAGTTGTTTGGGTCTGGTGTTAAACTTGTAACTGAAATCCTGGTTTTTAGTTAGGGCATGTTTGGTTGTGACTTTAGTTTGGAATATTTTACTTTTTTCATTGTTTTGTGTATGCCTTTCCTATTTGGGTAAATCATTCCCAAAGGTTTATTTTGATACCTGGTCACTTGTTCCAGCCCGTGGGGATCAGAAACACCCTTCGGGCCTTGCCGTAGACTGGGTCGGGCATTGGTTCAGGTGGCGACCCGACTTGGTTCATGAAACTCGTGGTCCTCCCTTCGATTCTTGAAGATAAAAATGTGCAAGTTAGAAGTCTCTTGGGGGACTAAAAATTATTTCCTCCTATATTACAAAACATGTCTCTCAAGGATGTACCATGGTCATGTCCCCTTACAGTACTTGGCACATAAAGTAATGTACATTGCATGTACATGTGGTTACATAGTGTGTAACCCCACATGATCAACTATGTGTGTCCTCATCCACACACGGACATGATATCCATTGCACCCTGCATTGATTGTACACTCAATACATGATATGTACCTCATGGACCATCTTAATATCATGTCCTTGGTCATCCTCATGTACAACAGGTCATGCCTATGTACCAAGACCTATGCTCGGGTACCTTTTTATGTCCTTATCGTGTACACTCAGGGTATGGCCCTGTACTTCCACACAAACATGTACCCTTATATAGAATGTATTCGCATTCCCTTAGACACATGTCTTATCCCCACTACATGATTTGTACCCCCAGTACATGGTGTGCAGTTCCTAAAGTTCATCTTCCTCAAACGGTAGGAACACACGGTGTGTGCTCATACACTACATGTCATGTGATCATAATTTTTGATCAAAAAATAACTATGATCTTACTGATACCCCCTATTTTCACTAATTACCCACATATATACCCCCATGGGATATATAGAAGTCATATAAGGTCTCTAAAACCTTAAAATGATGTATATATAGGTATTGGGACATACAAATCACAAATTCACCTACCTCATGGAAAAATGTCGAAGCTTTGGGTCCAATGTGATTCTTGGAAGATATTGTACATCAATATAGTGTCAATAAATATCAAGGATGAAGTCCAGTGATGTCTACTCTATCTCTATCCCTTATTTCATCCATATATCACTGTATGAGAATACCTACCCTCTCTTCTATAAGTTGGAATCTAAATGGGGGGTATTTTTATAAATAAATTTTATTTAATTAATAAGACTCCATAAAATTAACACACCACTAACAGTCACCTCCAATGGGGCACCTGTAGAGGCCCAAATCTTGACTTACATAGACATTACATTACTTTTTAGGAATATCTAATACATAACAAAAATAGACAGCAAAGGACTGTAATAGTTTAGTGTCTTTGGAAAATTGGAATATAATCTTCTAATCTTGGTGAAAGATCTTCAACATCTCCCATAGAGATATTCCTTTTTTTTATTACCTAAAACCTTTCATTATATCCTGGTAAAAAGAAAACATATAAAGGGTGAGCTCAAATTCTCAGTAAGGGTAAGCATGGAGAAAATAAAACAAACCATATACATTTGAACTTCAAAACATGAACATAATATTTAAACATCAAAATCTTGAGCAATGACATGAAGCATGTAAGTACGTAGGGAATAGATCATAACGGATCATCAATCATGATAAAATATCATGGTAATAAAACATTTAATTGTGGAAAACCATTAACCACATGATATGATTTCTATAGTATCCAAGGCATTGCTGCCAAGACCATCTTAGTGGACAAAGTCCCTTTCTGAATCGAGTTCACTCCTTGTTCCAGTCCTGTAACACTGAACTGGATTAAATTACCATTCCAGCCATGTATATATCATGAGATATAAATATTTACCCAATTAATTGGAGGGAGATATTTGTCTCACCCATCTCATAATGAAATCATTCTTACGTGTGCCACAACATTAACATAAACCATTCATCATTACCCAAAGAATAAAATGGGTTTCATAAACATCATCCCATCATAACATAATCCATATAAAAAAATGGATATCATTTCATCATAAGAAAAGTGAAACCATGTAAATCATAGAGAAATTATACTTTAAACATTCACATATGAAATAATTCCATCTTATATGGAAAATGGTTTTGATAAAACACTTGAAATGAATTCTTGAGGAAAATATCTTTTCTTCTTCAAAATCATTTTCTTTTTACAAAATGACATGCAATTTTAAAATAAAAGGATTTTTTTAAATAGTCATGAAATCTTGTAGAGTAATCTTCATGAAAATAATGTGTTATAAAACCACAAAAATCCGTTCATCCCATATAAGTTAAAAAACATTCTCCTCGTACTTTTAATAGAAAAGTCAAAAAGTACCACGTATGGTAAACAAAAGAAAGATTTCGTCCATAACACAAAGTAAAAGTCAAAGAAGGGTAAAAATGACTTTAAACATACATGGAATAATATTAAACACTTTATGAAAAATATTTTATGGACATGGATGAAAAATATAACCCCAGTAAATACTTACGTATAAGCAATCTCGGATAAAAATGAGATTGCAAAATTTTCCCTTACCTTAGGTCCGATATGCTTTGTACATATCATAACCTCCTGTATAATGATTTAAATAATGTCATTGACTTATTACAGAATCATATTTATTGTTATGATATCATATATGGTTCACTTATGACTTTATATTACCCTTTCTTTTGTAAATTCCATGTTAAAGTAGTGTTTTGGGGAAAATCGTTTTATTTATCATACATGTTTGGACTTATGGTTCTTGAAATTATTATTAATTATATCATGATTTACTTACTTACAGAATTTAAATCATGATTTATATATCATATATATTCATTATATATATATATACATAATAGATAGATAAATTAAATGAAATACACCGTTCATGGAGACAGTAGGTCGTACGTACGCATGAACGTTGTTTTCCTTTCCTTATTGACTTGAATAGAAGTATGTAGATGACATATATATATATATATATGTATACATAAATCAAGTAGCTTAATTATGTCATATATTTCATTATTATTCATTATATATACTTTATAATCATTCTTGAATGGTTATCATAGAGAATGAATCTCATCGCATCGTGGAGACGGTAATCTGTTTGTACACACGAGCGACGATATCATTCCCATAATTATTGAATGGAATTGGAGTGGATGATATAATATTTCAGAATCAGTATGATGTTATAATAACCATATATAGTTATTATTTACACCATTATACCCATCCAAGTAAGGTGGTGGTGGAAAAACAGATTACACCACGGTGTGGAGACGGTATTCCGTACGTACGCACGCGCGGTGATTTCATTTTCCATAGGATGGATAGAAGGTGAAATGGGGTTGTTTCATATTTATAATAACATATAAGTATATTATTTATACTGATGTTATTTATTTATAATTAAACAACTAAATAAGAAGAATTTGAAGAAGAAAGAAACATGAAAGAATCGATAGAAGAGATTACCTCTTCTTCGACGCGGCTCCTCTTATCCTCCTCTTAGGGCACTAAAGTTGGTCTTTAAAGAAGACCAGGACCTCTAGTAGGTTTATATGGAAGTGGATAAGTGAAATGGGCAGGGTTTGTCTGATCTTGAAGGATCAAATGTGTCTGAAGAGGAGAGGGAAGGAGGTGCTCTTATATAGGAGAGGAGAGGGGCACTTTTGGAAACCTAAAAAATATTAATTAATAATAAAATTAAACCCCACTTAAAACCCTCCAAAAATGACTCAATTAGAATATGAGATGATATAGGGTTGTAATATCATCATAAAATAAAATTTAGACATGTTTTAAGTTTATTTTAAACCTTATCAACTTGATTTATCATTATTTAATCAATTTAATTTTATTTGTGGTAATAAAATTCTAAATTTTAAATTGTTATAAATACATACTTAAATGTTGTAAATTTCCCATAATTGGATAATTTATAACCATTTAGACCATATAATTTTCTATTTGTAGTTTTTAAATATTTTTGTGATTTTTAAATAATTTAATAATATGTTATTTTTATAAAATATCAATAGTGTCAATTTTGACACTATTCATTATTTAAATTTAAATAAAACTGCATAGAAGATATGTTCGAACCAAAATATATAATAGATCCCTAACATGTCATATTCATCAAAAAAAATCATGGGGCACATTAATTTGTTCATATATTATTTATTTTAATATTTTTAAAACCATTTATTTAGTATATCTCTTAATAAAATAATTACTACAACATTTTTTTATAATTATTTAATATACTTATTTGTTGCATAAAAATTAAAAATAAAATCCTATGATTAAGATAAATATAATACCTTTTATAATAATATTTTTAATCTAATTTATCATCTTAAAATCACAACATTTAAATTGTTATATTTATTAAATTATGAAGGTGACATCTTTGACATCATTTAAAATAAAATAATATAAATGTCCTAATCGGTTTTATAAGGCTCCAAACGGTCCAAAAATAAACCCTTGGATTATTAGGGTATATATATAATCTACCAATAATGTTTGGTAAAGTTTATGGTCCTTTTAATAGGTATTGTTATTTTAATAAAAACTATATTATTTCTTTTTCACTAAATAAATAATTTCTTCATCATTAATGTATAAGCTATTAAGGTAATTAAATATTTCTTAAAAATTACAAATAAATTACCGTGGTAAAGAAAAAAGGTTTTTATTTCAAATGAGTATTTATTATCGAATTTATATTTTGTATAACCTTATATTAAAAATAATCTAATTATTAAAGTTTGAGTGAGACATTTCACTTTCCTTTAAATAAAATAAATAAAAGGTCTTAATAAAATACAAGTGGGTTACATTAGATTCCATTTACACCCAAGTATGATTTACGGTAAAATATAATCATCCAATTATATTATTACAAGTTTTAGGGTAATTTTATAATATTATATTTACCCTTAATTACCCAATTTACCTTTAACTATGGTAAATAAAATTTACTCTAGTTACTATTCATAATGACTAAAAATAAAACGTAGCTTATTAACATAATTTGGACCTAATGATTCCAAATATTGAATCCATTTTTCCAAATTCAAATCACATAAGTTTCAGAAATTAATTTAAAATTAATCCCATTGTTAAGAAAATGAGTTTTAAAAGTTAAAACATTGCAAAAGATTGAAATGATTTTACCTATGAATTCAATGTAAAATCAATTCTAATGACATAAATTATATTAAATAGTAAAAATATATTCTATTTATACTTTAAACCCATTAAATATTATAATTTAACCATATAAATTATTATGATGAAAAATTTTGTTTTTAATTAAAATATAGCGTGTTTTTACTATTCATTAAAATATGAAAGTTATCAAAATAATATGAAAAATTTAACCAAAGTAAATTTTTATATCCTGATTCCAAATGAGAATTTTATTTTGAAAAATTGAACTTATAAACCTATCAAAAACTTGATTTAAAGTGGTTGCGCCATCAAAATGCGGCAAAACTGCATTTTTCTAAAAATAATTATTTTACCTGAAAAATTTATTTTGTTCTCATACGATGTTCTAGAAAATGTGTAAGATGAATAATAAAGTTATAAAATTCAAAATGTAGTTAATACTATTCATAATGTCTAGTCCATAATAATATTATAACAATATATCATTGTTTAATGAAACCTGGTATTGCGTACTACACACGCTATCGAGGAAGGTTGCGATTACGTGTAATGCAATCCAAGTCAAGGTTGTGTGTAGTGCAAGATACCTTTGTTATTGCGTATAACATAATCAAAAATTATTTCATTTATATATTAAACAAAATCTATACTTAATGTTTCATAGAATAATTTCTACAAAATGAACTTGAAATTGTGTGTAACATGAGCCAAGAATAGTGTTGTGTATACTACAAGCTAATACGGTGTTGCGTATAGAACAAGATAAATTTGGTGTAGTGTAAAACACAAGACATAAATGAAATTAAAAAGAAAAATTCTCATAAAATATCGGGTTGTTACATTCTACCCCCTTAAAATGAATTTTTCCGTCAAAATTTGTCGGGGTTGTAAATGGTTTACTACTTTAAAGTTTCTTTCATAAAACCCACATCGTAAAAAGGAATGCTAAAACTTAATTTTAAAAAGTGAAGTATGAAATATAACGGTTACCCAAATTAACTCATCACTAGGTTTCCACATAGGATAACATAGGTGGAAATATGGATATGGAAAAAAAATCTAACTATCAAGTTCTGATGGAGAGTGGTAGAGGACATGGCTATGAAAAATACAACAATAACAAATCTATAAATTTGTGATGATTTAAGGTACCATCTGATTCATAGGATATAAGGACACTAGGAAAACATTTTTAGTCCTCAAGATCATTTACCTAATGTTTCAAAATTGTTAAATACTTACTTGATTTTGGTATAATCTTACCGTTGTTCGTGCATTGAACAATTTCCACTTCATCTCTTAAAGAAATGAAGTTGAATTTGTCATTCAGGAAGTGTTAGAAGATCGTGCGATAGAATGATATGTCATTCCATCTGTTTCTATCGCAAAAAGTTTAGCACAATTTTTTAAATATACATAAGTCCATCTATGCTAAGATTAATCGTATATGATTCCAAAAATGGACTTATACTTCATCTATCATACTGCATAATAAAATAAAACTAGTTTCTACTAACCAGGGACTTCTTGTAGGCTAATGGTAGGTGATAAAGGCCTGTCGCACTTCAGTTGTGGGTTCGATTCCTACATCCTCATCTGACACGACAGGTTGTCGCCTGTTCTGCAGGTTGTCCCTTTTCTTAAACTACACTATTATAACATTCTCTCAATAATATCAAAAACATTTCTAGCCTTAAACAATACTAACTTATGTTCAACATAATCCATTCCAATATTTAGGCTTATCCAAAATACTTCTTTCCAAACTCATAGTATAAAGAGAATGATTACTAAAAAGGTCATATAACAAGCACATGAATACCATCATTTATCCCTCATATATGACAAGATATATCTTGTTGATCGCATTCCAAACATGTGAATACCTTAATCTTGTATTCTCTTGAAAAATGAATACCCATTAAACCTTACTGAAAACATGAATGCTGTCAAAAAGTTAACTCTTACCACATACCAAAATCCAAAAAATTCTATATACTCAAACCATGATATAACATTGTCCTTATATCAGTCATGAGCTCATGAATACTATCAAACATTTTATTTTCTCCTTATCCCTTCATTACGTGCATATCATCTTCTTTCCAAAAATATCTCATTCACTTTCCATGGTTACCAGTACCATAAAATTATTGAAAACCACAATAGACCAATACATAAATATTCCAATATTCCATGATACTATATACAAAATTATTTTGGAATCCCATTACATAAACACTTAATCATTCCACCACATCGTTGTCATATTCAACATCGCCAATAGTGATCGCATGTGACTTCCCTTTGTCCTTTACCTTAAGTGGTTGCTCATGTTGATCATCATTAACCCTTGGATTAGGGCATTGATTAGCATAATACCCCATTTCCTTGCACTTGAATCATTGAAGTGTTGGTGGATCCTTCTCTATAGTCTTTTCTCTATTCACATCATTAGCTACCTCTTTCCCATTACTTCGACACTCAACTACTCGATGACCTTTTTTTCCACACATAAAACATTTTCTAGTACCTTTTATTCAATATCCACCATGATTCTTTCCACACTTTGATAATAAAGAAACATTCATCTTCTTTTCACCATTATTATGATATTTCTCCTTGAATTCCATCTTTCGTTTCTTGTCAAAACCATGAGATGGATATGTAACACAAACTTCCATTTCTACCTTGATATCACAACGCACAATTTCATCATAGATACTGAAGTCTCTTATAGCTAATTCCCTTCGAAGAATTGGTTTTAAGCCACTGAAGAATCGATCAAATTTACTTTCAGGTTGGATGATAAATCCAGATGCATACCTTGCAATCCTTGTAAAATTTGCTTAAGCTCAAGGAACTCCTTTTCCATCTTTGTTCGAAGAATACGAGGGAAGTACTTATTGAAAAATAAGTTCTTGAACTCATCCCATTCCATGGAGTCAATTTCACCTTGGGGAATTATATTCTTAATTAGAGTCCACCATTGGTCTGCTTCACCATCTAAACGGTAAACAACCAGAATGACTTTTTCATGTTCTGAACATCTAAGTATGGAAAATATCTTTTCAATGGTACTGATCCATTGTTCAACAATATGTGGATCAGAAGACCCACTGAAAGAAGGTGGACGTTGCCTCGTGAAGGAATCAATAGAATATTGTTCCCTCCTCTTCTTATTCGGAAGTCCAGAATGATTCATAGCTTGTGTAAGTATAGAAATAAGATTTTGCACTCCATCTCCCATAACATTGGTTTGTTCAAGAGGAAAATCATTTAATTTCCCATTACATTGATCAACACGGTTCCTTCGGGTTCCATAATAATATTATAACAATATATCGTTGCTTAGTGAAACCCGGTATTGCGTACTACACATGCTATCGAGGAAGGTTGCGATTGCGTGTAACGCAAGCCAAGTCAAGGTTGCGTGTAGTGAAATCTCCCTTTGTTATTGAGTATAACATAATCAAAACTTATTTCATTTATACATTAAACAAAATCTATAATTAATGTTGCGTAGAATAATTTCTACAAAACGAACTTGAAATTGTGTGTAACACGAGCCAATAATAGTGTTGTGTATACTGCAAGCTAATACAGTGTTGCGTATAACACAAGCTAAATTTGGTGTATCATACAACACAAGACATTAATGAAATTAAAAAGAATAATTCTCACAAAATCTCGGGTTGTTACAATACCAAATTTTGATAAAAAAATTTATTCCTAGGGTAAAACTCATAGTCCAAAACCAACCATGGTCTTAGATTTTTGATCCAACAATCCAATAAATATGTATTTCTTATTTTCCATACAACTACATGTGTGTGATAAAATATATAAGATATTTTTAATATCACCACATTGAGGCATTCCAAGACCTATAATTCTTTTTTGACTTAATGTGTGCCTTTATAAATATTCCTAAAAATATTTTAAAGTCTTTCATGGGAAAAAAGTCATTATAATAGAATTCTAAGGGTATGATGAAACCATTTTCCATAATTGAATAGAAATGGGAAAACATAACCATAGATTTCATCTTAGGACTCCTCGAGACCCCTAAAGGTAATAACACCATCTGGGTGGTTTTAGAACACCTTACCAAGTCAGATCATTTCATTTCTATCAAGTAATATTTCTATTTTGACCAAATCACCACGATATACATAAGGGAAGTGGTAAGACTGTATGGAATTCAACTTGCTAATGTATCTGATATAGATCTTAGGTTTACCTCAAGGTTTTAGAGAATCCTTATACAAATGTTGGATATAGAACCGAGCTTCATCATGCATTATCACCCACAAACTGATGGTTAATCTAAAATAACCATTAAATATCTAAAATATATGATGATATCCTTTTCAATGGATTTACAAGGATTTTGGTATCAACAACTTACCCTAGTGGAGTTCTCATATAACAATAGTTTCCATTCTACCATTAAAATGGAACATTATGAGGCTCTGTATGGTAGAAGGTGTCGAAATATAATATGTAGGGATAAAGTTAGAGAGCCAAAACTGATGGGACCTGATCATATACAAAATAGGAAAAACAACGTTCAAACCATTCAATTTCATATAAAATCCGCACAAAGTATACAAAAAATATATTCATAAAATATTTGATGAGACCTGGAGTTTGAGTTCAAAGATAATGTGGTCCTTCATATATCAACATGGAATAAATTTATGATGTTTGGGAAGAACAAAAATATTAGTTCATGATACATTATATCCTTTGAGATCCTTGATCACATTAGAGTTATGGTCGGTCAACTTTCACTCCTAGCTAACCTATATTAGGTACATATTATGTTCCATGTATCCCTATTGAGGAAGTATATACCAGAAAACTCACATGTACTGAATCCAAAGGTGGTACCAAGGTAGAATTATATTTTATACTAGTATCTAGTGAAGATATTATATTGTAGATACAATATTATATGAAACAAGACAACTTACCTGGTCAAAGTGTTTTGATGAACCATAAGTTTGAGGAAATGACATTGGAATCAGAATATGTGATTTAACATAAGTAACCTCATCTATTTTAGTGTACAATTGAAATTTAGAGGTTGAAATTTCATAAGGGGAGAAAAATATAATGATATAAACATTTATAAATGAAATTTTCTTTTAAAATGAGTAAATTATTTATTAATAAATTAAATTATAGAAAAAAAATTCACTAATTTGGTTAGTTTAGACCATTATAAGGTATATCCTGTCATATTTAAAATACTATTAAGAATCATAACCATTGATACTATATCTTTTATACAATGATTATATGATTATTATATATATAGGTTTGTGATAAATTCAATTGATACAGAGAAAGGAAATGATGGCATCAACCAATAGGATCATACCCTATGAAACCCATTTATTTGAGATTATGAGGGAGATAGAATCAATGGGTTTTCCCTTTATCAATCCCGAGATGAGATTCAACAACTAAAGAAAAAGATAAACCATTTATAGGATGAGTTCAAGACCATAAATATCACAACCCAAACCATGTTCTCTGAACCACCCCAATAAAATATCACCACCGCACACCTTACCCTTAGAGAATTCATAGGTGTGATAAAGGAGTATGTATCTAGACCCTAATAGTATGAATTTATATATATATTCTTATAAATTAATTATTTTATTTTTCCTTTATTATTAATTTATAGTGATTAAATAATAAGTTTATTAAAAATTAGACTTTGATACAATTAAACACAAATTGTATTTTTAAGAAATATATAGTCTTAATCAAGACACTCTCATTGATGAATTAAATAATTTTTTAAATATATTATTTTTTAATAAAATATTATTATTAAATAATATTTATCATATATAAATGATAATATAATTTTATGTATCCAAATTTAATTTTTATTAGGGTCAAAAAACCATTATTATCAAAAAATTAGTATTTTTCAATAAATGGGGATTTTTTATTTAAATGTTTAAATTATCTCATTTAGAGAATTATTTTGACAAAATAAATATTATTTTATAAATCTTCACATCAAAATTATAGGACGATTAATTTTTTCTAATTTTCGAGGTAATCGAATTGTTGGGTAAAAATCAAATACGGTATAATTATATGATATGTATTTTAACATCATAAAATCAAAAAAGTGATGAAATAAATACTATAAAGAGTATCCATGAACAAAATTATTTTTAATATTTAAAATAATGTGTTTTTGAAGTTATTTTATAAATTTTATAAACACTTAATGAACCCTCCAAAACCTATATTATATTTTAAGGTTTTAAAATCAATTCTTTATAAACATGACTCACTTACACATATACAACGGAATTATTTTAAGTATTTAGGTTCTTATTATTATAATATAATGATATCCACTTATTTTTTGGAAAAAAAACATGTAAAAAAGAATGAAATGGTCTGTGGTTTGGATTAATTTCTCATATAGATTCCAAAACCTATGTTTAGAAATTAATAAAGAATATCCTCTCTTTTGCTGTAAAAAAACCACCCAACCAATGATTATATTCACTAAAAACACTTATATATATTTTTTCATATTTCCTTACCTCTCTAGATCCCTCTCAAGGTTCCCCCAATATCTTAATAAGCTCCTACCAATCTTTTAGTAGTGCCCTCTCAAGGTAAGGGATACTCTCCTTCTCTTCTTTATTCAAGAACGTTTCTTATATTATGCCTTTTGTTTCCCAATTTTTCTTGTTGGGATATGTTTTTACACACACCTATTACTTTTCTTATGATTTATAAGTGATTATAGAACCTTTTTTATCTAATTAAACCATTCTGTAAATCTTTATATACCCCCATTATGTTTCCAAAATTATCCTACGATTTTCAGTGTCAAACATTTGTATATTGAGTACCCATCCACTTTTCATATTAATGGTATTCATATATATTTACCTATAATTAATTAATATTGAATTACATTTATGTAACAAACACTCTTTAATTGTGGGATTAAAGGTGATGAAATATATCCCTATAGCTCTCCAATTCATTGTGTAATGTTTTTATCTCATGGGATTTCATGTATGGTCCATGAGAGGTTATCCTTAGCATGCTATGTTATGATGTCTTAGATATTATCTATGACTTATATTTATGATGTCATGTTTTATATTTTTTTCCACATTCCAATGTTTTCTTTATGTTATCATCTTATATCATGTTTCAATGTTCAATTTTATGATTATCACTATATTATATTACCATTCCATGAATATTGACTCACATGTATTAATTTTTTCATGTTATTAATTTATTATCCATTACTAGGATTTATATATCACACCTTTCTTATGTACTTCCTCAGGTTATCTTGTGAAATTTTAGATGAATAAGTAAATTTAAGGTCATGTTATGGAGTTTTAGTTTATGTATTTCTATTTCTATTTTAAGTTGTTATATTATGTACCTACCCAAATACACTAGGCTTCACAATATTATGGGGTCGTATTAAGAACATATTTATACAATAAATCATGAAATATAGTGTATAAAATATATGGGTTGTCATATTCTCTATGCCACAACCTATGTTTTAGTTGAAAAACAATAATGTTAAAAATGAATTATTTCACCATAAGGGTGGAATATATGTTTATAGGTATGTAACTAGCATAATTGAAAATGAATTCATAATAAGGTTTTTTCATGGAGGTTTCATGGTAACATAAACATTTTAAAGTACTAAATTCAAAATGAATAAAGGAAATCTGATTGCTGATAATCTAATGAATATATTTAAAATGGAAAAAAGGAGAAAGTTAAGTGATGTTTGAATATAAAAATTTAAATTAAAATATTAACTAATATAAATAATCTATCGTTCATGAAAAAAATATCACACATTGAACAAAGAACATGAATTACAGATTTTTTGTAAGTATGGAGAGAACTGAATATCATCGAATATCTAGATTAAAGAAGACACATGAAAATGGATTTTTACTCTCCTAGAGTCTCTCTCTATCTCTCTCCATGCTACCATTTATAATATTTCCTCCAAAAATCCGTCATGAAGGATTTGGTGATGCATCTGTGTTATACTGCATTTCTTGCGAGGTTTTTTGGGAAGTGTTGTATAATCCATCATTGGTTTCTGAAGAGTTGGACTGTGGATGTATTCTTATTTTATTTTGTTTTCTTGGAGGTGTTCCCAAAGCTAGGGTTGGGTTTCTTTCCATGGCATAGCTCGCTATCAAGGGACTTATCCGATCATCTCTGCTCTGATGTCCTGGTCCAAATATCCCTTCCCAATCAGTATAGAATGATGGTCTTCTAGGTTGTTCTGAGAGGTGTTGATTGAGCATCTGAAGGTTTTCTAGGAGGCTCTTCTAGAATTATCTTCTCCCCCATTGGTTCCCCATTGATGTTCCTCTTGCATGTTTCTTAATGGAATTAGTGTGATCTGTGAATTTTATCATTTGGGGTTGGAGGTCAGATTTTGGTGGGATCTCATTGGTAAGGTAGTTATGTCAATGGAGTGGTCGTGCATCTCGATTCATGGATCAATAATGATGGAAGATCGGGTTCTTGCAACCCAAGTATTTTGTGGTGAGGCATGGACATGTTTTATTTTTAAATTTTAAATTTTGAACACTTATCCTGTTGATGGATTCTATATGATGGTGATGTGGTGGATGACTAGCTATTTGTATTGATTTTAAATTTCAAAATGTTTTTCATTTGCATGCAGTGATGGATTTTGTTTATGTGGAATTTTTTTTTTAATTTTTCCTCTTGGTCTGTTAGGGTTCAAAATTAACCTAAAAAATTATTTCCTAAAAATAAAAAAAATATGGATTTGGAGATTAAATAAGATGATTGTGTAAAGACTAAAATTTTTTGAAGTTCAAGGTTGAAAAAAGGTTTTTTAGTGAATTACTTTAATAATATAGTTTATAAGAGAAAATAATCATGGAGAATACCCATTATATTTTCCAATAAATTTAATTCTAAAATATTATAATATTGACCTTCCTGTCAACACTATATTTTACATCCCTCTTAAATGTAGTGAGTAGAAGAGAGGAAGTGATCCTGGACCATGGTGGAGTAGTAATATCTTCCTAAATTTTTAATCATATACTGGTGAAGTAGTGGTTATTTATAATATCCACACATCCTTGATATGTGCTCCTGTGAGTATCCTTCTATAGGTTAACCAAGTAAAATTAGTTTTCTCATTCTCATTATTTACTTACATTTGGGTATCATTAAAAATGAAATTGAAGTTTCCTTTGATAGTGAAAAGTTAGGATCAAATTTGATATAAAGTAAGAATTTTTACCATCCTAATTCACCCCCTCTTAGGGTTTATAGTGGGACTAAGGTATAAGATTCATATAATTTCTCTATTTATTTTAAAGAGTTCTATCTAGTGGTCTCACTACACACAATGATTATTACTCATGAAAAATGATATAATCAGGTGTTTATATTTTGGATTAGAAAAAAATAATTTCATAACGATCATTCATATATTATTCAAATAAAAATAAATTCCATGAAAAATTATAATAATATTATTATTACATCCATAACATGATTACAAAACTTACGTATAATAAAATATCATTTCATAAATAAATAAATTGTTATTAGTTTGAATGAAAGTTAATTATAACATTTTTTTTCAAGACATTACTTATCCTAGAAATCCTACATAGAATTTATTGAACCTGGATTTCAATATATCTATTTACCAAATAAATTTTATTCTTTGATAAACAAATAAATATTATATTCACTAAACTAGTGAATAAATAGTTATTTTGTATTCATGTAATTAAATAAATAATTACCTCATAAATAATAAAATAGATAAGTAAATATGATATTTTCTAAATTAGAAAAAAAATATTCATCTATTATTCAACTTTTATATATATTCATTCAAATAACTAGTGATTGAATCTATGTGATTAACACAACCTAAATAAATATTATTCCTCAAAAATAGGGAAAAATATTTTTTTAAAAATATTAAATTCAAAGATAATTAAATATATATTAATTAAAAAAAATTATTGTATGACCCACTAGGATCCTTTCTTAGTATAATTAGTCTAACTGGCTTGATGTTAAAGATGAACATCTAGAAAAAAATAAAGGCAACCATAGATAAAAAAGAAAATGGTGTAACCACAACAACCACCTAAAAATACTTATTGAATAATATAATCCATTTGTATCAATATAAAATCAATTTGGTTGTAAAATAATGTCACAAACATTTATTATTGATATGTCATTCTTTAAATACCTGAAATGAACTCGTTGATAAATCTCCATGGTTATTGACATAATCAGATAGTTGAATTTTCTTTAAATGGAATGAGCTATTATCTTCCATTGAAATTTAAGGAAAAAATATTATATTGACTTACTAATTAATTAAAAAACACTAATTAAGCATCCTATGTACCCTATGTGGTCATGAACATAGGTCATCACAATTTTCATGAATATGTCAAAGTGTGTGACTCGTTAAATGAGTTAATAATAATAAAAAGTCTAAGAATTATTATACACGTTCATAGATATGAATATCTAATGAAAATAAAAACATTTGTAATTTATATTAGGGTTCTTATTATCATAATTAAATCACTTGGTGCAACACCCTGAGATTTTATATGTTTTCTTTTCAAATAAATTTAAAGTATTTTATATCTTTCCTTACACGCAACCTTGGTTCTAAATAATCCATGATATATTATGAAATTTATACCCTGGTTTTTGGATTGAAGGGTATGAATAGTATTAACCACATTATGAAATATATATATAGAAATGTGTTCCTTAATTCAATTATATTTATTAATTCCTAATAAAGAGTCATTAAATTTCAATAAAATTATTTCATGATTAAAAGAATTTTTTTTGAAGAAATGTATTTTTCTTAGTGTTATGAATTTTTATAGAAAAAATATATATATCACTATAAAAATTTTATTTTAATTAATTTATTGGAAATGTGTGAATAGTTATTCATACATTAGTTATATAATGGTTATAAATAAAGATAAAATCATTTGAAGGTAAAAGAGTTATTTTTCATGAAATTTTTTTTATGTGTGTAAAGTGTTTTTATCTTAGTAAATTAAATAAATAACAATTTATTAATGATCTTAAATAAATTTAGGAAATATGTATTCAATTATATATTTTAATATTCATATAATTGTTTTTACATGGTAAGGAATAAAATTAAATCTAGTTTTATGCTTAAAAAATTATTTTTATAAAAAAAGTTTTCGTTGTGTTTTGTGAAATTGTTTTAAATTTAATTTATACCAATTATAGATATTGAATTTTATAAAACAGATTTCATATTTTTAATAATAATTTTAAAATTATGTAATTGGTCCACTTTCATTTTTTTCATAATGAATAATAAAAATAGTAAAAAATTATTACCATGGTTAGGGTTAAAATGAGTTAACAAAGGGGGTTAAACTAAGAGATAAGGGTAAAAAAAATCATAAACTTGTATAAATATACATAAATAAATATATTTATACCTTATATTATCTTAACTTTGAATTCTTGTCCATTTTTTTCTGCATGAATAAGAAAATGTCTTTATATTATTTAAATATTTTAAGTAATTCCATGTGTTTCCCTCCCCTAACTTATAAAAGTAAACATTTTCTATAACCTTATTAAAATAATTTAAGCCCTCTATCTTGGAAAATAACAACCCAAAAACTTCTTATATTCCTTTAATTATTTCTCTATCCCCTTTTCTTACCCTAATCATATTCTAATAAATCTTAAGGTGTAAGCCAGAGAAAGTCTCATAAAGATAAGGTAATCGTCTTTCCTAATTCTCTCAAAGTTTATTTATTCTTACAATTCCTCTAAATATATTGTATCCATAATAAAATAATTAATATATTATCATAAATATGTTTATATGATATTATTATTATGGGAAAACCTCTTTCCACATTTTTTCTAGCAAATGGGAAGTGAAAGTATCACTCTTGCGTATATGGGGACAACTACCTCCACATAGTGATATGATTCATTTTCCATCACCAAATCACATTTACGAATACAATTATGTATTTAGTAAATATATATTATTTTTATGATATATTTTTGATTTAATAGTTATAAAATATTATTTATATTTTTTACTTATTTTCGTTAGAAAATGGAAACAATGTTCAAGCGTACATACATACTTGCATCTCCATGAATGGGGTAATTAATTTATCTATCTTTAACTTTTTTGGATTGTTTTAAATTTGTATATAATAAATATTTATTATATTTATATCATGATTAAAATTATTTATATGATGGAACCATGATCAATATGCAAGGGTTATAACTATCAAGTCAAAACACACATAAAAAATGAAGCAGTTAATACCCAAAATGATAAAGATAAAGCAAGATTATTAATGAAAAAGTGATAAGAAGTCAAAATAAAAACATGTATGTTATTATAATTATGAATATTATTTTATTATATAATTATAATAAATTAAAATTTATTATATAGGATGTTACAAATCACTTATGAAGAAATTCAATCATATGGTAAGGGTTTTATGTTACAATCTCACTGTCTATTGGGATTATTTAGGATTTAATATCTAATGACGAAATTATATGGTATATATCTCCAAAATATCATTTATTTTATTCTCATATGTATAATTATGTGTATTATAAGTCTTTCTTTCATTTTCCTCCCTCTATGTACTCAAAATTTTGAAAGAATATTTTAATGAAAACTGACTTGGTTTCTCTATTTGGTCAGGAATATTTTTCTTCAATGTACATATTTTCTTCAAAAAAAATCAAGAAAGTATTTAATATTGTAAAATTATTTATTAGAGTCATTTTTAACCATGATTTATCTTCTATAAAAAGGTTTAAAATTAATATTATTGTCATTTTCAGAGCAAGGTACTTTTTACCAATGGCGTGAACAAAATATTTGTTTTAATGTTTACCACATCAACAATTTTTTCCTATGTAATAACTAATAGTTTCTATGAAACTTAAATTATAATTATTCATGGTTATTCTTAAATTAACTGTTTCTATTGATATTCTAGAAAAATTTTGGTTTTAAATGAGCAATTTAAAAATGAAAAGGTATTTTTCCTCAAAAAATGTTCCAGGGATCTTTTACAGGTACTTATATATATAAAAATTTACATTGATCTCACTTATAATTAATTTTTGATATGATATAATGATACCATATTTATTATTTCTCTATATTTTTTATGATTATGATGAAAAAATATTGATGAATCTTATTTTATTTCCCACGATATAAGTTATGAAGAAGTGATAAATGTTTTTCATAATATTATGGTATACATATGAATAGATTATGATTATCTGATAGGTGGGAAAATTATATTCCTCTAATTAATTGGGTAATTTTTAATATTTTATGAAATCAAATGGTGCATGGGATGTTATCCCAATACCAAAAAGAGGGCACATTGGTGGTTAGCCTAAGCCCTAAGTAGTTAAATGGGTGGTTATTTTAAGACTAAAAAGTGATGAATGACTTGGTGGGAATCCTTAATATAATATTTCTATTATCATTAATATTCTGTACTCTATATAACTCTCTTATAACATGTTCTTTTGATTATGATCTAGTCACATGTCCCATGATCTTCGATTCTTCTATGATTCATGTATTATGAACTCCCAAATCATTAAACCGTGATTATGATCTATGAATTTTTTGGTCTGTTTTTGAAATGTTAAGATTATACTCTCATGCCCTTAATTAGGGTTGACTAATAAGTGTACTTATTTAGAAGAACATTGTGGGAGATTTTTAATATCTTTCACAAAATAAGGTGATTTTTTTTGTCTAGTCTTCAAAGACCCTAAAACTTTATGGTTATAAGGCATGTATTGTTATAAAATGTATTGAATATTCATCTAAAATTGTATAATTTTTGTGTATGTAATAGTTGGGTCACCTCATTTGGTATTATGGTAGGGTTTAGTTATTTCTAGAGATTAGAATTATAAAAGTTTGTTGAAAACCCTTGTGATAAGTCTGAGTATTGGATAGCACCCTGATTATTTTGTAAAGTAGACATTCTTTGGTTTTACTAAAAAATAAATCCATGTTTAGATACTGGAAAGTGGATGTTTCTATGTAATATATGCGTCTAGTGGTAATAAATCTAAAAGTTATGGAATGTGTATTAGCTCAATCATCACTGGTTTATGATGAGTGGTCCTAAGACTGACAACCAATCTATAAACTTCTAGAGGATATTATTGGGTTAATTTACATTTTCATTATGCACCATTATAATGGATGATAGGATAGAATCTATGAAAAGCTATGATAATCCATAGTGACATGATATGAACTTATTATCATGGGTTAAAATAAGGTTTCAACATTTATAATATCTTCGGAATGATTTTATGATTATAATATTGATCACTATAATTAATGACGTTTGATGGTCATGCTAACCATTTTCATTTTAATAAGTCATTGAAGTTAGAACAACGAAGTTTAGGTGGTGAAAGGTATGATAAAAATTATATTATTGATGTTAAATTAGTAGTGAAAACTCCTAATGGTATGATGATTATATCAAAAGTATATGATTCTTATCTAGTTTAAGTTTATGGGAATATACTTCTTAGAAATATTTTTATTCTCCCTCTAGTTGAATTTGATGTGATTTTGGGAAAGTATGGGTTCAGTATATTTGGAGATCGTATCAATTGAAAAAGAAAGTCACATTTCATATTTTTAATTAACCTATTAAAATTTTTCGTAGAAAGGATGCATAAAAACTTCCAATTTAAATTGCATCCATTTTATGGGTCTTTATTCCTATTCAAAAAGGAAATTATCTCTGATAGTTGGAGATAAACTAAAACTAATATAAATTTAAGCTATAACCATGGTTTGGAACCATGACTATAAACCCAAAAACTATGGCTATAGGTTATAGCCACAGTTTCATGAACCATGGTTGGTATTGGAATGGCTATAGGGAAAGACTTATAGCCACGATTTCAAACTGTGGATAAAGACCTATAGACACAGTTCAAACTGTGGCTAAACTGCTATAACCATGGTTTGAAACTATGGCAGAAGCTTAATCCACATAGGGTTTATATCCATGATTTGAAACTGTGGCTATAGACCTTCCCATTTTATAAAAAACACCCCACCCTCCCCCTTTATAGCCCCCACTCCCCTTGAAGTAGCCCACCCTTGAAAATCCCCCCCCCCACCTCCCCTATAGCCCCCCTTACCCCTGAAAATCCCCCCATCCACTCCCCCTGGACAGCCCCCCCCCCATCCTGGATAGACCCCCCTAGACAGACCCCCCCCCCCTTCCTAGACAGACCCCCCTCCCTGGACAAACACCAACCCCTCCATCCTGGACACCCTCTAAGACACCCCTCCCTCATGAACACCCCCTCCCTCCTAGACACCCCCTTCTGGACACCCCTCCCTCCTAGACACCCCCTCCTAGACAACACCCTCCCTCCTAAACACCCCCTCCCTCCTGGACACCCCCCTCCCTCTGAAACACCCTTCTAGACACCCTCTCCCTCCTAGAAACCCCCTCCTGGACCCCCCCTCTTAGATATCCCCCCCTCCTAGACTCCCCCCCTCCTGGTCACCCCCCAGACAACCCCCTCCCTCTTGTACACCCCATGGACACCCCCTCCCTCATGGGCACCCCCTCCTGGACACCCCCTCCCTCCTAGACACCACCCCTCCTGGACAATCCCCTCCCTCCTGGAAACCTCCTCCCTCTTGTACCCCCCCCCTCCTTGAGTGATGTGGTATATCCTCAAGTGATGAGATGAGACCATATCATAGACATATGGTTCTACCCGAAAACATTGGGTGTTGTTCAGGTCTTCAAAAATATAATAACATTTTTTTATTAATTAGATGGTGTATATGTAACATGGAGATAAGATACTATAATGAAACTAATGTAGGTATGGTCAGACATAATGGTTTTCTAGGTATAAAATTTACATTCAACTAGTTCATGAAACATGTCGAATGTTGTGATTTTTTGGTTAAAGAATTCTGATCTCGTGATAATGGTCATTTACATTAATTGTTTTCCTCGTGCATACACATTAATACTTCAATGTATATTAGAGGTGAATAGTGATACCCTACAAATTTATACATTCACACCTTACACAAGAACCTCAGTGTGAATGTGGAAATTCTGTTACATTTGAGGTTTATCAAAGGATTTGAAATGGATAGGGATTGTTTCGGTCAACATGGTTTTGGAGAATGGGATGGGATGATCCAAGACCACAACTTTTGATATAATTCTTCATTTTTATTCCTTTTTAAATTTTAAATATATGATTATTCCTTCATGTGATTAGTTTCATAGGACTAGGAGTGTTGAGGCATCATAATGGGGACATGGATCATGCCATAAGGTCTAGGTCAGAGGAAACTTTGGGTAGTGACTCTACTAATGAGTGATGAGTGAAGGATGGTATTAATATGAATAGGATAGGATGGGTTTGGAAGGCATTGTGGACACATTGATGGGTAATATGAGACATGTTGTGAAAAGGGGTAGGACATGAGTGACTAGTATCCTTGGATCATTTCGAGAGATGTGTAACAAGTTTCTAGTAATGTGAAATCCCCAGAGCCTGTGGGGATGATTTGGTGTACTGGTGACCTCCCTAGAGTCTGTGGGGATGGGTTGGTGTGTGGGTGACCTCGCTAGAGTTAGTAGGGATTGGCTAGTCTCCCTTGATTTAAAAGGATGGTTCAGTGATAATGGTAGAACTTTCTTTATATAGGATTGGGTAACGGACTTCCCAAGGGGCTAGTTCATGGTATAATGTGATACGAGACCGATATATCCCATCATGAGAGATAATTTAGTGGTTTGAGATTTAGATGCATAAAAATTACTGGTTCCTTCGGGTAATGGGTCAAGGTTTGGATTTCACCATACCCTGAGTCTTTTGGAAAGATATGGGCATAAGTGAAATGGCACAAGATGAGGCAACGAGGTGAAATTGTGGAATGGAACTAAAGAAAGAATTATCGGGTTTCATGGTATCCTATATGACAAGGTCCTCTCCATTTAAAAAGTCAAGGAAAGGCTTTCCTCTATGAAAATCTATTTCATCCAAATCATGCCATTTACTTTATCAAAACAAGGAAATTGGATTAAAAATGGAAAGAAAACACTTAGAATGTACAACAGTGAATAGGGAAATTACCTATTTGGGTAATCCCTTATACAAATCAAGTCAAACACTTAGTTGGTGTTTGGTTATGATTGGAAATTTACCACTTTCCCTTAAGAAATTTCAAAAGTAGAGTGAAATCAGCATGAATAAGTCACTCTATTTATTTCATTCCATCCAATTAAACTTTATAAAGGAGGCGTAATCGTTACATAATTCACTACATGAGGAATCACTTCTCATGTTCCAAGTTAACCATGTTCAGTTCCATTTAACTCATTCAATTCATTAAAACTTGGAAATTCAATTTATAAGATCGTAGGGGGATCACTTAGTGGTGACTTGATCATTAAAACACTTTCCTACTTGAGAAATTCCATCTTAAAAGTCTAACGACCGTTAAAGGGTGTATTGGTTCAAACAACCATTTTAATAAAAAGAGGGGAAACCCCTTCAGGTATATAAAAATTCCCAAGTACAATGTGTAATTTATGACTAAAAATGACATAAAGTATAAGGAAAACATTAATGAAATAATGTTAAATAAACTATATAAGAATAAACTACCACTTTGAGTTTTCACAGACAGCACACCTCCATTGGAGGGGTTTTATTACAAAAGCCTGATTTTTTTATCAAATGAAACCATTATCTTAACTAAAACATGATCAATAATTCAAATTTAATATAAACAAGAATAATTAATATGGTAGCTCAATTCAATTTAAAACATTCTTGATTTAAAGAGGCTAGGAGAGGGACCTTACCTCAAAGGAGTCAAACCACACTCGATGCATGAATCTTTTATCAGCGACAACTCTAAGTTGCTTCATCCATCCTCTAGGCATATTCACCTTTTCATATACATAAGGATGCCCTAACCCCTATGTAAATGTCTACATGGCCTTGAACACACACAAGAGGATCCTTATATATATGCTCACATGCATAAGCCCGTTATCACTCACAAACATATGAATTTTCCATATTTATACATAAGAAACCTAGCCCCTTATATGTAATCACACTAACATGGGTGTATATACATATAACGGGAGAACTTATTATATATAGGCTTACCTATGCATATGAAGTGAGTCACATTTGACTCTGGTGACTTGAAACCACCTCAAGGATTATCAACACACTATAATAAAATTACCAAGGGATATAAAATTACAAAACCCCAAATTATAAACTAAGAAGTATTGAATAATGAAGGAAAAACTCACTTTAAACTATTGGAGGAAAACCAAATCGGGACGAACCACTTCGCCTTCAACAGAGGTTGCTATAAAACACTCGAACAGGTCCCAAGAGACTTTAACAAAATTCTAGTGATATGATGAATCATCATTAATTGAACCTAAAAATTTAAGTGGGAGGAACATGATTAGTGAGAAAGGAAATAATAGAACAGGTGATTATGGACACTTTTTTAAGTAAATTAATGAACTATAAATCCCGAGTGCATACCATAGGGGTTGCATCCAATATAGATAACTGAACTCATGAATTTTATAACTCCACTGTTGTAACATGATGTTCCAATACCGACATGCACTTGGTAATAATTAAAAGATACCATAAAACTAATTAGTATGTTTAGATCTATGAAAAATATATAAGCAAAATAGCATGTGCAAATTGGGTGTATCATACATGAATCAAGATGCACTACTATAAAGATTATGTGGTTGGATAAACTGTTATAATTCTCCTATAATCTATCTACCACCCCAACCAGAGAAAACAATTCTCCAATTATAAAATTCAAGAACTCTTAAAGTCAATGATAATCATATACAAGAATAAAATGTTGATATTTTCCACCTAAAATTCCTCAGTGTGATTACATAAAAGATAAAAAAATCTTCAAAGATATAGAGTTTCACTCTACATGAACCATCCAATCAATATTACCCCACCAAAACCCCATCACTTTGAATCAATCTCACTCTAGGACATGAGTAGCATCAAGTGCCAAAAACAATATTGTATATCAACCCCCCCCCCCCCCGCCCAACCACACCCACCCCCCTGCACCAGCCCCTAACCACCCAACCACTAACCCCCCCCCCCCACTACACCCCCTTCACTAGCCCCCGTACCCTAGTACCAACACCCCCACCCCCTGCACAAGCATCCCCCTCCCCCCTGCATCACCCCCCCCCGTACCAGCCCCCCTAACATCCCCCCAACCCAACCCCTGCACACCCCCTCTCACCAGATTCTTTCAAATAAATAATATATACATTTTTAAAGAAAGGATATTCTGGACTACATACCATAATTTCTAACCCAATCGATAAATCAAAAATTTATTTCAAAATATCATTCAAATAATGAAAAGAGGAATTTTAAATTCATTGTAAACCCAGCTATTTTTTTTCTTCTAAAAACCATTTCTCAATATCCTTTTCAAAACAAAAATAAAATTTCTTTTAAATAAAACACACTTCCCAAACCATTTATAAAGTAGTTTAAAATAAAACCAACATCAAAAACTAAATAAAGAAATAAATAAAATAGGAACAATGATATCAATGGAGAAAAATAAAGTAACCCACAACCTAGTCATGGTGTCATGTAACTAAATCAAATCCATGAGTTAAAAATAAGGTATAAGTATTGGGTTCCTCTAAATTATCCTTAATGGGATCTAAGTTCCATGGGAAACTCACTAGGATCCAACATGAATGATGTTGGACCTAGTTTTCATAGTCACTATTTTTAGGGGGTCCCTATGTGAAACTAAAACACCCCATATGGAATATCCCTATGAGGTTCCTTCCGAGTACAATATATTCTACTAGTATACTATAACCATCCTATAGAAATAGCTAACTTATGAACACTAATTTAATATAACACAGATCCAATACTTCTTCTTAGTTACCCAGGGTTCATATGATATCAATAAATGAAGGTGAGAAGAATGAATGAATTATAAGATCATTACATAAATCAACATTTAAGAAAAAATAAATAAACCTCATATCACCTCCAACACCCTATCATGAAATATCACCTTTAATATCAATGCATAATAATTAACAATAACAAATATCCTCAGTGGATCCATAATCCATATGGAGAATAATATAAACCAAGGGGATCAACACTAGGGGTAGCCATAACATCAAGAAAATTCATTTATAGAGTACCAAACAGGCTGTAAAAAATATTTCTAGGATTAGAAGTCATTTAATTTCCATATGAAATCTCATTTTAGGATAAATTATTTATAAACCATTTGAAAATGATATTTTACCATGAAAATTACATAAAACATCTCAAACAACTAAAAATACCATGAAAGTGTTAAAATAACTGAAAACGAGTGAAAAACCCCTTATTTTTAAAAATCAATCATTTAAACCACCCAAATCATCACCTTTGAAAACACAATAGGTGTCAAACACCATTTCAAAATAATTAAATTCCTTTGAAATATCCACTCGGGGATTTTTATAAACACTTGGCATGCAATAACTCCATGCCAAGTATAAAAACCATTTGAAAAAATTTTAAAATCACTCATGGGTATCACCTATAGGTATATTTTATAAAGAATAACATTTTAAAACATTCAATATACCCATGGAATGCAATATAAATAATTATGAGTGTAGGTAGGTGAAAGGGAGGAGAGCCAATTTACAGGGTGATGTGGTGGTAATGGCTGTGTAGCAAGGAGACTACATGGGAGTTCAGTGAGCCTCCTCAGAGTGGTCTAGGTAATTAAGTAGCAGTTAACCAAGGAAAATGAAGATGTGTGACTTGAACTTCATGGGGAATTTATCATCATTTATGTCAGTGCATCATGGGTTGATTTGATATTGTTTTGCGTCATCTTCTCCACCACATAAGGTTTTCACTAAAAATTGTTAGACGTTGTGAAGGAGTACATGAATAAGAAAAATAGGGTTAATATTTCATGAAAGATCAAGGAAATTATGATGTGGTGAAGGAAAATCAATAAAGGCATGATTTTCACATACTTTTTTCAAGAAAAAAGCATGATATTCAGTGAACTATAAGTGAATGAATATGTATTATACAACAATGAAAATACAATAGGTGTAGTTTTTTCTACAAAGTAAATTTGAAATGGACAAATTTGGTACATGTAAATCTCCATGAAAACATATAGCATGTGATGCACCTCTGCATTCAACATTGTCTATAAAAACCACCTGCATATATTTTTAAATTTTGGAATGATATTGGGTATATGTAACAGCCCAAGATTTTATAAAAAAATATTCTTTTTAATTTTATTAAAGTCTTGTGTTGTACGCTACACCAAAAGGAGCTTGCACAACACGCATCCTTGACTTGCCTTGCATTACACGCAATCACGACCTTCCTCGATAGCGTGTGTAATACGCAATACCGAGTTTCACTAAACAACGATATGCTATTAAAATATTATTAAAACTAGCCATTATGAATAGTAATAACCACTTTTTAAAACTCTGTAAATCTTATTTTTCAAAATAAACTTCATTTTTGGATTCGGAGTATCGAATTTAGCCTAAGGTGAAATTTTGGTACTTTTCGGATAACTTTCATATTCTGATGAATAGTGAAAATTACTAAATTATAATTAAAAACAACTTTTTTAATCGAAATAATTAATAGTGATAAATTATTAATTTGAGTAGTTTTAAAGTATATTTAGAATATATTTTTACAATTTAATACAATGTTGGTCATTGGATGTAATTTCACATTTAAACCAGACATAATCAAGTGTCAATCTTTTGATAGATATTGTTTCTTAAAAACACGCTATTTGTTTTAACAGCGGGATTTAATTATAAAATTAATTAATGAAAATTCTATGATATGAATTTGGTAAAATAGACTTCATTTTTGAATTCGGAATATGAAATGTAGCTTAGGATGAAATTTTGGCATTGTTCTGAAAAACATCAATTTTTGATGAATAGTGAAACTACTAAGTGGTAGTTAAAAAAATTAATTTCTTCATAAATCTTAATTTTACCGCTTCTATGAATGGAATTTCAAAAATCCGAGAGACACGGTTGATGTCAGTATGTAAAATGTGGTTCAATGAGATGAAAATAATTTTTGGTGAATAGTAACTTTTTACTTTTTTTTTACCACGGTTAATAGTAAATAGGGTAACTAAGGGTAAATATGATATTACTATTACCCTAACACATGTCCTAATTCTATTGGATAAGTGTAATTCGACCAAAAACAACCTTATGAATATAATATGACCATTTAGGTCCACTTGGATTAGATTATGACATTTAATATTATATTATTTAATGAATAGTTAAAATAGTTAAAATCAAAGTTTAATAACTAAAGCATTTTTAATATGGGGTTATACATAAGATAAATTCGACTATAAATATTCATTAGAAAGATAAAAAGATTTCCTACATAATGATATTTTATTTATAATTTTTAGACTTTAAATAAATTAATTTATTTATGACACAACGATGATGCAGTAATTACCCTTTTAAGGAAATATTAACATAATTGATGTTATAAATGCTCAAATGAATGTAATTTGAGACTTTTTACAAATTCCACTAATTTTATAGGTTACTATGATATATTAATGTTGATTTAATCAACTTGGTTCGAACATATAATTCTGTTATGACTTTCACAAAAATCATATATCAAATAGTGTCAAAATTGACACAAAATAGTTTTTAAATCAAATATTATATTATTAATTGTTATTGTATTCCTAAAAATCTAAGGTTCAGCCAAATGACTTAGATAAGGATATATATATTAATAATAAACAATTTGGGATTCGTTTGGCATGTTATAGTAATTTTATTAACCATATAGTGAAAGAAAACAAAAAGACACGGTAAAAGTTAAATTAATTAACTTAGAGTTAAATCTAATTGATAAGGTTAAAATAATACCCTAAACTTGTCTAAATCCTATTGGTTGATAGGATTTCGACCCATCCCCACTTTAGCTTCTAAATAAGACCCTTTGGAACCATTATAAACCGATTTTGACTTTAATATAAAATAATAGTTTGAGATATTCCTAAGGTGCCCCTCTCCTCCCTTATAAAAGGGCACCTCCTCCCCCTCCTCCTCACACCAATTTGAGCACTCAAGATCGGCCAACCCCTACCATTTTCTCCTCTCCACTTCCCTAGAATAATCCTAGAGGTCCTGGTCTTCTCCAAAGACCAATCTTAGTTCCTTAAGTGGAGGATTCAAAGAGGCGTTCCAAAGAAGAGGTAATATCCATTACCGATCTTTTCAATTTCTTTCTTCTTCAAATTCTTCTTCTTTAGTTGTTTCATGATAAAGTAATAACATCAGTATTACTTACATACTGATATGTTATTATAAATATGAAACAACCCTAATTCACCTTCTATCCATCCTACGGAAAAATGAAATCACCGCGCGTGCGTACGTACGGAATACCGTATCCACGCCGTGGTGTAATCTATTTTTCCACCATCACCTTACAAGGATGGGTATAATGGTGTAATGAGTAACTATATATGATTATTATGAAGTAATATTGATACTGAAATAATATATATATATACTCCAATACAATTCCACGATCATAGGAACGATATCATCACTCGTGCGTACGTACGGAATACCGTCTCCACGATGTGATGCGACTCGTTCCACATGATCTTCATTTCATAATGATTATATAAATGAATTGAATGAATGAATATGGTATATACTACACTAATACCATTCTGTAAATGAATTATCTATAACCTAAAGATAAGAATAAGAATTTATTCGACAAAACACGCATAAGAACAAAAAGTTATAAAGACCCGAGTAACAAGTAACAATGAAATATTACTAACAAGAAGCTAATAATATGACCATATATGATATCATATCAATATGTATGATTCTGGAATAAGTCAATAACATTATTTAAACCATTATACAGGAGCTTCGGAAACGAACAAAGAAAATCGGACCTAAGGTAAGGGAAATATCACAATCTCATTTTTATCCGAGATTGTTTATTCAAAAGTATTTACTGGGGTGTATTTTATCATCCACATCCATGTTTCATCAATATGTAATATTATTTCCATCCACCTACAATTGTTTAAATCCATTTTTACCCTTCGGTGAGTTTTTAGTAATATCTATGAAAGGAATCTTTTGTCATACGAGGTACTTTTTGACTTTTCCGACAAAAGTATGAAGAATGTTTTTTTTAACTTATACGGAACGAACGGATTTCTACTGTTTTATAAAGCCTTATTTTCATGAATCTTCCTCTAAAAGATTTCATGACTATTTTCAATAAAATCTCTTTCTTTTAAAATTGCATGATTTTTTTTGAAAAGAAATTGATTTTGAAGAAGAAAGGATATTTTCCTCAAGAATTCAATTCAAGTATTTTATCAAAATTATTTTCCATCTAAGATAATAAAAGGGTTCTGTTTTTATCCCTATTATTACATTTATTTGATTATGTTGTGATGGAATTATTTTTATGAATTCCTTTATCTTATATGAATTGTTTTATGATGTCATGTTGTTTAAGAATCCCATTTTTATTACATGGGTTATGTAATGATGTATGATTTATGATTTTGTGGCACACATAAGAATGATATCATTATGAGATGGGTGGGACCTATATCTCCCTCCAATGCATTGGGTAAAGATTTTATATCTCATGAGATAGACATGGCTGGAATGGTAGGTTATACCGGTTCAGTGAAACAGGACTGAAACGAGGGTTACTCGATTCAGAAAGGGACTTTGTCCACTAAGATAGTCTTGGCAATGAGTCTTGACTAACAAGAAATGATTCTCTATGATTATGTGTGAATGCCACAAAGTTTCATGTTTTATGTTATGATTATTGTGATTACATTTCACTGCCATGATTTACCCCATGTTATGAAATTATGATCTCTTTTGCAGGTTAAGATTTCCAAAAGTTATGTGCTTATGTATATGATGTGATTGATATTTCTTTTGTTTACCCTTACTGAGCATTTGAGCTCACCCTTTTATGTTTTCTTTTCCCCAGGATATAAAGAAAGGTTTTAGGTATAAAAATAAGATGATCTTTGTCGGAGATGTTGAAGATCTTTCACCACGATTAGAAGATTATATTCTGAGTTTCCAAAGACACTAAACTATTACGGTCCTTGTGTGTGTGTTTTTTTTATGTACTAAGTATTCCGCAAATGTAATGTAATGTCCATGTACGTCAAGATACGGGTCTCTACAGTTGGTATCAGAGGAAAGGTTTAATCAACCTTTGGAAACTAGGATGCGAAAATGTTAGTGAGATCCCTAGAGATATTTCTAAGGTATGTCTAGGGATGTCTCTAAGGTTAAGTATATGTATAGGTTATAGTCCTAGAATTGCGCTAACGATCTTCGAATTTAACCTAAGATGTTAGATATTGAGGGTACTACCCCTTTATTATGTTGTTTTCCCTAGCATGATTTTTGCCTCTCATACTATTCTTTTGGGGTTTTAGACGATGGCTGGAACCTGAAGGAACCGTGTTAATGCGGAATGTGATGGGCAATACAATGATTGTCCCCCTGAGCAACCAAACGATATGGGAGCCGGAATGAAAAATCTTGTAGCCATGCTCACACAACTTTCTCAAGCTATGAATCATGCAGGACTTCCAAACGAGCAAAGGAAGGAGCAACATTCTGTTGAATCCTTCATGAGGTAGCGTCCACCTTCTTTCAGTGGGTCTAATGATCCATTAGTTGCTGAACAATGGATTAGTACTACTGAAAAGATATTTTCAGTTCTTCAATGTTCTGAACATGATAAAGTCATCCTAGCAATGTATCGTTTGGAAGGAGATGCTGATCAATGGTGGAATCTTATTAAGAATACGAGGCAAAGGGATGAAATTGAGTCCATGGAATGGGACGAGTTCAAGAACTTATTTTTCAATAAGTACTTCCCTCGTATTCTCCGAACAAAGATGGAGAAAGAGTTTCTTGAACTGAAGCAAAGGGATGATGAATCTGTTGGTACCTATGAAGCGAATTTTACAAGACTTGCAAGGTACGCTTCTGGTATTATCATCCAACCTGAAAGTAAAGTTGATCGATTTTTCAGTGGCTTAAAACCAAGTCTTCGAAGGGAATTAGCTATAAGATACTTTAGTAGCTATGAAGAAATTGTGCGTTGTACTATCAAGGTAGAAATGGAAGTTGGTGTTACATATCCATCTCATGGGTTTGACAAGAAACGAAAGATGGAGTTCAAGGAGAAAACTCAGAATAATGGTGAAAAGAAGATGAATGTTTCCTTATGCACAAAGTGTGGAAAGAAGCATGGTGGAGATTGTCTTAAAGGGACTAGAAAATGTTTTAAGTGTGGAAAAGAAGGTCATCGAGCAGCTGAGTGTCGAAGTAATGGAAAATGGGATTCTAATGAAGTGAATAAAGCAAACCCTGCAGAGAACGTACAACCAACACTTCAATGCTTCAAGTGCAAGGAAATGGGGCATTATGCTAATAAATGCCCTAATCCAAGGGTTAGTGATGATCGACATGAGCAACCGCTTAAGGCAAAGGACAAAGGGAAGTCACATGCGATCACTATTGGCAATGTTGAATATGACAACGATGTGGTGGAATGATTAAGTGTTTATGTAATGGGATTCCAAAATAATGTTGTATCTTGGAATATTGGAATATTTATGTATTGGTCTAATGTGGTATTCAAAGTGATTGAGATATTATGCGCATAATGAAGGGAAAACGAGAAAATGAAATGTTTAACAGTATTCATGAGCTCATGATTGATATAAGGACTAAGTGATATCATGGTTTGAGTATATAGAATTTTGAGGATTTTAGTATGTGGAAGGTGTTAACTTTTAACTGCATTCATGTTTTCACTAAGGTATTCAAGAGAATGCACGATTAAGGACTTTGAATGTTTGGAATGTGACCAACAAAACATATCTTATGATATATGGGGATCGATGATGGTGTTAAATCTCTGGTAATCATTTTCACTATATTATGAGAGTCGAATGCAGTATTATGGATAAGCCTAAAAGATTGGAATGGATTATGTTGGACATAAGTTAGTATTGTTTGTTTTTTTCGATATTATTGATGGGATGTTATATAGTTTTGGAAAAAGGACAACCTACAGGACGGGTGATAGCCCATCGCTTCGGACAAGGCTGTGGGAATTGAACCCACAACCGAAGTGCGACTGGCCTTTATCGCCTACCACTGGCCTACAGGAAGTCCCTGTTTAGTAGAAACTAGTTTTATTATATTAAGCAGTATGATATATGAAGTATAAGTCCATTTTAGGAACCATATATGATTAATCTCACTATAGATCGACTTATGCATATAATTTTTGCTAACCTTTTGTTTGAGACAGATGGAATGACCCGTCATTCTATCACATGATCTGCTAATAACAAATTCAACTTCATTTATTTAAGAGATGAAGTGGAAATTGTTCAAGGCACGAACAACAGTGAGATTGTACCAAAATAAAGTAAGTATTTATTCTAATTCAAATTTTTAACTTTAGGGAAATGATCTTGAAAACCAAAAATGTTGTCCTAGTGATCTTATACCTGATAAATCAGATGGTACCTTATATCATCACAAATCTAGGGATTTGTGATTACTGGCTTTCCCATAACCATGTTCTCTACCACTCTCCATCAGAACATGATGGTTAGATTTCTCTTCCATATCCATATTTTCACCTATGTGGAAACCTAATGATTAGTTTATTTGGGTAACCGTTACGTTTCATACTTTTGTTTTTAAATATTGGTTTTGATATTCCTTTTTACGATGTGGGTTTCTATTAAAGAAACTTTCGAATAGTAAACCATTTATAACCCCGACGAATTTCGAGGGCGAAATTCATTTTAAGAGGGGTAGAATGTAACAGCCCAAGATTTTATAAAAAAATATTCTTTTTAATTTTATTAAAGTCTTGTGTTGTACGCTACACCAAAAGGAGCTTGCACAACACGCATCCTTGACTTGCCTTGCATTACACGCAATCACGACCTTCCTCGATAGCATGTGTAATACGCAATACCGAGTTTCACTAAACAACGATATGCTATTAAAATATTATTAAAACTAGCCGTTATGAATAGTAATAACCACTTTTTAAAACTCTGTAAATCTTATTTTTCAAAGTAAACTTCATTTTTGGATTTGGAGTATCGAATTTAGCCTAAGGTGAAATTTTGGTACTTTTCGGATAACTTTCATATTCTGATGAATAGTGAAAATTACTAAATTATAATTAAAAACAACTTTTTTAATCGAAATAATTAATAGTGATAAATTATTAATTTGAGTGGTTTTAAAGTATATTTAGAATATATTTTTACAATTTAATACAATGTTGGTCATTGGATGTAATTTCACATTTAAACCAGACATAATCAAGTGTCAATCTTTTGATAGATATTGTTTCTTAAAAACACGCTATTTGTTTTAACAGCGGGATTTAATTATAAAATTAATTAATGCAAATTCTATGATATGAATTTGGTAAAATAGACTTCATTTTTGAATTCGGAATATGAAATATAGCTTAGGATGAAATTTTGGCATTGTTCTGAAAAACATCAATTTTTGATGAATAGTGAAACTACTAAGTGGTAGTTAAAAAAAATTAATTTCTTCATAAATCTTAATTTTACCGCTTCTGTGAATGGAATTTCAAAAATCCGAGAGGCACGGTTGATGTCAGTAAGTAAAATGTGGTTCAATGAGATGAAAATAATTTTTGGTGAATTGTAACTTTTTACTTTTTTTTACCACGGTTAATAGTAAATAGGGTAACTAAGGGTAAATATGATATTACTATTACCCTAACACATGTTCTAATTCTATTGGATAAGTGTAATTCGACCAAAAACAACCTTATTAATATAATATGACCATTTAGGTCCACTTGGATTAGATTATGACATTTAATATTATATTATTTAATGAATAGTTAAAATAGTTAAAATCAAAGTTTAATAACTAAAACATTTTTAATATGGGGTTATACATAAGATAAATTCGACTATAAATATTCATTAGAAATCTAAAAAGATTTCCTACATAATGAAATTTTATTTATAATTTTTAGACTTTAAAAAAATTAATTTATTTATGACACAACGATGATGCAGTAATTATCCTTTTAAGGAAATATTAACATAATTGATGTTATAAATGCTCAAATGAATGTAATTTGAGACTTTTTATGAATTCCACTAATTTTATAGGTTACTATGATATATTAATGTTGATTTAATCAACTTGGTTCGAACATATAATTCTGTTATGACTTTCACAAAAATCATATATCAAATAGTGTCAAAATTGACACAAAATAGTTTTTAAATAAAATATTATATTATTAATTATTATTGTATTCCTAAAAATCTAAGGTTCAGCCAAATGACTTAGATAAGGATATATATATTAATAATAAACAATTTGGGGTTCGTTTGGCATGTTATAGTAAGTGTATTAACCATATAGTGAAAGAAAACAAAAAGACACGGTAAAAGTTAAATTAATTAACTTAGAGTTAAATCTAATTGATAAGGTTAAAATAATACCCTAAACTTGTCTAAATCCTATTGTTTGATAGGATTTCGACCCATCCCCACTTTAGCTTCGAAATAAGACCCTTTGGAACCATTATAAACCGATTTTGACTTTAATATAAAATAATATTTTGAGATATTCCTAAGGTGCCCCTCTCCTCCCTTATAAAAGGGCACCTCCTCCCCCTCCTCCTCACACCAATTTGAGCACTCAAGGTCGGCCAACCCCTGCCATTTTCTCCTCTACACTTCCCTAGAATAATCATATAGGTCCTGGTCTTCTCCAAAGACCAATCTTAGTTCCTTAAGTGGAGGATTCAAAGAGGCGTTCCAAAGAAGAGGTAATATCCATTACCGATCTTTTCAATTTCTTTCTTCTTCAACTTCTTCTTCTTTAGTTGTTTCATGATAAAGTAATAACATCGGTATTAATTACATACAGATATGTTATTATAAATATGAAACAACCCTAATTCACCTTCTATCCATCCTACGGAAAAATGAAATCACCGCGCGTGCGTACGTACGGAATACCGTCTCCACGCCGTGGTGTAATCTATTTTTCCACCATCACCTTACAAGGATGGGTATAATGGTGTAATGAGTAACTATATATGATTATTATGAAGTAATATTGATACTGAAATAATATATATATATACTCCAATACAATTCCACGATCATAGGAACGATATCATCACTCGTGCGTACGTACGGAATACCGTCTCCACGATGTGATGCGACTCGTTCTACATGATCTTCATTTCATAATGATTATATAAATGAATTGAATGAATGAATATGGTATATACTACACTAATACCATTCTGTAAATGAATTATCTATAACCTAAAGATAAGAATAAGAATTTATTCGACAAAACACGCATAAGAACAAAAAGTTATAAAGACCCGAGTAACATGTAACAATGAAATATTACTAACAAGAAGCTAATAATATGACCATTTATGATATCATATCAATATGTATGATTCTGGAATAAGTCAATAACATTATTTAAACCATTATACAGGAGCTTCGGACACGAACAAAGCAAATCGGACCTAAGGTAAGGGAAATATCACAATCTCATTTTTATCCGAGATTGTTTATTCATAAGTATTTACTGGGGTGTATTTTATCATCCACGTCCATGTTTCATCAATATGTAATATTATTTCCATCCACATACAATTGTTTAAATCCATTTTTACCCTTCGGTGAGTTTTTAGTAATATCTATGAAAGGAATCTTTTGTCATACGAGGTACTTTTTGACTTTTCCGACAAAAGTACGAAGAATGTTTTTTTTAACTTATACGGAACGAACGGATTTCTACTGTTTTATAAAGCCTTATTTTCATGAAGCTTCCTCTAAAAGATTTCATGACTATTTTCAATAAAATATCTTTCTTTTAAAATTGCATGATGTTTTGTGAAAAGAAATTGATTTTGAAGAAGAAAGGATATTTTCATCAAGAATTCAATTCAAGTATTTTATCAAAATTATTTTCCATCTAAGATAATAAAAGGGTTCTGTTTTTATCCCTATTATTACATTGATTTTATTATGTTGTGATGGAATTATTTTTATGAATTCCTTTATCTTATATGAATTGTTTTATGATGTCATGTTGTTTAAGAATCCCATTTTTATTACATGGGTTATGTAATGATGTATGATTTATGATTTTGTGGCACACATAAGAATGATATCATTATGAGATGGGTGGGACCTATATCTCCCTCCAATGCATTGGGTAAAGATTTTATATCTCATGAGATAGACATGGCTGGAATGGTAGGTTATACCGGATCAGTGAAACAGGACTGAAACGAGGGTTACTCGATTCAGAAAGGGACTTTGTCCACTAAGATAGTCTTGGAAATGAGTCTTGACTAACAAGAAATGATTCTCTATGATTATGTGTTAATGCCAAAAAGTTTCATGTTTTATGTTATGATTATTGTGATTACATTTCACTGCCATGATTTACCCCATGTTATGAAATTATGATCTCTTTTGCAGGTTAAGATTTCCAAAAGTTATGTGCTTATGTATATGATGTGATTGATATTTCTTTTGTTTACCCTTACTGAGCATTTGAGCTCACCCTTTTATGTTTTCTTTTCCCCAGGATATAAAGAAAGGTTTTAGGTATAAAAAAAAGATGATCTTTATGGGAGATGTTGAAGATCTTTCACCACGATTAGAAGATTATATTCCGAGTTTCCAAAGACACTAAACTATTACGGTCCTTGTGTGTGTGTTTTTGTTATGTACTAAGTATTCCGCAAATGTAATGTAATGTCCATGTACGTCAAGATACGGGTCTCTACAGTTGGTATCAGAGGAAAGGTTTAGTCAACCTTTGGAAACTAGGATGCGAAAACGTTAGTGAGATCCCTAGAGATATTTCTAAGGTATGTCTAGGGATGTCTCTAAGGTTAAGTATACGTATAGGTTATAGTCCTAGAATTGCGCTAACGATCTTCGAATTTAACCTAAGATGTTAGATATTGAGGGTACTACCCCTTTATTATGTTGTTTTCCCTAGCATGATTTTTGCCTCTCATACTATTCTTTTGGGGTTTTAGACGATGGCTGGAACCCGAAGGAACCGTGTTAATGCGGAATGTGATGGGCAATGCAATGATTGTCCCCCTGAGCAACCAAACGATATGGGAGCCAGAATGCAAAATCTTGTAGCCATGCTCACACAACTTTCTCAAGCTATGAATCATGCAGGACTTCCAAACGAGCAAAGGAAGGAGCAACATTCTGTTGAATCCTTCATGAGGCAGCGTCCACCTTCTTTCAGTGGGTCTACTGATCCATTAGTTGCTGAACAATTGATTAGTACTACTGAAAAGATATTTTCAGTTCTTCAATGTTCTAAACATGATAAATTCATCCTAGCAGTGTATCGTTTGGAAGGAGATGCTGATCAATGGTGGAATCTTATTAAGAATACGAGGCAAAAGGATGAAATTGAGTCTATGGAATGGGACGAGTTCAAGAACTTATTTTTCAATAAGTACTTCCCTCGTATTCTCCGAACAAAGATGGAGAAAGAGTTTCTTGAACTGAAGCAAAGGGATGATGAATCTGTTGGTACCTATGAAGCGATTTTTACAAGACTTGCAAGGTACGCTTCTGGTATTATCATCCAACCTGAAAGTAAAGTTGATCGATTTTTCAGTGGCTTAAAACCAAGTCTTCGAAGGGCATTAGCTATAAGAGACTTCAGTAGCTATGAAGAAATTGTGCGTTGTGCTATCAAGGTAGAAATGGAAGTTGGTGTTATATATCCATCTCATGGGTTTGACAAGAAACGAAAGATGGAGTTCAAGGAGAAAACTCAGAATAATGGTGAAAAGAAGATGAATGTTTCCTTATGGACAAAGTGTGGAAAGAATCATGGTGGAGATTGTCTTAAAGGGACTAGAAAATGTTTTAAGTGTGGAAAAGAAGGTCATCGAGCAGCTGAGTGTCGAAGTAATGGAAAATGGGATTCTAATGAAGTGAATAAAGCAAACACTGCAGAGAACGTACAACCAACACTTCAATGCTTCAAGTGCAAGGAAATGGGGCATTATGCTAATAAATGCCCTAATCCAAGGGTTAGTGATGATCGACATGAGCAACTGCTTAAGGCAAAGGACAAAGGGAAGTCACATGCGATCACTATTGGCAATGTTGAATATGACAACGATGTGGTGGAATGATTAAGTGTTTATGTAATGGGATTCCAAAATAATGTTGTATCTTGGAATATTGGAATATTTATGTATTGGTGTAATGTGGTATTCAAAGTGATTGAGATATTATGCGCATAATGAAGGGAAAACGAGAAAATGAAATGTTTAACAGTATTCATGAGCTCATGATTGATATAAGGACTAAGTGATATCATGGTTTGAGTATATAGAATTTTGAGGATTTTAGTATGTGGAAGGTGTTAACTTTTAACTGCATTCATGTTTTCACTAATGTATTCAAGAGAATACACTATTAAGGACTTTGAATGTTTGGAATGTGACCAACAAAACATATCTTATGATATATGGGGATCGATGATGGTGTTAAATCTCTGGTAATCATTTTCACTATATTATGAGAGTTGACTGCAGTATTATGGATAAGCCTAAAAGATTGGAATGGATTATGTTGGACATAAGTTAGTATTGTTTGTTTTTTTCGATATTATTGATGGGATGTTATATAGTTTTGGAAAAAGGACAACCTGCAGGACGGGCGACAGCCCATCGCTTCGGACAAGGCTGTGGGAATCGAACCCACAACCGAAGTACGACTGGCCTTTATCGCCTACCACTGGCCTACAGGAAGTCCCTGTTTAGTAGAAACTAGTTTTATTATATTAAGCAGTATGATATATGAAGTATAAGTCCATTTTAGGAACCATATATGATTAATCTCACTATAGATCGACTTATGCATATAATTTTTGCTAACCTTTTGTTTGAGACAGATGGAATGACCCGTCATTCTATCACATGATCTGCTAATAACAAATTCAACTTCATTTATTTAAGAGATGAAGTGGAAATTGTTCAAGGCATGAACAACAGTGAGATTGTACCAAAATAAAGTAAGTATTTATTCTAATTCAAATTTTCAACTTTAGGGAAATGATCTTGAAAACCAAAAATGTTGTCCTAGTGATCTTATACCTGATGAATCAGATGGTACCTTATATCATCACAAATATATGGATTTGTGATTACTGGCTTTTCCATAACCATGTTCTCTACCACTCTCCATCAGAACATGATGGTTAGATTTCTCTTCCATATCCATATTTCCACCTATGTGGAAACCCAATGATTAGTTTATTTCGGTAACCGTTACGTTTCATACTTTTGTTTTTAAAGATTGGTTTTGATATTCCTTTTTACGATGTGGGTTTCTATTAAAGAAGCTTTCGAATAGTAAACCATTTATAACCCCGACGAATTTCGAGGGCGAAATTCATTTTAAGATGGGTAGAATGTAACAGCCCAAGATTTTATAAAAAAATATTCTTTTTAATTTTATTAAAGTCTTGTGTTGTACGCTACACCAAAAGGAGCTTGCACAACACGCATTCTTGACTTGCCTTGCATTACACACAATCACGACCTTCCTCGATAGCGTGTGTAATACGCAATACCGAGTTTCACTAAACAACGATATGCTATTAAAATATTATTAAAACTAGCCGTTATGAATAGTAATAACCACTTTTTAAAACTCTGTAAATCTTATTTTTCAAAATAAACTTCATTTTTGGATTCGGAGTATCGAATTTAGCCTAAGGTGAAATTTTGGTACTTTTCGGATAACTTTCATATTCTGATGAATAGTGAAAATTACTAAATTATAATTAAAAACAACTTTTTTAATCGAAATAATTAATAGTGATAAATTATTAATTTGAGTGGTTTTAAAGTATATTTAGAATATATTTTTACAATTTAATACAATGTTGGTCATTGGATGTAATTTCACATTTAAACTAGACATAATCAAGTGTCAATCTTTTGATAGATATTGTTTCTTAAAAACACGCTATTTGTTTTAACAGCGGGATTTAATTATAAAATTAATTAATGAAAATTCTATGATATGAATTTGGTAAAATAGACTTCATTTTTGAATTCGGAATATGAAATATAGCTTAGGATGAAATTTTGGTATTGTTCTGAAAAACATCAATTTTTGATGAATAGTGAAACTACTAAGTGGTAGTTAAAAAAAATTAATTTCTTCATAAATCTTAATTTTACCGCTTCTGTGAATGGAATTTCAAAAATCCGAGAGACACGGTTGATGCCAGTAAGTAAAATGTGGTTCAATGAGATGAAAATAATTTTTGGTGAATAGTAACTTTTTACTTTTTTTTTACCACGGTTAATAGTAAATAGGGTAACTAAGGGTAAATATGATATTACTATTACCCTAACACATGTCCTAATTCTATTGGATAAGTGTAATTCGACCAAAAACAACCTTATGAATATAATATGACCATTTAGGTCCACTTGGATTAGATTATGACATTTAATATTATATTATTTAATGAATAGTTAAAATAGTTAAAATCAAAGTTTAATAAATAAAACATTTTTAATATGGGGTTATACATAAGATAAATTCGACTATAAATATTCATTAGAAATATAAAAAGATTTCCTACATAATGATATTTTATTTATAATTTTTAGACTTTAAATAAATTAATTTATTTATGACACAACGATGATGCAGTAATTACCCTTTTAAGGAAATATTAACATAATTGATGTTATAAATGCTCAAATGAATGTAATTTGAGACTTTTTATGAATTCCACTAATTTTCTAGGTTACTATGATATATTAATGTTGATTTAATCAACTTGGTTCGAACATATAATTCTGTTATGACTTTCACAAAAATCATATATCAAATAGTGTCAAAATTGACACAAAATAGTTTTTAAATCAAATATTATATTATTAATTGTTATTGTATTCCTAAAAATCTAAGGTTCAGCCAAATGACTTAGATAAGGATATATATATTAATAATAAACAATTTGGGGTTCGTTTGGCATGTTATAGTAAGTGTATTAACCATATAGTGAAAGAAAACAAAAAGACACGGTAAAGGTTAAATTAATTAACTTAGAGTTAAATCTAATTGATAAGGTTAAAATAATATACTAAACTTGTATAAATCCTATTGTTTGATAGGATTTCGACCCATCCCCACTTTAGCTTCGAAATAAGACCCTTTGGAACCATTATAAACCGATTTTGACTTTAATATAAAATAATATTTTGAGATATTCCTAAGGTGCCCCTCCCCTCCCTTATAAAAGGGCACCTCCTCCCCCTCCTCCTCACACCAATTTGAGCACTCAAGCTCAGCCAAACCCTGCCATTTTCTCCTCTCCACTTCCCTAGAATAATCCTAGAGGTCCTGGTCTTCTCCAAAGACCAATCTTAGTTCCTTAAGTGGAGGATTCAAAGAGGCGTTCCAAAGAAGAGGTAATATCCATTACCGATCTTTTCAATTTCTTTCTTCTTCAACTTCTTCTTCTTTAGTTGTTTCATGATAAAGTAATAACATCAGTATTACTTACATACTGATATGTTATTATAAATATGAAACAACCCTAATTCACCTTCTATCCATCCTACGGAAAAATGAAATCACCGCGCGTGCGTACGTACGGAATACCGTCTCCACGCCGTGGTGTAATCTATTTTTCCACCATCACCTTACAAGGATGGGTATAATGGTGTAATGAGTAACTATATATGATTATTATGAAGTAATATTGATACTGAAATAATATATATATATACTCCAATACAATTCCACGATCATAGGAACGATATCATCACTCGTGCGTACGTACGGAATACCGTCTCCACGATGTGATGCGACTCGTTCTACATGATCTTCATTTCATAATGATTATATAAATGAATTTAATGAATGAATATGGTATATACTACACTAATACCATTCTGTAAATGAATTATCTACAACCTAAAGATAAGAATAAGAATTTATTCGACAAAACACGCATAAGAACAAAAAGTTATAAAGACCCGAGTAACAAGTAACAATGAAATATTACTAACAAGAAGCTAATAATATGACCATATATGATATCACATCAATATGTATGATTCTGGAATAAGTCAATAACATTATTTAAACCATTATACAGGAGCTTCGGACACGAACAAAGCAAATCGGACCTAAGGTAAGGGAAATATCACAATCTCATTTTTATCCGAGATTGTTTATTCATAAGTATTTACTGGGGTGTATTTTATCATCCACATCCATGTTTCATCAATATGTAATATTATTTCCATCCACCTAAAATTGTTTAAATCCATTTTTACCCTTCGGTGAGTTTTTATTAATATCTATGAAAGGAATCTTTTGTCATACGAGGTACTTTTTGACTTTTCCGACAAAAGTACGAAGAATGTTTTTTTTAACTTATACAGAACGAATGGATTTCTACTTTTTTATAAAGCCTTATTTTCATGAAGCTTCCTCTAAAATATTTCATGACTATTTTCAATAAAATCTCTTTCTTTTACAATTGCATAATGTTTTGTGAAAAGAAATTGATTTTTAAGAAGAAAGGATATTTTCCTCAAGAATTCAATTCAAGTATTTTATCAAAATTATTTTCCATCTAAGATAATAAAAGGGTTCTGTTTTTATCCCTATTATTACATTGATTTGATTATGTTGTGATGAAATTATTTTTATGAATTCCTTTATCTTATATGAATTGTTTTATGATGTCATGTTGTTTAAGAATCCCATTTTTATTACATGGGTTATGTAATAATGTATGATTTATGATTTTGTGGCACACATAAGAATGATATCATTATGAGATGGGTGGGACCTATATCTCCCTCCAATGCATTGGGTAAAGATTTTATATCTCATGAGATAGACATGGCTGGAATGGTAGGTTATACCGGTTCAGTTAAACAGGACTGAAATGAGGGTTACTCGATTCAGAAAGGGACTTTGTCCACTAAGATAGTCTTGGCAATGAGTCTTGACTAACAAGAAATGATTCTCTATGATTATGTGTGAATGCCACAAAGTTTCATGTTTTATGTTATGATTATTGTGATTACATTTCACTGCCATGATTTACCCCATGTTATGAAATTATGATCTCTTTTACAGGTTAAGATTTCCAAAAGTTATGTGCTTATGTATATGATGTGATTGATATTTCTTTTGTTTACCCTTACTGAGCATTTGAGCTCACCCTTTTATGTTTTCTTTTCCCCAGGACATAAAGAGAGGTTTTAGGTATAAAAAAAAGATGATCTTTATGGGAGATGTTGAAGATCTTTCACCACGATTAGAAGATTATATTCCGAGTTTCCAAAGACACTAAACTATTACGGTCCTTGTGTGTGTGTTTTTGTTATGTACTAAGTATTCCGCAAATGTAATGTAATGTCCATGTACGTCAAGATACGGGTCTATACAGTTGGTATCAGAGGAAAGGTTTAGTCAACCTTTGGAAACTAGGATGCGAAAACGTTAGTGAGATCCCTAGAGATATTTCTAAGGTATGTCTAGGGATGTCTCTAAGGTTAAGTATACGTATAGGTTATAGTCCTAGAATTGCGCTAACGATCTTCGAATTTAACCTAAGATGTTAGATATTGAGGGTACTACCCCTTTATTATGTTGTCTTCCCTAGCATGATTTTTGCCTCTCATACTATTCTTTTGGGGTTTTAGACGATGGATGGAACCCGAAGAAACCGTGTTAATGCGGAATGTGATGGGCAATGCAATTATTGTCCCCCTGAGCAACCAAACGATATGGGAGCCGGAATGCAAAATCTTGTAGCCATGCTCACACAACTTTCTCAAGCTATGAATCATGCAGGACTTCCAAACGAGCAAAGGAAGGAGCAACATTCTGTTGAATCCTTCATGAGGCAGCGTCCACCTTCTTTCAGTGGGTCTACTGATCCATTAGTTGCTGAACAATGGATTAGTACTACTGAAAAGATATTTTCAGTTCTTCAATGTTCTGAACATGATAAAGTCATCCTAGCAGTGTATCGTTTGGAAGGAGATGCTGATCAATGGTGGAATCTTATTAAGAATACGAGGCAAAGGGATGAAATTGAGTCTATGGAATGGGACGAGTTCAAGAACTTATTTTTCAATAAGTACTTCCCTCGTATTCTCCGAACAAAGATGGAGAAAGAGTTTCTTGAACTGAAGCAAAGGGATGATGAATCTGTTGGTACCTATGAAGCGAATTTTACAAGACTTGCAAGGTACGCTTATGGTATTATCATCCAACCTGAAAGTAAAGTTGATCGATTTTTCAGTGGCTTAAAACCAAGTCTTCGAAGGGCATTAGCTATAAGAGACTTCAGTAGCTATGAAGAAATTGTGCGTTGTGCTATCAAGGTAGAAATGGAAGTTGGTGTTACATATCCATCTCATGGGTTTGACAAGAAACGAAAGATGGAGTTCAAGGAGAAAACTCAGAATAATGGTGAAAAGAAGATGAATGTTTCCTTTTGCACAAAGTGTGGAAAGAAGCATGGTGGAGATTGTCTTAAAGGGACTAGAAAATGTTTTAAGTGTGGAAAAGAAGGTCATCGAGCAGCTGAGTGTCGAAGTAATGGAAAATGGGATTCTAATGAAGTGAATAAAGCAAACACTGCAAAGAACATACAACCAACACTTAAATGCTTCAAGTGCAAGGAAATGGGGCATTATGCTAATAAATGACCTAATCCAAGGGTTAGTGATGATCGACATGAGCAACCGCTTAAGGCAAAGGACAAAGGGAAGTCACATGCGATCACTATTGGAAATGTTGAATATGACAACGATGTGGTGGAATGATTAAGTGTTTATGTAATGGGATTCCAAAATAATGTTGTATCTTGGAATATTGGAATATTTATGTATTGGTCTAATGTGGTATTCAAAGTGATTGAGATATTATGCGCATAATGAAGGGAAAACGAGAAAATGAAATGTTTAACAGTATTCATGAGCTCATGATTGATATAAGGACTAAGTGATATCATGGTTTGAGTATATAGAATTTTGAGGATTTTAGTATGTGGAAGGTGTTAACTTTTAACTGCATTCATGTTTTCACTAAGGTATTCAAGAGAATACACGATTAAGGACTTTGAATGTTTGGAATGTGACCAACAAAACATATCTTATGATATATGGGGATCGATGATGGTGTTAAATCTCTGGTAATCATTTTCACTATATTATGAGAGTCGACTGCAGTATTATGGATAATCCTAAAAGATTGGAATGAATTATGTTGGACATAAGTTAGTATTGTTTGTTTTTTTCGATATTATTGATGGGATGTTATATAGTTCTGGAAAAAGGACAACCTACAGGACGGGCGACAGCCCATCGCTTCGGACAAGGCTGTGGGAATCAAACCCACAACCGAAATGCGACTGGCCTTTATCGCCTACCACTGGCCTACAGGAAGTCCCTGTTTAGTAGAAACTAGTTTTATTATATTAAGCAGTATGATATATGAAGTATAAGTCCATTTTAGGAACCATATATGATTAATCTCACTATAGATCGACTTATGCATATAATTTTTCCTAACCTTTTGTTTGAGACAGATGGAATGACCCGTCATTCTATCACATGATCTGCTAATAACAAATTCAACTTCATTTATTTAAGAGATGAAGTGGAAATTGTTCAAGGCACGAACAACAGTGAGATTGTACCAAAATAAAGTAAGTATTTATTCTAATTCAAATTTTCAACTTTAGGGAAATGATCTTGAAAACCAAAAATGTTGTCCTAGTGATCTTATACCTGATGAATCAGATGGTACCTTATATCATCACAAATCTATGGATTTGTGATTACTGGCTTTTCCATAACCATGTTCTCTACCACTCTCCATCAGAACATGATGGTTAGATTTCTCTTCCATATCCATATTTTCACCTATGTGGAAACCCAATGATTAGTTTATTTGGGTAACCGTTACGTTTCATACTTTTGTTTTTAAAGATTGGTTTTGATATTCCTTTTTACGATGTGGGTTTCTATTAAAGAAACTTTCGAATAGTAAACCATTTATAACCCTGACGAATTTCGAGGGCGAAATTCATTTTAAGAGGGGTAGAATGTAACAGCCCAAGATTTTATAAAAAAATATTCTTTTTAATTTTATTAAAGTCTTGTGTTGTACGCTACACCAAAAGGAGCTTGCACAACACGCATCCTTGACTTGCCTTGCATTACACGCAATCACGACCTTCCTCGATAGCGTGTGTAATACGCAATACCGAGTTTCACTAAACAACGATATGCTATTAAAATATTATTAAAACTAGCCGTTATGAATAGTAATAACCACTTTTTGAAACTCTGTAAATCTTATTTTTCAAAATAAACTTCATTTTTGGATTCGGAGTATCGAATTTAGCCCAAGGTGAAATTTTGGTACTTTTCGGATAACTTTCATATTCTGATGAATAGTGAAAATTACTAAATTATAATTAAAAACAAATTTTTTAATCGAAATAATTAATAGTGATAAATTATTAATTTGAGTGGTTTTAAAGTATATTTAGAATATATTTTTACAATTTAATACAATGTTGGTCATTGGATGTAATTTCACATTTAAACCAGACATAATCAAGTGTCAATCTTTTGATAGATATTGTTTCTTAAAAACACGCTATTTGTTTTAACAGCGGGATTTAATTATAAAATTAATTAATGCAAATTCTATGATATGAATTTGGTAAAATAGACTTCATTTTTGAATTCGGAATATGAAATATAGCTTAGGATGAAATTTTGGCATTGTTCTGAAAAACATCAATTTTTGATGAATAGTGAAACTACTAAGTGGTAGTTAAAAAAAATTAATTTCTTCATAAATCTTAATTTTACCGCTTCTGTGAATGGAATTTCAAAAATCCGAGAGACACGGTTGATGTCAGTAAGTAAAATGTGGTTCAATGAGATGAAAATAATTTTTGGTGAATAGTAACTTTTTACTTTTTTTTTACCACGGTTAATAGTAAATAGGGTAACTAAGGGTAAATATGATATTACTATTACCCTAACACATGTCCTAATTCTATTGGATAAGTGTAATTCGACCAAAAACAACCTTATGAATATAATATGACCATTTAGGTCCACTTGGATTAGATTATGACATTTAATATTATATTATTTAATGAATAGTTAAAATAGTTAAAATCAAAGTTTAATAACTAAAACATTTTTAATATGGGGTTATACATAAGTTAAATTCGACTATAAATATTCATTAGAAATCTAAAAAGCTATCCTACATAATGATATTTTATTTATAATTTTTAGACTTTAAATAAATTAATTTATTTATGACACAACGATGATGCAGTAATTACCCTTTTAAGGAAATATTAACATAATTGATGTTATAAATGCTCAAATGAATGTAATTTGAGACTTTTTATCAATTCCACTAATTTTATAGGTTACTATGATATATTAATGTTGATTTAATCAACTTGGTTCGAACATATAATTCTGTTATGACTTTCACAAAAATCATATATCAAATAGTGTCAAAATTGACACAAAATAGTTTTTAAATCAAATATTATATTATTAATTGTTATTGTATTCCTAAAAATCTAAGGTTCAGCCAAATAACTTAGATAAGGATATATATATTAATAATAAACAATTTGGGGTTCGTTTGGCATGTTATAGTAAGTGTATTAACCATATAGTGAAAGAAAACAAAAAGACACGGTAAAAGTTAAATTAATTAACTTAGAGTTAAATCTAATTGATAAGGTTAAAATAATACCCTAAACTTGTCTAAATCCTATTGGTTGATAGGATTTCGACCCATCCCCACTTTAGCTTCGAAATAAGACCCTTTGGAACCATTATAAACCGATTTTGACTTTAATATAAAATAATATTTTGAGATATTCCTAAGGTGCCCCTCTCCTCCCTTATAAAAGGGCACCTCCTCCCCCTCCTCCTCACACCAATTTGAGCACTCAAGCTCAGAAAACCCCTGCCATTTTCTCCTCTCCACTTCCCTAGAATAATCCTAGAGGTCCTGGTCTTCTCCAAAGACCAATCTTAGTTCCTTAATTGGAGGATTCAAAGAGGCGTTCCAAAGAAGAGGTAATATCCATTACCGATCTTTTCAATTTCTTTCTTCTTCAACTTCTTCTTCTTTAGTTGTTTCATGATAAAGTAATAACATCAGTATTACTTACATACTGATATTTTATTATAAATACGAAACAACCCTAATTCACCTTCTATCCATCCTACGGAAAAATGAAATCACCGCGCGTGCGTACGTACGGAATACCGTCTCCACGCCGTGGTGTAATCTATTTTTCCACCATCACCTTACAATGATGGGTATAATGGTGTAATGAGTAACTATATATGATTATTATGAAGTAATATTGATACTGAAATAATATATATATATATTCCAATACAATTCCACGATCATAGGAACGATATCATCACTCGTGCGTACGTACGGAATACCGTCTCCACGATGTGATGCGACTCGTTCTACATGATCTTCATTTCATAATGATTATATAAATGAATTGAATGAATGAATATGGTATATACTACACTAAAACCATTCTGTAAATTAATTATCTATAACCAAAAGATAAGAATAAGAATTTATTCGACAAAACACGCATAAGAACAAAAAGTTATAAAGACCCGAGTAACAAGTAACAATGAAATATTACTAACAAGAAGCTAATAATATGACCATATATGATATCATATCAATATTTATGATTCTGGAATAAGTCAATAACATTATTTAAACCATTATACAGGAGCTTCGGACACGAACAAAGCAAATCGGACCTAAGGTAAGGGAAATATCACAATCTCATTTTTATCCGAGATTGTTTATTCATAAGTATTTACTGGGGTGTATTTTATCATCCACATCCATGTTTCATCAATATGTAATATTATTTCCATCCACCTACAATTGTTTAAATCCATTTTTACCCTTCGGTGAGTTTTTAGTAATATCTATGAAAGGAATCTTTTGTCATACGAGGTACTTTTTGACTTTTCCGACAAAAGTACGAAGAATGTTTTTTTTAACTTATACCGAACGAATGGATTTCTACTGTTTTATAAAGCCTTATTTTCATGAAGCTTCCTCTAAAATATTTCATGACTATTTTCAATAAAATCTCTTTCTTTTAAAATTGCATTATGTTTTGTGAAAAGAAATTGATTTTGAAGAAGAAAGGATATTTTCCTCAAGAATTCAATTCAAGTATTTTATCAAAATTATTTTCCATCTAAGATAATAAAAGGGTTCTGTTTTTATCCCTATTATTACATTGATTTGATTATGTTGTGATGGAATTATTTTTATGAATTCCTTTATCTTATATGAATTGTTTTATGATGTCATGTTGTTTAAGAATCCCATTTTTATTACATGGGTTATGTAATGATGTATGATTTATGATTTTGTGGCACACATAAGAATGATATCATTATGAGATGGGTGGGACCTATATCTCCCTCCAATGCATTGGTTAAAGATTTTATATCTCATGAGATAGACATGGCTGGAATGGTAGGTTATACCGGTTCAGTGAAACAGGACTGAAACGAGGGTTACTCGATTCAGAAAGGGACTTTGTCCACTAAGATAGTCTTGGCAATGAGTCTTGACTAACAAGAAATGATTCTCTATGATTATGTGTGAATGCCACAAAGTTTCATGTTTTATGTTATGATTATTGTGATTACATTTCACTGCCATGATTTACCCCATGTTATGAAATTATGATCTCTTTTGCAGGTTAAGATTTCCAAAAGTTATGTGCTTATGTATATGATGTGATTGATATTTCTTTTGTTTACCCTTACTGAGCATTTGAGCTCACCCTTTTATGTTTTCTTTTCCCCAGGATATAAAGAAATGTTTTAGGTATAAAAAAAATATGATCTTTATGGGATATGTTGAAGATCTTTCACCACGATTAGAAGATTATATTCCGAGTTTCCAAAGACACTAAACTATTACGGTCCTTGTGTGTGTGTTTTTGTTATGTACTAAGTATTCCGCAAATGTAATGTAATGTCCATGTACGTCAAGATACGGGTCTCTACAGTTGGTATCAGAGGAAAGGTTTAGTCAACCTTTGGAAACTAGGATGCGAAAACGTTAGTGAGATCCCTAGAGATATTTCTAAGGTATGTCTAGGGATGTCTCTAAGGTTAAGTATACGTATAGGTTATAGTCCTAGAATTGCGCTAACGATCTTCGAATTTAACCTAAGATGTTAGATATTTTGGGTACTACCCCTTTATTATGTTGTTTTCCCTAGCATGATTTTTTCCTCTCATACTATTCTTTTGGGGTTTTAGACGATGGCTGGAACCCGAAGGAACCGTGTTAATGCGGAATGTGATGGGCAATGCAATGATTGTCCCCCTGAGCAACCAAACGATATGGGAGCCGGAATGCAAAATCTTGTAGCCATGCTCACACAACTTTCTCAAGCTATGAATCATGCAGGACTTCCAAACGAGCAAAGGAAGGAGCAACATTCTGTTGAATCCTTCATGAGGCAGCGTCCACCTTCTTTCAGTGGGTCTACTGATCCATTAGTTGCTGAACAATGGATTAGTACTACTAAAAAGATATTTTCAGTTCTTCAATGTTCTGAACATGATAAAGTCATCCTAGCAGTGTATCGTTTGGAAGGAGATGCTGATCAATGGTGGAATCTTATTAAGAATACGAGGCAAAGGGATGAAATTGAGTCTATGGAATGGGACGAGTTCAAGAACTTATTTTTCAATAAGTACTTCCCTCGTATTCTCCGAACAAAGATGGAGAAAGAGTTTCTTGAACTGAAGCAAAGGGATGATGAATCTGTTGGTACCTATGAAGCGAATTTTACAAGACTTGCAAGGTACGCTTCTGGTATTATCATCCAACCTGAAAGTAAAGTTGATCGATTTTTCAGTGGCTTAAAACCAAGTCTACGAAGGGCATTAGCTATAAGAGACTTCAGTAGCTATGAAGAAATTGTGTGTTGTGCTATCAAGGTAGAAATGGAAGTTGGTGTTACATATCCATCTCATGGGTTTAACAACAAACGAAAGATGGAGTTCAAGGAGAAAACTCAGAATAATGGTGAAAAGAAGATGAATGTTTCCTTATGCACAAAGTGTGGAAAGAAGCATGGTGGATATTTTCTTAAAGGGACTAGAAAATGTATTAAGTGTGGAAAATAAGGTCATCGAGCAGCTGAGTGTCGAAGTAATGGAAAATGGGATTCTAATGAAGTGAATAAAGCAAACACTGCAGAGAACGTACAACCAACACTTCAATGCTTCAAGTGCAAGGAAATGAGGCATTATGCTAATAAATGCCCTAATCCAAGGGTTAGTGATGATCGACATGAGCAACCGCTTAAGGAAAAGGACAAAGGGAAGTCACATGCGATCACTATTGGCAATGTTGAATATGACAACGATGTGGTGGAATGATTAAGTGTTTATGTAATGGGATTCCAAAATAATGTTGTATCTTGGAATATTGGAATATTTATGTATTGGTCTAATGTGGTATTCAAAGTGATTGAGATATTATGCGCATAATGAAGGGAAAACGAGAAAATGAAATGTTTAACAGTATTCATGAGCTCATGATTGATATAAGGACTAAGTGATATCATGATTTGAGTATATAGAATTTTGAGGATTTTAGTATGTGGAAGGTGTTAACTTTTAACAGCATTCATGTTTTCACTAAGGTATTCAAGAGAATACACGATTAAGGACTTTGAATGTTTGGAATGTGACCAACAAAACATATCTTATGATATATGGGGATCGATGATGGTGTTAAATATCTGGTAATCATTTTCACTATATTATGAGAGTCGACTGCAGTATTATGGATAAGCCTAAAAGATTGGAATGGATTATGTTGGACATAAGTTAGTATTGTTTGTTTTTTTCGATATTATTGATGGGATGTTATATAGTTTTGGAAAAAGGACAACCTGCAGGACGGGCGACAGCCCATCGCTTCGGACAAGGCTGTGGGAATCGAACCCACAACCGAAGTGTGACTGGCCTCTATCGCCTACCACTGGCCTACAGGAAGTCCCTGTTTAGTAGAAACTAGTTTTATTATATTAAGCAGTATGATATATGAAGTATAAGTCCATTTTAGGAACCATATATGATTAATCTCACTATAGATCGACTTATGCATATAATTTTTGCTAACCTTTTGTTTGAGACAGATGGAATGACCCGTCATTCTATCACATGATCTGCTAATAACAAATTCAACTTCATTTATTTAAGAGATGAAGTGGAAATTGTTCAAGGCATGAACAACAGTGAGATTGTACCAAAATAAAGTAAGTATTTATTCTAATTCAAATTTTCAACTTTAGGGAAATGATCTTGAAAACCAAAAATGTTGTCCTAGTGATCTTATACCTGATGAATCAGATGGTACCTTATATCATCACAAATATATGGATTTGTGATTACTGGATTTTCCATAACCCTGTTCTCTACCACTCTCCATCAGAACATGATGGTTAGATTTCTCTTCCATATCCATATTTTCACCTATGTGGAAACCCAATGATTAGTTTATTTCGGTAACCGTTACGTTTCATACTTTTGTTTTTAAAGATTGGTTTTGATATTCCTTTTTACGATGTGGGTTTCTATTAAAGAAACTTTCGAATAGTAAACCATTTATAACCCCGACGAATTTCGAGGGCGAAATTCATTTTAAGAGGGGTAGAATGTAACAGCCCAAGATTTTATAAAAAAATATTCTTTTTAATTTTATTAAAGTCTTGTGTTGTACGCTACACCAAAAGGAGCTTGCACAACACGCATCCTTGACTTGCCTTGCATTACACGCAATCACGACCTTCCTCGATAGCGTGTGTAATACGCAATATCGAGTTTCACTAAACAACGATATGCTATTAAAATATTATTAAAACTAGCCGTTATGAATAGTAATAACCACTTTTTAAAACTCTGTAAATATTATTTTTCAAAATAAACTTCATTTTTGGATTCGGAGTATCGAATTTAGCCTAAGGTGAAATTTTGGTACTTTTCGGATAACTTTCATATTCTGATGAATAGTGAAAATTACTAAATTATAATTAAAAACAACTTTTTTAATCGAAATAATTAATAGTGATAAATTATTAATTTGAGTGGTTTTAAAGTATATTTAGAATATATTTTTACAATTTAATACAATGTTGGTCATTGGATGTAATTTCACATTTAAACCAGACATAATCAAGTGTCAATCTTTTGATAGATATTGTTTCTTAAAAACACGCTATTTGTTTTAACAGCGGGATTTAATTATAAAATTAATTAATGCAAATTCTATGATATGAATTTGGTAAAATAGACTTCATTTTTGAATTCGGAATATGAAATATAGCTTAGGATGAAATTTTGGCATTGTTCTGAAAAACATCAATTTTTGATGAATAGTGAAACTACTAAGTGGTAGTTAAAAAAATTAATTTCTTCATAAATCTTAATTTTACCGCTTCTGTGAATGGAATTTCAAAAATCCGAGAGACACGGTTGATGTCAGTAAGTAAAATGTGGTTCAATGAGATGAAAATAATTTTTGGTGAATAGTAACTTTTTACTTTTTTTTACCACGGTTAATAGTAAATAGGGTAACTAAGGGTAAATATGATATTAATATTACCCTAACACATGTCCTAATTCTATTGGATAAGTGTAATTCGACCAAAAACAACCTTATGAATATAATATGACCTTTTAGGTCCACTTGGATTAGATTATGACATTTAATATTATATTATTTAATGAATAGTTAAAATAGTTAAAATCAAAGTTTAATAACTAAAACATTTTTAATATGGGGTTATACATAAGATAAATTCGACTATAAATATTCATTAGAAAGATAAAAAGATTTCCTACATAATGATATTTTATTTATAATTTTTAGACTTTAAATAAATTAATTTATTTATGACACAACGATGATGCAGTAATTACCCTTTTAAGGAAATATTAACATAATTGATGTTATAAATGCTCAAATGAATGTAATTTGAGACTTTTTATGAATTCCACTAATTTTCTAGGTTACTATGATATATTAATGTTGATTTAATCAACTTGGTTTGAACATATAATTCTGTTATGACTTTCACAAAAATCATATATCAAATAGTGTCAAAATTGACACAAAATAGTTTTTAAATCAAATATTATATTATTAATTGTTATTGTATTCCTAAAAATCTAAGGTTCAGCCAAATGACTTAGATAAGGATATATATATTAATAATAAACTATTTGGGGTTCTTTTGGCATGTTATAGTAAGTGTATTAACCATATAGTGAAAGAAAACAAAAAGACACGGTAAAAGTTAAATTAATTAACTTAGAGTTAAATCTAATTGATAAGGTTAAAATAATACCATAAACTTGTCTAAATCCTATTGGTTGATAGTATTTAGACCCATACCCACTTTAGCTTAGAAATAAGACCCTTTGGAACCATTATAAAGCGATTTTGACTTTAATATAAAATAATATTTTGAGATATTCCTAAGGTGCCCCTCTCCTCCCTTATAAAAGGGCACCTCCTCCCCCTCCTCCTCACACCAATTTTAGCACTCAAGCTCGGCCAACCCATGCCATTTTCTCCTCTCCACTTCCCTAGAATAATCCTAGAGGTCCTGGTCTTCTCCAAAGACCAATCTTAGTTCTTTAAGTGGAGGATTCAAAGAGGCGTTCCAAAGAAGAGGTAATATCCATTACCGATCTTTTCAATTTCTTTCTTCTTCAACTTCTTCTTCTTTAGTTGTTTAATAATAAAGTAATAACATCAGTATTACTTACATACTGATATGTTATTATAAATATGAAACAACCCTAATTCACCTTCTATCCATCCTACGGAAAAATGAAATCACCGCGTGTGCGTACGTACGGAATACCGTCTCCACGCCGTGGTGTAATCTATTTTTCCACCATCACCTTACAAGGATGGGTATAATGGTGTAATGAGTAACTATATATGATTATTATGAATTAATATTGATACTGAAATAATATATATATATACTCCAATACAATTCCACGATCATAGGAACGATATCATCACTCGTGCGTACGTACGGAATACCGTCTCCACGATGTGATGCGACTCGTTCTACATGATATTCATTTCATAATGATTATATAAATGAATTGAATGAATGAATATGGTATATACTACACTAATACCATTCTGTAAATGAATTATCTATAACCTAAAGATAAGAATAAGAATTTATTCGACAAAACACGCATAAGAACAAAAAGTTATAAAGACCCGAGTAACAAGTAACAATGAAATATTACTAACAAGAAGCTAATAATATGACCATATATGATATCATATCAATATGTATGATTCTGGAATAAGTCAATAACATTATTTAAACCATTATACAGGAGCTTCGGACACGAACAAAGCAAATCGGACCTAAGGTAAGGGAAATATCACAATCTCATTTTTATCCGAGATTGTTTATTCATAAGTATTTACTGGGGTGTATTTTATCATCCACATCCATGTTTCATCAATATGTAATATTATTTCCATCCACCTACAATTGTTTAAATCCATTTTTACCCTTCGGTGAGTTTTTAGTAATATCTATGAAAGGAATCTTTTGTCATACGAGGTACTTTTTGACTTTTCCGACAAAAGTACGAAGAATGTTTTTTTTAACTTATACGGAACGAACGGATTTCTACTGTTTTATAAAGCCTTATTTTCATGAAGCTTCCTCTAAAAGATTTCATGACTATTTTCAATAAAATCTCTTTCTTTTAAAATTGCATGATGTTTTGTGAAAAGAAATTGATTTTGAAGAAGAAAGGATATTTTCCTCAAGAATTCAATTCAAGTATTTTATCAAAATTATTTTCCATATAAGATAATAAAAGGGTTCTGTTTTTATCCCTATTATTACATTGATTTGATTATGTTGTGATGGAATTATTTTTATTAATTCCTTTATCTTATATGAATTGTTTTATGATGTCATGTTGTTTAAGAATCCCATTTTTATTACATGGGTTATGTAATGATGTATGATTTATGATTTTGTGGAACACATAAGAATGATATCATTATGAGATGGGTGGGACCTATATCTCCCTCCAATGCATTGGGTAAAGATTTTATATCTCATGAGATAGACATGGCTGGAATGGTAGGTTATACTGGTTCAGTGAAACAGGAGTGAAACGAGGGTTACTCGATTCAGAAAGGGACTTTGTCCACTAAGATAGTCTTGGCAATGAGTTTTGACTAACAAGAAATGATTCTCTATGATTATGTGTGAATGCCACAAAGTTTCATGTTTTATGTTATGATTATTGTGATTACATTTCACTGCCATGATTTACCCCATGTTATGAAATTATGATCTCTTTTGCAGGTTAATATTTCCAAAAGTTATGTGCTTATGTATATGATGTGATTGATATTTCTTTTGTTTACCCTTACTGAGCATTTGAGCTCACCCTTTTATGTTTTCTTTTCCCCAGGATATAAATAAAGGTTTTAGGTATAAAAAAAAGATGATCTTTATGGGAGATGTTGAAGATCTTTCACCACGATTAGAAGATTATATTCCGAGTTTCCAAAGACACTAAACTATTACGGTCCTTGTGTGTGTGTTTTTGTTATGTACTAAGTATTCCGCAAATGTAATGTAATGTCCATGTACGTCAAGATACGGGTCTCTACAGTATATATTAATGAAAGGAAAGATCATTTTATTTGAATGATATGCATGTTAAAGTTAAATAGAGAGATCATCTTAACCACTTTAAGATCATTAAACAAGAATCCCAATACAATTCATCACCCAAATCACAACCATGTCCAAAATTCACCCCACATCATATCCTAATGAAACTTTTAACGGTGAACTGAGTAACCACCTATAATAAATGATAAGATATAAAAACCACAGGGGCTTAAAAAACTTGGGGTTATATACTAAATCACATAAAATATCTAAGTTTGAACTAAATAATACCTCTAAATAACTAATAAACAAGATACATAGAACTTCACTACTCTCCTTCCCTAAAACAGTACTCAAGAAAGTAATGGATTCTTCACATGTATAGTCTATGGATAACTCCACTAAAAACACCATCTTGTATAATTCTCCAATATGCACTAGTAAATGATGTGATGAAAAAATAGAATCTTACACTTTATTTAAATCCAGGGCAGTGAAAAAAGAAAAAAGGACCTCACTCAAGTAATAAGAGAATTAACTATAAGGTTTATCTCAATAACCTTTCTAGGAAGAATACTCAAGCAACAAGAAATAGGAATCCAAGCCATTCATGTTTTTCAAACCAGATTAATGATTCCCAGTACACTAGGGGAAAATTTCAAAAGCACCCATTCATCAAAGAAAGACACATTCCAAAACTTTAACTTTCTAAAAGCACACTTTCTTTTTAAAAACGCTATATTACATAAGGAATCAAAACCATTTTTTAGAAACACTTGTTTGAAATACACTCAACCATTAAAAAACATGATTCATTTAAAAATTGAACACTCTTGATAATGATTATTATGATGGAGACAAATTAGAAAATAAAACCTACGATGTAATGTAAAAAAATGTTAAAATCCAGTAATCAAAGAAGCAAGAGGAGGCAGATTATTATACAAAAATATAATAAAAAATTCAAACAACTCAAAAGTTTGGTAATGAAATACACTAAACATAAAATAATTATAGATTTTCAACATCGCTCTAACCACATGATTATCAGGTCGTTCAATCATAGATATTAGAGAACTGGATATTGGTCGTTTTTCATCATCGATGAAGAGAATACTTAATATAGAAGATTAGGGATTGAAAATCACATAAATATAGAAGTTGAAAATCTATATTAAATTAGGGTATAATGAAATACATACAATTAATCCAAGAATGGCAGGGAGAACTGATGTATGCGGGGAGATGGGAAGGCAGGGAGGAGGGGAGGCTATGAGGTGAGGAGGCGGTGAGGTGGAGATGGAGATGTAGGAAAGAGGAGGTGACGATGTGCAGATATAGATGTAGGAAGGGGGAGATGGGGAGGCGGGGAGGCCAGAAAGTGGATGCAGATTTCATGACTGGGTGATGTGAGGAGGAGGGTGGGATGTAGATACAGGAAGGTAAGGCTCTAAGGAGGTCGTACGGTAGAGGAAGTGGAGTGGAGGAGCGGGATACTGTTGGGAATAATTGCAAGGGAGGGAAGCGGAATAGGGTCTACGGGATGGGAAGAATCACAAGGGAGGGAGGGTTGGTGAGGATTAATCATGGGCAGGTGGGGTACATCCACAAACATCATGTATTTAGGTCACACATAGGCACAGTTTTTATAAACCATGGCTACAACCCAAAATTCTAATAGTTTCAACATAGTAAATACGCCTATTATACTAGGGTTTTTTGAGGTGTTTCCTAAAGATTTCCCTAGTATTCCTTCGAATCATAAAGTTATGTTTTTAATAAAACTCATACCTAATGCTTCACCTATTTAAAATACTACTTATTGAATGACCCTAGTTGATTGCATGAATTGAATAATAGATTCTAGGTGAATCTAGATAAGGGATTAATCCATCCTAGTGCTTCACTATGGGGTTCACTAGTTCATTTCATTAAAAATAAATATAGATCAATGTGACTCTATATTGATTATCAAGAACTTAACGTGATCAAAATCAAGAATAAATATCATTTACATTGTGTTGATGATTTTTTAGATCAACTATGTGGAGTTGAATACTTTTCCAAGATTGAACTTCATTCTATATACTATAAATTGAGGTACAAAATTTAGGACATAACAAGTACAACCTTTTGTATGAGATATGGACACTATGAAGTTATAGTGATTCTATTTTAACTTATTAATTCCCCTTATATCACCATGAATTTAATGAATATATTATTTATAGATTATCTTGATTAATTTGTCGTAGTATTTATATAATATAATCCTATATACTATAATATAAATTAAGGGAATTAAGATCACTTGAAAATTATGTTAAAGACACTGAGGAAAAATAAATTATATGCCAAATTCAGTAATTGTAATTTCTAGTTATTGAAAGTATCATTATTAGGACACACAATCATAATAGAGGTTATATCAATATATCCTTCTAGGATGGAAGTCATTTAACATTATCCCAGACCAAATAGTATGACTGAGATCCATTGTTTTTAGGGATTGATTGGATATTATCAATGATTTGGGAAGAATTTATCTAGTAAGTATAATCCACCCACCAATTTAACACAAAAGGTATTAAAGTTCCTTTAGACTAATGAATGTGAATAAAATTTAAAGGATATAAAAAGAAGGTTGGTTAATTCACCTAGAATCACATTACCCTAAAGTGGAGAAGGGTTTTTTTAGTGATGTAATAGAGAAGGGACATGGATGAGTTATTATGAAGAATGAAATGTTGATATCTTATCCTTCCCTTTAATTAAAGGTTCATTAACAGAATTACTTGACCCGTGACTTGGGTTTAGTAATGGTAATCATTGAATTAAACATATAGAGGCATCCTATTTACTATGAAAGGTGTGATATATATATATTATTCCTAAATATTTAAAGTATATATTCACCAAAAAAAGAGTTAAATATGTGCTAATAAATATGGTTGGAGTTGATAAATGATTTCAAATACACAATACATTACCAATCTAGGAAATCAAACAATGTGGATGATTATTTGATTCGAAAGGATTGTGATAGATTATCTATGATGAGGATCATGAAAGATCTAATATTTAAGGATTTTCAAAGTATGGGCCTTAAAATTTTTAAGGAAGGGGAGAAATATTATCTTTCTCAAATGATTTATTAACCATCTATCCATGTGAATATTAAACAGGTGTAGTCGGAAGATATTGAGCTATAAAATAAGGGGATAAATGAACCTAAATTCAATATTTATTATGATGAAATGGTAATATTCAACAATAGAGTATATTTCCTAGTTAAACCATAATTATTGAAGGAACGGTTGGATAAAACACATATCTCATCATTCTATATTCATCTTAAAAGTAAAAAATATGTATAGATACCTTAAAGATCATTTTTGGTATGTTAACATGAAGAGAGATGTCATGGTATACGTATATTGGTTCTTCATATGCCAAAACATTAAGGTTGGGTAGAAGAAAACTAAGGGTATGTTATAACCATTACCAATACATGTATGAAAATGCGAAAATATCATCATGGATTTCATTATAGTACTCCCCAAGACATCTAAATGGTATAATGTTATTTATTGTATAGTTGGTCAACTTAATAATTTATAACATTTCATTGATAACAAAGAATATTTCTCTCTTGATCTTCTTTCTCAGATATACATTAAGAAAATAGTAAAGTTAAATGGAGTACCTCATTTTGTTGTGTCTGGTGGAGATATGTGGTTTATCGTGAAGTTCTTAATAAGTCTTCAACAAAATCTTGATATATAGTTCTATTTTAGTACTACATATCATCCTCAAATAGATTTTTAGTCTAATATAACTATTCAAACCCTAGAGGATATGCTAATATCCAATTCTCTAGATTTCAAAGGAGGTTGGGATAAACACCTTTCTCTTATAAAATTTTCTTATAACAATATATTTCACTTGAAAATTCAGATGGATTATTATGGATACCTATACAAAATTAAGTTCAAAACTCCAATATTTAGTGATGAAGTTAGAGAGAGAAATAAATTAGGACCTAAGATAACTGAAGAAATGATAAATATGGTTAGAGTCATTCAATAATAAATCAAGGTATCTAAATTATAATAGAAGATTTATACTTGTAATTTTTTGTATGATTTGTAATTCAAATTTAGAGAAAAATTATTAATATATTTCTTTAAGGAATAAGGTTTTATAATTCTTAAAGAATGTAATGTCAAGCCCTAGGTATATTTTACCCTTTGATATTCTTGATTGATTAGGGATAGTATCTTATCTCTTAGCACTTCTACCAAACCTCTCTTATGCTTATGATGTTTTTCACGTGTCTCTTTTGAGAAAGTGCTTACATGATCCTTCAAATGCACTAAACTAAGAGGTTGTAAAACTAGATAATTATCTTTCTTATGTATAAAAATTGGTAGAAATCTTACATTTTTTAGATAAAGTTCCACAAAATAATACTACTCTCTTAGTTAAAGTTCTTTAGTGGAATCATAAATTCAAGGAAACCACTCGGGAACCCAAAGATGTGTTGAAATAAAAGTATCCTCATTTTTTTGCATTGAAGTGATGTAATTTTGAGGGAAAAAATAATTTTAAATGGGGTAGAATGTAACACCCCAATATTTTATATATATTCCTTTGAAATAAATATGAATTATTTGATAGTTTTCTTTACACACAACCTTGAGTTTAATTGAACCATGATATATTATAGACTTGATAACCTAGATATTGGATAGGAGGGGGTGAATAGGATTTACCAACTTATGAAATATACATATAATTTTTTTCTTTAATTCAAATGTTTTAATTATTTACTAATAAATAATCATCAAATTTTAATAAAATCATTTCATAATTAAAAGACGTATTTTTCTGAAGAAATGTATTTTTCTAGGTGATTAAATTTATATGTAAAAAATATATCGACCACTACTAAAAATTTATTTTAATGAAATGTAATGGTAATTTAGGAATAATAATACATAAATTATTTATTTAATGGTTAGGAATGAATATAAAATCATTTGAAGGTAAAAAGGGTTATTTTTCAGAGAATAGTTTTTAGGTATGAAATGTGTTTTTATCTTAATAAATAAAATAAATCTCTATTGATTAATGTATTTATTGAAATTTATATAATATTTAATCAATAAAATATTCTAATAATAATATAACTTTTTTTAAATGGCAAGTAATGAAAGTAAATCTAGTTTTATGTTTGAAAATGTATTTTTATAAAAACAACTTTCATTACATTTTGAAAACTTATTTTAAATATAATTTTTAATAATTATAGAGATTTAATTTTATAAAACGAATTAAATATATTTATTCATCATTTCCAAGTTTTTTAATGAGTTTAATTTCATTTTTTATCATAATTAATAGTAAAAATAGTAAAAATTTATTACCATAGTTGGGGTTAAAATATGTTAACAAAGGGGGTTAAACTAAGTGATAAGTGTAAAAATGCCCCCTAAAATTGTCTAAATATTATTAGTTGAAGATATTTAAACTTTATCTTATCTTAATTAGGAATTATTTTACATTTTTTCCTATTATAACATAAACTGACTTTATATTATTTAAATATTTGAAGTAATTCCATGTATACCTCTCCACTCACATATAAAAGGAACCTCTCCTCTGCCATTATTAACACAATTTGATCCCTATGTATCAGCCAATACCTACCAAAAAAACATAATATATTCCTTATTTTCATTATTGATCTCTTGGTATTACCGTAAGACCATCCTATGAGGTATTAAGGTTTAAGCCAAAGGAGGTCTTTGAACGAAGAGGTAATCATATTACCAATCTCTTTCAAAGTGTTTTTATTATTCTACTTCCTTTAAATATATTTAATATAGTATAATAAATATATTGATATTTTATTATGATTATTTTATAACCATTCACCCTTCCTTTCCATAAAAAGTGAAATTAAGGTATCACTCATGCATACATGTGGACTACTACATCCACGTAGCGATATGATTCATTTTACATCACAATCTCACATTAATGGATATAATGATGTATTACATAAATATAAATAATATTTATGATATAATTATAATTATATAATGATAAAATATTATTTATATTCATTTTATTATTTTCATTTGAAAATGAAAACCATGTTCATGTATACGTACGAACTATAATCTCCATGAAAGTTATAATTCATTTTTCTATCTATTACTTTTATGGATAGTTATGAATATGGAAATAATGAATATATATATGATATTTATATCATCATTACCATTTTGGTGATGTTTTAACCATGATCAAGATGCAAGGATTTTAACTTCTAAACCAAAACACACATGGAAAATAGAGCAGTTAACTTCTGAAATGACGAAGATAATGAAAGATTGTTAATAAACGGGTGAAAATATATTATAAGTAAATCATGTATGTTATTATAAATATGAATATTATTATATTATATAATTATAATAAATTTAAATTTAATATATATGAGGTTCAAAGTACTTGCGAAGCAAGTCAGTCCTAGGGTAAGGGTTTTATGTTAAAATCTCATTATTTAACAGGTTTATTTATGATTTAATTTATGATGGTAAAATTATAAGATATATCTCTAAAAAGTATATCGTATTTTTTTATCCTCAATTTATTTATAGAAATTAAAATTTTTCCTTTCATTTTTCTCTCTCTAAGTACTAAAAATTTAGAAATAATGTTTTTAAGGGAAATTGTCATTTTTTCTCTATTTAGTCAGAAATATTTTTATTCAATGTCTATATTTTTTAAAATATTTTAAATAATGTGTTTGATAATATCCATTTATTTATTATAGTAATTTTTACCCATGTTTTAATTTCTATAAAAATGTTTAAAATGAATATTCTTGTAATTTTCAAAATGAGGTTTTTTATACCAAAGGAGTGGACAAAATATTTATTTTAACATTTATCACATGAATGGATTTTCCCGTCGTCATGAATATTATTTTATTTGAAAATTATTATCATGTTTCCATGGTTCTTTTTAAAGATGATTTTTTCCCTAATATTCTAGAAATTTTTATATTTTAAATAAGTGATTTCGAAATGAAAAAGGTATTTTCCTTAAGTAATCTTTCATTTATATCTTAAAGGTAATTTCATCTATGAAAACATCCATTGATGTTACTTATGATTATATATTGATACACTTCAATTTTTTTGTCATTTCTCCTTTGTTGTTTGGGTGCCGAGGATTGGGGATTGATTTGGTTCAGCTCTTTGAGGATTTTTTTGGCTGACTCTGGTGGGTTTTCTCAGTTGCTTGGTATGGATCTGGTTGCATTGTGGCTTCGGGTGTGATGCTGGATTTTCTTGTACTGGACTATTTTTCATGACTTCTTGGTTCTACAAGTTCTTGAGTATAATACCTCTTTATGGAATCTGGATCTTCTTGTTGCATTTGGTGCGGCACCCCAGTTGGTGCAATTGGGTGGGTGGCCTTGAAAGAGGGATGGGTGTGTTGAAACCCATCATCCAGCCCTGTGTCATCACTTTGATGGACATATGGGTTCTTTGCAATGAATTTTTCTTAGTGGTTTCTGTCTTTTTTCTATGTTACATCAGGTTGACATTACTGGAAGTTCCTTTCATGCTTTGTCGGTTGGGCGGCTCGAAAGAGAGAAGGGTGTGTTGGCATCCTTCGTTCGGCTCTCCTCCACTTTCTTTTTTGGTAGGATAGGTGCTTTTCCTTGTTGTACTGCCATCACGGTGAAACTCTTGGCAGATGGGGTGACACATTTTCTTGACTGATCTCACTTTGGCAATGTCTGGCGTGGGGGGGGGGGGGGTGGATGAGGATTTCCAATGCCTGTTTGGACATTTTCTTCTTTTTTACTTGTCAGAATTTTTTGAATTTTTTCTTTTAGGAATTTTTCCCTTCTTGTAATGGGTTCCCTCTTTCCCAAACAGAAAAGAGGCTCTATCTTTTTAATTCAATTAAGGGGGTTTGACCTCAAAATTGCTAAAAAAATTAAGAATATAAAATATTAATGAAACCCATTTTATTTTTGAAAGGTTAATTTATGATGGAATGATGAATTTTTTCATGATCTTGTAGCATGTATATTAATGGGTTATGATTATGTAAATGGGGGTTCCCTTGTAAACCTATAATAGATTCGGTAATGATTAATGTTTTATGATCTCATAGGGAACATGTGTGGTTAAACCATGACCTAAATAGGGTACAAGGGTGGTTATCCCAATCCCTAAGCAGGTACATGGGTGGTTATCCCAAACCTAACATGTGATAAATGTATTGGTGGGTAGACTTAACATAATATTTCTATGATTATGAATATGCCTCACTTTATGAAACTCTCATATGAAATTTTATTTTTATAATGATATGATCACATGGATCATGATCTTGAATTCTTCTAAGATTCATGTCTTATGAGGCGAAAAATATTTATACCGCAATTATGTTCTATGAATTACTGGGTGTGATTTTCAAATGTTAAATTCATATTCTCATACCCATATGATGATGTTATGTTTATATATAGCTATTGATTCATATATTCCATGTTTAACCATACTGAGAATCTAATATCACCATTTATTATGTTAATTTTCCTGTGTTATGAAGAAAGGTTTTGATTAGGGTATTACTAAGAATCGTACTTAGTGAGAAGAACATTTTGGGAGATGTTAAATATCATTCAAGAAATAATATTATTATGTATCTAATATTAGAAGACACTAAACCTTTATGTTTTTAGGGAATGTATTATTATGAAATGTATTTAATATTCATCAAAAATGATATAATGTTTATGTATATAATGTTTGGTTCACCCCACTTGTAGAATAATAAGTGAAACAATAATGAGTAAAAGTATAAATTTCTTATGATCTACCTACACATGATGGTTTGTGTCATTTCTATCCCATCATATGGAATCATTTGACCATAGAATATATATTTAATCATACTACCATAGAACATCAAGTATATCATCATATTGAGGAACTACTATTTCCTTTTGATGTGAAAAATACTCTAAGGACATTATCACATTAATTTAATATACAATAGTACACATTATGTTATTCAATTTTTATTATATTCAGGTATTTTAATATATAAGTAATCAAATATAAAATATATTTTGTCATAGGGAACCAAATCCAACCCTTGTTGGATCTGTTTTTTACTCAATAATGCATTAATATTCTTGGTCTACATCTACAAAAGTGGTTTTGGGGAGAGTCCTATTAATTATATATTTATGCTTAACCCTATATATATTTGTTCCAGAGGTTTCTATGAGGAATTTTTCGAATGATATGGATATTACTACTTTGAGGATATCATGATCGATGTTTCTGTTACTACCCTAGGAGTTGTAGTTCTAAATTTAATTTTGAAGACCATTATTATCTGTGAATTTTAAATTTATTTTGGATTGGGTTTATTTTATATTATATGGAGTTAATTTTTGTGATATCTTATGTTATATTTATCATGATGGAAATGTATCCCATTTATGTGCGATTGTACCCTTGATCCTAATCATCAACCATTAGCCTATTGGAAGTGGAATTCATGTGTCACTATTATCTATATTTTATTCCTAGGGGATTTATATTGGATTTTTAGTGTGAAAAATATTTTCAAGCTTGAGTTTTATAAGCTCTAAAATCTTTTTATATGAAGTTTCATTAATAAAACGGGATAGAGATTGTACAGTAGCACCATGGGTTATCCTAATTCAACTAACTTTTTTTAGTTCATCAGATGAAGAAATGTTATTTGAATGGTATTTTGACTAGATCCTTGGAGTTTTTGTTCAATATGGGGATTCTAGATGGTGAGATCACTACAAAGTGAGTCTAGTAGAAGTAGTTGATCAGATGAGTTTTGTATAGTGATTGGAGCATAGTGGAGTCCAAGTGACATAATGAAAAGGATTATCATCCACAACAACACATAGGGGAGTAAATAATGTTATAGGGGGTCATTTATATAAATATATGGGGAAATTTTTTAATGTATCAAATTTTCTTAAGTGGTGATGGTTGTGTGGATGTCAAGATGAGAGGGCATTGGGAATGATTTTCTGAAGCTTTACTCTTGAGATTATGTTAAAAGAAATGTGGTGGAAGAGTATTCACTATTGATAAAAATATTATATACATTGTTCCCCATTTATTTAAAATTAAATAAGTAGTTGTTACAGGGAAATCTTGGTTACAAGTTTCAAATGAATGATTATCATAAAAGTAGGAAGTCGGTGTGCCTGGATGACTAGGGAGGACCCTCTATAAAATGGTTATTTGTCCATGAGTAAAATTATGACTAAAAATTACTGATAAATATGGAAATGGGGCTAGGGTACATTGGGAATGTGTGAAGCCTACTTCATCTTATTGAAATAAAATGACTAGAAGGATTGGTTTTGGAAGTTATTCAGTTCGTTGAGGCAGTGGCATCGACAATGGTATTTCTTAAGTGTTCCGAAAGGAGTTTTCAGAAGGGGTGGTTTGTAAGTAGTTCTTTTCATATGATCATGTTAGGTAGTGTTGATCCATAATTTTTGGTTTTTACTTTTGAATAATGGGATGGTCAGTCCAACTATTTTTTCTTGTTTATATGTGGTTGTGGTCATGATAAAGATTACTAGAGGAGACCGGTGGTGAGAATAGTGAAACAAAAGGACTCCCACACGTTTTAAATGTTGGTTCAACTAGATTATTGGATGATAATATTTATATAGAGAGGATGGTATTATAATTATTTTTTGTGATGTTTTTGAACATTACTGTGATTACTTGTCTCTAGTCATCTAGAGTAACTTTTAAGTTGCTAAGTTGTAAAGTTTTCTTTCTAGAGAAATGAAATGCTCCAATTTTTCTCCTATAGATATTGGACTCCCATTCCAAACCATTTAAAACCAAATTATTCTTTACTTTATTATATTTAAATTAATGGTATAAATTTTTCATTGTAGTGAACATGGATGAATTTGGTTAGACTTAGTGGTATTAATTTGGGTGAACTTTGTTTCTACCACAATCTAGAATATTAAGTCTGAGATTTCCATCTAGAATCTATTTCCACCATGTGATTTCTGAATGACTGCATCTAATTGTTTTGTCATAAGGGAAGTGTGGGAGGAATTCTTAAAAATTAGTATCAAAGGGATTGGTTATAAATAGGCTCATTAGTTCACTCAGTTGTTCAAGTTACATTATTTTTCCTTTATTTTTTTCAAATTTCAATGAGATTCATTGTTTTTTGGATTGATGGTGTCAGAATAAGATAATGTTAAGATTGAAAATTTTGATGAAATCAATTTCATTTTTTGGAAAATTCAAATAAATTACAATCTCATTTATAAATATCTATGTCTTATATTTAAGGGTGTTAAATCAGAAGTAATGAAAAAAATGAATGGTAAAAAAGATCAGAAGACACTTGGATTGTTATGAATTTATTTTGTTCAAAATATAGTTTCAAATATTTAGGATAAAAAAAAACTATAGTATATTTAATATAAACCATTGAAGATATGTATGATAAACCTATGATACTAAACAAAGTTTCCTTGATATGGAGGTTATTCATCATGAGGTTATCGAAAGGGATATCTTCATTAGATTTTTGGAAAAACATCAACTTAATCTAGAGTTAGTAGGTGTCTATGAAGGTTATATTTACAGGTGATTTTTGAGTGATTTCTTTTATCATATCTACCTGGATCTTCCAAATCCTTAGATATTATTGTATATATTTGAAGTGGAAATAATGAATCAATGCTCACTGATGTTTGAAACGTAATTCTAAGTAGGGAGTTTTGAAGGAAAGAGAGTGAAAAGTCTTCTAATGATGTATTGAATATATAAATAAGGGGATACTCACCTCATATAAAGAATCATGTATAGTTGTAGAGTAAATCAAGGGATAAGAGAAAAGGTAAGTATTTCAAAAGTGGGTGTGTTTTTTGGAATTTTGGAGAGAATGGTCACCTCAAGAAAGATTTCCATGACATGAAAAAAACATATGGAAGGAATTCACCAAGAGAGTTGAGTTTGGTAGATAAATGTACTATAAATCTACTTGTGAATGTTTATATATATATATGGAATCATGGATCATTTATTTTGGATCTTCATTCCATTCCATAAGATAAAAATGGTTTATAAAAATTTATGTATCCAAAAATTTTGGTAGATTGTATCTTGCTGATGATGAAACTCTAAAAATTGTGTGACAAAAAAAGGGAAATTTCAATTAAAAAATGGCAGTTTTTTTATCCTAAAGGAAATGTGGCATGTTCTAGGATTTCTAAAGAACTTGATTTCAGTAGGTCTGTTGGATAAATAAGGTTTCAGAATGAGCTTTATGTAAGGAGTATGGAAGATTACTCGGGGTTCTATTATCACAGCCAGAGATTTAAAATATAGGTAATTATATCTCACTAGAAGGGAAGTGAGAGAAACACTTTATAGAATAACATATTTTAGTATTTAATAACTTTGTCATAATCATGTTAGTCATCTTTATGAGAAAGGTATAGAGATTCTAGAAAATAGAATAATTTTAAAGTTGGATCTATTAGAATTTGTAAGATTTTGGAGTCTTATTATTAAGAATAAATGAAATGTGTCTTTAAATGTTTTGGAAATAAAACCTAAATTCTAAAATCTAGAGTTAGTTTATAGGTGTTTCGAGACCTACCCCTATTCATTATTATGGAAAATCTAGGTATTTTATTAAATTCATTGATTATTCAACAAGAAAAGTATGGGATTTATTTTTGAAACATAAAAGTGAAGTGTTTGGAATATTTTTTTGATGGAAGGATATGGTTAAAATATAAACTGAAATAAATTTTCAATGTATAAGATCAAAAAATGTTGGTTATTTTATCAAATAGATTTTACAAAATTACTATAAGAAAAGAGGAATCTAGCATGAGAAGTTTGTTATGGGAACACCTAAAAAAAATAGTGTTTCCAAGAGAATGAATCAGGTGTTAATAGAGAGGATAATAAGTATGTTGTTTAATTTTGGAATGCCTATGTTTTTTGTTGGAAGCACTAGGAACATAAAAATACTTCCAAAGTTTAATGGCTTGGCGGGTGAAGATCGAAAAAAACATATTAAATAGTTCACACATGTTTTTACTACTTTTAGACATCGTGGAGTAGCTGAGAAGTAGGTAAAGTGGAAGGAATTCACATTTTTCATTTGAAGGAGGTACCAAATAATGGTTATATGGTATAAAACTAGGATATGTGGATGATTGGAATGGCTTTGTGAGATACTTCATAAAAATATTCTTCCCCACCTTCAAAAATAGAACCATCAGAAAGGAGATCTATTCCATTAGATAGTCATATAGAGAAACCCTTTATGAGTACTAGGAAATATTTAAAAAACTTTGTTCTAGATTTCCACATAAATTAATTTAGGATCATCACTTTATTGTCTTATTTTATCAAGGATTATTGTATAATGAAATAAACCTTCTGGAAGCACCATCTGGAGGCACATTGATTGAAAATTCACTGGAAGAAGCTAAAGCCTTGATTGAGAAGATCTCTTAGAACTCACAATAGTTTGGTACAAGTGGTATAGGTACAAAAGGAATTCATGAGGTAAGAACTTATTATCCATTACATTTATGGGAAACTAAGATTGATGAGCCAACTAGTATGGTGAGACAAACGGACCGAAAGAAATTGAGGGACCAACAAGCACTGACTAAGGTATGTGGTTTATGCTCATCAACTAGTCATTTCACTGACCAATGTGTTGAAATATAGGGAATGAAAACTTTTGCAGAATCCTTTATTCCAAATAAGTTCCAACAAAATCAATGATGGGTAGATTCTAAACAAGTTTAATATAGATTTAGAAATTAGCGTAATAAAGTTATACCCCCATACCAAAACCAGTTCCAAAACCAACCCCCATTCCAGCAATAATTCCAAAACCCACCACCATTTTAACAAAAAAAATCCTGCAACCATACTTATTACCACAAAACACCAACTTTTCAAAGACCCTATGAGCATCCATCCACCAATTCACAATATCCAATTCAAAATAAAAAATATATATCTTATATTGAGGGGCTGAAAGATACCATAAAATATTTGTCCAATAAGTTTGAAAGTCTCATGGACTTTCTAACCAAAAATATTGAGAAACTTACTTCCCATAAAATACCAAACCTAAAAGATAATTTTATCATGATAAAAAAAATAATTGAAAAATAAATATCACCACCAGTATCCCATGAACCTGAAACAAGACCACATGACTTGAGGGAGAATGAAGTTATAAATTCTAAAAATTCTATGAAAATGAACTATGAATAAGAGAAGAAAGAGGAAAAGGAGAAGGATCTGAAAAGTAGGAATATACAAGAAACAAAATTGAAAAGGAAAGAAAGGTATAATAAATACTTAACCCCACCATTTCCATCTAGGATGATTAAATCAAAGAGATTTTAGGAAGAAGCACTTCAAAAATAAATTCTAGACACCTTTCAGAAAGTGGAAATGAATACCCCCTTCTAGAATCACCCAAAAAGATTCTAAAGTATGAAAATAAAATTAAGTATCATTGAAACAAGAAGGGTATACTTCAAGGGAATGAAACTATCAATTTGTGAAGAAGTGTCTCAAACCTTATCAGACCACAATTTCCAACCAAATTTGAAGATCCAGGGACGTTTTCCATTCCAGACAACATTGGTTATTTAAATTTATATAATGATTTGTGTGATACAGGTGCTTCAATTAATTTATTACCTCACTTAGTATACACTTATTTGAATATGGGAGACTTGAAATCCATAATATCAGTGGTCTATCTAGAAAACAAATCCACAGTTTTCTCGTCAGGAGTTCTAGAGGATGTCTTGGTGAAAGTCAAAGATATCTTATTCCCAACTGATTTCTATGTGATAAAAATGGAAGAATATAGGATCATATCAAAATCACCCATAATTTTGGGGTGACATTTCTTAAATAAGTCCAAAACCATCCACAATCCCCATGAAGGGACACTGGCCATATAATTTTGTGATAGCACTGTCAACTTCAATATTTTTGAATCCATGAGGCACTCATCAGATGATCACTCCCTATTTTTACTCTCCCATGATGTTGGTACTGATACAATTGAATAATTAGGTATATTAAATTAATTATTAGCCTTAGGAGATAATTTTTCCATTTAAAATATCACTGAACATGTGGATTCCCAAAATGGTGGAGATTCTTCTTTCATGTGGGAAGAAGAGATAAATTATGATTTATTTGATGATTTGTTAAATTATGAGGAAGATTGTAGAGACCCAAAGCTTGAAGTACATGGAAATTACATTAATTTTTCAGAATACTTAATACATAATAAAAACCAACACTCAAGGATCTTAATATTTTAGTGTCTTTGGAAAGTCAGAACATAATCTTCTAATCATGGTGAAAGATCTTCAACATCTCCCATAAAGATCTCCCCATTTTTTTTTCTTAACTAAAACCTTTATTTGTATCTTAGGGAAAAGAAAACATATAAAGGGTGATATTAAATGATAATTAAGTGTAAACATGGAGAAAATAAAACAAACCATATATATTTGAACTTAAAAACATGAACATAATGTTTAAACATCAAAATCTTGAGCAATGTCATAAAACATGGCAGTACGTAAGGCATAGATCATAATGGAACATCAATCATGATAAAATAGAATGGGAATAAAACATGTAATTGTGGTAAACCATTAAACACATGATATGACTTCTATAGTATCCAAGGCATTGCTGCTAAGACCATCTTAGTGGACAAAGTCCCTTACTGAATCTAGTTCACTCGTCGTTCCAGTCCTATATCACTGAACTGGATTAACTTGTCGTTCCATCCATGTCTATCTCATGAGATATAAATCTTTACCCAATTAATTAGAGGGAGATATAGTTCCCACCCATATCATAATGAAATCATTCTTACTTGTGCAACAAAATAAACATAAATCATTCATCATAACCCAAAGAATAAAATGGGTTTCATAAACATCTTTCATCATAATGTAATCCATATAAAACAAATGGATATCATTTCATCATAAAAACAAATCAAGCCATGTAAATAATATAGAAATTATACTTGAAACATAATAATACTAAATAATGTCATCTTAGATGGAAAATAGTTTTGAAAAAACACTTGAAATGAATTCTTGAGGAAAATATCCTTTCTTCTTTAAAATCATTTTCTTATCACAAAATGCCATTCAATTTTAAAATAAAAGTATTTTATTGAAAATAATCATGAAATATTGTAGAGTAAGCTTCATGAAAATTAGGCGTTATGAAACCGTAAAAATCAGTTCACGCCATATAAGTTAAAAAAACATTATCCTCGTACTTTTTTCGGATAAGTTAAAAAGTTCCTCGTATGGTAAACAAAAGAAAGATTCCTTCCATACCATGTGGTAAAAGTAAAAAAGGGGTAAAAATGACTTTAAACATACATGTAATAATAGTAAACATTTAATGAAAACATTTTTAGAAAACATGGACATGGATGATAACTATAACCCTAGAAAATACTTACAAATAAGAAATCTCGGATAATAATGAGATTGGAATAATTATCCCTTACCTTATGTCCGATATGCTTCGTATGTATCTGAACCTCCTATATAATGATTTAAATAATGTCATTGACTTATTAAATAATTATATTCATTGTTATGACATCATATATGGTTCACTTATGACTTTATATTACCCATTCTTTTGTAAATTCCATGTTAAAGCAGCGTTTTGGGTAAAATCATTTCATTTATCGTACGTGTTTCGACTTGTTGTTCTTGATATTATTACTTATATCTTGATTTACATAATTCCATAATTTAATACATGATTTATATATAATATATATTCAGCATATAAATATATATGATAGATTGATAAATGGATTGAAATACACCGTTCATGGAGACAATAGGTCGTACGTACGTATGACGCTGTTTTCTTTTCCTTATTGAATTGAATGGAATTAAGTAAATGAAACATATATGTACATAAATTCAGTATCATTATTATGTAATATCTTTCATGATTATTTATTATATATACTTTATAATCATACTTGAATGGTTAATCATGGAAAATGAATCTCATCGCGTTCATGGAGACGGTAGTCCGTACGTACGCACGAGCGATGATATCATTCCCATAATTATTGAATAGAATTAGAGTGGATGATATAATGTCTCAGAATCAGTATGATGTTATAATAACCATATATAGTTATTCTTTACACCATTATACCAATCCAAGTAAGGTGGTGGTGGAAAAACTGATTACACCACGGCGTGGAGACGGTATTCCGTACGTACGCACATGCTGTGATTTCGTTTCCTGTAGGATGGATTGAAGGTGAAATGGGGTTATTTCATATCTATAATATAATATAAGTATGTTAGTGATACTAATTGTATTACTTTACAATGAAACAACTAAATAATAGGAAGTTGAAGAAGAAAGAAACTTGAAAGAATCGATAGAAGAGATTACCTCTTCTTCGACGCACCTCCTTTAAGCTTCCTCTTAAGGGACTAGAGTTGGTCTTTTGAGATTACCAGAACATACATAATATTTATAGGGAAGTGGAGAAGAGAAATGGGCAGGTTCTGGCCGATCTTGAAGGCTCAAAGTGTTGTGAATAGGAGAGGGAGGAGGTGCCCTTTTATAAGGGAGGAGAGGGGCACCTTTGGAAACCTCAAAAATATTAATTTATAATAAATAAAAACCTACTTTAAAACCTCCAAAAATGACTCATATTCAAATATTAGAATATATAGGGTTGTAATATCATAAACCAATAAAATTTAGACATGTTGGAAATTTATTTTATACCTTATCAACTTGATTTATCCTCATTTAATCTATTTAATTTTATTTGTGGTAATAAGATTCTAAATTTTAAATTATTATAAATAATTACTTATGTGTTTTTAATTGTCCATAATTGGATATTTTATGAAATTTTAGACCATATAAATTTTAATTTATAATTTATAAATATTTTTGTGATTTTTAAACACTTTTATATTATGTTATTTTTATAAAATAACAATAGTGTCAATTTTGAAACTATTCATTTATTTGAATTTAAATAAAATACACACAGAAGATATGTTAGAAATAAAATATTTAATAGATTCATAAAATTTCAAATTTATATATAAAATTAGTTTAGCATATTAAATAGTTCATATATTATTTATTTTAATGTTTTTAAAACCATTTATTTGATATTTCAATCAATAAAATAATTTTAACATCACTATTGTGTCACCTTAAATGATAATTATTTAATCCCTAAAAATTATAAATAAATTCACATGATTTAGATAATTTTATTATCTTTCTAGAGACTATTAATTTTCGATGTTTCCTGAAGTTTATCACTAAATTTAAATTATTATACTTAAACGATTTAAGAGAGTGACATGTTGTCACTTTCTTTGGTTTTAATAATAATTAAATTATTTTCATAGTAAAAAGTCCATAAAATCAATATATTCAGACCCTTAGGTGATATGGGTTGACTTTTAGTCATCCAATAGAATTTTGGCAGGTGTTAGAGTAATTTTATAATCTTATTGTTACCCTTAATTACCTGATTTTCCTTTAACTATAGTAAATAAAAATTATCATAGTTAATATTCATAATATCAAAAAAAAGTAACCTATTAACATAATTTGGACCCAATGAATTCAAATATGTAGTCTATTTTTAAAAATTCAAAACACAGAAGTTGCAGTAATTAATTTAAAATTAATCCCGTTGTCGAAAAAAACTGGTTTTTGTTTAAAACATTACAAAAAATTGAATTGATTTAACCTACGAATTCAATGTAAAATCAATGCTAATGGAATAAATTATATTAAATTGTAAAAATATATTCTATTTATACTTTAAAACAATTTACTATTATAATTTAACCATATAAATTATCTCTATGAAAAAAGTTGTTTTTAAGTAAAATTTAGCGTGTTTTTACAATTCATCAAAATAAGAACGTTGTCAGAAAAATATCAAAACTTTATCCAATGTAAATTTTTATATCCTGATTCAAAAGAGGAAGTTTATTTTGTAAAATTTAACTTATAAACTTTTCAAAAATTATATTTAAAATGGGTGTGTCATTAAAAGGCGGCAAAACTGCATTTTTTGAAAAATACATATTTTACCCGAAAAATTTATTTTGTTCTCATACTATATTCTAGAAAATGTGTAAGATGAATAATAATGTTATAAAATTCAAAATTTAGTTAATACTATTCATAATGGCTAGTTTATAATAATATTATAACCATATATCGTTGTTTAGTGAAACCTAGTATTGAGTACAACACACGCTATCGAGGAAGGTCGTGATTGCGTGTAATGCAAGCCAAGTCAGGGTTGCATGTAGTGCAAGACTCCTTTGTTGTTTAGTATAAAAAAATCCAACCATATTTCATTTATACATTGAATATATATATATACACTCAATGTTTTGTAGAATAACTACTATCAAACCAAGTTGAAATTGTGTGTAACACGATCCAAGATTAGTGTTGCGTATACTGCAAGCTAATACGGTGTTGCATATAGCGCAAGATAATCTTGGTGTAGCATACAACATAAGATATGAAAGAAATTAAAAATATTATATCTTATAAAATCTCGGGGTGTTACAAGGATGATATGGTTTCTTTGGTGCAAGAGGTCCAAACTTTGGATGTGGGTAATGTCAGTTTAATTTCATCCCTTAAGCAGCCCCCTAATCTGGAATTAAAATCATTCCTCGCTAATTTGAAATATGTGTACCGTAGGGAGGGAGAGAAATTACCAATTATAATTTCTAATAATATGTATGAAACCCAAGAAAAATATTTGATTTATATTTTGAGAGATAATTTCTAAGAAATAGGGTGGATATTAGGTGATATACGAGGAATAAACCTAGAAATATGCTCACGTAGAATTCTTCTTGAGGGAGATTCCAAACCTGTCAGATATCCCTAAAGGAGGCTGAATCCCACCATTATGGAGGTTGTGAATAAGAAACTTTATAAGTTCTTGGAATATAGATTCATATAACCCATCTCATATTCACAATGGGTTATCCCTATTCATGTAGTTCCAAAAAAAGTAGCCTAACCACTATAAGGAATAAAAATAATGAACTAATCCCTGCGAGAATTCAAAATATTTATAGAGTGTGCATTTATCTTAGGAAGTTGAATTAGGTCACTTATAAATATCATTTCCCCATACCATTTACTTACCATATTTTAGAGATATTGGTAGGGAGAACTCATTATTTATTTTTGGATGTATTTTCAGGTTATTTTTAGGTACCTGTTTCTTTCGAGGATCAAGACAAGACAAACATTACTTGTCCCGTTGGTACTTTTTCATATAAAAGGATATCAATTGGATTATGAAATTATATGGGTAAATTTCAAAGGTTCATGGTAAGTATTTTTTTATCACTTTGAATATTTCTGAGAGGTTTTCTTAGATGATTTCATAGTTTTTGGAAATTTCTTTGAACCTTGTTTGAAAAATTTGGAAAAAGTTTTGAAAGCCTGCATTGAAAATAATCTTTTTTTAAATTTTGAATAGTATAATTTCATGGTTAAGAGAGGAATTTTCCTTGGGAATGTCTTTTCAAAAAAATGCATTGAAATGGATAAATCAAAAATTTAATTTATAAATTCATTTCCTTACCCAACTTGTGTGAAACATGTTAGATCATTTTTAGGACTTGTAGGGTTCTACAGGAGGTTTATCGAAGATTTCATTAATATTTATATATATATATCTATCTAGATATATGTATTTATTTTGAAAGATGCTGATTTTGATTTCAATGGTGTCTGTAGGGAAGCCTTTGATAAGTTAAAGATTATATTTATTACACCACCCATGATGAAGCCACCAAATTGGGAAGAACCATGTGAGCTACTTTATTCATGGGATTCATGTTTTCCTTTTGGACCATGACCCAATTCAAAATACACTGGACCATAAAAATCAATGAAGTGGAGAATGTTTTCTGGATGATAGAATGGATCCCACATTTGTAATAGAGGCATATTTTATTGTAGAGACATCAAAATGAGGTTATTAAAGTTAAAGGAGAAATCAGACTCTGATACACATGTTAAAATTAATTTTAATGAATAAATTAGGTTATTCAAGCATCTATTAATGCGACAAAGTGGAAGGAGTTGATAAGTCTTCCCAGGAGGAAAAAATTTTCATCAGAAATTTGGGAATAAATTTTCTGACACGTGTTGAAATATTAGGAGATTTTATGGTCACATGAAAAAGATAAATTGGAAAAAAATTTATGAAGAAACATATATGATATTCTTCCATTTATTATGAGAAATAAACTCAAATTTTCAGAGAAGTTAATCTAGAGGGAAAATTTTCCACCCCTCAACCCTATATATGTGAGTGTCCACTTCCATTCAAAGTTGTTGTAAAAGAAAAGGGAGGGGTTTTGCTGAATGATTGGAAACTTGAAGTGATTTTTATTTCCTATTTTCTTTTTTTTTTATTTTCATTATTCTCTCTTCTTCCCCTTTCAACTCTCTTACCCTTCACATGAAGGGGTAAAACCATTGAGTGATTAGGGAAGGGGGGGTATTCCTTTTATAATATAGAAGTCTTGTGATTTAATGTAAAACACTATTTTTATATTGAATGATTTATATTTTTAGTATTTCCCAATTATCTTAATGAAATTTTATTTTGTATTTTGGTGTAATTCATTATTAATATCTTTGGTTGAAGATCTTTGAACTCTCTCCATGTAGCGCAGTTTGTCTCGATTAAGCATATTGTGTTATGCAGTGAGTGTCTAGCGATCATTAAAATGTGTGTAGAATAAGTGAATAATTTTTAGATTTATAAAGATAAAAAATTGATTATAAGGACTTGTATTATTTTTTTATGAATGGTTTATGAATTTTCATGCACACGGGAGTGATTTACATTAATTCCTTCAACCAAGGATGATTGAAAACTCGATTGAGGAGTCGTTCATTTATCATTTAATAGAAAGATAGGGGGAATTATCTTTATGACTATGATGAAATTTAAAAATTTGATCCTACCCTAACTCAATCACTCTCTTCATCCATTAGTTTTTAACCTTTATTTTAATTTCTTTCTTTCATTCCAAAAATAATCAATTTCAAAAACACTCTCACATTTTTCTATTTGTTCAAGTGGAAAATGTGATTGTTGTTCACTCCTCTATAGAGACAACCTAGGTTACCCAATTTAATCCATTTTTTACTTAGTAAATATTTATTTTTATCACACTCCATGACAGGAACGTGTTAGCTATAGTGTGTATGTTTCCATAAAATGCATATGTTGTGGGAGTGGTCAACCAGTTTATAGAAAATCCAAGAATGGTCCATTATAAAATTGTTAAATGGATTATTTGGTATCTCAAAGGAATAAATGGAATAAATTTTTATTTCATATATGAAAATCCATCACTTTTGTTTATTGATGCATATTTTAGGGGTGATTCTGACTCTTATAAGAGAACAACTGGATATGTTTAATCTTTTAAAAGAACCATGGAAAGTTGAATATCTATGCTAAAATCAGTGATTTTATTTTCTACAGTTTAAAATAGTATGTTATTGTAATATAAGAAAACAAGGACATGTTATATTGAAGTGTATTGGTCATAAAACTCTAATATTAGTAGGGGAAAGTATTGTTATTCTATGATAGTTAGATTGAAACTTATTTTTCTATGAATACAGTGTTCTATTCAAGAAATAAACACATTGATATTGAGTACCATTAAATATGAAATATGTTGGAAGATATTGATTTGGAGTTATGAAAGGTAGTTAGGAAATAGAATCCAATAAATTTTTTTACCAAAATTTTAGGTTCTGAAATACTAAGACAACATAAATCCTCATTTGGTATTGGGTTATCATAATATGTTAGATAAGAATTGTTTTAATTAGGAATGGAAGGATATTTAATAAAGTTGATGGTGATTCCATGTTGTTTTCTCTAAATAATTTTTCAAGTGGTATATTTCTAGGAACTTTTGAATATTATTTTATTTTATTGGAAGTATAAGATCATAATAAGTGGTTATAAAAGTTCCTCAATTCATTAAGGTGGTGGAATTGGTAGTGGTATTTCTCCAGCATTCCGAAATGTGTTTTCAGAAGGATGTGTTTCAAAATTAGTTCTTATTATGTGCTTAGATCAGGTGGTGTAATTCTAGAAGTTTTAATTTTTAATTTTGAAATATGGTATTTTCATGTATTTTTCATTTACATTTTTACCTATAGAGGTTGTCACACTAAATATTTCTGTATAATATCAGTGGTGGGAACAGTGAAATAGATAGACTCTCGCACTTTTTATAGGTTGGTAAAAAAGGATGACCAAATGATACTCTCTATATATATACGGTAAGGTCCTTGTGATGTGTTATGATAATGTTGGAAATTATTGTGATTACTTGTATTTATTAATCCAGAGTGAATCTTAAGTCACTAATTTGTAAATTTTTCTTTCCATAGAAATTTTAATGGCCCAGGTTCTTGGAGGTCCATTACTTAGTGAAAAATCTAGTGTTGGGTGTTCTGGGTAGTCTGGGAAAGTTATCATGGCTTTTTTCGTCTACTCGTGCTTGAGTTCCCGAAGGCCCCACCCCTGCAAATCGTGCATCCCCTATTACTAGAACATTGTAAACATTGATTTTTGATCAATCAGGTAGGGTTTCACCTTCGTCTCTCCTCTCTGTATATCATGAGAGGTGGGTATGCTTTTGTTTCTGTAGAATTGGATGAACCAAACTTAAATTAAGATAATAAACGGATTATAAATAATGAAGGGGAGGGGTGTGATTGATGATGATATGATTAATGATTTCTGAATTGTTTTCTGAATTGTGCGGGCTTACACCTACTGAAAATCAAGGTCGTTGGTGGTCTTTGTATGTGCACTAATGAACCCTTACCTCTGGTAATATTTAAATGTCTTGTATTTCGATTTTGAACCTCTGCTGTGTAAATTAATTTGGTTAATTACGTATATTCGGCCAAATAAATTGAAAGCACTAGGATCAACCCCTTCTGTGATAACCCCGGCTAAAGCACACCAAAATTGAAATCATGGAGTGTCTTAAATCTTTTAAAATCTGAAAGTACTAGCATGGGCCTGCTTTGTGTTGGTGGTAGTGGTTTGGTTGTTTCCCTTTCACGGGACTATTTCTGGGTGATGTGGGTGGGGATGTGATCCCTTGTGGTTATTCTTTCAATTGTGAATTTGAGGTCATGTGGTTACCTTGCTTATATCACAAATTTTGGTGGGATCCTCTGTTGATGAGAAACAATTTTCTTCTGGAATTTTGGGATCATGGGGAAGTATCTTGGGGTTTTCCTTGGTTCTAGTACTTTGAGGGATCTGACTTACCTTTTTTTTTGTGGTTGTGACTTTACAAGACAATCGGGTGTGAATCTTTGAGTTGATGTTTGACTGTACTCTTTCCTTGGCTTGTGCTTATGCTTGATAGTTGCCCAAGTATGTGCAGAAACTTATTTAAACATTATTACTAAACATGAAAAATTAGGACGGGATAATGGTTTTGGCTTGGTAAGAGTTGTGGCTTGGGCATGGGTGCTGATTGTGTTCTGTAGGTTGTCTGAAGAAAAACCTAGATTGAGTGAGTGGTTGTTACTTATACATATACTTGTAGTTTTTGTGTTTCTTATTCACGCCCCACCCAAGTTGAGCACTTAGTGCCGAACACCCCATTTCATGGGGTAGGGTGTTTTTTCCAACACTTCCACTAGTGGCTGGTTATTAGCTCCTTTCTGCTTCCTTTCCCGGATATCCCAAGTACCTTCGGGTAGGCTATGATGGCTTGAGGTCCATTATTATCCCAAGAATCTTCGGGCGGGGTGGTGGCGGTGGTTATCCCAGTTGTGTGCAGGTAGGTGGTTTCCCATGTATCTTTGGGATGAGGCCCAGGTGTCTTCGGGTGTGGTAGTGGTTGTTTTGGCCTAGGTGTTTTCAGGTGGGGTTATGTGTGATAGTTGTGGCCCAGGTGTCTTCGGGCGGGATAGTGGTTATGGCCCAGGTGTGCGTAGGTGAGTTTTGGCAGTGGGACTGCGGTGAGGTTGTGGCCCAGGTGTGTGCAGGCGGGGAATGGCAGTGGGACTACGGTGAGAACGACAGTATTGGTTCGATGCGTAGGATGTCTAAATAACTAGTGGGAAAGTGGTGCGGGGTACCCAAATATCGATGTGCCATTACTATACTTTCCTTTCCTTTCTTTATTTGGGGAGTGTGCCTTGGTGAGGCTTGGGTGGATAGTTTACCTTGCTAGATTTTTTGGTCATCTCTTTTCTCACAAGTCATTAGTATGGCTCCCCACTTGTGCACGAGAGATTTAGGTTTTTCCCTACTAAGTATAATTGTATGCTCACCCTACGTATATAAAATTGTTTTCAGGTTTCCAGGAGGACTTCAGGGATCGTGTGGGATCGTACTAGCTCGGACCTTGGGGTAGCTGCTGTTTTCATTTTTCTTTCTTTTGGAACTTTATCTTTGGAGTTCTTGTATCAGGTATCTTTTACTTTTGAACATGCATGTGGGAATGGTTTTCTTTTGGATTTACTTTTCTTTCAGTTTTGGTGTTGTTGGGATTTACTATCTTATCTCCTGATCCTATTAAAAGAAAAAGGGTAATGCCTTCCATTTAGTGTGTGATTATATACCCTTGGCGCTGGTCGGCACTCCGAGACCTATTGAACGCGGGTTTTGGGGTTCATTATCTCTCCTTCAACTTAAAGAAGGAAGGGTCTGGAAATCTGCTGACCCTTGCCTCCTTTTGGTGAAAGCGGGTCGTGATAGAATGGTATCAAAGGTGGAGGTTTGAGATATAGGATGGAGTCTGGAGTTAAGAACAGTGAGGATTGCATGGGATGGTAGGGCAACAACGTTGGGTGACCTTGGTGCATGAATTAGGCCAGGGAAGACCGGCTAGGAAACGGGATTTTAGGGCCCCCCGTGATCCGATGCAAGGACTCTGGACCTACCAAATGACCAAGTGAGGCCACACTGATTGTAGGGTAGAGACCCTAGGGAAGGTACATGCATCATAATGACTTGTGTTCTCGTGTTTCTGGGGTGTTTTGGGAACTTTAAATAAATAAGAAGTTAAGAAGTTTTACGAACAATATCATGAACTACTTGGGCTTAGGCATTCCTTGTTTACCTTGCAGCTATGGCACCTGGAAGGTGACCACAGGTGGTATGAGCAATCGAGGCCTAGGAGGTTGACTTGGCCTATCGACAGAGGGCTAATCGATAGAGGTAGGATGACCTATAAGGCCCCAGCCTTAAACATTACTTAATCTTGAGATATTTCAATAATACACATTGAGGATCTTTTCAAGTTTAGAGTTTTAGAGAATTAGATCATAAAACATGCATTATATTCCACATTTAAGCAAATTGGTCACATAAAAGATAGTATTCATTTTTCCCATCAACGAAAACATATTTAAAATAAAACATGGATTATTTCTTGACACTTCCTTGACACTATCACCATATTTTGTACCTTTCCCTTGACCTGTGAAAAAACATTTCAAAAACATGGGATGAGCATAAAAATCTCAGTAAGGGATATAAAAATATGGAAAGGAAACATGAGTACATGTATACATAAGAATCAATGAAATCACACTTTACCCATAAAACATAAGCACTTTAACATACCTCATCAAATCATGAATAAATCATAGAAATCATAAGACATAAAGGTAACTTGAGGCATTCATAACATTCTTACGTAGGGAGTAACCCTCATGGTTATGTTTGGAATACCCATCACAGTATATTCCCTAAATCTCTTTGGATAAACCTTAACGTTTAACTCCTTCGCATTACCCAATGCATTGGAGAGCTATATCGGGCTCACCCGCCCTTAGTTTATCACGGAACCACTCGTATTCATAAACAATGCCCAAGAACCATAACATAATTAGAGCATATAACTTAATCATAAAGGAAAGATAACATTCCCACATTGCAATAACAATATAACATATTAAGATATTTGAAGTAATGAATCCATTCTAAAACCATTTTCAAAACCATTTAAAACATTTAATAAAGGGATTTTTGAATCAAAGTGTCCCATACCAATTTGAAGATTTTAACATTTTAAACCATTAATATCCATATAAATAAATCCTTAAACCCAATTTTAAAACATGGATATTAATGATAAATATTTATAAGAATAAATCATTAAAATATTTAAAACGATATTTTAGTTAAAGGGTTTCTAACAAAATGAGAGACACTTGAATACACTAACTGAGGAATAAATTTTAATAAGAACATTATAATATCATGAGAATAAAGGGATTCATGATATAATATTCCAAAGGATAGTATATACACCATATAAGAGTGAATTGGTGCATAACAACAATAAAGTCTCAATAGAAATGTAAAATGAGATGAAATCCCTTATAAAGAAGGTATCCTTAAATTAAGGATAAATCAATCTCATAATTATGTGTGAAAAATATAAATACACCCAATATAATTGGATATTAAGTGTAAAACAACAAGAGGTCATTCACACATATTCATAGGATGGCATATTCAATAACTTCAAGTTGAACCCAAAGAAATCGAAATTGGGTTAAGAAGTTCCCTTGGTAAAATTCGACAGCCTAACGGTGCCACTTTAAAGTTCATAAAATTAGTTGATTAGATAGAAAATGGTATCTCATCACTTGGAAATAAAATTTACATCAATAAGGATATATAAGAACATATCCCAACATAAAAAGATGTAAATTAAAAGACATAACAAAATATGTCTTTTTAAAAGAGGAGTGTGAAAGGTTCCCTTACTGATTTGGGCAACTTTCAAAACATACACCCCATGAAAGAAGGGTCATACAATGAACATGTAAATATGAATAAATGATATTATATTATACAAATAGTAAAATAATGGGCAGTACATACACCACAAAAAATAAATAGTGGTAAATGTAGCATGAATTTTAGGGGAATAACAAGTGAGATGAAAATCCCCTTATTAAAATTCAACAGCCTAACGACGCCACATAAAACTTCCAAAAATGGATTGATGACATAAAATGGGGTCTCTAATCATATTAAAATAAAATTTAAAGCAATAGTAATATAAAATAACCTCCCCAAACATAACAAAGAGGAGTTTAAAGTAAGTTACATAAAAAAGAGTACTTAAAAAGAAAGAGAGAGGTAGGATCCCTTACCTTAAGTCCGACTTGTCTTGTTCATTTCTTTATATTCCTGTATAATAAACTTTTGTCAATTTATAATTTCTTAAGGACCTCCTTTAAAGTTTATTATTCAATTCATATCACATATTATTAGTTAATTATGTGAGTTCATATCAAATGTTTTTTTCGATGTTTGGTACATGAGTCAAAAATGAACTTGTTTGAAAAGAATCATCCATGTAGTTATAATTACATCATCTATAGAATAGTATTAATGATTTAAATATCATATATATCCAGTAAATATTCATTTTATACTATTCCATAACATTTGGAGATAAAAAGAAATGAAATGCACCGTTCATGGAGACGGTAGGCCGTACGTACGCATTAACGCTACTTTCATTTCATTGTAATATTAATGGAATTAAAAATAATTGAGATATATATATATATATATATATATATTATAATTCCAGTATAATATATATGTTATATAGGTCACATAATTTCATTAATTTCATTCTTTATACATTCCATGTATTTCATGAACGAGTCACATCACTTGAGGGGGCGGTAGTCCGCACTTCCTCATATGAAATTATCACATTTGCACAACATGCAAAGAATAAAGGTATGATTTAAATATAAAATACAAAATCATATATAAAAAATATATATCATATATATCATATATAAAATACAGTGACATAATAATGTCCACCTTTAAAGGTGTTAAAAGAATATTGAACAATCATCGTTTCGTGAGGCAGTAATTCGCCATCCACAGAAACGGTATGTCCTTTAACCATTATACGAATGTCTGTGTAAGTGTAGCTCTAATCCTTCTTATAAAAAAATCCTAGTATATTTAAGATACTGTTTTTGTTACAAAATAAAGTAATAAAAAGAGTTTAGGGGGTTGTATGAGCAAAATAAAACAAAATAACATAAGAGAAGACATTACCTTTAAATTGGGTAACTCCCTTTGGTTTGAACCAAAAGGGTTCCTTGAAGAGATTTCTGCCTAAGGTGAGGATTCAATGATTAAGAGAATGATTTGGAGAGATGAAATATGCAGGGATTGGCTGAGTCAAAGTCTTGAGAGGTGTGGGTAAGGTGGTAGATGTGGGGGCCTTTTATAAGAGAAGAGGAGGGGCACTCTTGGAAAGTTATAAAAGATTACTTTATTATAAAATGATTTTCAGATTTTAAAGGTCCCACATTGATTTATTTCGAGGATAAGGTGATAAGAGTTTGAAATACACCCATCCAATAGGTTTTTGACATGTTTAGGTCTTAAATTTTACATTATCTTTTCATTTTATTTAAATCGTTAAATAATGAGGTAATCGCTGCATCATCACGATGTCATAAATAATTTAAATTATTTAATGTCTAAAAATTATAAAAAAAATACTATGATTTAGGAAATCTTTTTATATTTCCAATGACTATTTATAGTAAAAAATATGACTTTTATAACCCCATGTAAAAATTGTTTTAGTAAAACAATACATTTTTGTGTCATTTTTACTTTTACTTTAAATAAAAGGCATTAAAGTCATTATCTTACCCAAGTGGCCCCATGGGGTCCCAAAAATCGACCCATGGGTTGTCTTGGTCGGAAATGACTCATAAAATAGGGTTAGGAAAAGTGTCAAGATATTTTCATTTTATTATAATATCATTTTTACCTTAAATCACACTAATTACCTTTAATCATGATTAATAAAACTTAAAAGTTACTTTTCATCAAAAATTATTTGCATCCCATTGAACCAAATTTTTCTTAATAATGAAAATAATTTATATTGGATTTTTTAAATTCAAATCACAGAAGTGGTAAAGTTTCATTTAAACGAAAAATCAGTTTTTGTAACTACCACTTTGTGGTTTCACTATTCATCAAAAATTAAGGTTTTTCAGAAAAATACCAAAATTTCACCCTAAGATATATTTGATATTCCAAATTAAAAAATTATATCTATTTTACCAAATTCATAACATATAATTTTCATTAATTAATTTTATAATTAAATCCCGCTGTCAAATCAAATAGCGTGTTTTTAAGAAACAATATCTATCAAAAGATTGCCACTCGTTTATGTCCAATCTCAAAGTGATATTAATTAAAATGACCACCATTGTATTAAATGGTAAAAATATATTATAATTTCACTTTAAAACCAATTAAAAAGATAATATAACTATATAAATAAATTAGATTAAAAATAGGTTTTGAATTAAAATACAACACTTTTCACTATTCATTAAAAAATGAACATTATCAGAAAAATACCAGAAATTTATCCAAAGTAAATTTCAATGTACCAATCATAAAGAATAAGTTTATTTTGACAAATATAGCTTATAAAATTTTCAAAAGATAGATTTAAAAAATGTTTCTCCATCAAAAGGCGGTAAAACAATCTTTTAAAAATATTAGAGTATTTATTCTTAAAATTAGATTCATTTGGATTTTAAGCCTCTAACATTTATTGGATAAATGTAAAAATACTTCAAAAACATATGTAATCATTTTTTAGTTATTTATGTTCATTCCCTTCATTACAATAGCTAGGCATTAACTATTATAATATTATTATATTATTAGTGTGCAACGTAAGATTTCAAAGAAACTCGTTGTTGCGTATTGGGTACGCCATCGAGCATAGCATTCCCTTTAAAGTAGTATTAACATTTTATTCACAAATATTGATAAACATTAGAATGAAATATTATTTATTTACCTGGGATGTTACATCCTTCCCCCCTTTTGGGAATTGCGTCCTCGCAGTTTCAAAATTGGTCTTGGAAACTCCATTGAAAGTCCCACATCAGAACAAGAGTCAGTAAAACTATGACTTAAAAAGAATGGGAGAGAAGTATAAAGGTCACTCGAGTTAACCCATAATAGGATTCCAAGTATGAAAATATGTATATGGAGTAAAAAACAAAGGTTCATGTTCTGATGGAGAGTGATAGTAAATATGTCCAGGAGAAAGTTAACCACAAGAAAATCACAAGCTTGTAATGGGTTAAATGGTATTCGATTCCCCAGTAGGAAAAGTTAACAGAAAACATTTTTGTTTTAAGTTACTCTTAATTGATGAATTTATTTTTTATCTTTACTAAATCATAATGAAACATACTTACTTGTCACGTAGACTTTCAACGTTTACTAGATTCCTTAATCAAACTCATATTTTCTCCAAAAAATGAGTATTTAGGAAGACTTGTTCGCATTAAGAGTACTATAATCAACTTCTTGAGAATCACTTAATCCATAAAAGAGAACTATATATTTCCCATGTATTTAGAAATCAACCAAAACCAAACCAAAAAGTTTAGTACGAGATCAGATAATACCCAAAAAGGATATTTTTTTTTACAAAAAGAAAAACTAATCTTAATCTCCAAATTTTGTCAAACAAAACCCAAAGTTCAACAAAGACCATTCAATAAACATTTATCCATAAAATTATTAAAACTAAACCAAACTAAGATTGAAACCCAAATCTCTGAAGGATTTAATCACATAGTCTCCTAAGATAAATCTTAACATTTTTCTCTAAAATAACATCAGTTACTCTTACATTCTCATACTGAAAAGTAATTAACCTAATCACATATCTACCATGATAGGCTAATAATTTCCATTGATAACCCAAAATAAACTTACTCTTAATTCATAAAATCATCTAACTAAAAAGAATAATTCAAACTAACCAGGTACTTCACGTAGTCCAGTGGTAGGCGATAAATACCAGTTGCACTTTAGTTGTGGGTTCGATTCCCACAGCTTCGTCCGATGCAACGGGTTGTCACGCAGTCTGCGTGTTTTCCTTTTTCCAAAAATATATAATTCTTAAAACATTCCCCAAAACGAGATAAAATCTTCAAAAATAATCATAACATATTTTAACCCCAAGTTTATCTCATGCCTTTAATTTTCCATCATAACATATAGTAACCCATAATTACCTCAAAAGTAAGAATCATATAAACCCTAATGTTTACCTTTATTATTATCACATGAACTTCCACATCGAGTTGGTTATCTCGTAAAAGAGTCATTATAGAACTCGCCAAGGTTCAAGTGGTTGATCATGACTCCTGATAGTTGGTTTAGAATAACCACGATATTTCTCATTGAATCCCCCATTTCCTCCAGTCTCTTAATCAGAGAACCACCACATTTTCCTTCAAACTCATTGTCACTTTGGTGCCTGCTAGATCCATCCATTTACTAAAACCAAAAAGGTCAGTGTGATTATATCAGTAAGTACATCATATAATAAAGAGGAAGATAAACACCAAGATATACTTATCCAAGTTATCTCAAACTCATTCTAACTTTCAAAAAAAACAATGACTCCATCTAATATACTAACCATTGTAGTTATACACAACTTTTCACTTTCTCATAAACAACACTCTAACCTCTAAAGTTATCTAAACCAACCTTTGATACCAAATATAATTCCCCAGCCTTAAACATTACTAAATCTTGAGATATTTCAAGAATACACATTGAGGATCTTTTCAAGTTTAGAGTTTTAGAGAATTAGATCATAAAACATGTATTGCATTCCACATTTAAACAAAGTGGTTATGTAAAAGATAGTATTCATTTTTCCCATATATGGAAACATATTTAAAATAAAACGTGGATTCTTTCTTGACACTTCCTTGACACTATCATCAAATCATGTACCTTTACCTTGACTTGTGAAAAAACATTTAAAAAACTTGGGATGAGCATAAAAATCTCAGTAAGGGATATAAAAATATAGAAAGGAAACATGAGTTCATGTATACATAAGAATCAATGAAATCATACTTTACCCATAAAACATAAGCACTTTAACATACCTCATCAAATCATGAATAAATCATAGAAATCACAAAACATAAAGGTAACTTTAGGCATTCATAACATTCTTATGTAGGGAGTAACCCTCATGGTTACGTTTGGAATACGCATCACAGTATATTCCCTAAATCTCTTCGGAGAAACCTTAACGTTTAACTCATTCGCGTTACCCAATGCATTGGAGAGCTATATCGGGACCACCCTCCCTTAGTTTATCCCAGAACCACTCGTATTCATAAAAAATTCCCAAGAACCATAACATAATCACAACACATAACTTAAGTATAAAGGAAAGATAACATTCCCACATTGCAATAACAATATAACATATTAAGATATTTGAAATAATGAATCCATTCTAAAACCATTTTCAAAACCATTTAAAACATTTAGTAAAGAGATTTTTGAATCAAACTGTCACATACCACTTTGAAGCTTTTAAAATTTTAAAACATTAATATCCATATAAATAAATCCTTAAAACCAATTTTAAAACATGGATATTAATGATAAATATTTATAAGAATAAATCATTAAAACATTTAAAACTATATTTTAGTTAAAGGGTTTCTAACAAAATGAGAGACACTTGAATACACTAACAGAGGAATAACTTTTAATCAGAACATTATAATATCATGAGAATAAAGGGATTCATGATATAATATTCCAAAGGACATTATATACACCATATAAGAGTTAATTGGTGCATAACAACAATGAAGTCTCAATAGAAATGTAAAATGAGATGAAATCCCTTATAAAGAAGGTATCCTTAAATTAAGGATAAATCAATCTCATAATTATGTTTAACAAATATAAATACACCCAATATAATTGGATATTAAGTGTAAAACAACCATAGTTCATTCAAACATATTCAATGGATGGCATATTCAATAACTTCAAGTTGAACCCAAAGAAATCGAAATTGGGTTAAGAAGTTCCCTTGGTAAAATTCGACAGCCTAACGACGTCACTTTAAAGTTCATCAAATTAGTTGATGAGAGAGAAAATGGTATATCATCACTTGGAAATAAAATTTACATCAAAAAGGATATATAAGAACATATCCCAATATAAAAATATGTAAATTAAAAGACATAACAAAATAAGTCTTTTTAAAAGAGGAGTGTGAAAGGTTCCCTTGCCGATTTGGGCAACTTTCGAAACCTACACCCCATGAAAGAAGGGTCATAAAGTGAAGATGTAAATACCCATAAATGATAGTATATTATACAAATAGTAAAATAATGGGTAGTACATACACCACACAAAATAAATAGTGGCAAATGTAGCATGAATCTCACGGGAATAACAAGTGAGATGAAAATCCCCTTATTAAAATTCGGCAGCCTAACAGCGCCACATAAAACTTCCAAAAATGGATTGATGAGATCAGATTGGGTCTCTAATCATATTAACATAAAATTTACAGCAATAGGAATATAAAATAACAACCCCCAACATAACAAAGAGGAGCTTAAAGTAAGTTACATAAAAAAGAGTACTTAAAAAGAAAGAGAGAGGTAGGATCCCTTACCTCAAGTCTGACTTGTCTTATTCTTTTCTTTATATTCCTGAATAATAAAGTTTTTTCAATTTATAATTTCTTAAGGACCTCCTTTAAATTTTATTATTCAATTCATATCACATATTATTAGTTAATTATGTGAGTTCATATCAAATGTTTTTGTCGATGTTTGGTACATGAGTCAAAAATGAACTTGTTTGAAAAGAATCGTCCATGTAGTTATAAGTACATCATCTCCAGAATAGTATTAATGATTTAAATATCATATAAATCCATTAAATATTCATTTTATACTATTTCATAACATTTGGAGATAAAAAGAAATGAAATGCACCGTTCATGGAGACGGTAGGCCGTACGTACACATGAACGCTGCATTCATTTCTTTGTCATATTAATGGAATTAAAAATAATTGAGAGAGATATATATATATATAAATATATTATAATTCCAGTATAATATATATGTTATATAGGTCACATAAGTTCATTAATTTCATTCTTTATACATTCCATGTATTGCATGAACGAGTCACATCACTAGAGGGGGCGGTAGTCCGCACTTCCTCATATGAAATTATCGCATTTTCACAACATGAAAAGAATAAAGGTATGATTTAAATATAAAATAAAGAAGCATATATAAAACATAAATACCATATATATAATATATAAAATACAGTGACATAATAATGGCCACCTTTAAAGGTGTTAAAAGAATATTGAACAATCATCATTTCGTGAGGCGGTAATTCTCCATCCACAGAAACAGTATGTTCTTTAACCATTAGATAGATGTGTGTGTAAGTTTAGCTCTAATACTTCTTATAACAACATCCTAGTATATTAAAGATACTGGTTTTGTTACAAAATAAAAGAATAAAAAGATTTTAGGGGGTTGTAGAAGCAAAATAAAACAAATGAACATAAGAGAAGACATTACCTTTAAATCGGGTAACTCCCTTTGGTTTGAACCAAAAGGGTTCTTTTAAGAGATTTATGCCTAAGTTGAGGCTTCAATGATTAAGAGAGGGATGTGGAAAGATTAAATGGGCAGGGGTTGGCCGAGACAAAGGCTTGAGAGGGGTGGGTAAGGTGGTAGAATTGGGGGCCTTTTATAAGAGAAGAGGAGGGACACTCTTGGAAAGTTATAAAATATTACTTTATTATAAAATTATTTTCGGATTTTAAAGGACCCACATTGATGTATTTAGAGGATAAGGTGATAAGAGTTCAAAATACACCCATAAAATAGGTTTTTGACATGTTTAGGTCTTAGATTTTACATTATCTTTTCATTTTATTTAAATCGTTAAATAATGAGGTAATCGCTGCATCATCATGATGTCATAAATAATTTAATTTATTTAATGTCTAAAAATTATAAAAAAAACTACTATGATGTAGGAAATATTTTTATATTTACAATGCCTATTTATAGTCAAAAATATGACTTGTATAACCCCATGTAAAAATTGTTTTATTAAAACAATACATGTTTGTGTCATTTTTACTTTTACTTTAAATAAAAGGCATTAATGTCATTATCTTACCCAAGTGGCCCCATGGGGTCCCACAAATCGACCCATGGGTTGTATTGGTCGGCCACGACTCATACAATAGGGTTAGTACAAGTGTAAAGATATTTTCATTTTATTATAATATCATTTTTACCTTAAATCACACTAATTACCTTTAATCACGATTAATAAAGCTTAAAAGTTACTTTTCATCAAAAATTATTTTCATCCCATTGAACCAAATTTTTCTTAATAATTAAAATAATTTATATTGGATTTTTGATATTCAAATCACAGAAGTGGTAATGTTCCATTTAAACAAAAAATCGGTTTCATTAACTATCACTTTGTGGTTTCACTATTCATCAAAAATTAAGGTTTTTTAGAAAAATACCAAAAAGTCACCCTAAGCTATATTTGATATTCCGAATTCCAAAATGATGTCTATTTTACCAAATTCATAACATATAAGTTGAATTAATTAATTTTATAATTAAATCCCGTTGTCAAATCAAATAGCGTATTTTTAAGAAACAATATCTATCAAAAGATTGACACTCGTTTATGTCCAATCTCAAAGTGATATTAATTAAAATGACCACCATTGGATTAAATGGTAAAAATATATTCTAATTTTACTTTAAAACCAATTAAAAAGATAATCTAACTATATAAATAAATTAGATTAGAAAGAGGTTTTGAATTAAAATACAACACTTTTCACTATTCATTAAAAAATGAACATTATCAGAAAAATACCAGAAATTTATCCAAAGTAAATTTCAATGTCTTAATCATAAAGAATAAGTTTATTTTGACAAATATAGCTTATAAAATTGTCAAAATATAGACTTAAAAATGCTTCACCATCAAAAGGTGTTAAAATAATCTTTTAAAAATATTAGAGTATTTATTCTTAAAATTGGATTCATTTGGATTTTAAGCATCTAACATTTATTGGATAAATGTAAAAATACTTAACAAATATATGTAATCATTTTTTAGTTATTTATGTTCATTCCCTCCATTACAACGGCTAGGCGTTAACTATTATAATATTATTATATTATTAGTGTGCAGCGTAAGATTTCAAAGAAACTCGTTGTTGCGTATTGGGTACGCCATAGAGCATAGAATTCCCTTTAAATTAGTATTAACATTTTATTCAAAAATATTGATAAACATTAGAATGTAATATTATTTATTTACCTGGGATGTTACATGACCAGTGGCAGAAGTCACTTCGAGCCTTCCAGTGATAGACCCTCGAGAAGTATGAGGGCAACACCTCTGACATGAAGACGGAAAGCTGGATAGAAGAGCTGGTGACAGCTTTCGGCCTGATTCGGGCCCTTCCTAAGTAATGGGTTCCTCTGGCCATCAACCAGATGCGGGGAGCAGCGCGTCAGTGGTGGATGCTCTACCTGAGGGAGAGGAGAGAGGCAGAGGTGGCATGGGCTGATTTCGAGAAGGAGTTTCGGGCGGAATTCCTCTCTTCTACAATGAAGGTGGAGAAGAGGCAGGAGCTACTCTCCCTCCAGCAGGGGAGTATGTCAGTAAGGGAGTCGGGGATCAATTTCAAGGACCTTCTATGTTTTTCTCCAGACCTCTTTCTAGATGAGGAGTCTCGGGAAAGATGTTTAGAGGAGGCGCTCCGACCCTCCCTCCAGTATGTTGTTACCCCCTTCACCATGCCGATATACATAGATGTCCCGAAGAAGGTCGAAGTGGTGGAGAGGATGCATGATCTAGGAGGTGTGACACGAGAGGGGGATCCAGCTAGGGTCATCGAAGGGGAAGGTTGTCAGAACTAGACCACCAGCATCAGGACCCTCCTGGTTCAGGCCAGTAGGGAGCAGGCCGCAGCAGTTCCAGTTCTGATCCCCCGGTCCTCACCCTTTCCCTTTGGGCCCAGGACCGAGGTTCTTCATCTGTGGGAGCCATGGACATCTCCGGAATCAGTTCCCGGACCAAGTTCAGTACGGCAGTGGCGGACAGGCTCAGCACCCACCTTAGCAGCAACTTCCAGCTAGGCCCTTCCAGCAGTAGCAACAGGGGCAATGAGCTCCCTCTCCTCCGAGGGTAGACGTTGCAGGGGGAGGCCGACCTCAGGGCGCTCCTCCGGGACCCCGACCAGGGTATGGTCAGGAAGGTGGCCGATAGCCGAGGGGAAAAGGATCTGGGCGTGGACAGTTGAACGCCGCAGAGGTAGCAGTTCCAACAGGTACGTAGGTCGTTCGAGGTACAATCAGTTTGTCTAGTACCCTTTCTTATTCCTTGTTCGATAACAGAGCTTCACACTCCTTCGTTGCACCCAGTCTATCCCGTGCTTTGGGTCTATATGTAGAGAGACTTCCAGTGCCCCTAGTGCTGAGCACACCAGTCAGAGGTCAGACCGACTTGTTATATGTTTGTCGAGGATGCAGGATGATGGTAGGGCCACATCAGTTGGTCAGGGATCTACTACTACTATAGATACATCCAAACGATGTCATACTAGGCATTGAATGGTTGTTCACTATGTGTGTCGTCATCTACTGCTTCCGAGGAAGGGTTTTGTTCCCAGACTTGGGCGGCCGGCATGTTACTTTCATCGATGAGTGGAGCAGTCAGAAGGGCAGCAGGTGAGAGGAACCCCTCCTCTCCTTGTTAGCCGAGATGTTAGTAGAGTCAATAGATGCTGAGATGGTAGAGGTGCCAGGAATCGTCAGCGAGTTTATGGACGTCTTTCCTGAGGAGGGAACGACTCTACCCCCTCGACATGATATCGAGTTTGGGATAGAATTACAGCCTAGTGCTCGTCCGATTTCGATAGATCCTTACTGGATGGCACCTTCGGAGCTATGAGAGTTGCGGATTCAGATTGACGATCTGATGAAGAGGGGTTATGTTCGACCAAGTGCATCACTGTGGGGTGCTCCAGTCTTGTTCGCAAAGAAGGAAGATGGTGGTCTCAGGTTGTGCATAGACTACAGGAGGCTCAATCAGGTATCAATCAAGAATCGCTACCCTCTTCCGAGGATAGACGATCTTTTTGACCAGATGAAAGGGGTAGGATGGTTCTTGAAGATCGACCTGTGGTCTAGGTATCACCAGTTGAGGGTGAAAGAGGGCGACATCCTGAAGATGTCCTTCAGGTGCAGATATGGACACTTCGAGTTTGTAGTCATGCCTTTAGGCATTACGAATGCCCCGACTGTGTTCATGGGGCTTATGAACTCCATCTTCCGGGAGTACCGGGATCAGTTTGTAGTTGTATTCATCGACGATATCCTGATCTATTCAAGATCATATGAGGACCATGCGGAGCACATGAGGATGGTTTTGGAGGTCCTATGATAGCACCAGCTCTATGGGAAGTTGTAAAAATGCAAGTTCTGGAGAATGTGGCAAAGGTTGAGGTAGTTGTTTCTTCGGCATCACTGAAGAATGTGGCAGAGGTTCGTAGTTTCCTCGGGTTGGCGGGTTACTATCGGAGGTTCATAGCCAATTTCTCTTAAGTTGCAGCCCCTTTGATAGCCTTGACCAAGAGGGAACAAGTTTTCGTGTGGAGTGAGTGGTTGCGCCCAAATTTACCCTACAGGTATAAGCGGTCGTTGAAGTACATATAGGGGTCGAATCCACATGGACCTAAGAAGTAACCTTTAGAAACATATGTTTTATGGAGGTTGGGCTGTGAAGTTGCTAACATGGGTTTGAATTGATTGGATAACTAATTATTTAATTTAAAGAACAATTAAAAAACAAATTTACTTGATCTAAAACAATTAATTAATATGGTTTGATCCTAGGTTGTTGCTTTTGGTGGATTGGATGCATTTATTTTCTTAAAAATTTCATGTCATTAATTGAAGACGTATCCAAACAACGAGATAATTCTCCCAAATCATTCACCAATTTAATCCCTACACAATTCCAAGGACAATCACCAATTCACATTGAGGATCACTTTACTGAGAAATCAAAGGAAATAGATCGTACTAGCACTCAAAATGTGTCATCGTTAAACTTGGCAAAGATGAAGAAAAACATAACTCATCGAATGAAAATCTTAAAATAACAAACAGATTTAAAAATTAAAGTACATGAAATAACATCCAATCCATCACATGAAACTCTCTAGGACCAAACCATAAATGTTTATCCCTCCATAGATGTTATTATATCAATGGAAGTGAGAATTCGACTTAAATAAGTGGAATTGAAGAAGAAAAACTTTAATAAAAATGAACACTCCACCGTTGTGTGAGAAATTCACAAGTGATGGTGTGAATAATTTCACACCCTGATTCAATGGTATCAACGTGTGAAGAAAAGGAAAATAAAAAGTGAAGAAGAATAAGAAATTTTATTAAAATAATAAACATGAAAGAAAAACTTATATGGGAAAACATGACGATGTGATTATAAATTGAAAGCAGGAAATTACAATTGAAAGAAATACAATGGATGAAAGAAAAACATGGATTCAAATAAAAACGTTAGATGATAATTCACTTCACCACCATCTCCTTATATAGGAATATTAGGAGCCTTAGGTCCACCCCCAACAATTAATTCACCCCCCATCAATTAATAGAGTCAAAACGGTGGTGAATAATCAAAAGGAAATTGACGTTTCAAAGTTGACCTGGAAAACTGTCCAGATTCGTTCACCATTTTGACATTCGAATATTTAATTTATGGAGGCAGAATCTTGAGGTGTCGTAGAAGACATATATATTTCTCCATGTTTCCTATATCCTATGTAAAAATTTCAGGACATTTGGCTCAGCCTTTTGTAGGTTATGGTCGAACTAGTGGGACGACATTATGTGCATTAATGTCTGGTCCACCATTTAAATCTTATCTTTAGATCCCTTTATCATCATGAAAACTTCATAATTAGCTCTGGCCACAGTTGAATAAAATGATCTTCACATTTTTATCTTTCTACTGTATAAATTTTAGCTTCATTGGGCTTTTTTGTGAGCCCCACATTTGTTTGATGGGCCTTAGGCCCATTATGCTTTCTCTAGCAAATTTCTGCATTCGGGCACAAAATTATCCATCTTCCCTTGGGATTCATCCATCGGACCTAAAATATAAAATTTTCCAAACAAAGTAATAAATCATATCCCAAAATTTCAAATTCATAAAATTAATATAATGTTGTACACAAACAAATGAATGATTGGGCCCAAATTTTCATTTTAAACAAGAATTGCATTTTAGATGAGAAATGAAGTTCTATTTATGTAATGCACTAAAATAAATGTTTATGGAATTTGGAACAATTAATATAAAGATATTAACAATCAATATTATCCACTTTCAGTGACTAATCACACCCCCAACTTTAGTTTTTCTAGTCCCGAGAAAAATAAATTACAAATATGAAATTCAAATCCCCTTTTCCAAAAACATTTTAATACACATTGCTCACCCAAATATCTCATAACAAAAAAGTTATGTAACCCATAAAAATTATTTAAAACAACCTAGGTCCATAAGCATATCCCAAGCCCAAGCCCATTCCTTTGTTCAAATTCATCGCCACATTTCATCCAATTTCAATTAAGCATGATAAAGTGTTGTTCATCACAAAAGATATGGGGCCCATTTTATTGTTCAAGAGGAAAAAATGGAAGTGCTAGATGGGAATCACAATAAACCTTAATATGAGTATCTATTTTTTTTATTTTTTTGGTGATTTCTTTTATCCACAATAGTTATGAAAATACTAACTCTGGGCAAGAAAACTATAGAGTCGCGATCCCCAAGTGTCGGACGCCACACATATTGTCAATTTCATTCTCTACAATAGAGATATAAAGCCTAACTCTGGGCAAGACAACTATAGAGTCACGATCCCCAAGTTCCGGACGCCACACATTTGGAAAAAACATTGCTCTATGTGTTCATTATTTTTTTTTATAATTTTTTTTTGTTTTTTTTAATACTCAAATTAAACTAAAAGTGACCCCATAACCCTATGCTATAATTAAAGGGACACAAGAACTCAAATTTACACCCATGATCTAGTAGATGTGCATTGTGGCATTTTTACTAAGAGGATGAAAATGTAAACTTTGAAAAATCACATCGAACAACCGCACTTTCCAAAAACTCTGCTCATGAACTTAAACTTGCATTAAAATCAGAATCAAGGCATGCAAAATTATTTGATATCCAATTTCAGAGTTTTCAATGTGTGTTATCATCTTCATGGTTAATGAAATTTTTCTTTCCATGCATGTTGTTATTAAAAAAATCATTTTTTATTTCATCTCCCCCCAACATAGAATAACACTGTCCCCAGTGTTTAAAGAAAAGAAAAGTTAGAAGGGGGTAGGAGAGGAGTTCAAAGAGGAAATTTGAAAATGATAATCATGGAATGAAGTCACCTGGTGGTTGATGAAGAAATCAAATGCTAATATCTCCCTTCAATCCCAGGTTCGAGTTTCAATGGCTTTGATGGTGGTGAATGGATTTTCCTTATGACTTAAGACATGTCCTTTTATTTTTTTAACCTATAAAAAACATTAAAATAAACAAAACAAAATAAACTGATGATACAATGTCTTCTTTTTAGATTTATGGGTAAGGAATTACTCAGAGATCACGCCACGTGACATGGATGAATATGACGCTCCCCTTTCATACCCATCCTTACTCATAAAATAAGAACAGGTCAACAATCTATGGTAATTTATTATATGAAAAAAAAGATTCAAAATGATTAGAAACATGGAAACCATGGGTTGACTCCAATGCAGCGCTTTTGTTTAATGTCGTTAGCTCGACTTGTACCCCCCAACTTATCCAATTCCAACTTTCAAAATTTTAATGAACCCATATTTCTCCACCTCAACAAGATTGAGATTGATTATTTGTTTGAAATATGTTTCATGTGAAATCCTTTGTTCTACAATGAGCAGTAAAATCCATGTAATATTAGAAATGGTTGATTTAATTGAATATCTAGTATTGCCTAAGACATCAATGAACATTAATAATTTTTTAGTTTCAAGAGGATAATAAATTGAAATTTCATGGTATTGGTTATCAGCATTTAAGAGTGGTGAAGAAAGGATAAAAATTTTGAGTTCGGGTTGATAAAATTTTACAAAAGAAGAATGGAAATTTGAATCAAAAACAGTTTCTTCTATATAAAATTTAGAAATAATTGGTTCATTTTGAAAATAAGATTCATCCTGAAAATTGTCCAGTTAAAAACCAGAAGTGTGTATGGGATCAATGTTTTGTATTTCTCCCAATTTTTCAGTGATTGGTGGTCCTAAAAATTCACTAATGGATCCATGTTCAGGAAACTCAATCCATGATGTCAAGTTATTATCTTTTGAATTCAAAAAATCAATTTCATCCTAATTTAAACACTTTTCATCTTGACTTTAAACATTTCCTGACCAATTCAATTCATTATCTAACTCTGAATTCCCAAATTCTAAAGTGATTTCTTCACATGTTGTAAAGTTTTGTAGTTCTAACCTCAAAGATAAAACCTTAGAATTAATTATCTCCATTTGATTACACAATCGTTCAATAATTTTTTCAGGAATAGAGTTGATAGATGTTTTTACATCTTGGACTTTCTCATTATTTATATTTTCAATCATTCTTGATAGGTATAGAAATTGATCTTTTAAACAGTTAGAATCCCATTGATCGTTCATGTTATCGAGTGTGGGGTAATCATTCAAGTTTTGATCAACGTCATTTTCTATGTGAGGGGATTCCCATTGTTGATTTTCTATTTGATTCCATCCCAAGTTTATGAAAGGAAATTGTTGATGATACTCCATTGGAGTTGAATGAAATTTGGATTTGGATTTTTATTGGACACACGAAAAAAGAAACGGGAAAAGAAAAGAGAAATATAGGTGAGAAAAGAGAAGTTAGGTGAGAATAGAAGGTGGGTGTCTAAGAAAACATACTTGGGTCCCTAGAAATGGCGCCAAAATTTGTTACACCCAAATTTACCCTACAGGTATAAGCGGTCGTTGAAGTACATATAGGGGTTAAATCCACAGGGACCTAAGAAGTAACCTTTATAAACACATGTTTTATGGAGGTTGGGCTGTGAAGTTGCTAACATAGGTTTGAATTGATTGGATAACTAATTATTTAATTTAAAGAACAATTAAAAAAACAAATTTACTTGATCTAAAACAATTAATTAATATGGGTTGATCCTAGGTTGTTTCTTTTGGTGGATTGGATGCATTTCTTTTCTTAAAAATTTAATGTCGTTAATTAAAGACGTATCCAAACAACGAGATAATTCTCCCAAATCATTCACCAATTTAGTCCCAAAACAATTCCAAGGCCAATCACCAATTCAATTTGAGGATCACTTTACTGAGCACTCAAAGGATATAGATCGTACTACACTCAAAATGTGTCATCGTTAAACTTGGAAAAGATGAAGAAAAACATAACTCATTGAATGAAAATCTTAAAATAACAAACAAATTTAAAAATTAAAGTACATGAAATAACATCCAATCCATCACATGCAACTCTCTAGGACCAAACCATAAATATTTATCCCTCCATAGATGCTATTATATCAATGGAAGCGAGAAGTCGACTTAAAGAAGTGTAATTGAATAAGAAAAACATTAATAAAAAGGAACACTCCACCATTGTGTGAGAAATTCACAAGTACTGGTGTGAATAATTTCACACCTTGATTCAATGGTATCAACTTGTGAAGAAAAGGGAAATAAAAAGTGAAGAAGAAGAATAAATTTTATTAAAATAATAAACATGAAATAAAAACTTACATGGGAAAACTTGACGATGTGATTACAAATTGAAAGCTGGAAATTACAATTGAAAGAAATAAAATGGATGAAAGAAAAACATGGATTCAAAGAAAAAAGTTAGATGATAATTATCTTCACCAACATCTACTTATATAGGAATATTAAGAGCCTTAGGTCCATCCCCCACAATCAATTCACCCCCCAACAATTAATAGAGTCAAAACGAGGGTGAATAATCAAAAGGAAATTGACGTTTCGAAGTTGACCCGGAAAACTGTCTAGATTCGTTCATCATTTTGACGTTCGAATATTTATTTGATGGAGGCATAATCACGAGGGGGAGTACTAGACATATATCTTCTTACATGTGTCCTCTCTCCGATGTAAAACTTTCAGGACATTTGGCTTAGCCGTTTGGAAGTTATGGTCGAAATGGTGGGACGACTTTATGTGCATTAATGTCAGGTCCACCATTTAAATCTCAGCTTCAGATCCCTTTATCATCATGGAAAATTCAGAATTAGCTTCATCCACAGTTTAATAAAATGATCCTCATATTTTTATCTTTCTAATCTATAAATTTTATATTCATTGGGCTTTTTTTGTGAGCCCCACATTTGTTTGATGGGCCTTAGGCCCATTATGTTTTCTCTAGCAAATTTCTCCATTCGGGGGAAAAATTATCCATCTTCCCTTGGGATTCATCCATCAGACCTAAAAGATAAAATTTTCAAAACAATGTGATCAATCATATCCCAAAATTTCAAATTCATAAAATTAATATAATGTTTTACACAAACAAATGAATGATTGGACCCAAATTTACATTTTAAACAAGAATTGCATTTTAGATGAGAAATGAAGTTCTATTTATGTAATGCACTAAAATAAATGTTTATGGACTTTTGAAAAATTAATATAAAGATATTAACAATCAATATTATCCACTTTCAGTGACTAATCACACCCCCCAACTTGAGTTTTTCTAGTCCCGAGAAAAATAAATTACAAATATGAAATTCAAATCCCCTTTTCCAAAAACATTTTAATACACATTGCTCACCCAAATATCTCATACCAAAAAAATTATGGAACCCATAGAAATTATTTAAAACAATATAGGTTCATAAGCATATCCCAATCCCAAGCCCATTCCTTTGTTCAAATTCATCGCCACATTTCATCCAATTTCAATTAAGCATGATAAAGTGTTGTGTATCACAAAAGATATGGGGCCCATTTTATTGTTCAAGGGGAAAAAATAGAAGTGCTAGGTGGGAATCACATTAAACCTTAATATGAGTATCCATTTTTTTATTTTTATTTTTGATGATTTTTTTATCCACAATAGATATGAAAAGACTAACTCTGGGCAAGACAACTATGGAGTCGCGATCCCCAAGTGCCGGACGCCACACATATTATCAATTCCATTCTCTACAATAGAGATATAAAGCCTAACTCTGGGCAAGAGAAATATAGAGTCACAATCCCCAAGTGCCGGACACCACACATTTGGACAAAACATTGCTCTATGTGGTCATTTTTTTTATAATTTTTTTTGTTTTTTTGAATACTCAAATTAAACTAAAAGTGACCCCAGAACCCTATGCTATAATTAAAGGGACCCAAGAACTAAAATTTACACCCACAATCCGGTATACGTGCATTGTGGTATTTTTACTAAGAGGATGAAAATGTAAACTTTGAAAAATCACATCGGACAACCGCACTTTCCAAAAACTATTCTCATGAACTTAAACTTGCATTAAAATCAGAATCAAGGCATGAAAAATTATTTGATATCCAATTTCAGAGATTTCAATGTGTGTTATCATGTTCAAGGTTAATGGAATTTTTCTTTCCATGCATGTTCTTATTAAAAAAATCATTTTTTATTTCATCTCCCCCCAACATAGAATAACACTGTCCCCAGTGTTTAAAGAAAAGAAAAGTTGGAAGGGGGTAGGAGAGGAGTTCAAAGAGGAAATTTAAAAATGATAATCATAGAATGAATTCACCTGGTGGTTGATGAAGAAATCACATGCCAATGTCTCCCTTCAATCCTAGGTTCGAGTCTCAGTGGCTTTGATGGTGGTGAATGGATTTTCCTTATGACTTACGACATGTACTTTTATTTTTTTAACCTATGAAAAACATAAAAATAAATAAAACAAAATAAACTGATGATACATTGTATTCTTTTTAGATTTCTGGGTAAGGTATTACTCAGAGATCACGCCACGTGACACAGATGAATATGACGCTCCCCTTTCATACCCATCCTTACTCATAAAATAATAACAGGTCAATAGTCTATGGTAATTTATTATATGAAAAAAAAATTCAAAATGTTTAGAAACATGGAAACCATGGGTTGACTCCCATGCATCGCTTTTGTTTAACGTCGTTAGCTCGACTTATACCCCCCCAACTTATCCAATTCCAACTTTCAAAATTTTAATAAACCCATCTTTCTCCACCTCAATAAGATTGAGATTGATTATTTGTTTAAAATATGTTTCATGTGAAATCCTTTGTTCTACAATGAGCGCTAAAATCCATGTAATATCAGAAATGGTTGATTGAATTGAATATCTAGTATTTACTAAGACATCAATGAACATTCCCAATTTCTTAGTTTCATGAAGAGAATAAATTGAAATTTCATGGTATTGGTTATCAACATTTAAGAGTGGTGAAGAAAGGATAAAATTTTGAGTTCGGGTTGATAAAAATTTACAAAAGAAGGATAGAAATTTGAATCAAAAACAGTTTCTTCTCCATGAAATTTAGAAATAATTGGTTCATTTTGAAAATAAGATTCATCCTGAAAATTGTCCAGTTAAAAATCAGAAGTGTGTATGGGATCAATGTTTTGTATTTCTCCAAATTGTTCAGTGATTGGTGGTCCTAAAAATTCACTAATAGAGCCATGTTCAGGAAACTCAATCCATGATGTCAAGATATTATCTTTTGAATTCAAAAAATCAATTTCATCCTGATTTAAACACTCTTCTCCTTGAATTTCAACATTTCCTGACCAATTCAATTCATTATCTAACTCTGAATTCCCAAATTCTAAAGTGAGTTCTTCACATGTTGTAAAGTTTTGTAGTTCTAACCTCAAAGATGAAACCTTAGAATTCATTATCTCTACTGGATTACACAATTGTTCAAGAATTTTTTTAGGAATAGAGTTGATAGATGTTTGTACATCATGGAATTCCTCATTATTTATATTTTCAATCATTCTTGATAGGTATGGAAATTTATCTTTTAAACAGTCAGCATCCCATTGATCGTTCATGTTATCGAGTGTGGGGTAATCATTCAAGTGTTGATCAACGTAATTTTCTATGTGAGGGGATTCACATTGTTTATTTTCTATTTTATTCCTGCTCGAGTTTATGAAAAGAAATTGTTGATGATACTCCATTGGAGTTGAATGAAATTTGGATTTGGATTTTTTTTGGACACACGAAAAAAGAAAGGGGAAAAGAAAAGAGAAATATAGGTGAGAAAAGATAAGTTAGGTGAGAATATAAGGTGGGTGTCTAAGAAAACTTACTTGGGTCCCCGGCAACGGTGCCAAAATTTGGTTGCACCCAAATTTACCCTATAGGTATAAGCGGTCGTTGAAGTACATATAGGGGTCGAATCCACAGGGACCTAAGAAGTAACCTTTAGAAACACATGTGTTATGGAGGTTGGGCTGTGAAGTTGCTAACACGAGTTTGAATTGATTGGATAACTAATTATTTAATTTAAAGAATAATTAAAAAAACAAATTTACTTGATCTAAAACAATTAATTAATATGGTTTGATCCTCGGTTGTTGCTTTTTGTGGATTGGATGCATTTCTTTTCTTAAAAATTTCATTTCATTAATTGAAGACATATCCAAACAACGAGATAATTCTCCCAAATCATTCACCAATTTAATCCCTACACAATTCCAAGTCCAATCACCAATTCACTTTGAGGATCACTTTATTGAGAACTCAAAGGAAATAGATCATACTAGCACTCAAAATGTGTCATCATTAAACTTGGAAAAGATGAAGAAGAACATAACTCATCGAATGAAAATCTTAAAATAACAAACAGATTTAAAAATTAAAGTACATGAAATAACATCCAATCCATCGAATGCAACTCTCTAGGACCAAACCATAAATTTTTATCCCTCCATAGATGCTATTATATCAATGGAAGTGATAATTCTACTTAAAGAAGTGGAATTGAAGAAGAAAAACATTAATAAAAATGAACACTCCACCGTTGTGTGAGAAATTCACAAGTGCTGGTGTGAATAATTTCACACCTTGATTCAACGGTATCAACGTGTGAATAAAATGAAAATAAAAAGTAAATAAGAAGAAGAAATTTTATTAAAATAATAAACATGAAAGAAAAACTTACATGGGAAAACTTAACGATGCGATTACAAATTGAAAGCAGGAAATTACATTTGAAAGAAATACAATGGATGAAAGAAAAACATGGATTCAAAGAAAAATGTTAGATGATAATTCCCTTCACCACCATCTCCTTATATAGGAATATTAGGAGCCTTAGGTCCAGCCCCCACAATCAATTCACCCCCCAACAATTAATAGAGTCAAAATGAGGGTGAATAATCAAAAAGAAATTGACGTTTCGAAGTTGACCCGGAAAACTGTCCATATTCGTTCACCATTTTGACGTTCGAATATTTAATTTATGGAGGCCGAATATTGAGGGGGAATAGATTACATATATAATCTTCCATGTTTCCTCTATTCTATGTAAAAATTTCAGGACATTTGGATCAGCCGTTTTGAAGTTATGATCGAAATGGTGGGACGACTTTATGTGCATTAATGTTGGGTCCACCATTTAAATCTCAGTTTCAGAACCCTTTATCATCATGAAAACTTCAGAATTAGCTCCGGCCACAATTGAATAAAATGATACTAATATTTTTATCTTTATACTTTATAAATTTTAGCTTCATTTGGCTTGTTTTGTGAGCCCCACATTTGTTTGATGGGCCTTAGGCCCATTATGCTTTCTCCAGCAAATTTCTGCATTCAGGTGCAAAATTATCCATCTTCCCTTAAGATTCATCCATCGGACCTAAAATATAAAATGTTCCAAACAAAGTGATAAATCATATCCCAAAATTTCAAATTCATAAAATTAATATAATCTTGTACACAAACAAATGAATGATTGGGCCCAAATTTGTATTTTAAAAAAGAATTGCATTTTAGATGAGAAATGAAGTTCTATTTATGTAATGCACTAAAATCAATGTTTATGGACTTTGAAACAATTAATACAAAGATATTAACAATCAATATTAGCCACTTTCAGGGACTAATATCACCCCCAACTTGAGTTTTTCTTGTCCCAAGAAAAATAAATTACAAATATGAAATTCAAATCCCCTTTTCCAAAAACATTTTAATACACATTGCTCACCCAAATATCTCATACCAAAAAAATTATGGAACCCATAAAAATTATTTAAATCAATCTAGGTCCATAAGCATATCCCAAGACAAATCTCATTCCTTTGTTCAAATTCATCACCACATTTCATCCAATTTCAATTAATCATGATAAAGTGTTGTGCATCACAAAAGATATGGGGCCCATTTTATTGCTAAAGGGGAAAAAATGGAAGCGCTAGGTGGGAATCACATTAAACCTTAATATGAGTATCCATTTTTTTTGATTTTTTGTTTTTTGATGATTTTTTTATCCACAATAGATATGAAAAGACTAACTCTGGGCAAGACAACTATGGAGTCTCAATCCCCAAGTGTCGGACGCCACACATATTGTCAATTAAATTCTCTACAATAGAGATATAAAGCCTAACTCTGGGCAAGACAACTATAGAGTCACGATCCCCAAGTGTCGGATGCCACCCATTTGGACAAAACATTGCTCTATGTGGTCATTATTTTTTTTTATAATTTTTTTTGTTTTTTTTTTGAATACTCAAATTAAACTAAAAGTGACCCCATAACCCTATGCTATAATTAAAGAGACCCAAGAACTCAAATTTACACCCACGATCCAGTAGACGTGCATTTTGGCATTTTTACTAAGAGGATGAAAATGTAAACTTTGAAAAATCACATCGGACAACCGCACTTTCCAAAAACTATTCTCATGAACTTAAACTTGTATTAAAATCAGAATCAAGGCATGCAAAATTATTTGATATCCAATTTCAGAGTTTTCAATGTGTGTTATCATGTTCAAGGTTAATGGAATTTTTCTTTCCAAGCATTTTCTTATTAAAAAAAATAATTTTTTATTTCATCTCCCCCCAACATAGAATAACACTGTCCCCAGTGTTTAAAGAAAAGAAAAGTTAGAAGGGGGTAGGAGAGGAGTTCAAAGAGGAAATTTGAAAATGATAATCATGGAATGAAGTCACCGGATGGTTGATGAAGAAATCACATGCCAATGTCTCCCTTCAATCCAGGGTTTGAGTCTCAACGGCTTTGATGGTGGTGAATGGATTTTCCTTATGACTTACGACATGTCCTTTTATTTTTTTAACCTATAAAAAACATAAAAATAAACAAAACAAAAGAAACTGATGATACATTGTCTTCTTTTTAGATTTCTGGGTAAGGTATTACTCAGAGATCACGCCACGTGACACGGATGAATATGACGCTCCCCTTTCATACCCATCCTTACTCATAAAATAAGAACAGGTCAACAGTCTATGGTAATTTATTATATGAAAAAAAAGATTCAAAATGATTAGAAACATGGAAACCATGGGTTGACTCCCATGCAACGCTTTTGTTTAATGTCGTTAGCTCGACTTATACCCCCCAACTTATCCAATTCCAACTTTCAAAATTTTAATGAACCCATATTTCTCCACCTCAACAAGATTGATATTGATTATTTGTTTGAAATATGATTCATGTGAAATCCTTTGTTCTACAATAAGCGGTAAAATCCATGTAATATCAGAAATGGTTGATTGAATTGAATATCAAGTGTTGCCCAAGACATCAATGAACATTCCCAATTTTTTAGTTTCAAGAGGATAATAAATTGAAATTTCATGGTCTTGGTTATCAACATTTAAGAGTGGTGAAGAAAGGATAAAAATTTTGAGTTTGGGTTGATAAAAATTTAAAAAATAAGAATGGAAATTTGAATCAAAAACAATTTCTTCTCCATGAAATTTAGAAATAATTGGTTCATTTTGAAAATAAGATTCATCCTGAAAATTGTCCAGTTAAAAATCAAAAGTGTGTATGAGATCAATGTTTTGTATTTCTCCCAATTGTTTAGTGATTGGTGGTCATAAAAATTCACTAATGGAGCCATGTTCAGGAAACTCAATCCATGATGTCAAGTTATTATCTTTTGAATTCAAAAAATCAATTTCATCCTGATTTAAACACTCTTCAGCTTGACTTTCAATATTTCCTGACCAATTCAATTCATTATCTAACTCTGAATTCCCAAATTCTAAATTTATTTCTTCACATGTTGTAAAGTTTTGTAGTTCTAACCTCAAAGATGAAACCTTAGAATTCATTATCTCCATTTGATTACACAATCGTTCAAGAATTTTTTCAGTAATAGAGTTGATAGATGTTTGTACATCATGGAATTCCTCATTATTTATATTTTCAATAATTCTTGATAAGTATGGAAATTGATCTTTTAAACTGTCAGCATCCCATTGATCGTTCATGTTATCGAGTGTGGGGTAATCATTCAAGTGTTGATCAACATAATTTTCTATGTGAGGGGATTCCCATTGTTGATTTTCTATTTGATTACATCCTGATTTTATGAAAGGAAATTGTTGATGATACTCCATTGAAGTTGAATGAAATTTGGATTTAGATTTTTTTTGGACACACGAAAAAAGAAAGGGGAAAAGAAAAGAGAAATATAGGTGAGAAAAGATAAGTTAGGTGAGAATAGAAGGTGGGTGTCTAAGAAAACATACTTGGGTCCCCGAAAATGGATCCAAAATTTGTTTTCACCCAAATTTACCCTACAGGTATAAGCGATCGTTGAAGTACATATAGGGGTCGAATCCACAGGGACCTAAGAAGTAACCTTTAGAAACACATGTTTTATGGAGGTTGGGCTGTGAAGTTGCTAACATGGGTTTGAATTGATTGGATAACTAATTATTTAATTTAAAGAATAATTAAAAAAACAAATTTACTTGATCTAAAACAATTAATTAATATGGTTTGATCCTAGGTTGTTGCTTTTGGTGGATTGGATGCATTTCTTTTCTTAAAAATTTCATGTCATTAATTGAAGACGTATCAAAACAACGAGATAATTCTCCCAAATCATTCACCAATTTAATCCCTACACAATTCCAAGGCCAATCAACAATTCACTTTGAGGATCACTTTACTGAGCACTCAAAGGAAATAGATCATACTAGCACTCAAAATGTGTCATCGTTAAACTTGGAAAAGATGAAGAAGAGCATAACTCATCGAATGAAAATCTTAAAATAACAAATAGATTTAAAAATTAAAGTACATGAAATAATATCCAATCCATCGCATGCAACTCTCTAGGACCAAAACATAAATTTTTAGCCCTCCATAGATGCTATTATATCAATGGAAGCGAGAAGTCGACTTAAAGAAGTGGAATTGAAGAAGAAAAACATTAATAAAAATGAACACTCCACCGTTGTGTGAGAAATTCACAAGTGTTGGTGTGAATAATTTCACACCTTGATTCAACGGTATCAATGTGTGAATAAAATGAAAATAAAAATTTAAGAAGAAGAAGAAATTTTATTAAAATAATAAACATGAAATAAAAACATAAATGGGAAAACTTGATGATGTGCTTACAAATTGAAAGCAGGAAATTACAATTGAAAGAAATACAATGGATAAAAGAAAAAAATGGATTCAAAGAAAAATGTTAGATGATAATTACCTTCACCACCATCTTCTTATATAAGAATATTAGGAGCCTTAGGTCAACCCTCCACAATAAATTCACCCCCAATAATTAATAGAGTCAAAATGAGGGTGAATAATCAAAAAGAAATTGACGTTTCGAAGTTGACCCGGAAAACTGTCCAGATTCGTTCACCATTTTGACGTTCGAATATTTAATTGATAGAGGCCGAATCTTGATGGGGTGTAGCAGACATATATCTTCTTCCATGTGTCCTCTCTCCGATGTAAAAATTTCAGGACATTTGGATCAGCCGTTTGGAATTTATGGTCGAAATGGTGGGATGACTTTAAGTGCATTAATGTCGGGTCCACCATTTAAATCTCAGCTTCAGATCCCTTTATCATCATGAAAACTTCAGAATTAGCTCTGGACACAGTTGAATAAAATGATCCTCATATTTTTATCTTTATACTGTAAAAATTTGATTTTCATTGGGCTTTTTTTGTGAGCCCCACATTTTTTTGATGGTCCTTAGGCCCATTATGCTTTCTCCAGCAAATTTCTGCATTCGGGCGCAAAATTATCCATCTTCCCTTGGGATTCATCCATCGGAACTAAAAGATAAAATTCTCCAAAAAAAAGTGATCAATCATATACCAAAATTTCAAATTCAGAAAATTAATATAATGTTGTACACAAACAAATTAATGATTGGGCCCAAATTTGCATTTTAAACAAGAATTGCATTTTAGATGAGAAATGAAGTTCTATTTATGTAATGCACTAAAATCAATGTTTATGGACTTTGGAACAATTAATATAAAGATATTAACAATAAATTTTATCCACTTTCAGGGACTAATCACACCCCCAACTTGAGTTTTTCTAGTCCCGAGAAAAATAAATTACAAATATGAAATTCAAATCCCCTTTTCCAAAAACATTTTAATACACATTTCTCACCCAAATATCTCATACCAAAAAAATTATGGAACCCATAAAAATTATTTAAAACAATCTAGGTCCATAAGTATATCCCAAGCCAAAGCTCATTCCTTTGTTCAAATTCATCGCCACATTTCATCCAATTTCAATTAAGCATGATAAAGTGTTGTGCATCACAAACGATATGGGGCCCATTTTATTGTTCAAGGGGAAAAATGGAAGCACTAGGTGGGAATCATATTAAACCTTAAAATGAGTATCCATTTTTTTTATGATTTTTTTATCCACAATAGATATGAAAAGACTAAATCTGGGTAAAACAACTATGGAGTCGCGATCCCCAAGTGTCGGACGCCACACATATTGTTAATTCCATTCTATACAATAGAGATATAAAGCCTAACTTTGAAAAAAAAACTATAGAGTCACGATCCCCAAGTGCCGAACGCCACACATTTGGACAAAACATTGCTCTATGTGGTCATTATTTTTTTTATAATTTATTTTTGTTTTTTTTAATACTCAAATTATACTAAAAGTGACCCCAGAACCCTACGCTATAATTAATGGGACCCGAGAACTCAAATTTACACCCACGATCCAGTAGACGTGCATTTTGGCATTTTTACTAAGAGGATGAAAATGTAAAATTTGAAAAATCACATCGGACAACCACACTTTCCAAAAACTATGCTCATGAACTTAAACTTGCATTAAAATCAAAATCAAGGCATGAAAAATTATTTGATATCCAATTTCATAGTTTTCAATGTGTTTTATCATGTTCAAGGTTAATGGAATTTTTCTTTCCATGCATGTTCTTATTAAAAAAATCAATTTTTATTTCATCTCCCCTCAACATAGAATAACACTGTCCCCAGTGTTTAAAGAAAAGAAAAGTTAGAAGGGGGTAGGAGAGCAGTTCAAAGAGGAAATTTGAAAATGATAATCATGGAATGAAGTCACCTGGTGGTTGATGAAGAAATCACATGCCAATGTCTCCCTTCAATCCTGGGTTCGAGTCTCAGCGTCTTTGATGGTGGTGAATGGATTTTCCCTATGACTTACGACATGTCCTTTTATTTTTTTAACCTATAAAAAACATTAAAATTAACAAAACAAAATAAACTGATGAGACATTGTCTTCATTTTAGATTTATGGGTAAGGTATTACTCAGAGATCATGCCACATGACACGGATGAATATGACCCTCCCCTTTCATACCTATCTTTACTCATAAAATAAGAACAGGTCAATAGTCTATGGTAATTTATTATATGAAAAAAAGATTCAAAATGATTAGAAACATGGAAACCATGGGTTGAATCCCATGTAGCACTTTTGTTTAACATCGTTAGCTCGACTTGTACCCCCCAACTTATCCAATTCCAACTTTCAAAATTTTAATGAACCCATCTTTCTCCACCTCAACAAGATTGAGATTGATTATTTGTTTGAAATATGTTCCATGTGAAATCCTTTGTTCTACAATAAGCTGTAAAATCCATGTAATATCAGAAATGGTTGATTGAATTGAATATCAAGTATTTCCTAAGACATCAATGAACATTCCCAATTTTTTAGTTTCCAGAGGATAATAAATTAAAATTTCATGGTATTGGTTATCAATATTTAAGAGTGGTGAAGAAAGGATTAAAATTTTGAGTTCAGGTTGATAAAAATTTACAAAAGAAGAATAGAAATTTGAATAAAAAACAGTTTCTTCTCCATGAAATTTAGAAATAATTGGTTCATTTTGAAAATAAGATTCATCCTGAAAATTTTCCAGTTAAAAATCAGAAGTGTGTATGGGATCAATGTTTTGTATTTCTCCCAATTTTTCAGTGATTGGTGGTCCTAAAAATTCACTAATGGAGCCATGTTCAGGAAACTAAATCCATGATGTCAAGTTATTATCTTTTTAATTCAAAAAATCAATTTCATCCTGATTTAAACACTCTTCAGCTTGACTTTCAACATTTCCTGACCAATTCAATTCATTATCTAACTCTGAATTCCCAAATTCTAAAGTGAGTTCTTCACATGTTGTAAAGTTTTGTAGTTCTAACCTCAAAGATGAAACCTTAGAATTCATTATCTCCATTTGATTACACAATCGTTCAAGAATTTTTTCGGGAATAGACTTGATAGATGTTTGTACATAATGTACTTCCTCGTTATTTATATTTTCAATCATTCTTGATAGGTATGGAAATTGTTCTTTTAAATAGTCAGCATCCCATTGATCATTCATGTTATCAAGTGTGGGGTAATCATTCAAGTTTTGATCAATGTAATTTTCTATGTGAGGGGATTCCCATTGTTGATTTTCTATTTGATTCCAGCCCGATTTTATGAAAGGAATTTTTTTATGATACTCCATTGGAGTTGAATGAAATTTGGATTTGGATTTTTTTGGACACACGAAAAAATAAAGGGGAAAGGAAAAGAGAAATATAGGTGAGAAAAGAGAAGTTAGGTGAGAATAGAAGGTGGGTGTCTAAGAAAACTTACTTGGGTCCCCGGCAATGGTGCCAAAATTTGGTTGCGCCCAAATTTACCCTACAGGTATAAGCGATCGTTGAAGTATATATAGGGGTTGAATCCACAGGGACCTAAGAAGTAACCTTTAGAAACACACGTTTTATGGAGGTTGGGTTGTGAAGTTGCTAACATGGGTTTGAATTGATTGGATAACTAATTATTTAATTTAAAGAACAATTTAAAAAACAAATTTACTTGATCTAAAACAATTAATTAATATTGGTTGATCCTAGGTTGTTTCTTTTGGTGGATTGGATGCATTTATTTTCTTAAAAATTTCATGTCATTAATTGAAGACGTATCCAAACAACGAGATAACTCTCCCAAATCATTTACCAATTTAATCCCTACACAATTCCAAGGCCAATCACCAATTTACTTTTAGGATCACTTTACTGAGAACTCAAAGGAAATAGATCGTACTAGCACTCAAAATGTGTCATCTCTAAACTTGGAAAAGATGAAGAAGAACATAACTCATCGAATGAAAATCTTTAAATAACAAACAGATTTAAAAATTAAAGTACATGAAATAACATCCAATCCATCGCATGCAACTCTCTAGGACCAAACCATAAATATTTAGCCCTCCATATATGCTATTATATCAATGGAAGTGAGAAGTCAACTTAAAGAAGTGGAATTGAAGAAGAAAAACATTAATAAAAATGAACACTCCACCGTTGTGTGAGAAATTCACAAGTGCTGGTGTGAATAATTTCACACCTTGATTCAACGGTATCAACGTGTGAAGAAAAGGAAAATAAAAAGTTAAGAAGAAGAAGAAATTTTATTAAAATAATAAACATGAAAGAAAAACTTACATGGGAAAACTTGATGATGTGATTACAAATTGAAAGCAGGAAATTACAATTGGAAGAAATACAATGGATGAAAGAAAAACATGGATTCAAAGAAAAATGTTAGATGACAATTCCCTTCACCACCATCTCTTTATATAGGCATATTAGGAGCCTTAGGTCCACCCCCCACAATCAATTCACCCCCAACAATTAATAGAGTCAAAACGAGGGTGAATAATTAAAAGGAAATTGATGTTTTGAAGTTGACCCGACAAACTGTCCAGATTCGTTCACCATTTTGACGTTCGCATATTTAATTTATGGAGTTCTAATCTTGAGGGGTCGTAGAAGACAAATATCTTCTTCCATGTGTTCTCTATCCGATGTAAAATTTTTTGGATAGTTGTCTCAGCCGTTTGGAAGTTATGGTCGAAATTGTGGGAAGACTTTATGTGCATTAATGTCGGGTCCACCATTTAAATCTCAGCTTCAGATCCCTTTATCATCATGAAAACTTCAGAATTAGCTCCAGCCACATTTGAATAAAATGAGCCTCATATTTTTATCTTTCTACTGTATAAATTTGAGCATCATTGGGATTTTTTTTGTGAGCCCCACATTTGTTTGATGGGTCTTAGGCCCATTATGCTTTCTTCAGCAAATTTCTGCATTCCGGCGCAAAATTCTCCATCTTCCCTTGGAATTCATCCATCAAACCTAAAAGATAAAATGTTCCAAACAAATTGGTAAATAATATCCCAAAATTTCAAATTCAGAAAATTAATATAATGTTTTACACAAACAAATGAATGATTGGGCCCAAATTGGAATTTTAAACAAGAATTTCATTTTAGATGAGAAATGAAGTTCTATTTATGTAATCCACTAAAATAAATGTTTATGGACTTTGGAACAATTAATATAAATATATTAACAATCAATATTAGCCACTTTCAGTGACTAATCAGTGAGTAGTGCGAGACAAACTTTAGCTATCTGAAGGAGAATTTGGTTAGTGCCCCAGTGATGAGACTACCAGAAGAAGGGGTAGCGTATGAGGTGTTCTATGATGCTTCAGGGCAAGGCCTCAGATGTGTGTTGATGCAGCAATAAGGAGTGATCTTTTATGTGTCTAGGAATTTACGCCCTCATGAGCGTAATTATGCCACCCACGACCTGGAGCTTGAAGCGGTCGTTTTTGCACTAAAGTTATGGAAGCATTACCTCATTGGGGAACGCTTTGTGGTCTTCATGGATCACAAAATCTTGAGGTATATCTTCTCCCAGCGGGACCTAAACTTGCCGCAGTGAAGGTGGGTGGAGTTCCTTTAGTATTATGACTTTGATATTTCCTACACTTCAGGGAAGGGGGATGTAGTGGCTGATGCTTTGAGTAGGAGGTCATAGAAGGATGTGATCCGAGAGTCGGCAGATGCCTGGAAGGCGATGGAGGAATTGGATTCCTTGCACCTAGATGTGAGGACGGATGGTGGTAGAGGTTTCCTATATCAGATGACAGTGTAGTCTTCTCTGTTGCAACAGATGGAGGAGTCTCAGTGGGGAGATCCAGAGTGCGAAGTGATGCGTGATCGAGTTGACCAGAGAAATGCTCCAGAAGGGTGGATGGAGGATGGTCAGAACCGGATGCTTTTCCGAGGAAAGATGATTGTTCCAGAGGCGATGTGTGGCAAGGTTCTTAGTGAGTTCCACAACTCACCCCTAGCGGTACACCCAGGAGTGTCCAAGATTTACCAAGGTCTAAAGAGACAGTTCTGGTGGCCCGGAGTAAAGCGAGCAGTGGTAGAGTTTGTAGCCAAGTGCCTAGTGTGTCAGCAGGTGAAGGCTGAACACTGTGTTCCAGGTCTCCTACTGTAGTCTATGGATGTCCTCGAGTGGAAGTGGGAGGATATATCGATGAATTTATTTACGGGACTACCCAGGGATCAAGGGGGATGCGATGCCATCTGGGTAGTAGTGGACCGGTTGATGATATCGGCTCAATTTCTAGTGATTAAGGAGTCAGGTGCAGTGGATGCTTTGGCATGAAGGTACGTGGATGAGGTGGTGCAGTTTCATGGAGTTCTGAAGTCCATAGTCTCGGATAGGGATGTGCAGTTTACCTCACGAGTCTGGGGAGGATTGCAGTATGATTTTGGCACCCAGCTATGTCTTAGCACTACTTTTCATCCCCAGACAGATGGACAGATAGAGCGCACCATCCAGACCTTGGAGGATATGTTGCGGGCATGTGTTTTGGACTCAGGAGGATCATGGGTGTGACACTTTCCTCTGGTAATTTTTTCCTACAATAACATCTATCACTCTACCATTGGTATGGCCCCGTTTGAAGCCTTGTACGGGAGGCCTTTCCGCTCACCTGTGTGTTGGACTGAAGTCGGAGAGGCAGAAATTCTTGGCCCAGAGGTGGTGTAGAGCATGACAGAGAAGGTCCAGATTATACGGGAAAGGATGAAAGCGGCCCAGGACCAACAGAAGTCGTATGCTGATATCAGGAGAAGGACCTTGGAGTTTGAGGTTGGATACCACGTGTTCTTGAAGGTCTCCCCTCGGCGTGGACAATGGAGGTTCGGCAAGGGGAGTAAGCTTTCTCCCAGGTTCATTGGACCCTTTGAAGTGTTGCGGCGGGTCAGCGAAGTGGCTTATCAGCTAGCGTTACCATCACCGCTACTGAGGATAAATGATGTCTTCCATGTGTCCCATCTCCATCGATATCTGCATGAAGATTCACACGTCATCGACTGGGGAGAGCTAGACATCGAGGACGACGTGACCTTTGTGGAAAGACCATTGATGATCGAGGATCGTGAGGAGAAGGTGCTTCGTGGGAAAACCATTCCCTTGGTACGTGTGTTATGGAGACATGGTAGGATTGAGGAGAGTACGTGGGAGAGGTAAGTACAGATGCGTTCCCAGTACCCTGAGCTATTTTGAGTTTTGTTTTGTTCTAATTATACTTGTGGTGGAGAGTTTTACCTTGTTGGCTATGAAATATATGGTTTTTCTTTCCTTTGAATGTGTGTGAAAAAAAAGTCCTGGCTATGGGGAGGGGAGGACCAGACCCCTAATCAAGACGCATTAAGGTGGATGCGATTAAACCTGTGCAGGCGAGTCAATGCCGCCCAAAGCGGATAGTATCTTGACATGGGGGAAATGAATCCCCAACCCACACTACTGGGCAGTTTGACATGGTATGTTTCTTGGTTCTTTAGAGGCAGGTGTTTTTAGTTAACAATGAGGTTCACTCCTGAGAGGCATCTTTCGAGGTGGTTGTTCGGACCCCCTCTTTCCTTATGGGATGTTTTGATTCTCGAGGGAGAGAATAGTTTGATAGGTATCTAATGTAATGTCCTGGGTTCTTGGAGGTCCATTACTTAGTGAAAAATCTAGTGTTGGGTGTTTAGGGTAGCCTGGGAAAGTTATCAGGGCTTCTCGGTGAAGTTTTGACCCCTAATAGTAGGCCTACTGGTAGCCTTAGCCTACCGGTTGCAGGTCTACCGGTAGCTCAGACTACCGGTAGCTCGGCCTACCAGTAGCTCAGACTACCGGTAGCTTGGCCTACAAGTTACTCAGTCTACCGGTAGCTGCAGCCTATCGTTAGCTTGGCCACCAGTGGCTCTTGCCTACCCCACGAGTTTTCCAGTAACGCCTCCTTTTTGCGCAATTTGGCTTTTGAGCCACGTTTTGACCCCGTGTAAAGACATTAATGGGTTTTAATTAAATAATGGTGAGTTTTGCATCTCTTTTAACCACCGCGAAGGGCAGGGACCCTTTAATGACGTGTGGGACCGCATGGTCAACCCACGACCCCGCTCCTTACGCGGTTTCACGTTCTTATCTCAACCATCCCCCGGTACTTATAAACTAAAGGGTCTCCCTGGGTTTCTTTTTCTAGATCACTCTCCCATCATTTTGTCTGCTCGTGCTTGAGTTCCCGAAGGCCCCACCCCTAAAAATCGTGCATCCCCTATTACTAGAACATGGTAAACTTCGATTGTTGATCAATCAGGTAGGGTTTCACCTTCTTCTCTCCTCTCTGTGTATCATGAAGGGTGGCTATGATTTTGTTTCTGTAGAATTGGATGAACCAAACTTAAATGAAGATAATAAACGGATTCTAAAGAATGAAGTTGAGGGGTGTAATCGATGATGATCTGATTAATGATTTCTAAATTGTGTGGGCTTACGCCTACTGAAAATCAAGGTCGTTGGTAGTCTTTTTTTGTGCACTAATGAACTATTACCTCTGGTAATGTTTAAATGGATTGTATTTTGATTGTGAACCTCTGCTGTGTAAATGAATTTGGTTAATTATGTATATTCGGCCAAATAAATTGAAAGCACCAGGATCAACCCCTTTTGTGATAACCCCGGTTAAAGCACACCAAAATTGAAATCATGGAGTGTATTAAATCTTTTAAAATTTGAAAGTACTGGCATGGGCCTGCTTTGTGTTGGTGGTAGTGGTTTGGTTGTTTCCCTTTCACGGGCCAATTTTTGGGTGATGTGGGTGGGGATGGGATCCCCTGTGGTTATGCTTTCAGTTGTGAATTTGAGGTCGTGTGGTTACCTTTCTAATATCACGAATTGGGGTGGGATCCTCTGTTGATGAGAAACCATTTGCTTCTAGAATTTTTGTAACATGGGGTAGTATCTTGGGGTTTTCCTTGGTTCTAGTACTTTGAGGGATCTCACTTACCTTTTTTTGTGGTTGTGACTTTACAAGACAACCGGGTGTGAATCTTTGAGTTGATGTTTGACTGTAATCTTTCCTTGGCTTCTGCTTATGCTTTCTAGTTGCCCAAGTACGTGTAGAAACTTATTTAAATATTATTACTGAACATGAAAAACGAGGATGGGACAATGGTTTTGGTTTGGTATGAGTTGTGGCTTGGGCATGGGTGCTGATTATGTTCTGTAGGTTGTCTGAAGAAAAACCTAGATTGGGTGAGTGCTTTATACCTATACATATACTTGTAGTTTTTGTGTTTCTTATTCGTGCCCCACCCAAGTTGATCACTTAGTGCCGAACACCCCCATTTCATGGGGGAGGGTGTTTTTTCCAACACTTCTACTAGTGGATGGTTATTAGATCCTTTCTGCTCCCTTTCCCAGATAGGCCAAGTACCTTCAGGTAGGCTGTGATGGCCTGAGGTCCATTATTGGCCCAAGAAACTTCGGGCGGGTTGGTTGCGGTGGTTAGCCCAAGTGTGTGTGGGCAGGTGGTTTCCCAAGTATCTTCGGGATGAGGCCCAAGTGTCTTCGGGTTTGGAAGTGGTTTTTTTGGCCTAGGTGTTTTCAGGCGGGGTTACGTGTGACAGTTGTGGCCCAGGTGTCTGTGGGTGGGATAGTGGTTATGGCCCAGGTGTGTGCGGGCGAGGTTTGGCAGTGGGACTACGGTGAGGTTGTGGCCTAGGTGTGTGCAGGCGGGGAATGGCAGTGGTACTGCAGCGAGAATGGCGGTATTTGTTCGATGCGTAGGATGTCTAAATAACTAGTGGGAAAGTGGAATAGGGTACCCAAATATCAATGTGCTATTACTATAATTTACTTTCCTTGCATTATTTGGGGAGTGTGCCTTGGTGAGGCTTGGGTGGATAGTTTACCTTGCTAGATGTTTTGGTCATCTCTTTTCTCACAGGGAATTAGTATGCCTCCCCACTTGTGCACGAGAGCTTTAGGTTTTTCCCTACAGAGTATACTTGTATGCTCACCCTACATATATAAAACTGTTTTCAGGTTTCCAGGAGGACTTCAGGGATCGTGCGGGACCGTACTAGCTCGGACCTTGGGGTAGCTGATGTTGTTTTTTTTCTTTCTTTTGGTACTTTATCTTTGGAGTTCTTATATCATGTATCTTTTACTTTTGAACATGCATGTGGGAAAGTATTGCTTTTGGATTTACTTTTCTTTCAGTTTTGGTGTTACTGGGATTTACTATCTTATCTCCCGATCCTATTAAAAGAAAAAGGGTAATGCCTTCCATTTAGTGTGTGATTCTATACCCTTGGCACTGGTCGCCACTCCAGGACCTATTGAAGGTGGGTTTCAGGGGTCATTATCTCTCCTTCAACTTAAAGAAGGAAGGTCCTGACAATCTTCTGACCCTTCCCTCCTTTTGGTGAAGGCGGGTCATGACAGAACTGAAATGTTGTAATGTTTCTCTCGTGAATATAGGACTCTCAATCTAAACCACATAAAACTGAAGTATAATTTAATTTCTTATATTCAATTTAAGTGTATTAATGTTTTTAGGAGTGAAGAGTGGTGAAGTTGGTTCAAATTATTGGTGGTGATTTGGGTAAAAAAATTCTACCAAGTTCCAGAATATTAAGTTAGAGAGTTCTATATAGAATATATTTCCACCAGGTGATTTTGGATTGACTACTTATGATTGTTTTATTAGATGAAAAAATTGGAATGAGTCATCAATATGGTGGACACCATGTGGGTTTACACCTAGGAACATCCATGTATCAAAGGAAAAGGTGTCAAAGGATGAGGTTGATGGCCAAAAGGGAGGAGATAGGTAGGAATATAAGTGGGGGATATAATGACTTGAAGACAGACTTGGTAAGACATTTTCTATTAGTATAAGTAGGGTGACCATAAAGTATATTATCCCTATATACCAAATGTTCTCCTTTAATATATGAATTTGTTTCTATTCTCTGATATATATAAGACACAACTTCTAAACCATGAAATCCCTTATGTGTATTGGGTTTGTGTTTATTCTTGCATGTGCGTTATTTTCATGTGCCTGTTTTCCTAATCGTTTATTAAAATAATGGATGTGAGGTGAACAAAATTATATGGTAGAGGATGATTCAACTTAGTGATTGGGGTACTTAAACTTTTCGATTCTAGAAATCAAGGTCATGGGGAATGTTTTGATCGAAGGAAGATCATATGATGGACGATGTTCTGCTTCACTAAATAATGAGAAGAAAAAATCTTGTGATTGTAATATGCTCCCTTTTCCACAACAAGTGGTATCAAAGCTAGGTATTCTCTGGAATATGATACAAATAAGTGTTATTAGATCTTGGTTGTGGTTCTTAGTCACAAAGCATGATTATAGGACATTTAATTCATAGTTTATCAAGGAATATTGAGAAATATATCATAGATGCTAGTGGTGATAATAGAGGGATTTAAGGATATCAAGATTTATCTTAACCAGAATCAGTCTTGAAGCATGTTCCATTATTTTTTTGTAGGAATATCTTCATTATAATACTATTAGCTTCCCCCAATCAAGTGGTTTTCAAGGTTATCAAAAGGATTCCATTGGAAATAGCGGTAGTAACATCATTTTTACAGGGGATATCAAAATACAAATTAACTAGTAGGTGTCATAATACATGTTTCATTCTTTAGGGTGTAATTATGAAATTTTTATAAGAATACTAAAGCTTCAAAAAAATTATGATCCCTTATTCCATTCAGATTCTATAACAAATCTATTTCTGAACTAAAGTGTTGAAAAGGGTTAGGCTTGATTTGATGTTATGATGGTGGAAGTTGCACATCCTAGAAGATATTGAGTATTCTTATAATTCCTCAAGATTTTAGAATTTATTTTATTTAAATAATATATTCGATGTCATGTGGTATACACAACACCAAGCTTAAATGAACCATGATATACTATATAAATATTATTATTTAATTATAAACATTAAGACTTAGTCATTAGTTTGGAAGGTATAAATAGGAATAAGAATATTATGAAATATATGTATAAATTTTTTCCTTAATAAAATTAATAATCAATAATTAATTGATTATCAATTTTATGGAAATGAATATAAAATATTTTGATGGTAAAAGTAATGTTTTTCATAAAGATATTTTATATGTGCAATTTACTTTTATCTTAATATATTATATTTATCACAATTTATGAATGATTCAAAATAAATTAGTAGATTATATATCAAATTTAATGAAAAAACATTCATTTAATTATGTTTATTTGGAAAAGAATGAGAATAAAGTCATTTAATGCTTCAAAAATACATTTTCTTCAAAATTGGTTTTTATTGCCTTTTATGCATGAATATTATAAAAATTTATACTAATTTTTTAATATTTTTTTGAGAAAATGGACATATTTTTTTAAATCAACATGTCAAAATTTTATTACAACAACTTTTAGTTATTTTTTTCTGAAAATATTGATTTTTAGTGAATAGTGAAGAATACCGTTTATTACAAAACTGTCATTTCATTTATTTAAATAAAGTAATTTAAAAATTCCATTTTGGTTTGGATTTAGTTATAAATTAACATAATATATATTTTATTAAAAACAATCTAATTAATTCCATAGTAATCAGTATGATATTTTTTTTCTTTTTATAAATTCATTATTATACTTAAAAATGAAATTATATAAAAACTTTTTTTTATTTTGTTTTTCATATATATTAAAATTGATTTATGAAAATTTTAAAAAATATATCTTTTAAATTGGATTTAAAAAATTTTATCTGTATGTCCAAATTTTTTATATGGTCCATTTTATTTTTGGTGCAAAAAATAAGAAACCAAGTTAAAAAAATGAGTTATCACAATAATGGTAAATTAAGGTAAAATTAAGTAGAAAGGGACAATAATACCTAAAAAATTATCACTTATTTATATGTATGATGGGTTTATAAACCTATAATCTGTATTATAATATTTTTTGTGGCTTATTTGTAAATATTGGTTGTCTTCCAAGATAGGAAGTGTTATATTTAATAAGTATCATTTTCTCTCATTATATAACATAGATATTTTTTCATGGATAAGAGTAAATGTACATTATGAATGAAAAAATATTATCATAATGATGTATAATAATTTATTTTTAAGTTAATAATTTCTTTTTAAATTTTAAATATGAAATAATTATTTAAAATTCTTATGCAGCATCGATACAATGCTTGTGTAAGCATAATAACAAATCAAATAAATGGTTAAAAAAATATTAAAAGTGATAATATTTTGATAATTTATGGTATTCCAAAAACATTAGACATATTTTAATTATAATGGATGATTTAAGTGTTTTAATTTGAATTACGTTGTTATCTTTATGCCTTTGAATTCAATGTTTTTGAATAGTCTTGAAAATGACATTAAATGGTATTTAATGTTTAAAAATCCTTTTTAAATAATTATAAAATCATAAAAATACTATCATAAGTCAATTTTATGGTAAATTATTCAGTTTATCATTAATTTTACACTTATTTTTCACTTAGATTTTTATAAATTACTTTCATGTCGCATAAAGATTAAAACATTTATTACAACAGTTAAGTTTAAACACAGTTATTGAGTATGGTTAAACCAAAAGTGAAAGTTTATAATGACACCTAAACCTATATAATTTTTTTTATTATATGTTTACCTTATACTCATTATATTCAAAAATATTTCCCTTTTGTGACCTTTTAAATGAGTTAGAATCTTTTTATATATCAATATTTCATGTATTTACAAAATTTCAACCTAACACAATTAAAAATGGTCATATCCTATCTTATCTCCCAAAATTAATACCCATTTCCCTAAGGTTCTAGTTTCACTAAAATCCAGACATAAGAATGATTAATGTTTAATCCAAGGGAGGTTTTCCAAAGAATATGAATAATTCTTAACTAAGTGTTTCATGTTTATTTCTTCTTTTACATCCTTCAAATATTCTTCAACCAAGATAAAATAATAACATAGATATCCTTAGTATACATAAATTTTATTATTATTATGGTACAACCATTTTTCATCTCCTTTTCCATCCTATAGGAAATGAGAACATCACCCATGTGTATGAGTGTAATTCCACCTCTACGAAGTGATGTGCTTCCTTTTTCATCACCACATCATAAGGATGGTTATTAGGATCAATATAATGAATATATATAATATTAATGACATAATTATGTGTATATAATGATATTATATTACTCAACTTCATAACCTTTCATCCATTGTAAAATGATAAGGTTGTGTGTGTGTACATGTGGACTACCAACTCCATAGAGCGATGTGGATTGTTTTTTATATCTACCTTTAATGACTGGTTATGAAAAAGTTAATGTATAAAAATAATAATTTTTTCATGATTAAGATTATTTATATTAAGGAATATGTCAACTTTAACCTAGGTCAACCAACCAAAGTTTTTTTGGGGATTATGAACCGAACATCCACAAAACGTCGGACATGAAGTTAATCAATTTAGTAACTATATAATACATGATAATAAATTAAATAATAAGTATGATCATAAGGTTATAATACTAAAAATTTTATTAATAAATTAAATAATTAATATAGTTTTATTATACAATAGTTAAAGTACGTATCTGGAAAGTAGGACATGAGGTAAAGTAATTTCTTCTAAAAATATTATTTTAAAATTTTCTTTCCAAATAATATTATTCCATGAAATATTATTTTAAATTCATTCAAGAAATTTTATATTTATTAATAAAATGTTGATAAAGTTTATTTTTAACTATTTTTTACTTTTTATACTATGAATTAAAAAATAATATTTTCAATGATTTCAATATGATTCGTTTTATATTTTATTTACCAAAGTGTGAACATAATATTCATTTTAATTATTATTGGATGAACAAATTCTCATAACATGAGGACCATTATTTTTATTAGATGATTCCTTTAAATGTTTTCATATTTACTTTAATAGAAAATATTTTTCTTGATATTCTCATTTTTTTAGAAAATTATTGTGGAAATAGAAATTTCTTCTCATTTTTATAAGATTACTAAATGTGTTATTAGTTGTGGTCTTAAATTATAATTATAATTATTTTTATTGTTAAAAAGGATATGTGTGTTTTATTCATGCCATGGTTCATGAAAATTTATTATGAATTACAGGTGAAATAGATATAGTTGTCCAATGCATTGGGTAAATTAACGGAGTTCATCATTGATTGTTTACTACTAAGAGATGTGAGAATTATCTGGTTAGGTGATTATATTATAAGAGATATTTTAAGGATAATGTCCCAAGTTTCACACATGGGTTTTTAATGATTTCTATGTCTTCTAATGGAAATATTTTTATTTCATAAGGTAAGAAAATAAACTCATGATTTATGGAAATTTTATGATAATATAAAGGTGAAATGTTTTTTTTCATGAGTTACTATGTTTTCCTAAGAAAATTTTGTGACTATTATTTTTCCTTTATGTTTGATTAAAATATATTTTATGAAAATATGGGATTTATTTTGAGATTATTTAGAAACTTTTCATCTCAAAATATTATTATATAAAAAATGTGAACTTTCTTATGTGATTTCATGAATTTCAAATGGATTAATGGGTTTCAATACTTTTTATATCCCTTACTGAGATTTGTTTTACTCATCCAAAGTTTTCAAATGGTTTTCACAGATTATAAGGTTGTGTAGGGATTATAGAAAGGTCAATGGGAAAAAATATTTAATTAAGAAAAAGTTTCATGAATGAAATAGTAGTGTAAAAATAAGAACCTATTTTTTTGGAAAATAGACATTGATTGGAAGTGTCTACATTATTTTTAAGGGTTTTATATGTATGAGTTTTTGTTAGTTCTCTTAAACTCAAAACTAAAAAGATCCTCAAATTTTAATACAGTTAAAACCTTGATATAAATCATGTAATTATAGTTTTGTTAAATTATAGGGTGTTCTAGTTGGTATCAAATTAAATTTTTAGATAAATTTATAGTTTTGGATAATTTATATGTGTATATTTTAAGAGTTTTATATATTATCATGGGTTAATAATAACAGGATTGACTATAATTTTAAAGGCATTAAAACTATTTTTAATTTTTATGTAATTGGAGTACCTAAGAAAAAATTATTGGGTTTTTATAGATGTTTGAGTTATATATAACTCTTAAGATTAACTTATATTGTAGTGAAAAGGTTATTTTCAGAAGAATGTTTTTATATTTTTTATAAATAAGTTGAGATTAATTGATAACCTTTAGGATTAATATGATCTTTCATGTTGATAAAATTATGGTTAATTATAATAAATGGGTTATTTTATTTTGGGGATATATTATCCACTCTATAGATATGCATGGGATTGAAAATTTATTTTGTGAATAGGTGATTAAATTTATTATTGTAGAAGGTTACTATATTGGAAAAATTATATGGTTAAATTAAATAGAAATATAATTGGATAATGTGTGATTTTATTTATTAAATAAAGGTTGAATTAAATTTTGAAAGCATATATGATTTTCGTATGCATTTATGGTGATTCAGGTTTTTTATATAAAAAATTATATTTTTTAGAATATATGATTTGTAAATATTCATTTTTGGTATGTGACTTTAGGATTGATTGGTGTTATTTGGTGATAAATGTTAAGTTTGTCTTGGATGAATATGTGATCAAATCAATCTAATCTTTGGGATTCGGTTTTAGTATGTTATATTTTGAAGAGTTTTATGGTTTTTTATTTATGAAATGATTTATGTTGAACATTGAGGGTTGTTTATTAGGTTTTATAAATTATTATATTATTTATTCAGATTAAGTTTTATTCATATTAGCTGTTATATTCAATTTTTTTTACCATTTTTAGTTTTCATTAATTTATAGAAACATGATAAATAATTTTTCAGCCTTTTGTGGATATTGTGATCCATTGAAAGTTAATTTTATTACGTTAGGCATAAAAAATTCAACATTTATAATTTAGAATCTAAGATAAAGTGGAGTTGAAAAAATAATAAAAACACAAAAAAAGGATGAGGTTTCATTAATGGATTTGAATAAATCAAGTATATATATATTATTATGATCTTTAATTTTATAGTAAAATAATCACTCAAACTCTATAAAAGGGATCTTGAAATTAAAATGTTTTTATTTTGAAATTATTTATGATGAACTGATGGCCTCTTCACCCTTTGGGGAAATGAAATGTTAATTAAAATATAATTCCTTAATGAACTTATTTTCTTAAATGTATATCATTGTTGAGAATAATTTCTTTTCTCTTTAGTAGTGATTTCTCTTCTATGTCTATATATTCACTTACTATCAATCTTATCCTTATCTGGGAACTCTATTATATGTCATTCCATGATACCTTCACATTTCCATTATCCTTTTTTAAAAAGTATGTTTTACTATCCATTATTTATGATTTTTTTTCAACTAATTTATTTTATAAATATTAAAAATTGTTTTCCCCTCATGATCATATTTTTTTTCTTCCACTCTTTGAAATTGTTATAAGAAATGTTTTAAACCCTTTGTATGGGACATGAGTTAAAATTAAAAGGATGAGATTTATTTAATAAGGATATAATTTAACACTTTAATATTTTAAGATTTAATTTATTTATATAATATTTTCAATATATTTTGGTATACACAACATTTATCTTAAATGATCCATGACATAATCTATAAATATTATCATTTAATTATGATAGTTATGAGATAGTCATTGGTTTGGTTGGTATAAATGGGAATAATAATATTATGAAATATATATATATATATGTATATGTATATAGAGTTTTTACTTAATAAAATTAATAATAAATCATGCATTGATTATCGATTGGTTGGAAATGAAGATAAAATCTTTTGAAAGTAAAAGAGATATTTTTCATAAAACTATTTTTTATGTGTTCGACATTCTTTTATCTTAATATATTATATTTATCACTATTTATAAATGATTATAATGAAATAAGTAGATTATATATCCAATTTAATTAATTACAATTCATTTAATTATGCTTATTAGGCAAGGAATGATAATAAATTCATTTTATGATTAAAAAATACATTTTCTTCAAAAATCATTTTTATTTAATTTTGTATGCATATATTGTAAATAATTTATTCCAATTTTAGATATTCTGTTTTTAAAAATGGAAACAATTTTTTTAATTAATCATGTCATAATAGGCTTAGGATGAATTTTCATGATTTTTCTAAAAATATTTATTTTTGATTGAATAGTGAGAAATGCCAATTTTTTAAAAAATATTATTTTATTTGCTTTAAATAAAGTAATTTAGAAGTACCATTACATTTTGTATTTATATTTAAACTAAAATAAGATACATTTTATTAAACTTAATCTAATTAATTACATATTAATAAGCATTATATTTTATTTTGGTATAAGTTCATTTTTATGATTAAGAATGGATTTTTCTAAAAAACTATTTTTTATTTCATTTTATAAAATAATATTAAAATTTATTTCTTCCACTTATAAAAAATTAGATATTATAGAAAAAATTTAAAATTTAATAATCATTTATAATATTTTTATAAGGTACATTTTATTTTTGTTCCTAAAAATAATTTATTGGGTTAAAAATGAGTTATCGCGGTAAAGGTAAATAAATGTAAAAAATTGAAATTAAGTAAAAAAGGGAAAAATAACTTAAAAATTATCACTTATTTATATTTATGAGATTTGGATCAACCTATCCTACTTATTTTAGAATTTTGGGTGGTGTAATTTGAGGTCTCGGTTGGATTCCAAGAGAAGAAGTGTTATATTTAATAAATGTCTTTTTCTCTCATTCTAAATCATAAATAAGTTTTCATGATTAATATAAGACTAAATATAAATTATGAATGAATAAAGATGATCATAATGAATTATAATAATTTAATTTCTCATTAATAATTTTTTTTTAAAATTTTAAAATGTAGTATAATTATTTAAAATTCTTATGCAACATTGATACAATGCTTGTAAAAGCTTAGGAAAAACTCAAATAAAATTTATTAAGAATATTAAATTGATAAAATTTAAATGATATATGGTATTCCATAAATTTTATTTATACTCTAAAGAATGATTTATGATTTAAGTGTTATAATTATAATTACATTTCTATCCGGATTCACGAGATCTATCGAGGTGGCGGTGTGTCTCAGCGGTCGTTGGCTTGTTAGTCGACATCAGATCTAGTGGGAAAAGGCATCATGGAAGGTGTGAGAAGGCTTCTCAGTGTTGGTTCTTGGTCTGGCGTCGGCGGTGAAGGCATCGTGGCGGTCGAAGTTCTGATTTGTGTTGGCCCCGGAGTATCGCAGAGGGGAGGGGGACTTCTGGCTTCTAAAGGTCCTACAATCCTTCCAGCAGGTCTATTTTGTGATTCTGAATTTTTGTTTCCTTCGTTGAAGTACGTATGGCTCGATGTTTCTGCAATTTGTCATCTGCGTTGAATTTTTGGATATGGTGATGGGTGATGTGTGGCGGATTCTTTCTGTCTCTCTTCATGCTGTTGATTTTGTGGATATGGTGATGGGTGCTGCTGTTCTTCGTGATTTCTCCCCCTGTGGTTCTACACTGGTGGATGGGAGTCAGAGGAGCGCAGTGGGATTTATCTAGTTACTGTATTGGTTGAGGCTGCCTAGTGAAGTGCTTTGTGATGATTTTGGGGTGAAATCACGTTGGATTCATGCTGGTGGAAAAGGGCTCTACGGTGTGTCGCTTGGTTCGATGTTGGGTTGCGGTTATCTGTAAATTAGGGCGCGACGTTTGGATAGACTAGTATTTCTCATTATGGTTTCTTCATCTCCCTTTGTGGATGTGATATTTGGGTTCATCTCACATCATTGGAAGGTTTGGGCAAACTCTAACTAGAGTCGGCTGTTGGGTTTGTGGATTTGGGATGGTGTTGATGGTCGCACCAGTGGGCGTTCGAGGAGACCGGTTCTGTGGTTTTTTTATCTTTTCTGATGTTCGTGTTCCCTGCTTCATGGTACCTCAGTCTTCTCTTGATGATTTCGACTCCAAATGTGTAGGTTTGTTTGTATGAAGGCTTGAATGGATGTGAAGCCTAGTATGGTTTTTGTGGTGAAGTGGGGAAGTGGTGAAGAGGTTAAGTTGTGAAACGGTGATGTGGTAAAGTGGTGAAGCACCGATTTAATGAAGTTCTATATTGTTTCTCACTTTTTCCTCAAAATTATTTGCATAATAAAAAAACAATTTTCAGTCAAAAAGTGTAAACGATGGGTTTAGACCAAAAGATAAAGTTTAAAATAACACCTATACCACTATAAATTTGACTGTTTAATTAAATTTTGACCTTATCCTCCTTATATTAAAATATATATAACTATTTATTCACTTTAAATGAGTTATACACTTATTATATATTAATATTTCATGTATTTACAGTATTTCCACCCACGTCACTTATCAAAGAGAATCTCATATCCTCTATTCCTCACTCATCATGATCCATTTAGATCAAAAAATCTATGAAAAAATACCACCCCAAAATATACCCACCCCCATATCAAATAGGTTTTTGTCTCACCAAAATACAAACCTAATGAGGATTAAAGTGTAATCCAATTGGGGTTTTCTAAAGAATATTTATAATTCTTAACCAAGTGTTTCATATTTATTTAATCATCTAACTCATTCAAATATTATTTAAACATGATGTAATAATAAAATTAGTGTCTTCCATATACTTAATTTTATTATGATTATGTTAAAATCCCTTTTCATCTTCTTTTCCATCCTTTGGGAAATAAAAACAATGCTCATGTGTACATGTGGACAACCACCTCCATGAAAATATGTGTTTCATTTTTCATAACTGACTCCCAAGGATAGTTCTGGATATATATTTAATGAATATATATGATATTCATGAAATAATTATGATTTTTTAATGATAATATATTACTTACCTTCTTACCCCTCCATTTTTTGTAAAATGATAATGTCACTCATATGTACATGTCGAATACCAACTCTATGGAGCGTTGTGATTCATTTTTCATGTTTTATTTTTGTTAATGTTTCTAGAAAAATATTTAATGAATAAAAAAATATTTTTTTCATAATTAATATTTAAGAGATGATGAAACCATGACCCATTTTAACTTGGTCCACCTAGCGATGTTATTTTTAGATTTTGAACCAAACATCCTAAAAAACATAAGACATGAACTTAATCAATTTAGTAACTATATAATACATCATAATAAATTAAATAAAAGAAATTATAATAATTTAATAATCCTAAAAGGGTTACTAATAAATTAAATAATTAATATATGTTTATTATGTAATATTTAATGCACTACATAGTGGGTCAAACTCGAGGTAAGGAAGTTTCTTTGAAAATAATATTTTAATGTTTTCCTTCCAACACTTTTTCTTTCATGTCAAGATTATTTTAAATTTCTTCAATAATTTTCTTTTTTATTCTTCAAATTTTGATAAAGTTCATTTTTTATTATTTATTAATTTATTTACAGAGGATTAAAAAGTAATCTCTTTAATGTTTTCTATATGAGTAGTTTTTTATTTTCTTTAATAAATCATGAAAAGAATATTTGTTTTAATGATTCTTAAATGAATGAATTTATCACTATCATGAATTTTATTTTATTTGAATATTCATTTACCATTTCCATGTTTATTTTCAAATAAAATATTTGTCTCAAAATTCTAAAAAAATTAATTTAAAAAAAATCTAAGGAAATGTAAATTTCTTCTCATTTTTATGAGATAACGAAAATTTTTATTTATTATGTGATTGAATGATAATTAAAATTATTTTTATGGTTAAATTGAAATATATATGTGTTTTATTCATAATATAGTTCTTTGAAATTTTATATGAATGATGGGTGAGATTGAAATACCTCCAATGATGGGTGAGATTTATATTACTCTCTAATGCATTAGGTAAAGTGATAAAAACTACCCGTTATAGGTCGCTCATAAGAGTTGTGGGAATTATTAGGTTATGTGATTCCATTACAAGGGGGATTGTAAGGACAACGTCCCAAGTTAACTGAATGATTTTCAATTAATTTTATTGGTTTTAAAGGAAGTATTTAGATTTCATAAGGTAATAAAATTATTTCATGATTTAAAAAACGTTTATGATATTTTAAAAGTGAAAGGTTTGTTTTCATGTGTACTCACATTTTACTAAGTAAATTTCATGACTACGGTTTTTCCTTTATGCAGGCGTACAAATTTTTTTATCAAAATTCTCATTTTGAAAGTTGATTTTAGGAGTAATTAAATTCTGGTTTGGTGATCAAAATATTATTATATAAAAAGGAAATATTCTTTATAGGTTTTCTTGAATTTCAAATAGATTAATGGGTTTCATTTATTTTTTATATCCCTTGCTAAAATTTATTTTTATCATCCCAAGTTTTTTAAATTTTTTTCACATGGATTAAGGTCTTTTAGGGTTTATATCAAGTTCAATGATTACATTTTTTAAATGAATAAAAAAAACATTAATTGAATAGGAGTGTAAGCATACGAATTTTTTTTGTAGAAAAATAGGCTTTGAGTGGAAGTGTCCACTTTTTTGTAAGGGTTTGATATGTAATAGTTTTTATAAATTCAATAAAACCCTAAAACAAAAATATCTTAAAACATTAATAAAGTGAAACATCTTTTATAAATCATGTAATTATGGGTTGTTTAATATATGGGGTGTTATATTTCTACTCCTAGAGGGTTTTTTATTTCATTAGGTATTGAATTCACCTAGATGTGAGATTAGTAGAACTAGAATACCATAGTAGTAAGAAAAGGAATTTTTTGGACATTTTAATCAGTAAAAATAATGCATGTTCCCAGAAAGTGAATTTAGTTTTGAAATCATGATATTTTGGTTCAATTTGAAGATAATGTTTAGGGATTGGAAGTTTTTTTATTATAAGAACAATGAGTTTTCATGTTATTTAGAATCACATAGATGTGATTATTAAACCAAAAAAGGATTATAAAGTGTGTTTCATGGTCCCTAACAATCAAAATATAAATAGATGAAAGTAAGAGGAATTTTGGAAGGTTATGGGAATTAATTCCATGGTGGGGGATTCACTATTATAGAATGTTTGTATTGGTTTCTAACTTAATAATAAAAATAAAATTCTCATAATTGGATTACCATGAGATAGAGCTTGTGGAATTTTTATAATGAGTTAATGTAATTGATAGTGAAGGAATGTTAGGATACTTATTAATGTAAATTTTTTCTAGAACTCAGTGGAATAGATTTTAATATTTAAATCAATGGTTGTTATTCAACCTCTATATGGATTCAATAATAATAATGGAAACCAGAATAATTTCTTGTTGTTTTTTTCTCTCTCAGAATCCATTTTTTTCAATGTTCCTTCCTTTAAAAATATAGAAGAACCATGATACATGTGGGCAATAAAAATGGTTTTTGATGTGAGATATGTAGAGAAATTGGAGTTTTGAAAGGCTACTAGATGGTTTTCCTAAGTTTAAGAATATTGACCATGAACATTGAAGAATAATGTCATAGAGAGAATATTTTTTTACCATAATAATTTGTTGGATCCATAGTATTCTTGCATATAAATTAATATTAATGTTGTTTGTCATGTTATGGGATATGAAAATGGTGGTATAGGATTCTAGGTGTGGATGATACATAAAAAATAATGTTTCATTTCTATTTTTGGGGATGATATTTACGATGATACTGCAGAAGTTTAAAATAAAGGATGTTTATGTTCTTTAATTTTATAATTAATTTAAATGATACAATTATAGCCATGATAAAGCTCTGAATAAGCATATACCAAGTTATTTATTTTTGTTTCATTATAAAGGGTGGTGATAAAAGCATTAATTGTCTCCATGTTTTATGGAAATGTTTATCATAAGATCAAATGAGTACTAGAAAGACATCAGAAATAGAGTTTGTCTCTTAAATATTGGTAACTAGATATGATTGATAGTAGAAAAAATTAATTTCTTGGATACATTAAGTGGAATTTTCAGTGGTATTTTATCATACGGTTACATATGATGATCTGAATGGATATGTTTTAGATGGAGGATAGTTTTGATGATTTCATTGGAGTTCAATGTAGTAGAAAGTTCATAGATTTCTAAAACCTGGGAGATAATATCTAGATTTATTGAAAGGGTGGGGCTATAAATACAATGCATAATATAACTTATTAATTATTTTTTCAACAATGATAGATGATAAAAATTTATTTTTTTTCTTCAGAAGATTTAATTGAGAAATTCATATGAGTTTTATGGATTTGGTGGATCATAAAATCATGGTTATTGATGAATTAGGAGGATTTTATTTAGTTTCATCCCATATGATTGGAAGTAGCATGGAATAGAAACATGTAGGTTCTAGAATACTGAAAATAATCTGATACGGTGGGACTTTGGTGTGAGTTTGAGAAAAGTTTTTGAGTAGACACAACTTCTGAAAAAAAATTCTCAAGTAGAAGATTATTGGATTTTTTAGTGTGAGAATTTTTTTTAGATTGAGTGTGGGAAGATCTAGAATCATTTTACTAAAAGTTTAACTAAAGAAGATGGGTGGAGATATTGCACCATCACTATGGGATGATCAAAATCATGTAGTTCATTTCCGTTCACTGGTAGCAGTGACATCAATTAAATTAATTTTCTAGTAGAGCCAAGGATTGTAAATTGAATAAGATAAATTTAGTTAGTGATATTACCAAAAGTTAAGTCGGGTGAAAGAAAATAAAAAGATGAGTTTAGTCTGATGGAAGGATCACAATGGAGTCTAAGTGTAGGAAAGTAATGAAGGGTAATCGAGAGTAGCACATATAGGATTTGGTTATGTTCTACATGAATAAATTATGTATATTAAAGGTACATATTCCAAAAATTACGTAAATTATAGAAGTTGTAATGGTTGTGTGAATGAAATTATGAGAAGGTATTGGGGATGATATGATAAAGTTATCCTTATTTGTTTTTAGTAAATGAGATGTTATTTAAGAATCATAAGTGTGGATCAAAAGACAAAGTGAACTATTCATTGGATATTTTTATTGGAAGTAGTGGATGTTATAGGGAAACTAAGGCTATAATCATTTATATAGGGAATAAAATTAATATATAAAGGTGGTGTAACTAGATAACCCATGGGGACCCTCTATAAAAGGGGTAAGGCCCATGGGTTCAAGTATTACTAACATATACTAGTGGAGACTAACAAAGGGCTAATTTATCCCCTAAAATGGGGTCCCCCTACATATATCCATGTTTTTAATAAAGATGTACCAATTGTGGAGTTATAAAGACAAAAACATGAAGGTAAAAGGAGACGAATGATGGATAAAGATATTAAAATGTGTTATTAGTGAGACATAATTCATTAGTTTAGGTAGGGTGATTGGAATTTGTGTTATCCATTTAGCACAAATATTCTCCTTAAATGATTCAAGATTATATCATTATATTGTGGGTGTAAGACATAATTATAAAAACATTTATTCTCATATGTTTATAGTGTTTTTTTGTTTTTTCATGTGTGTTTTTGGAGTGTTCATGTTTTTTTATTCAATTATTATAATGAGGATCATGAGGTGACTTGTACCATATGGTGATGGATGATTCACTATGGTGCCTGGGGTTTTTATAATTATCTATTATAGAAATTGTGTTCATTTGGGAAGTTTCTACCAAAAGGATATCTTCTAATGGATTATATTTATATTCACTATAGAATCATAAGATATATTTCTAGTGATAAAAATCTATGATAATTTCACCAATAAAAGATATGGTTAAGAGTTAGGATAGATATTGGAATTAGGAACTGATGTAAACTATAATGTTTTGGTAGGGAAACAATATTGATCAATATTATCATGTGACATAGAAAGAGATGTTATCTTGGACATTGGTTTTTAAAGACCCCTATTATTAGATGAAATGACCTTAAGCATACTTAACATGCTATGAATGATGATATTGATTATGGGGTAGAGTCTGAGGAAAGGTATATGAATATTATTAGCTAATTTAAAGTGAATATACTTAAATTAATTTAACTAAATTTTTTATTCTTAAGTATATATATTTTCATGTTTCTCTTAGATAAATGGATGGTAGTCATCATATGTGTATTGTTTAGGTTAGAGAGGTGAACCAACAAGATTCAATAGACTATAGAAGGTTCGACTAAACCAAAATGACATAAATGAGAAGTAATGTGGAAAGTGGTTTGAGAAGAGGAAAATTCTATAAAGGTAAGGGATAGGAAATTTTATCAAAGAATATAAATTTATTATCTAAACACATGGATCCATCTTGTGATGATGTGGTTAAAATAAAATAAGAATACTATGAGGATTAAGATACCCATTCTTTGATGGCATAGTCAAAATAATATAATGAATAAATTTGATAAGATTAAAGAACAAGTGATGAGGATAGTGTGGATAAATAAACACTAAAGGGTTTCTAATTGATAATGGATATCATAGTTTTATTTAATAAACATTGGGATCTTTAGAGAGAGAATGTATCCTTTAAAAAGGATAATGATTCTTTGGATAACCCTTAATATGTAAAATTTTAATAAGTATTCCACTCTCTCAACAACTAGGGTTTCAGGTATTTTCACTTTCTCAATCAATATTTTTCTCTTCATTAAGAGATTTAGGTTGGGTATTATCCCATGAAATTCTATTCTTAAAATTACTTGGATTTTCAAGGATCCATGTTCATGTAATCATGATTCTCTATACCCATCTTCTTATTTTTTCCTATCTTTTCACACATCTCAGATTCCCCACTCATCAATATAGTCGAACATGGTCACCTAATGTTCAAATTTAGGTTACCTTTTTGTGAAATTATTTGCATAGGATTATTCAAAATTAGATACACACAACCCAAATGATATCTATCTTTGATATTGGTGGTGTCTCCATGGTCTGGTATAGGTATAAAAAATATTATCTCAATTTTTGCATCATCTCCAGTGTTCTAGTTCCATCTTGGTGGAACTTGACCTTATTATCCCATGTCATCCATTCATATGAAAAAAAATATAGTAACAAGGTCCACCATAGGGTCTGGGGATCCATCTCCCTAGTGGTGATAATTTAGGTGTAATACTTTTGATCATATTTATAGATGTGTTTTCTCTTTCTAGCATCTCACTAGTGTTATCTACTTTGGATGTATGGATTCTTCACTTGGTGTGATTAATTGATGGTTCTATACTACTCATTACACTATATGAATATTTATATAGTTTAGAATTAATATTTTTATTATCAATGAGCTAAGAACTTATAGATTTTACTGAAGTATATCCCTATTATATTAGCATCCTAACTGCATCACTCATGGTGGCACATGGTGGAATATTTTTTTTCTTTTTAATTTTATTTCATTGGAAACCAATGTTGGATGATATCTATTTTATTTTTGTTTATGAAGGGAGTTATGTTGCTAATAATTTTTATTTTGATTCATAATTTACTTTATGTTTTTCTATATCTCTCAATGTTTGTTAATGAAACATTTACAGTGGCATTAAGTTAGTTCAATTCTCTAAAAACATTTACAGTTTCCATTTATAAAATTAAAAAAAAAGATACTAGATGTATATTGAGGAGGAAGTTGGGTTCTTGAAAAATATTAGAGACCTAAATGTTATTCTTTATACAAGATACATGATTCATAAATATAACACCCTAATGTTTTATGGTTTTTTTCAAAGAAATTTAATTTCTTCGATAACTTGAGTTACAAGAACACTGAGTCTTAACCAAATATGAAACACTACTAAAATGAATTATTTGGATTAGATATTAGGAATAGGATTAACTAAATTATAAAAAAATATGTTTTACATAGCTATATAAAATGAATTCTTTGGTGACTAATTATTTATAAATGTAAATTAAAAACATTTTAAAATAAAGGAAATATTTTTTAAAAAAACTATTTTTATGTGCACAAAAAAATTTTAAATCAATAAATAAAATAAATAAATTTTTTTAATTCTTCTAATTAAATGTATATATTTTATATTCAATCAAATTTTTAACATTTATCTTATGTTTTTTCTAGTCATGAGATAAGAATAAATCTAATTTTATACTTAAAAGATTTATTTTTATAAAAAGTGGTTTTATCGCATTTTGAGTACTTATTTTAAAATTAATTTTTTCAAATTTTAGAAAATTGATTTGAAAAAATGAACTTTATTTTTAAATCATAATGTAAAAATTATTTTTGAGTGATTTTTTGAGAATTTTCTAAAAAGATAAATTATTCAATGAATAGTGAAAAATACTAGTTTTTATTTTAATATAGTTTTAAAAGTAAAATTAGTTCAACGATATATCTATTAATAAAATATATGTAATTTTAATAAATTTTTTATTCAATTTTTATATAATTTGTTTAACTTTTGAACATTTTCTCTTTGGAAAATCATTTTCTCGTCGCGTCTGTGAGTATAATTTCAAATTAAAATTTTCCACTTCTGTGAATGGAATTTGTAAAAATGGATTAAATATTTAAAATAATAATAATTTATATTACATAAAAAGGTCAACTTAGTTTTTATTCAAAATTAATAGTAAAATAGTAAAAATTAATTACTATGGTTAGTGTTAAAATCGGTTTTTTGGGCGTTAAACTAAAAAGATAAGGTTTAAAATGACCTAAAACTTGTATAAAATATATTTTCTAGACATATTTAGACCTTATAATATCTAAGTATCAATAATTAGTCATTTTTATCTTTTTGGAATGTGAAAATTTTGGGTACACCTTTTCTGTTTTAAAAAAATACAAGTGTGTCACTCACCTCACTTGTAAAAAGCCATTGCATATCGTCTTCTCTTCACACCTTCAAACCCATTTGGTTCAATAAATACCTACCCAAGTTTCTTATTTACTTCTCTATCCTCATAATATATTAATTTTTATATTAAAAATCCAATATTTTAACGATTTATGTTAAACCTAAAGAGGTTTTTTGAAGAAGAGGTAAAGTTTTTAACTATGAGTTTTTGTTTTAATTATTCTTATAACTCATTAAAATATTATCAAACTATAATAATATAATAACACTAGTATATTAAATATAATAATATGTTATTAATTAAATTTTCTAAACTATATACATCTCTTATTCCATCAAATGGGAAATAAAACCGTCGATCGAGTGTACGGTGGACTACCTCCTCACGAACTGATGTTATTTGTATTCCATAACCACCTATCACATATGGATATAATGACAGATTTAATTTTTATATATAATATTTATGATATTATTATGCCTATATAATTATATTACCACATCCACCTTCTTACCTCCTAACCCATTGGAAAACAATAATGTTGCTCGTGTGTACGTCGAACTACCACCTCATGAACCGATGTGATGTGTTTTTCATTTATATTTTACTTTGATGTTAAAAAAGATATATTAAATAAATAGATATTATATTTTTAAAATAATTATAATTATTTAAAAAATATATCACATATAAATTCTTACTTTCCATTCTGTGGGAGATACGATAACATCATTCGTTTGTGTGATAGACCACCGCCTCGCGAAACGATGTGATTCATTTTTCACTAATTCTTTGCATGGAAGATAATAAGGGTAAATTTAATGAATATATGTGATATTAATGAAATAAAAATTATTCTATAAAGTTAATATATTATTTACCCTTCTTTCTTTTCATCCATCTAGAAAATGGAAACAACGTTCATGCGTACGTACGACTTACCATCTCCATGAACGGTGTATGTCATTTTATATCTCAAACTTTTATGAATTACTATAATTACATATATAATTAATATATATTATATTTATATCATGTCTATAATTCTATAAATTATTTAACCATGATCAAATTAATAGTATAGAAAATAAAAAATCAAAACATACACGATAAACAAAGCAGTTATTACTCAAAAGATGATTTTAACAAGGAATTGTAAAAAAAATGGTAATAAAATGTCATAAGTAAACCATATGTGGTATTATTTATATATTTATTGTTGTTTTATAGATTTATTATATTATTTTATTTATTATATAGGATTTTAAAAAGTGTATGAAGTAAGTGGAGACTTATGGTAATGGATTTCCATCGCACGTTTTTACTTCTATGAGACACATGTCATATTCACCACCTATTTATTTTATGTGGTGTATATACTACCCATGAATGTATTTTATGATTTTTATCTTGAATATTAATTTTATTTACATATATCTTTTATTATTTCTCTTTAATTGGTTTTAAGGTTCAATAGTTACCAAAGACGTAAGATATTTTTCATCTCACTTTTATATCTTTGAGATACATGCCATATTCCCCACTTATTTCTTATTTATGGTGTATATAATGAACATTAATGTATTTTATGATGATTATCATGAAAATTATGGTTATTTAGATATCCATTTTATGATATCTCTTTCATGGGGTCTATGGTTTAAAATATACCAAAGTAGTAAGGGTTTTTTTAATCTCAAATTGCCTTCTTTGGGACATAAGTTATGTTATACACCTATCTTCTTCTATGATGTGTATACAATGACCTTTTGAAATATTATATAATTAATATCTTTATTTTAGTGTCATTAAAACTTTAATTTTATGTTATTTTTTAATGGTTCATATTATTCAAAAGATACTAGCCTTAAAGGTTTGATGTTACAACCTCTATTTATCAAGATTTTTTGTGATTATGCTTTTGATGATGAAATATTATAATATATTTCTCAAAAAATTAATTAATTTCCTTATAAGTTGGTTATTTCATGAAAATAAATGTTTTCTTTTAATTTTACTTTATTTATTTACTCAAGATACAAAAATAATGTTTTTAATAAAAAATCGTTTTATCTCTCTCTTCGGTCAAAACCCATTTTTCTTCTATATCCATGTTTTGTAAAAATGTTCATAAAAATATTTTAACATTATCCAAAGGATTTATTAAGGATATTTTACCCATGTTTTATATTTTACAAATTTATTTAAAATGAATATTTAAGTCATTCTCCAAAAAAGGCATGTTTGGATTTTACCAAAAATGTTAAAGGAATCTTAATTTAACATACATGACATGAACAATACTTCCTACTGTCATGAACACTCAATGATTTAAAGCTTCCCTTAAAATATTTCAAGGTTATTTTAAAATAATTTTTTTCATTATTATTTAATAAATTTTTTATATTTTAAATAAATTATTTCCAAGTTGAATTTTTTTTCCACAATAAAAGTTTTAAATGATTTTAAAGTTTCCTTTATAAGTTTACAAGGTTATTTTCAGAGAAAAGGATTTTTGAAATTTTTTTATGTTTTAAAAGTGTTTTTCAAAGTGTAAAGGATATTATCAACAAGAAATGTTCAAAGTGATCTTTTAAAATCATTTTCCATTAAATATGACATCCTTTGATGTAACTTATGCTTTATTGATCATATGATCTGAGGATACCATTATTATTATTTCTCCTAGTGATTTATATTTATGGAAATAAGAATTTTATGAAACCCATTTTTTCCATGGGTTATGCTATGATGAACTCTTTATGAAACCAATTTATTTTCATGGTTTTTTATATTATAAATGTGTTATTAATCCATTTCTTTTCATGGGTTCTGACATGGTGAATGTTTTATGATCTTGTGTAAGACATATTTATGATTTTCATTATGTGACAAGTGGGAACTATATATCCCTCTAATGCATTGGGTAAATATTGATATCTCATTATATAAATAGGACTTGAATGGGGTGTTAACTCAGTTAAGTAAGAGACTTCTTCCACTATGATAGTCTTAGAGGTTAACCTTAAATACTATGATAGTTTTATGAGTGACCCCATACCACTATAATAGCCTTGGTAATGAGCTTTCACTACTAAGGAAATGATATTTTTATGCCTATATATATGCCACAATTTCATTCCTTATTCCATTATTATGCTCTTATGGATCATGTAATTTGATTCCCTTATGATTAATGTCTTATGAACTACCAATCCTTATGTAATGAATCAAGATTATGATCTTTGATATGCAGGGTATGGTTTCCAAATATTATGCTCATGTTCTCATAACCTTATGATCACATTATGTTTATATATCTCACTTTTTTACCTTTATTGAGAATTTGAGCTCACCCTTTCTTATGTTTCCTTTCCCTAGGTTATGAAGAAATTTATTATGTATGATATGTTTAATATGGGTTCTAGTTTTAAAGAACTTAGTGGGATATGACGTAGCTCACTAATGGATCAGTTGTTCATGTGTCCAATTTTCCAAAGGCACCAGACCTAAATGATTCTATCATGGATCATTATGTTATGTAATGAATATTAATTTATTAAGATGTAATATCTATGTATTAGAAGTTTGTATCTCTAAAGTTGGTATTAAAGAAAGGTTTAATTAAAAATTTGGAAAATAGGTTGAGAAAACTTTAGATAGAACCATAAATATCCGTATAAGTATAGACTAATATTTTAGAATATTGGTGAAGGATAGAGAAATTGGTTTCCAAGTAATTACATTAATATTTAGATACTACAAGTAGATGTGGTTATATTATAGATGTACCTATGGGTAATAAATATGAAAAAGGAACATCAATATTGACTCAAGAATTACCTAGTACATGATAATAGGTCTTACTGAACACCTGGTTTGACACTCCTAGGGGACATTCTTTTAAAATTCCCAAAATATTTACAAACCATCATAAAGTATTTAAATAAATAAAAACTATGAATAAACTAGGTTAAACCTAATGTGTCATGGATTTAAAAGGAGGTGTTTTATTTAGGCATCCTATAAATAATTTTTCATGATTATGTGGTTTCCCACTATGATTATTATTGGTCACACTATGTTTTTCGGTTTTAGTCAATGGAGAGAACCAAAATGAATTGGGTTAACATTTAATGTGATAGAAAATGTGTTTATGAGAAAAAAATATGGCATGATAACTAGAGTGAAGGATATTTTGATTATTCCTAATCAATTATCATGATATATAATTAACAAATTTAACCTTATCTAACTCTTAGACTCACCAAAGAAGAGAATTATTGAGTTTGATGAGAGCTCGGGTGGTGTAGAAGATAGTGAAAAAAAAGATTTAGTTTCCTATATGTAAAGAATGTGGGAAAAATCAAAATAATTCCTAACAGGAATGAGAAGATGTTTCATGTATGGAGAAGAATGGAACATATTAAGTAATTGTTGAGAAAAAATGAAAAGTTCAGTTAACACAATAGATGGTAATATTGGTCTCTTGAAGGTATTATAAATAGACGAATGTTTCAAATGTTTAAAGTATAGTAATTATGAAAATGTATGTCGTAAGGGGAAATCTCATGAAGAGAATCAACAAGGTGGTATGAGTAATGTTTATGTTATTAATGATAAAGATACCACAAATTACATATGAAAGGTATGGGTTGTTCTTATAGTATTGTTTATGATAAATGTGAGAAGAATGGTTAAATTGAAATTTATGAATGTTAATACATGATTCATATTTCATATTTTTGGATCAAGGTATTAAGGAATAAGATGATGAAGCCAAATTAATGGTTTAAGAATGATGTGGAACGATTGTAGTGTTTTTAGTAATTCAATAATTATGTTACATGAATCATGAAATATATAAGGATTGTTCTATATAAGTTTTTAATTAAGTATTTTGAATAATATGTTGAATAATATGAATGACCTAGAAAAGTGATTTAATATAAAGGTGATATTTTATGGAAAAAATTATTAAGGTAATATAACACTTAATATATTCATGGTGTTGTTAAAATGGTGTTTAGTTTCTATAAAGAGATGATTAATCTGGATAAATTAAATTGGATAGTATTGATGACCCCAAAATTGATTAAATATTTTTTGAAAAAGTGTTATATGTTATCTTTGATGGAGTTTGAAATATTTTCAGATTTATAGAATATATTCAATAATCTATGGTTTTATTTAAGGAATGATGAATCATTTATGTTTTCATTGAGGGTTTGATAATTTTTTTTATTACCATTATTTAGGATAATATATGATCAAGGTATTCATATATTTGGAATGTGACCATTAAAAGCTACTCAATGATATTTTAAGGATTAATGTTAAGTTAATTTTGGGAAATTTAGTGAACTTATTTATAAATTTATAATTTGGGAAGGGTCATGAGGATAACTATTTATGGAATGTTTTAAGTTGAACTTTGGACAAAGTTTTAGAGATCAATGTATTAATTAAATATATTAATATCTAAGCATATTGGATGAATTCTGATAACCATTTTTTTATGATGATAACTAGATATATATGGAATAACTTATCATTCTATTATGTATCTTATGATCTGTTAGTGCTTCAGGTATAAAAAAATTTATCCTCATTTCTTGGAGTAAGATATGAAGTGAAATTGATTGAATCAAAACAAAAGGATTAAATTTTTCTTATGATATAAATGAAATATAATACCTAGGTATATCTAACCATTTGAAACTCTCTATTGTATTAGGATGGTAACCTATCAACTGGTTCTTCCACTGAACTTATATCAAGTTCACGATGTGGTCCATGTATCTATCCTGAGGAAGTACATACCTGATCCATCACATGTACAAGACTCAGAGGTCATACCAATGAAATATGATCATTATTATTAGAAACACCCATTGAATATTTTTGATTTTATAAAGAGAGTGCTGAGAAAAAAACTATTCGCCTGGTCAAAGTTTTGTGGAAAAATCGCCAGCTTGAGGAAGCTTTGTGGAAATATGAGGATATGATGAGGGAGAAGTATCCTCATTTGTTTGTATCAAAGTAATAGATTTCAAAGGATGAGTTTATTTTAATGGGGTAGAATTTAACAACTTGATATTTTATGAAATATTTTTTTTTCAAATAAATTCAATTTCCTTGATAGCATGCATTACACAAAACATCAAGTCTTAACAAAATGTGACACACAACTAAAATATTATTATTTAATATGATGATTATAGCCTATCCATTAGAATGGAAGGTATGAATAGGATAGAATAAATTATGAAAATATATGTTTAACACATGTATATAAAATTAATTCTTTGTTTTTCAATTATTTAGAAATGAAAACTAAAAACCATTTGAAAATAAAGGAAATATTTTTCTAAAAAAACTATTTTTATACATACAAATGCGCTTTATCTCAATAAAATAAATAAATAAATTTCTTATCAATTATTTTAATGAAATTTCTATATTATATATCCAATAAATTCTTTAACATTTATATTTTTTTCTAGTCATGAGATAATAATAAATCCATTTTTATGCTTAAAAACTATATTTTTCTAAAAAGTAGTTTTGTCTCATTTTGAACACTTATTTTAAAATTAATTTTTTCCAATTTTAGAAAATTCATTTGAAAAAAATTAAATTAATTTTTTAAAACTTCATGTAAAAATTATATTGGAGTGAATTTCTTGAGAATTTTCTGAAAATAAATATTTTTTAGTGAATAATCAAAAATACTAGTTTTTATGAAAAATTGGATTTTCATTAAAAGAATTTACATGATAAGTTTTATTATAATATTGTTTTAAAATTAATATAAATTCAATTATATATCTATTAATATAATTTATGTCATTATAGTAAATTTTATATTGAATTTTGATATAATTTCTTTTAAACTTTTGAACATTTTCTCTTTGGAAAATCATTTTCTCATCATGTATGCAGGTTTAACTTAAAGTTGAATTTTTCAACTTCATTTAATGTATTTTAGAAAAATATATTCCATATTTTTAATCAACATAATTTTTATTAAATAATATGTTCAACTAAATTTTTGTTCAAAATTAATATTAAAAACATTAAAAGTTAAATATTGTGGTTAAGATTAAAACAGGTTTACCTAGGGTTAAACTAAAAATATAATAGTTAAAATGACATAAATTTTTTTCTAAAAGATATTTTTTGGACATATTTAGACCCTATAATTTCTAATTATTGATAATAGTCTATGTTGGAGATTTTTCATGTGGAAAATGTGGGTACACCTTTTCCTTTTCAAAAACTTATAAGTGTGTCACTCACCTCACTTATAATAGGTCACCCCTATCCTCTCCTCTTCACACCATCAAAATTTTTTTTTAAAAAATACCTACCAAAATTAATTTATTAATTACCTTCTTACATCCTATATTAATTTTTAAGATCCTAAATCCAATCTTAGAAGGCTTTAGGTTAAACCGAAAGAGGTTTTCTAAAGAAGAGGTAAAGTTTTTAACTAAGTGTTTTTGTTTTACTTCTTCTTCTAACTCCTTAAAATATTCATCAAATATGATAATATAATAACACAAGTATCTAAAATATTCATATATGTTATTATGTTAATTTAATAACCTATTTACATATTCTATTCCATCAAATGGGAAATGAACCCGTCAAAAATGGGTACAAAAAATTACCACCTTATAAACCGATGTTATTCGTTTTCCATCACCACCTCTCACAGCTAGATATAATTATGGATTTAATTTTTATATATGGTATTTATGATATTATTATACCATTAAAATTATAATACCACATATACCTTGTAACACCCCAAAATTCTGAAAGAATGAAATTTTATTCAATAGCTTGTATGACACACAACACCAAGTGTAAAAGGGAATATAAAATCTTGATACTTTGTGATATATTTATTATTTTAAATAAATTAAATCTATTCTATAGCTTTATATTCTTTCAATAATGAGTTATCTTACATTTCACACAACAAAAAGTTTCTTCAATATCTTGTGTTATACATAAGACTGAGTTTTAAAAAATACTATTAATATTATTATTTAAAATGAAAATTATCTCCAAGTTGTTAAATTAGCGGTCATGAATAGTATTAGATAAATTATAATAATATATTTTTGAGTTAATTAGTTACCAATTAATTATAAATGAATATAAAAACAAATTGAATATGAAGTAAATATTTTATAAAAAACTATTATTATGCACCAACAGATTTTTATCCTAATAAATTAAATTAATTACTATTTGTGAATTATATTAATGAAATTATTTTATTATATATTCAATAAAATGTTTTTAAATTTATATAATAGTTTTATAGTCATAATATAAAAACAAATCCAATTTTAACTATAAAAATCTATATTTTTTTAAACATAGTTTTGTCGCCTTTTAATGACGCACTAGTTTTAATACTAAATTTTGACACTTTTATAAATTATATTTGAAAAAATAAAATTTATTTTTTAAATATGAATTCAAAATTATCTTAGGTTGAATGTTTTATATTTTTGTAAGAAGTTTCATTTTTTAATAAATAGATAAAAATACTGAATTTTAATTGAAAACTAGATTTTTATATAAATAATTTATAAGGTTAATTTATATTTTCAATTGGTTTTAAAGTAAAAATAGTTAAATTATACATATATTAATACAATTTAGGTAATTTTAATCAATTTTATATTGAAATTGTATATAAAAAAAATGTAAACTTTTGAACATTTTCTCTTTAAAAACTCATTTTATCATCCTGTCTACAAGAGTAATTTAAAATTAATTTCTTCCAATTGTATGATTTGAATTTGGGAAAATTGATTCCATATTTGTAATAATAATAATTTATAATTTATAATAATTTCAACATAATTATTTACCAAAATTATTAGTGAATGCAGTTAAAATTAATTATAGTGATTAAGGTAAAAACAAGTTTACCTCTTGGTCAAACTTAGAGTATAAGGTGTAAAAAGGAACCTACACTTGTCCAATACACATTTTATAGAATATTTAGACCTTATAACTTCATGTATCTAGTTTTTATTATTATTTAATCCTATTTTTAGGTAAAAACATGGGTACACCTAACTTCTTTTTAAAAATTCCAAGTGTGTCCTCTCCCTCACTTAAAAAAGGACACCCCCTGTCCCCCTTCTTCACACCTCTAAAACCAATTTAATTTGGAAAATAACTTCCCAAATAACTCAAAAACTTCACTAAACTCATATTTTAATCCTTATCTTGGGCATAAATCCAACTTATGAAGGAATTAGTGCAAACCTAAGGAGGATAATGGAATAATGATATATATATATATCATTTAATTTTATTTCTTTTAATATGATAAGAAAATGGATACAATGTTTATGCATATGTACGACCTATTGTCTCTATGAATGGTGTATTTCACTTACTATCACCACTTTTTATGAATTACTATAATTACATATATACTAAATATATGTTATATTTAAATCATGTTTTATATTAAAGATATTATGAAATCATGATCTAATTAAGAGTAATAAAAAATAAAAAATCAAAACATACTCGAAAAACAAGGCAATAAACACCTGAAACGATAACAATAATGAACGATTATTAAGGAATGGATAATAATAGGATATAAAATGATGGTATATGATTCCATAAATATTAATATGGTTTCATAATGAGTTAATAACATACTTAAAACCATTATATAGAAGCTAAAAATTGTGTTCATCCAAAAGGATGCGTAAGGTAATGGATTTTGTCTCAATTTCATTTCATTGAGGAATATTGTAATTTTATGCACCTAGTTTCTTTTATATAGTGTATATATTGACCATTTGAAACTTAATATCATTAATAATTCATTATTCATGTTATTTTTAGTGTTAACTTGAATTATTTCATTCAATGGGATTTAAACTTAAAGTTACCAAGTGGTAAATAAATTTCATAACTCAATTCCTTTTTATTAGGTTATATTACTTCTTTATTATTGTTAGTATTCTAAGATTATGTTTGAAATAACTTTTGACTATATATTTTTGTATTTAATTTTTCTTTATAATTAAATTTGATACGAATAATCAATTCATTAGTTTATTCTCACTTCAATTCTATGACCTTTTCAAAGGTTTAATTCATAATCTCATTTTATTCGGGATTATTTGCACTTGAATTTCCATTGAAGGATATTATTTGATTGTTATTTAATAAACCATTTAATTTTATTCTCCCCTATTTATTAATTATTATTTTAACATAATAGTATCATTTTCCACTCTTATTTACTTAAAATGTTTTAGAAAAAGTTTTTAAGAAAATCAGACTTTATTTCTCTCTTTGGTTGGAAATCTATTTTCTTCAAAAACCATGTTTTCAAAAAATGTTCTAAAAAATGTTTTTAAAATTTCTAAAATAATTTCTAAAAGTAATTTTTACCCTTTAAAAAATGTTTTATGTTTTTTGAAAGTGATTTTCAAAGATAATTTTTTTTTCAAAAAAAAATTCAAAACACATGTATATTTTCCTCAAGAATGTTTTTAAAGTAATTATTTTATTTCATAATTGAAAAAAAACCATTACTCTTACTCCAATTGGTATACATAATATTGTTACCATTCGTATTATTACTCTGGATAGATATAATTATTTTTTCTAAGTATTGTATTGGCATTCACTTTCTTGAATCATATTTTTATTCATTAATTTTCCCTTAAGTTATTCACTTTCCAGTGACCATTGAACATTAAATTTCCCCTAAATATCTACATTATTTATCATGGATATTATTATTGCCTAAAATTTGTACTATTTTTTACATGTGGTGTTTACTTTGAAATATATTTGATTATCTAGGTAAATATTGATATATTTGTATTCTTTACTCAATACGGATATTTGATAAGGCACATTGTTTATGAATTAAATTGATTATTAAATATATGAGGAATGATTTGGACATGCAATAAAAGGGTTAGGGACTAGTTACTTAAATAACCTCGATGCATCCGTAGTCTCATGGGATGAATCAGTTGGCTAGCCTATATATATATACATATTGATTGTATAGGTATCATGTGCCTAGGAAATATGACATTAAATAATTTAGAATTGCCTTAATTCAGATTTAGTTATTATTATCCATGATATTTTCACTATGAATAAAATATATGGATTTATTTCATTCTCATTATATTGATTAAATGAAAAGTGTTTTAATTTGTTTACCTTTGAATATTGATTATGCCAAATCTTATCCTGATAGTCAATTAATTTAAATGAATTTTTTTAAGTTATTTACCTTTCTATATTGTTTACACAATTCCTTCTCTTTTTATTGATTATATGGAATGTGTGTTCAATTATTTATGTTTCCATTTTTATTATTCACATTGATTCATTATTACTTTTTATATATTTAACCCTTACTAAGAATTTGAGATCAATCTTATTTTTTTTCCTTTACCCATGAATCCCATGAATTTTACAATGATTTATATAAAAGTATATGCTAGAAGTAATGAATTTATTTTCAAAAACAAATGTTGTAATTCGTGTATTGAATTATAATATAAGACTCATGTATATATCTAGTTTACCATGACTACTAAACTATTCGTTACTTTGGGAATTTATCTTCTTGAATATTATTCCAATGTAATGGTAGTAGTTATAGGCCCTAGGATTATAGGTTCGAAGTTACTACATACCTTCTTACCTCCAAATCCATTGGAAAAAATAATACTGCTCATATATATGAAAAACTACCGCCTTGCGAACTAATGTGATATGTTTTTTCATTTATGTTTTACTTGGATGGTAATAAGGATAGATTAAATGAATATATATAATATTTGTAACATAATTATACCTATTTAAAAATATATCACATATAACTTCTTACTTTCTATTCTGTGGGGGATAAGATAACATCGTTCATGTGTGCAGTGGACTATCACCTCATGAAGCGATGTGATTCATTTTTCACTAATATTTTTCAAGGAAGATAATAAGGGTAAATCTAATGAATATATTTGATATATATGAAGTATAAATTATTTTATATTGGTAATATATTATTTACTATTCTTTTGTTTCATCCATCGAGAGAATGGAAACAGTGTCCATGCATACATGCGGCCCACCGTCTCCATGAATGGTGTATTTCATTTTCTATCTATAAATTTTATGGATTACTGTAAATATATATGTATATATATAAGTAATATATATGGTATTTAAATAATGTTTTATATTCTATAAAAAATGGAAACATGGTCAAATTAAGAAGACCAAAAATAAAAATTCAAGACATACATGAAAAACAAAGCAGTTATTACATAAAATGTGATTTTAACAAGTAATTATTAATAAATGCATAATAAAAGGTAAAAAGTAAACCACATATGGTATTATATATATAATTATGTTTATGTAATATATATATATATATATATAATAAACTTATATTTATTATACAGGAGTTTATAATGTATACGAAGTAATTCAAGACTTATGGTAATAGATTTTCATCTCACTTTTTACATCTGTGTACACATATCATATTCACAACCTATTTATTTTATTTGGTGTATATAAATTCAATGAATTTATTTTATGATTTTTTTCCTTAAAATTACTATTATTCACATATATTTTTGAGTATCTCCCTTTTATGTGGTTTACAGTTCAAAAGTAAACAAAGCGGTAAGATATTTTTCATCTAACTTTTATATATGTGAGATACATGTCATATTTACCAATTTTTTCTTATATATAGTGTATATAATACCCAGGAATGTATTTTATATTTATTAACTTTAAAATTATGCGTATTTAAATATCATTTTTATGATCTCTCTTTCATGGGGTTTCTGGTTAAAAAAATATCAAAGTAGTAAGGGATTTTTTGCCTCAAATTTCCTTCTTTGGGACATAAGTTATGTTATGCACCTATCTTCTTATATAAGGCCTATATACTACCCCTTTAACTTTTTATATCATTAATATCATTATTTTCATGATATTAAAATTTTAATTTGATGTTACTCTTTACTGGGGCCTACGATTCAAAAGATATCAAAGTGGTAAATGTTTGATGTTACAATCTCATTATTTCTCAGGATTGTTTATGATTATGAATTTGATGATGAAATATTATTATCTATTTATCAATAAATTCATGAACTTCATTATACTGTAATTATTTCATAAAAATAAAATTTTCCCTTTTATTTTCCTCTCTTTATGTACTCAAGATACCAAAATAATGTTTTTAAGAAAAAAATAATCTATATCACTCTATTTGATTGAAAACAATTTTTATTCTATAACATGTTTCTAAAAATGATTTAAAAAATATTTTAACATTAAAAAAAGGATTTATTAAAGGCATTTTTACCCATGTTTTAATTTTTACAAAGTGTTTTAAAATTAATCTTCATGTATTTTTTCAAACAATTCCCATTTGGATTTTACCAAAAATGCGAAAGGAATCTTTATTTTAACATACACATCCTGAATAGTATTTCCCACTGTCATGACCACTCAATGATTTCAAGATTCTATTAAGGGTTTTCAAGGTTATTTTCAAAGAAAACGTGTTCCTTGTTATTTGGGAAATTTTTAGATTTTTAATAAATTATTTCTAAGTGGAAAGGTTATTTTCCTAAAGAAACGTTTTAAATGATCTTTAAAGATTAATTTATAAGTTTATAAAGTTATTTTTAGAGAAAACCATTTTTGAAAATTTTCTATCATTTAAAAAGTTTTTTTCAAAGTGGAAGGTCTATTTTCCTTAAAAATATTCCGAGTTATCTTTTAAAATTATTTTCCTTTTAAAATGACACCATTTGATGTAAATTATGCTTTACTGGGGATATGATCCAAGGATACCATTATTATTCATTCTATAAATGGTTTATATTTCTAATAAAAATATTTTTATGAAACCCATTTCTTTTCCATTGGTTATGATAAGATTAAATTCTTATGAATTTCTTTTCATGGGTTTTGATATGATAAATGTGTTATGAAGCCCATTTCTTTTCATGGTTTCTGATATGAAGAATTTTTTATGATCTTGTGGCACACATATGTATGATTTTTATTATTTTATAAGTGATATGTATATCATCCTCCAATCCATTCAGAAAATATTGATACCTCATGAGATAAATAGGACTGGAATGGGGAGTGAAAGTAGTTTAGTAAGGGTCTTTATCCACTATGATAGTATTAGTAGTGAACCTCGACTACTATGATGGTTTAGGGAGTGAACCTATTACACTATAATAGCCTTGTAAATTATCCTTGAATAATAAGTAAATGTTTTTTTATACTTATGTGTATTCCATAATTTTATATATTATGCCAATGTTATTCTATTGCGGCTCATGTTCTTAGATTCCATTATGATTCCTATCTTATGAACTGTCAATATTTATGGAATAACTCAAAATTATGATCTTTGATATGAATTTTATGGTTTTAAAATGTTATGATCATTTTCTCATATCCTTATTCTCAATTTATTTTTACATGTCTCCATTTTTTACCATTTTTGAGCATCTAGGCTCACCCTTTCTTATGTTTCCTTTCCCCCAAGTTATGAAGAAATTTATTATGTATGATATGTTTAAGAAAGGTTATATTTATGAATAACTTTATGGGATATGATTTTTCTCACTTATAGCCCAGTTTTTTATGTGTCCAAGCTTCCAAAGGCATTAGAACTAAATGATTTTGGCATGGTCCATTATGTTATGTAATGAATATTCTCTATTAAAATGTAAAATCTATGTCTGAGAAGTTTGTGTCTCTAAAATAAAACCACTACATATAATTTTAATTTCAAGAGTGAATAATTATAATATATTTATAAAAGATTAATTGAAGTTGAGAAATATTTGAAATAATTTTAGTATGAGTTCAATAATTTTACCAAGGAAGTTGGTGTATGAAAACTCATATATTAAATACACTATATTTCATGATTTAATACATAAAGATACACTTAATAAAACACCAAAATAATGATAGGACTAGTGTGTTTGCGTAATTAGGTACATAACATAACAACTTGCAATACAATAACATTATTTAAAAACTCCATAACATTCCCATATATTCTATGGATATTCTAAAACAACATGGGATAACCTGGGCATGTACATAAGAAAAGGGTGATATATAAATACCATTAATGGAATAATAAAACCATAATAAAAGGTAAATAATTAAATGTTATTCATGAGGAATATCAAGGTAATATAATAGGGGTGATAATAATAAAATTGAACATTGAACCATGAGATAAGATGATAACATAAAGGAAATGTGGGAATGTTTCAACAACATAAAATATAACATCATAAGAATAATTCAAGGCTAACTCCAAGAAATAATAATGTAATGTTATTAGGATAACCTCTCATGAACTATACATAGTGTGTCATGGGATAAATACATTACCAAATGTATTATAGGGATATATAATTCTGAGCTCACTAGTCACATTCATATCATGTACATGCATAAGTGTGCCACATAAATCATACAGAATAAGGATGCATTTCAACACTTTTAATACCATTATTAAGTATTTTGGGTTACATACATTAAATTACTCAATAAATGAAGGGTATGTACATATAGGTGAATACCATTGAGTGGAAATGGGGATGGTTATTTACTACACAAATGTTTTGCAAGGGTAATCATAAGATAATTTCAGAATCACAATGAGGGTAAATAAGGATTCATATAAGGGTTTAATGAGAGTATAATGGGTTTATCATAAATTTTAAATCATAGGGATTGTAATATTAATGTGTAAAAAAATATCTAAACATGAAAAGTTGTAAATAAAAAGGTATAATATAAATAAGGTGCTTGAATATAGAGGATAAGGACAGGATCCCTTACCTTGAGTTAGAAATTCTAAAAGCTTGGGAGGAGTTTATTAAGAGATTGGGGGACCTTGGGAGGCCTTTAGAGAGGTATAGGTAGAGTAACTTCATGTTCTATTTTTTTAGTGAAGATTAATGAGAGTTTTGGTGGGTTTATATAGAAAAAGAGAGGATAATTCTTTATCAATTTCCAAACATAGGTTTTGGAATCTATATGATAAAGATATCCAAACCACAAACCATCCCATGTTTTTTTCCCATGGTTTCTTACAAAGATGGGTGGACTTCAATATTTTATAATTTTATGACTCTAAATCCTTTAAATTATAACCTTGGTGATTTTTAAGTGAGTCATGTTTATACAAAATTGATTTTAAAACCTTAAAATATAATATAGATTTTAAAGGATTAATTAAGGGTTTATAAAATTAACCAAATAACTTCAAAGGAATTTTTTTTAAAAAGGGAAACATAATTTTTTTCATGGATACTCTTTATAGTATTTATTACACCACTCTATGGATTTTATTATGTTATAATACAAACCATTTAATTATATTGTTTTTAATTTTTACCCAAAAAAATTGACTATCTCATATTATTATGAAAAAATCCATGTTGGATAATTTCAATGTGGTGATTTCAAAAATAATAATAATTTTATCAAAATAATTTTATAAATATGTGAATTTACACTTTTAAATCAAAAATTCTCATTTATTGAAAAGTATTATTTTTTTGAAAATAACAGTTTTCTAACCCTTATAAAAATTATATTTGAATTTATAAAATTATATTAGCATTAATATTCAATAAATATTATTTACTAATAATATTTTTTTAACATATAATTTATTTCAAAAACTATTTAATTCATCAAAAAGAGTATCTTTATTGAAACTTTATATTTCACAAAAATACAATTTGTGTTTCATCATATCAAAATATAATTTTTATCAAAATTATTGTTTAATCATTATAAAGTAATAAAATATAAAATAATAATTATTTCAAAAAAATATAAAAATATAAAAATTCATACTGTTTGGGTTTAGATAGATAAACTTTTATTACACTGATGAATTTTCTAAGGGTAAGATATATAATGGTGAGATTTTCTTTGGGTGGTTTGGTGAACATGGTTTGGGCCATGTTCTCGGTGATCTTGAACTTATCTTGTAAAAGATTTCAATCATAGTTTAGTTATTAAATCTTGTATTGATATTGGTCAAGGTAAAATCATAGTGATGTGATCTCCCTTATAATCTTTGATAAATAAAATTCATAGGGTATGATCCTACTGGTCGAGGCCATCACTTGTTTCATCTGTGTCAAATGGATTTATCATGACCCTTAATATATATTAATCATAATGATCACTTTACAGTGGCTATATTATCAATGATTACGATGAGTAACAGTCTTTTAAATCTAATAGGATATAACTTATAATAGCCCAAAATAACCAAATTAGTGCATGTGTTTTCTATAATTTCATTATTTAATAAGGAATTTATTCATTTAAAAGGTTAATTTAAATTATAAAACATTGGGTCGTTAAATTATTCCCCCCTTAAAAAATTTCACTATCAAATTTTTCATTCCATAAAATAAAATAGATTATCATATTTCTTTTTAATCACCTCTTTTGGTTCCCATGTCACTTCCTGAAACTTGTGGTTCTGTCATAACACTTTGATCGGGTGAGTTATATTGTCTCTCAAAACTTTGTATCTATGATCTATGATATTCATCGGTTGATCCTCATATGAAAGATAATTCTCTAATGGTATAACCTATATATTTAGTACATTTTAGGGGTTTAGTGTGTGCTTATGTAAGAGGGATACATGGAACACATCATATACTTGAGATAGGTTATGTGGGAGTGCTAGTCGATAGGACATTGATCTGATGTGATCAAGGATATAAAAGGGGATGATGTATCTAGGACTAAACTTTCCCTTCTTATTAAACCTCATGAATTTCTTCCATGATGATATGAAAAGGAATACATTATCTCTGGCCTCAAACTCTAGGTCTCTTCAATGATTTTCTACATAAATTTCTTGTCAACTTTGTATGGATTTCAAATGAAACTGAATGGTTTGAAACTTATCTGTCATATATTGGATAAGATCAAGACCCATAATCTTTCACTCTCCAACTTCAACCCAACTTTCCAGAGACCGACACCTCTTCCCATAAAGATTCTTATAAGGTGTCATTTGAATTATAGAAAGGAAACTGTTGTTAAATGTTGACTCCATAAGGAAAAATTATTGATCCCAACATCCTTGGAAATCCATTGAATAATATCTTATCATATCATCTGTAGTTTGAATGGTTTTTTCAGAATGAACATTATTATAAAGATGATAAATAGTGTTGAAGCTCAGTTCTATATCCAATTCTTACTGAAGGACTCTCCAATTCCTTGAGGTAAACCTTGGATCTTGATCAGATACAATAGAGAGTGTAACTCCATGAAGTATTACCACTTACCTTATATATATCTTGATGAGTTGGTCAAGATAGAAATCTTCCTTGATGGCAATGAAATGTACCAAATTTGTAAGGATATTGACTACCACCCAGATGTTGTTATTACCTTTAGAGGTCATGGGGATTCCTATGATGAAATCTATGATTATGTTTTTCCATTTCCATACTGGTATGGGAAATGGTTTCATCACACCATAAGAATTTTTTATTTTATCTATGACGTATTGGTATACTAAGTATTATGAAACAAATTATACAATATCCCACTTTATATTATCCCACCGAAAGTTTTTCTTCAAATCTATACACATATTAATGCTTCCTAGATTAATAGAGAAGGATTATCTATGTGAATCATTCATAAGTTCCCTATTAGTTTTGTTTTTTATGGGACACATATCCAATTTCAAAACTTTATAACTCCATATTTATCAAATTTTAACTCCATAATATTTTATACCATTTTATATATCATCTCATAATCTTTCTGGGAAACTTTGATCCTCTTAAGAATGGATGGTTGAGTATTTATTTGAGAAAGGTAAGATAAATATCCTTTTATTATTCCCATGTCAATCATTTTCATGTCCAAAAATTTTATATCCCTTTCAATCCTCATCATGGATAAAGTTGTGGGATCCTTTCTACTCAGAGCATCTTCTACTTTATTTGATTTCCTAAGATGGTAATGGATTGAACAATAATAATCCATGATCAGATCTAACAACCTCAGTTGATGAATATTGATATCATTTTCGGTGAATATACACTTGAGTATTTTATAATACATATATATTTCACACTTATCCTCATAGAGATAGTGTCACCAAATATTCAATGTGAAGATCAATACAGTAAATTCTATATTAAATGTTGAGTAGTTATACTCATGGATATTTAATTGGTGGGAGGTATATGCTATCATTTTTTCATCTTTCTCAAGTATACAACCCAATCCCTTTTGGGAAAATCATTTTAGATCACAAATCCTTCCCCAATGGTAGGTAATATGGGAACAGGTGTCGTGATTAGCCTATTCTTTAACTCTTTAAATCTCTCTTCACATTCATCAGTCCATAAAAATATAAAACCCTTCTGGGTTATCTTGGTTATTGGGATTGAAAATCATGAGAAGTTCTTCACAACCCGACGATATTACCCAGCTAATCCAAGGAAACTAAGGATTTTCATCACAGATGTTGGTCTGGTACATCCTTTAATTTCCCCTATTTTTGAAGGATCCATACATATCCCTTTTTGGGGGGATAACTGTAACATCCCAAGAAAATAAATAATATTACATTTTCATATTTATTAATATTTTTGAATTAAATATTAATTATACTTTAAATGGGATGCAATGTTTGACGGCATACCTGATACGCAACAATGAGTTTCTTTGAAATCTTATGTTGCACACTAATAATATAATATTATTATTTTAAATGGTAGTTAACGCCTAGCCGTTGTATTGGAAGGAATGAATAGAACTAACTAAAATATGATGATACATGTTTGTTGAATATTTTTACATTTATCCAATAAAAGTTAGAGGCTTAATATAAGTAAAGAATTCAATTTTAAGTATAAATACTCTAATATTCACTAAAAGGTTGATTTACCGCCTTTTAATGGTGAACCCTATTTAAATCTAGTTTTTGTCACTTTTATATGTTCTATTTAAAAAAATAAAATTAATATTTAGAAAAGGGACACCAAAATTTACTTTGGATGAAATTTTGGTGTTTTTCTAATAAAGTTCATTTTTTAATGAATAGTGAAAAATATTGTATTTTAATTCAAAAGTGCCTTTTAATATAATTTATTTGTATAGTTATATTATCTTTTTAATTGTTTTTAAAGTGTAATTAGAATATATTTTTACCATTTAATCTAATTTTGGTCGTTGGAAGTAATTTTATTTTGAAATTGGACATAAACAGGTGTCAATCTTTTGATAGTTATTATTTCTTAAAAACACGCTATTTGTTTTAATAGCGGGAATTAATTTTAAATTAATTTCTGCCACTTCTGTGTTTTGAATTTAGAAAAATGGATTCCATATTTGGAATAAGTAGGTTCAAATTGTGTAAATAAGTAACTTTTATTTTTAGACATTTTAAATATTTACTTTAGTAAATATTTTATTTACCATGATTAAAGGGTAAATATAGTAACTAAGGGTAAAATATAATGTTATAATAATATTAAATTACCCTAACATGTGTCATAATCCTATTGTCTAATACATATCCGACCATGGGCATACTTGGGTCGAATTTGGGACCCCATGGAGCCACATGGGAGTAATAATGACACTATATTAATTAATTTAAAGTAAAGACAAAAATGTCATAAACAAATATCTTTTAGTAAATAAATTTTTACATGGGGTTATATAAGATATATATTCAACTATAAATATTCTTTGTAAATATAAAAATATTTCCTACATCATGGTATTTTTATATAATTTTTGGACATCAAATAAATTAAATTATTTATGACACAATAATGATACAATATTTACCTCATTAATAAATGATTTAAATAAACAAGATTATAAATATTAAAACAATATCAAAAACCTGTAAAATTATTATTGGAATATTTTATTTCGACCATGAGTCATCTTATCTTTGATATTAAGTAATATTTGACCTTTTGAAACCGAATATGAGGTTATAATAAAATAATTGTTTCAAACTTTCCTAAAGAGCTCCTTCTCTCCCTTATAAAAATCCCTCACTTCTAATTCATTCCTCACACTTCTCAAGCCTTTGGATCATGAAAAATATGCTCCAATAAGCTCCCAATATCTCTCTCTTCATCCTAGAATCCTTATCTTAGGCAAAAAAACACTTCAAGAAACCCTTTTGGTTAAAACCAAAGGGAGTTACCCAATTTAAAGGTAACGTCTTCTCTTAAGTTCTTTTATTTTATTTTACTTCTCCAACCCCCTAAAATATTTCTATTATTTTATTTTATAAAAACACCAGTATCCTAAATTTACTAGTATGTTGTTATGAGAAGTATTTTAACTACACTTACACACACATCTATCTAATGGGTGAAGAACATATTGTTTCTGTGGATGGAAAACTAGCGCCTCACGAAGCGATGATTGTTCAATTATCTCCTACCGCCTCTCATGGTGGCCATTATGATGAAAATATATTTATATATTATATATATTATGTTTTTCCTATATTCTTCTGTAATTTTTATTTACAAACATACTTTTATGCCTTCCAATATGTGTAAACACGATAATTTCATTTGACGAAGTGTGGACTACCGCCCCCTTAAGGTGATATGATTCGTTCATGACATACATGGAATGTATAAAGATGGATTTAATGAAATTATGTAACATATATATCATATGATATTATAATATAATTATAATATACCTATTTATCATTAAGTTTTAATTCTATTAAATATTTAATATAAATGAAAGTAGTGTTCATGCGTATGTACGGCTTACCGTCTCCATGAACGGTGCGTTTCATTTCTTATCTCCAAATATTATGTACTATTATAAATATATATATATATATATATACTAGATATATATTATATATATTATATAAAAATCATTAATATCATTCTGTAGATAATGGATTTTTGATCACATGGACAAATTGTAATTATAACAAGTTCATTTTTAACTCAAATTCTGAACATCGACAAAATGTCCGATATGAACTCAAATAATTAACTAAATATTATTACAAGGTAATAAGTGATATAAAAGTAATAATAAAATTTAAAATGTTATTAATCAAGTATAAATTAACTTAATTTTATTATTCAGGAAGAACAAGGAACATACGAGTCAAGTTGGACATGAGGTAAGAGATTTCTTATCTCACTTTTAATTCTGTGAGATTTCCATTGTTCGCCAATTATTTATTTCATGTGTTATATTTTGTACTGACATTTTATATATATATTATCATGATTCTATTTATATTCATGTTATTATGTGATTAATTTGGTGGTTTTTAACTTTTCTCATATGACTCGATTGATTACAACGTGGTAAGGGTTTTTCTTCCTTTCTCATTTTGTCCAATTTTCTTTAAGTTGTTATGACCTTTTAATTTTAATTATAAATGTTGGGGTATGGTTTATAACCTCCCAAATAATTCCCTATTTATGTTTTAATGATGGTATACCCATTTCTCTCTCATTAAATGCCTCCTATGTACACCTGTTACTATGCTGAAATTCCGAAAGTAATTTCTCTCTCCTCATTTACATTCAAGCAATTCTTTTATATCATGAATCTAAATTCCATTAAAATTGTTGGGACATTTATATATATGACTCTATTAATATCCATTTCATTTAAATATGATTACACACCCCTTTATATCTCATCAAACATTTTTATGAATTCTTACGTCATGCCGTTACACTATCGAAATTGCACCGATTTTCCAAGCCAATGTCATTGTGTAGTAAATACCATGACCATTTCCCTATCAAGGGTATTCACCTTTATTCACATTTACTTATTTATTATAAAGTTTCATGTATGAATTCCACATTCCTTTATCGTGTAATAAATGATGATATTTTATGAATCCATGTTATATGATCCATGTGGCACACTTATGCATGAAATGAAATGTTTAAGAAGGGTGTTCCCTTATAGTGTTCCAATGCACTGGGTTAAGTATAGTATAATGATACGTCATGTGCAATGGGTGTTTACTCATTCTAATTCAATTTCAACGAGGTTCTACTCGTGCTTCATGTGCAATGAGGATTTACTCATGCTCTATGGGCAATAAGCCTTGGCTCTTGCTAATTCCATGTTAAGTGTTGTTGCCACATTTCCATGTTATGATTATAACGCTTTATCATGATTGTATGTTTATTCTTCTCTTGTTCTCTATTTATATTCCTATTTTATAACACATATTGTATTCCTCATGTTATTCCATGATTATTCTCTTACTATTTTTTTATCTCACCCTTTTTTTATGCATGTCCTTAGGTTATCCCATACAATGCTAAGTACGAGAGATTATAGTGGTCATGTAAAGGATGTTTTCAATAAAGATGTTTTTTTCATGTTTTAAGTGGTTATGTAATGATACTAAGCCCAAAAGACACTATACCTCTCGATCTTCTATGTTGTATCAAGGGAAGTTTATGTAATAGATTATGTTTAATTGTGTAATAAATGATCAGGGTTGTCATAGTTGGTATGAGAGGATATGTTTAGTTATTTTTTGTATTAGTATTAGAAAACCCTAGTAAATCCTTAGAGACAAGACTAAGTATAATAAAAACATCCCTAAGTTTTGGTGGGTATTGAGTAAGTGTATTTTCAAGCAAATACATCCCTGTCTGGATAGAGAAAAACTATCTTAATGTGTTGGGATGAAAATGAAAGGTATAAGAAAACCATTAAGGTTAAAACATGTTAGGGTTATTTTTTCGTTTTATAAAAAGGACAACATGCATACCGTGTGACAACCCTTCACGTCAAACAATGCTATGAGAATCGAACCCACAACCAAAGTGCAATTGGGTTTTATCTCCTACCACTGGTCTATGTGAAGTCCCTGGTTAGTATGACTTATTTTTTTAGTTAAATGATTTTATGGATCAAGAATAAGTTGATTTTTGGAACTTATGCTTTATCAAATGGATATCCTTTGTATAGTAAAATTATTTGGTGATTAAATGATAAAGGTTATTTTGGAAGATGTTTTCTCTTTTGGAATAATATATGCCTAAGGAAAATAAAATACTACAGGATTTCAATTGTGGAGGAATGGTTTAAATTTTTTTATAAGAATCTATGTATTTATTGTGTACATATGGTGATTTGGGTTATTTTTGAAAAATTATTAACCTACCATACAGAATATGTGATTAGTTTAATTACACTTTAGTATGTGACTTTAAGAGTAGTCGGTGATATTTGAAGATAAATGTTAAGATTTATTGTGGAAGACTATGTGATTAAATCCTTCTGAGTTTTGTGTTTCAATCTTAGTTTGGATTATTTTGATGAATTTTAAGGACAATTGTGTATTGAATGGTCTTTCTGGAATTTTGGGTACTTTTTGTTGAATTTTGGAGATTAATAGTAGTATTTCTTTTTGTAAAGGATTATCCTTTTTGGGGATTATATGATCTCTTACTAACCATTTTGGTTTTAGTTGATGTCTAAAGACAAGGGAAATATATAGTTATTCTTTTTTGGATTATGTGATTCTCTAGAAGAAGATTATTGTGCTTTGGTGTGACCAAGTCTTTTTGAATGCTCATTATTTAGAGAAAAGATTAGTTTTTGGTAGAAACTTATTAAAGGAAGAAACTCTACATGAAGGTAATTATATTTCCTTATGTTTTTATTCTATGTAGTAAATTAAGTCCTCAAATTATGAAAAGGAACATAAAACAAAAATGTTTTTGGTTTACGTTTCCTACTAGGTGATCAAATACTGTTTAACACATCATAAGTTTGTGATTTTATTGTGGTTAACTTTCTCCTAATCATGTTTTCTATCTCTCCATCAGAACTTAGTCATTTGTTTTCTCTTCCATGTCCATGTTTTCCTACATGGAATCCTAGTATCGGTTAACTAGGGTGATCTTTGTACTTATATTTCTTTCAAATAAAGTGATAGTTTTACTGACACTTTTTCCGATATGGAACTTTCAATGAAGTTTCCAATCCCAATTTTAAAATTGTGAGGACGCAATTTCCAAAAGTGGGGAAGAATGTAACATCCCAAGAAAATAAAGAATATTACAATTTCAAATTTATTAATATTTTTGAATTAAATATTAATTCTACTTTAAAGGGGATGCTATGTTCGACGACATACGTGATACACAACAATGGGTTTCTTTTAAATCTTATGTTGCACACTAATAATATAATATTATTATTTTAAATGGTAGTTAAAGCATAGTCGTTGTATTGGAAGGAATGAATATAACTAACTAAAATATGATGATATATGTTTGCTGAATATTTTTACATTTATCTAATAAAATTTAGAGGCTTAAAGTAAGTAAAGAATTTGATTTTAAGCATAAATACTCTAATATTCACTAAAAGGTCGATTTACCGCCTTTTAATGGTGAAAAATATTTAAATCTAGTTTTTGTCACTTTTATATGTTCTATTTGAAAAAATAAAATTATTCTTTAGAATCGGGACACAAAAATTTACTTTGGATGAAATTTTGGTATTTTTCTAATAAAGTTCATTTTTTAATGAATAGTGAAAATACTGTATTTTAATTCAAAAGTGCCTTTTAATCTAATTTATTTATATGGTTATATTATATTTTTAATTGGTTTTAAAGTGTAATTAGAATATATTTTTACCATTTAATGTAATTTTTGTCATTGGAAGTAATCTCATTTGGAAATTGTACATAAACATGTGTCAATCTTTAGATAGTTATTATTTCTTAAAAACACGCTATTTATTTTAATAGTAGGAATTAATTTTAAATTAATTTCTACCACTTATGTTTTTTGAATTTCGAAAAATGGATTCCATATTTGGAATCAGTAGGTCCAATTTTTGTAAATAAGTAACTTTTATTTTTATACATTTTAAATATTTACTTTAGTAAATATTTTATTTACCATGATTAAAGGGTGAATATAGTAAATAAGGGTAAAATATAATGTTATAATAATATTAAATTACCCTAAAATGTGTCCTAATCCTATTGTTAGATACATATACGACCATGGGCATCCTTAGGTCGAATTTGGGACCCCATGGAGCCACATGGGAGTAATAATGACACTTTATATTAATTAATTTAAAGTAAAGACAAAAATGTCATAAACAAATATCTTTTTGTAAATAAATTTTTACATGGGGTTATATAAGATATATATTCGACTATAAATATTCTTTGAAAAGATAAAAATATTTCCTACATCATGTTATTTTTTTATAATTTTTGGACATCAAATAAATTAAATTATTTATGACACAATAATTGTACAATATTTACCTCATTAATAAATGATTTAAATAAACAAGATTATAAATATTAAAACAATATCCAAAACCAGTAAAATTATTATTGTAATATTTTATTTATACCATGAGTAATATCAAATTTTATATTAACAAATAGTTGACCTTTTGAAACTAAATATGAGGTTATAATAAAATAATTGTTTCAAACTTTCCTAAAGAGCCCCTTCTCTCCCTTATAAAAAGCCCTCACTTATAACTCATTCCTCACACTTATCAAGACTTTTTATCATGAAACCTATGCTCTAATATTCTCCCAAGATCTTTATATTCATCCTAGAAGCCTTAACTTAGGCAGAAAACACTTCAAGAAACCCTTTTGGTTTAAACCAAAGGGAGTTACCTGATTTAAAGGTAACGTCTTGTCTTAAGTTCTTTTGTTTTATTTTAATTCTACAACCCCATAAACTCTTTATATTATTTTATTTTATACAAAAACCAGTATCCTAAATATTCTAGAATGTTTTATGAGAATTATTCGAAACACACTTACACACACCTCCATCTAATGGGTTAAAAACATATTCTTTCTGTGGATGGAAAACTAACGCCTCACGAAGCGATGATTGTTAAATTATCTCCTACCGCCTCTTATGGTGGACATTATGATGAAAATTTATTTATATGTGATGTATATTATGTTATTGTTTTCTATATTTTTATGTAATTTTTATTTACAAACATACCTTTATTCCTTCTAATATGTGTAAACACGATATTTTCATTTGAGGAAGTGCGGACTACCGCCCCCTCAAGGTGATATGATTCGTTCATGATATACATGGAATGTATAAAGATGGATTTAATTAAATTATGTAATATATAAATCATATGATATTATACTAGAATTATAATATATCTATGTATCATTAATTTTTCATTCCATTAAATATTTAATAGAAATGAAAGTAGCGTTCATGCATACGTACGATTTAACATCTCCATGAACGGTGCATTTCATTTTTTATCTCCATATGTTATGTACTATTATATATATATATAATGGATATATATGATATATATGATATCTAAATCATTAATATCATTCTAGTGATAATGGAGTTTTGAACACATGGACAAATTGTAATTATAACAAGTTCATTTTTAACTCAAATTTTGAACATCGACAAAATGTCCGATATGAACTCAAATAATTAACTAACTATTATTGAAAGGTAATAAGTGATATAAAAGTAATAATAAACATTAAAAAGGTTATTAATCAAGTATAAATTAACTTAATTTTTTTATTCAGGAAGAACAAAGAACATACGAGTCAATTTGGATACGATATAAGGGATTTCTTATATCACTTTTAATTTCATGAGATTTCCATTGTTCACCACTTATTTATTGCATGTGGTGTATTGTGTACTGCCATTTGATATATATATTATCACGGTTATATTTATATTCATGGAATTCTGTGATTCATTTTGCGGTTATTAACTTTTCTCATACGACTCGATTGATTACAACGTGGTAAGGTTTTTTCTTCCTTTCTCATTTTGTCCAATTTTCTTTAAGTTGTTATGCCCTTTTAATTTCAATTATAAATGTTGGGGTATGGTTTTGCACCTCCCCCATACTCCCTCTTTATGTTTTAATGATGGTATGCCCCTTTCTCTCTCATTAAATTCCTCCTTTGTACACCTGTTATTATGCCGAAATTCCGAAATGAATTTCTCTCTCCTTATTTACATTCAAGAAATTATTTTGTATCATGAATCTAAATTCCATTAAAATTGTTGGGACATGTATATATATGACCCCCTTACTATCCATTTCATGTAAATATTATGAGACACCCCTTTCTCTCTCATCAACCATTTTTATGAATTCTTACGTCACATCGTTACGCTGCCGAAATTGCACCGATTTTCCAAGCCAATGTCATTGTGTAGTGAATACCATACCCATTTCTCTATCAAGGGTATTCACATTTATGAACATTTAGTTATTCATTATAAAGTTTCATGTATGAATTCCACATTACTTTATCATGGAATAAATGATGATGTTTTATGAATCCATGTTATATGATTCATATGGCACACTTATGCATGAAATGAAATGTTTAAGAAGGGTGCACCCTTATAGCGCTCCAATGAATTGTGTTAAGTATAGTATAATGATAAGTCATCTGAAATGTGTGTTTACTCATGATAATTCAAGTTCAACGAGGTTTTACTCGTTCTTCATGTGCAATGAGGATTTACTCATGTTCCATGTGCAATGAGCCTTGGCTCTTGATAATTCCATGTTAAGTGTTGTTGCCACATTTCCATGTTATGATTATCATGCTTTATCATGCCTTTATGTTTATGATTCTCTTGTGATCTATTGATATTCCTATTTTATAACATGTATTTTATTCCTCATGTTATTCCATGATAATTCTCTTACTGGGCTTTTTAGATCACCCTTTTTTTATGCATGTCCTCAGGTTATCCCATGCAATGCTAAGTACGAGGGACTATAGTGGTCATGAAAAGTAAGTTTTCAATAAAGATATTGTTTTTAATGTTTTAAGTGGTTATGTAATGATCTTAATCCACAAAGACACTAGACCTCTTGATCTTCTATGTTGTATCAAGGGAATTTTATGTAATAATTTATGTTTAATTGTGTAATAAATGATCAGGGTTGTCATAATAACATTCCCCATAAAGGTTACATTATCTATCAAAAAATAACATTTATTATACTTATCAAATAACTTTTCCTTTCACAAATTATTCATTACAAAATTTAAATTCTCTTTATGTCCCTCCTTGATTTTGGATTAGATAAGAATGTCATCTTTAAAGACTGCCACAAATTTTTCAAGGTAATCCATAATAACTCTATTCATCAAGTCCATAAATATTTTTGGGGAATTATTGAATCCAAATGGAATCACTATGAACTCTTAGTTCCTATACCTTGTATAATATCCCCCTTCTTCACCTTTACATGGTAATATCCTGACAGAATATCCACCTTGGAAAAGTATTGGGATCTAACTAGCTGGTCAAAAAATTCAGCAATCTATGTAATTTGATACTTGTTATTTATTTTGATATTATCAAGATCATGATAATAAATATAGAGATTCATTGGACAACCCTTATTCTTGAAAAAATGGATTGGTGCACCACATGGTGAGGAACTTGGGTATATAAACCCTTTATCCAAATTCTCTTGTAATTGTTTCTTCAACTCCTCAAGTTCAACAATATCCATTATATATGGATTCTTGGATATATGAACAGATTTATAGATACTTTTTATTGATAACTCAACCTCATAGCTTGGAGGAAGATTAGGAAATTATTTGGGAAACACATTAGTGAATTCCCTTACAATGGGAATGTCATAAAGTATAGTCTTTTAATTAGTCTTAATAATTTGAGCTTGATATTCTTGCTCATAAAGCAATAATATCCATGAATTATATGATGATACCAAATTATATTCATCCTCATCCCACTAATTGTATATAATAAAAGGGATATTTGTGATATGGATGATGATTTTCTTCTCTCATAAATTTATATTGGCTCTATACAAGGAAAGACAATCCATGCCCAGAATAGAAACAAATTATCCTAAAGGAAATATCACATGGTTTTATAGGAAATTCAGCCCAAAAATATAGATATAAGATGAGTTATGTGCTTGGGATAAAACAATTAAACCATTTTTCTTCTTCACCAATAACTCAATATCCATGATTTGAGGTTCTTTTAAAATAGTTCTACTAAAATTGTGTGATATGAAAAGATTCATAGAACCATAATAAAATAGTATGTTTATTATCCCTAAATTAATAATTAGTGTATCTTTCACCACTTCATTTTTAGGTTCAACCACATCAGTTGTGATGGCATAAGTTATCCCTTGCTCTCTTGGCCTTAGAGGTTTTTGGAAAAAGTTATCATCAAAAACCCTTGGCTTAGTGAATTAATTTGCATAGTGTCCTTTTTCTTGTAGTGGAAAAAATGGACAATAGGATGATGGTTGAATGGAGAATTCCTTTATTCTATCATATTGGTGGGTTTCTCCCATTGTAAATTGCTAGCTAGGTTCCCTTCCTTCCTAAACCTAAATCATTTCCTTGTCCCCTTCATGTAATTTTCAGGATTCTTATTCTCAAACTTTTTACAAGTGGGATGTTTCACTTTCTTTCCACTGTGAGTTTTCTCCATCACATATATAGGACTGAAATAAATTATCTGCATCTCATCTCTTAACCCATAATACCCATGGGATTCACAAATCACCATTTCTACTTTGAGGGAACATCTGACAATTTCCTCATAGCTGTTAAAGTCTTTAAATTCCAAAAAATTTCATAGACTCGGCTTTAGCCCACTAAAGAAGTGTTCACCTTTACTTTCAATAGAGATGACAAAGTCAAAGTCATATCATGATTTTATTGTGAATTTTACCTCATAAGACCTAAAGGATTCATCATCTTTTTTCTTAAGTCCATGGAAATACCTCTCCATTTTAAGTCAAAGTGTGCGAGGGAAATGTTTTTCGAAAGAAATTTATGGAATTCCTTCCACACCATCACTTATATCTCCTCCTAGGGATTTTTATTTTTGACCAATATACATTATTGATCAACTTATCCTTATATATGATAAATATCCATCACAGACATCTTTTTTTTATATCATTTAAGGATAAATAAGATATTTTAATTGGAGTTCATCCATTGTTCAATGATTAAGGGATTGGTAGATACACTGAAAGTTTGAGTCCTTTACCGTATAATGGTATCAATTGAAACTTTCACTTTCTTAGGGGGGCCTGGCATTAAGACTGATTCAAGTTTTAGTACAAGAATTCTTTTAATTGATAAAGTATTGTCATGTTGTTCCTGAAACCTTCTCCCATCGGGTTGGGCATCTCATTTGGGCATTCATCGCATTGCCCCTCACATTGGTAGTTGACTCAGTTTCTCATATTTCCAACCATTGCCTAAAAAAGGAGAAATTTGAGATGATAATTTTTAAACAATTAAATACATAAATGAGATCCATTAATATTAAATGGATAACTGATATATTATTAATATAAAATATTTGAATATTTTTATTCCCATAATAATGGTTCATAATGATCTTGTGAATTTACCAAAGAATATACCAAATGAGTTTCAATTTAGTTGTACAATAAGTCCCATTGTTGTTCACTAGGTGATAATCGATTTTATCCCAATGCACCTTTTTCGGTGTTATTACCCCTAGGTACAACTATGTTAGAGCTACATCCACTCTTAGTATCCAAATTGGGATGTATTTTCTTGGAAACCACTTACTCTATAATTTACCTAAATTTAGGGATGTATTCCTATATTTATTATTATCCCTAAGTCTTTCACTGGGATTTTATAATCATAATCCAAAAAATAACTATAACCTGGATCTGATACCAACTATGACAAACCATATCTTAAATACACTTTATTTAATGATTTAATACATAAATATACACTTAATAGAACCCAAAAATATCGATAAGAATAGTGTATTTGGATAATTATATACATAATAGAACAACTTTCAATACAAAAATATTATTTAAAAACTCCATAACTTGTTCTTATATTCCATGGATCTTATAAAACTACATGGGATAACTTGGGGACATATATAAGAAAGGGGTGAGATATAAATCCCATTAAGGGAATAATCAAAGTATAGAATAAGGTAAAGTAGTACATGTGAGTCAAGAGGCATATTAAGGTAACATAAGAGGGGTGAGAATCATAAACTTGAGCATTGAATCATGATATAAGATGATAACATAAAGGAAACATGGGAATGTTAAAACAACATAAAACATGACATCATAAGTATAAGTCAATACTAACCACCAAGACATCATAATATAGTGTTATTAAGATAACTTCCCATGCACCATACATGGAATATCATGAGATAAAAAAACATTACCCAATTCATAAGAGGGATATATAATTCTGGGCTAACATGTCACATTCATATCATGTACATATATAAGTGTGACATAAATATCATAAAACATAAGGATATATTTCATCACTTTTAATCCCATCATTAAGGATTTTAGGCTACATACATAGATTTCCAAAATTAGTGAAGGATAGAGGTATATCTAGGTTAATATCCATGAGTGGAAATGGGGTGGGTATTCACTATACAAATGTTTGTCATGGACAATCATAGGATAATATCAGTAGTATAACGGGGGTATATAAAGATTTTTGGAAGGGTTTAATGAGATTTAAAGGGGCCTATGATATGGCATCCCTCTATTTTATTACATAACTTTTCATTACATTTTACAAACAGAGGATCTTTTAAAGTCTAGTGTCTTGGAAATCGGGAACATAAAACATGAAAACTACATAAAACATTATTCTAATCCACTTGTAAGGCTTCATAATAAGTTCATCCTAAGTAAAATTACTACATCTCATATCCTGGAGACATACATCAAAGGAAAGGGTGAGCTAAAGGCCCAGTAAGGGTAAACAAGGGAATCATTTTACTTGTGATATCAATAGGAACTTGATAAAAACATAAAGACAGGAGAAATGAAAGAATAGGAATATAATAATGAAAATAACTTGAAATGTAACTTTAATATTTGGATACAACATTTCATTTATACATTCATGAACATATCACCAAGTTTCATCCCAAAGGTTTCATAAAAATTTACCAAGGTTATTCACCAAGGTATCGTGAAACTTGTCATCTCTAGAGATTGATTCTTTACCCAATGAATTGGAGGGATATCAGTTCACACCCTTAATATTTCTTTATTTTCATGTGATTCACATATATCATAATAAAACATTTCATAAATAACCCATATAGAATAAAAGAAATGGTTTTCTTTTCAAAATCATGATGTTTTAGAAGTACTTAAAAATGAGATCGTTATGTCATTTATAAACCATGGAAAGGGAGTGAGAGTTATATGTATGTCAATTACAGAATAAAATATATCATTTTTTGAAACTATGAACACCCATAGAAACCAAATAGTTATGGGTATTCACATATATAAAACAAGAGAATTTATTGAGATAAAGAGAGAGAAATTTTGAGATGAAAATTCTGCAGCATAACGGCTATATAACATGGTTTTAGAAAACATTAAAAAGAGAGGGTATAAGGGTAACCCACTCATAAATAACTTATAATAAATTATAAAGACATAATAACATGTAAATAATAACATGGAATGGAAATTTTAATGATATACCACATGAAAAGGAAACTTGAGAGAAAATAGAAGATGCGCTTTCTTTTACAAAACATTTCATCAGCCTAACGGCGTCGCATAAAAATTTAGAAAATTAATTGATGAGAGAGGAAAGGGTCTCTCATAAATTGGACATGAAATTTATAGTAATGAGGATATAGAATAACAATCCCTCACATAATAAAATTGAACTATAATAAATAACATAAAGGAATTCATGACTTAAAAGAGGAGGGTGAAAGTTTCCCTTACCTTGAAGAGTAACTTCGAAAGCTTGAAGGTAGAGACCTTTTGAGGCTTGAGGGAAGCTTGTGAGGAATCCTTGGGAGGTAAATAGACCATAAATTCGTTGAGGATGCTTTTGGAATGAAATGGATGAGGTAATAGCTTGGTATTTATAGGAGAAGTGAGGGAATAAATCATTAATTCACAAGGGACACCTCATTGGTGGTATTGGAAAAACCATGGGCTTTACCATGGCATTTTCCCATGGTATTGGCCACTTGGGACACCCCATAGAATATATTACTATTCATAGGTCTACCATAATGATTAAATAATTATTACATCCTTAATGATGTCATTAAACACTCGAAACTCAAAACGGTATTTTTACTATTCACCGAAAATTCAATTGTTTCAGAAAAATTCCAAAAATTAACCTTAACCTAATATCTATGATTTGAATTCAAAAATGAACTCCATTTTATGAAAATAATTTGCTAAATTTTTTTAATTTAATTTTTAAATAACAACATTATTCACCCGAAAAAAACTAATACTTAACTAATAATTTTTGAAACACTTATTTACTTATTTTATTGAATCACATTACCTAATCAAGGTGTCTAAATTATATTAATACTTTATTAAGTGAGTTTACTATTCCATTTGGTCACATTACTATTCATAAGCGTAAATTACTATTCATAATTTACTATTCACCAAAAATTAAGTTGATCTTATTAGACTCTAAATTTCTTACTGAACACAACTGTAGAAAACCATTTTTTGAAAAACATTACACATTATTAATTATTTAAGTTTTACATAAATATATTAAAATATCTTTTTTTTAAATCATCAATAATATACATCCTATATTTATACGGACATTTGAAATTCAAAAAATTTACCATAATAAGAAATAAAAATTTTATTTATCTCAAAGGATTACACAAAGCAGCTAAGGTCTCGTTATATGGCCCCTTATAACACCAGCGTAGGACCTAAGTGTAAGGTGTGCTAATGTGATAGAATCTTGGGGCGTCTCGACCATCATTTCCCAAGTGGTGACCTCTATCAGGTTGAACTTCTCCCGTAGGTGATTCCGTTCAAGCTTCACATGATGATGCTCGGCTTGGGCTTAGTCCAGAGCAAAGCCCAGTGGTGATACCTCCTTCCCAAGTTCTGTCAGATGGGCTTCGAACGGCCCAAGTCTACTGGATGAGGCCCTCGAATCTTCTTTCTATATTAATTAACCAAGATCACTTGTATTTATAAACAATAATTGTAATGTTAAGAGTTTATTTTCCAACGGTCATATTGACCAATGGTCATATAACAGTCGAAACCCAATAGTCTCATTTAATTATACTCACAACATTAATTAAAGGTATAGTTTTGTTGAGTATAAAAATGAATTAACAAAAAAATTTAGGAAATAAAATTTATTCAAAAGTTTGGATGGTTACATATCATCACTTGGAAATCATAGGAAAAGTGATAGGGGTGTGTAAAAACATATCCCAAAATGAACAATTGGAAATAAAAAGGTATAATATGAAGAAGGTGCTCGAATAAAGAGGAGAAGGGGATAATCTCTTACCATTATAGGGAACTTCTACAAGCTTGTGAGTATCTTATTAAGATCTTTGGGGAACCTTTGGAGGGCTCTAGAGAGGGATGGTCAAAGTAAATTCATGATCCAATGGTTGTAAGTGAAGAAGAATGGGAGGTTCGTGTTATAATAGTGGGTTCCCTAGACCCAACTTGAATTGTACTTTTGATTACCATATCATGTATATATTTAGATATAAATGATATATTCTTACCATTATAGTGTATATATTTCTATATCCACTATTTAATGGTAATTTCCATAGATTAATTTCTTTATCAAAAGGTTATAAAAGATCCCAAGACATAATGAGAACCTTGACATACTATGACATTAATCTTGAAAAATGGTATTATGGTCTAGATGCATCTTACTAATTGGACACAATATATATTTGACTATCAAGTGCTAGGGATCATAAGCATTGAGACTTCTTCTCATGCAGTTCGCACTTAGTGATCTCAAGTATTGAGATCATGAGGACAGACCCGCCAATAAGAACACCGCATGTTTTATGTGTCATTGGTTGTTCCAATCTATAGACATGTGTATTGGTCTCCTAAATTGAGATCTTTACCAATGTGTTCCATTTGGTCATGTACTTTGATGCAAGGTGAAAACCATGGTAATAAAATTATGTAAAGGTATTTTGTGTTGGGTGCATCATTGGTGGCATGACATTGGTTGAATGTTCAAGAAAGGATTTTTCACTTCAAAGTTGAGGAAGTAACTAAGATGGTATTACATTCATAAGACCTTGAACAAGGAAATCGAGGGTAAATCCATCCAGTTAGATTAATAAATAATAAATAAAGAAAAAGGAGATAACACAAGTGTGCATTCTGCTTTAGGAGATATGAAAGACAATGAGATTATATTACACAGTGTGTGTCCATAGGTTGGTTGTCGTTACTATGACAATACTTATCTATTTAGGGGCCTTGATAGTTTTCTAGACTCCATTCTTGATTTGTGGATTCTATTCACTACTACTGAGATAATGGCCTAGAGGTTCACACACGATAGCGTATTCAAGAATCTGTCTTATTCAGTTGAATAGGTATATTGGACATGGTGGGACCCACCATGAGGTACGAGTGTTTTCCAAGTTATCGATCCCCAACAAATAAATAAATTCATATTATTCAAGTAAAGAATAATTGGTATTGAATTTAATTATTAAATTTATTTACAAGTTAAGTAAATATAGGAAAATATTAATTGATGGAATATTATTTTAATATTCAAGGTTTGTTTAGTATTAAGTGGGTATTACGAGTTGAGTTAATGAATCGATTTTTATCACTAAATATATTTAATATATATTATAATAATGTGATAAAAATAATGAATAATATTAAAGCAGTTTAGTTCTTCATAATTATTTATTTAGTGGATGTTAAATATAGAGGGGTCGGGAGACCCATCTGGGTATTTTCATCATCCACTATAAATAAGTAGAGAGAGGATTTAGCTCAATACTATTCATAGAAAATTATCCATATATTCTCTCTAGTCCCACTTTATAGAGAGAAAGTATCTTGATCCAGGCATTCATATTGAGTTCTCCCTCACACATCGAAGGTACGTCCATGTAGTAATTGTTGGGGTGTCGAAGATGTCATTGGATCTCCGCGTTAGCACCCGAAATTCGATGATCGATTATCCAGTGAATTTTTTAAGAACATTTGGATGATCTAGGAGGATTCCGCTATGAATCCTTAAAGAAAGATATTGTTGGTGCTGATTTGTAGTTGGGATGGATTTAGATCTAAACAGGTATGTTTTCAATTTAATTTATGTGATCTTTTAATTTATGCGTGATTCTTGGACTGTACCGGAGCTCAGATCATCGGCGACGACAAGTTCCATCATAATGATGATGAAAATTTTAAAAAACCCCATCATACTAACTTCTCCTGCATGCCCTGGTACCTTCAATTGAAATCAGATCGATCGAGTAAATTATCTAATCCAAGAAAATTAAATTTGATTTAAATTTATGTATAGGATTTGATTATAGTGCCAACAGATCCAACCGCGATTCTATTGGAGTTCATATGACCAAGTTACGACCATTTGAATAAATTTTTATGAATTGAATGTGGTTGTTTCTGGGTTTTAAAATTCCAAATAAGAAATATGAGTTGATGTTTTTTTGTTATGGTTTTTTCAGTTATGATCAGACCGATTTCCAATTAGCGGATATAATACTGGTAGATGGTATTATAATATATAATATAATAATAATTATTATTATTATTATTATATTATAAAGATATATTATATAGCTTATGGAAAATCATATTTGTCCAGTGGGTGGGTCTGAAAATCAGGCCAACAAAAAAACAAAAAATTAAATGGCAGCGGATCTTTGTTAAATATTAATAAAAAAGGAATCAAACAAAAAAGAGTTTTTTGACCTTTTGGACCAAGGGTCGGCCCCCTGTCCCTTTCCTGGGGCGATGTTGATGGCCTCTCCACCCAACCATCTTCCTCCCACTACCATGTGGCCTTCATCGACTACATCGAACAGTCTATGGTTGCACCCTGCCGCATAGCCTCACCTGGCCACCGATGCCCAAATCTAGGCTGCTATTCAGACTATCGTGTCGAGCACACCCTGTCCGCATACCTCTTCACTGATCCAGCCATCCACATAGATCCACCATCGCACCACACCTCCAAACGTGCAATACCTAGATTCGGTCTTCTTGGTGCCTCCTGTCACTCCCGCTTCAATGTCTCCTAGTCCAGCGAGTCACCAACGTCTGTGGCTAAGGCCTATCACAGCGCTGCCCTTGCACTACCATCGCTTGCCTAGTGTTATTTTCGGACCATGCCAAGCCAAGTATCCATCCATCACAAATCTCTCATGGTATCCCTAATAGGTTGTGCTCGAGACAGCTACTGCTCAGACTCCTGCAGCTATTTGAAAGGTCTAAATCTAGTTACGTACACCTGCTATGTCGCTACAATATTTTCACGGGTCCCAATTAGCCCTAGAATAGTCCTATGCCAATATTTTTGTCCTGGTATAGGTTTGGGCAGGTCAACTGGGCCCAGATTGGGCCGGTATGGGCTTTGATCGACCCAAAATAGGTTTTCACAGGTACGACATGACCCACTTTGAGTTTGTGTCGAGTTTCGGGGCTCGGGTTAAATTATATTAATATAATTTATTAATTTAATTTTAGAATAAAATTATATTAATTAAAATATTAATTTGAGGGTAATAAAAATAATTTTAATACCCAGGGTAAATTAATATATATTTTATTTTAAATTAAATTAATTAATTAATTTAATTTTTTAAATTAAAATTAAATTAATTTTGGATCGAAAATAATTAAATTATTTGAATTATTTAATTCATTTAATTTAATTAAAACCTTATATTAATTTATTTCCATGTAATTTTTATCGTGCTTTAATTATACCTGCTTACTATTCTTGAGCACCGACCTATGTATGTCTGCATTTAATTATTTATTTAATTATTCATTACATGCATGTGATGATTGTAATAAGTAGTTAATAAATTTGTGGTATGCGCATAATCATTTTTTTCATTCAATTTGAATAAGGTTCTGTGTGTCCAAACTCATCTTATTTATATTGGACCCCTAGTTCCCCTCACCTGCAAGAAAGTAATTTTGTACTTTAGACGAAGACGGTGTACGACATGGACCCCACCAAGGTGAGGTGGTATTCCATGATATAGAAAATGCACTACATGGACCCTACCAAGATGAGGCGGTACTCCAGAATTGACATGGACCTCACCAAGATGAGGAGGTACTCTAGACGTGATGTGAACCTTCCCAAGATAAGGAGATACTCCAAAAGAGAAGAAAACATATTGTAGGGGGACGAGCTACATCAAAAGTCAAGCGAAGACTCAGGTATGATTCCCCTAGGTAATTTTATATTCTCAAGACCAGTCGGCTAGATTCTTTCCTTTATGTAATTATTTATTATTTTATATATTTTATAACAGTGGGAAAATATATAAAATATTAAATAATTAAATGCATAAAGAAGTGATGAAAGTTTTTTCTATTAATTTTTAGCTATGAGTGTGACAACATAAATGAATCAGATTAATATAAATGGATTACATTCTTAGAGAGAGAAAAAATAAAAACCATCACCAAAATATTAAGTCATTGCCTCTTTCCATCATTCAAATTTGAACAAAATCAGGTGTTTGGGGGTATTGTTCAGGCAATAACTCAGGGTACCTCTTACTATCAAGGAGTTATTATGAGAGTGTTAGGTTGAATTAACTAAAGTGGTAGTAATGATTACCCATATATAACATGATATCATTTTAGAGAAAATAATTGAGTAAATCAATTTATAATTTTATAAGTTGGGACTTAACTCAACAGATCAAGGAGCCACAAGTTAAAGTGGTTGTCTAGTCAAAAGCATACTATGAGCTCTCTGAGTAGTGGTGTATCCATAACTTTTAGAATACGAGGGGATGTTCAAGGATCCTTTCCACTAAAATACTCAAGTGATAGATTATTTTGATTCTAGCACAAAGGTTTCCTAGAATTTGATAAAAAGTGGGAAACATTTAGTGATATTAATAATCAATAATTTCTAAATATATAATCACTATAAAAGTAATAATCTTATAGGATTTTATTTTTTGTATTAAATGGAAAGAAATACCACAAGATAAACTACAATAATTATGGACAAATTTAATGTCCAAACTAGCACGAATTTCCAAATATTAGTATAGACGCTTTCACACAATACTACTATATAAGAAATTAAAGGTGTTAGTATTCCTATACCTGTTAATATACCTCATGAATCAAGGGTGTAAAAATTTCTTACAGGAGACACGTGTTATAAACATATGATGGTTATGTCATAATGTTATCACGTCCAATATTTGTTGCAGTTAAAACATCAGTACATGGAGGATTACACATGTTGTCTCATCTCTAAGAAGTTTGTGAGGAAAAGTGAAGAAAAATATGAATGGTTATTTTTACACTATATTTCTATAAATATGAAAGGTAGATCGTGATCTCTCAAGGAATCCCACTCTTATACCTGAATAATCCAGTTTCATTGAAGTTATTATCAATGTATTAAGTTTGATCAAATAAAACTTTAGAAATAAAGGTATTCCAAAAACCTTAAGGAATTAGTTCAACAAGAGAGTGTGAACTATTTCAAGGGTAACCTAGTGGTAAAAATACTTCATAAGTTTCCTTTAAGAAATTATGGAATGGTAAGCTGAATTATAAAATATGTGTGGTTGGAAGACATGTGTTTATTCAGGCTGGCATGCCAAAGAATATATCTTAACCAAACATTCATCGAACATGATAACGTAGTGTGGAGTAATTTCTAAACACACATTACCTTATCTATATCATGACATTGATGTTAATGAGGAGGGTCAATGATGAAGTCTTACATGTTAACATTGATCAAAAAAATATAGCATAGAGCAATTCCTAAACACACATTTTATACATCATAGTCAAGATGGAAGTATTATCAATGTTATAACATACAAAAACTTCCATTATATTTCAAGACATTATTTAAAAATAACAATGATATCCCATAACCACATGCCAACTATAATGACTAATGGATGTCATAACAGTTGTATTATGAGGGAAATCCATAATTTCATAAGAATATGTGTTTGGATGAAAATATTTTGTTAGGAATAAACATACTTGCATCAAGGTAAACACATTGTGAATCAAGTAATTATCCAAATGTTTTCTTAGGATGTTACCTAAATTCTGAAGATAGAAAAGTGGTAGTCAAGTGATAGACTACATTTCTATATAAGGTTACACATATCTATTAGAGATAGTGGGAGCTAGATTAACTTAGTTTTATTCAATTTTATAGATGCACATGTAGTTGGTATAGGAACTAGTTACACAAGCTCATTTGGAACAGGTGTGTTCTAGAGACACATACTACGTAAAAGGTTAAAACCATAGTGATGATTTTATATTCACCACAGCTGGTGGTATAATATTCGATGAGAATGATAATTCCTACAAGTAAGCATCATGTGGGAATCATCTAATATTAACAAGAGAAATTACCATTCAATAATAGATTCCATGTATCAAAGTGCAAAGGGTCTTATAAATTGAATACTATGGTGGGTATTTAAATGAGATGATACATGGATGGTATAAGCGTGGTACCAATATGTCTCAATTGGTTAAACTAATTCATTATGCCTAAATCCATTAGAATTTTACTTGTCATAGCTATTTTCTATGATAATTTATATTTTCCATTGGATGTCAAGACTGACTTTCATGAAAGATGTCTATATGATGCAATTAGAAAGGGATGAATACACCATTGGATGCCAATAAGGGTTAAAAGTTACTGAAATCCGGTTTAAGATTAAAGTAAGCAACAAGATCTTAGAGAAATCATTTGGAATGAATATTTTCCATGTTTCTATCAGAGTTTAGTGGGAGTTCCATTTTTTTCCAAGTTAAATATGTTCGACAACATATAGAAAATAGATATTGGTCTTACAGATAGTTGAGACTAGGTTGAAATTAATTATCTATTGATTAACTTAAAGTAGAAACCTAATTTCTAGGGAACATGATCTACAAAGGTAGATCTAATGGTTTCTTAGACCGAGTTAGTCATACATATACTGACATGGTATTGAAAAATACAAGTTAGAACAATTTAAGAGAAGAATTTTTGCCAGTGTCACATGGCATAAATCTCTCCAAGTAGACATGTAGTGGTATAGGAGAAGATTAAGTGATTATTTGAGTTTCATATGCTTCAGTGATAGATCAATCATTTATTCCATGATATGTATATTAATTGATATTATCGATATATACTTTACAGTAGGAAAATATTAGTTATTTCTAGGTGAAATTCAAGTAAAGCAGTCAGTACTATCTGATTTTACTTGGGAATGTACAAAAGATATGTTCCTGGAAAGTGGATAATAAAGGATAGTAGTTATGGTGGGACACAAAATAGTATTCCTTAAATCAACATTATCTAGTATCACAATTAGGCTAAGGTGATGAGTGATAAAATCTCATAAAAGATAGTTCTAGCCATACCTACAAAACTGAGTATATTACATCTTCTGAGGTAGTTAGAAAGAATCTATTAAACACAAAGATTTGATCTAGATCTTGGAATTTTACCTACTAAGTAAATTATTATCATAATGATAATTATGTTACTGGTATAAGAAAAGATGTCAAGTTATGACAATGGATAAAAGGGATTACACTTAGGGTTTCCATCTCTTGAAATGTTTTACTAAAGGAGGTGAGGCTGCATATAGAAGAATAGTCATGCAGTAGAAATTTGGAAGACCCAGTAGCTAAAGTTGTTACTCAATAGAAACATGATCTTTATCATGTGAGTAGCTAAAAACTATGGTTAGTAAGTTGGATCTAGTGTAATTGAGATTGTTTTAAAATATTTTTACCTAGATCCAACTTGAATAGTAATTTTGATTACCATATCATGTATATAGTTAGATATACATGATGTATTCTTACCATTATAGTGTATCTATTTTTTGCATCCACTATTTAATGGTAATGTCCATAGATTAATTATTTTATCAAAAGGGTATAGAAAATCTCAGGTTATAATAAGAACCAAGATATACTATGAAGTTAATATTAAATAAAGGTATTATGGTCTAGATACATCTTATAGATTGGAAATAGTAAATGTTTGAATATCAGGTGTTGGGGTTCATAAACAGTGGGACTTCTTCTCATGAAGTCTTCACTTAGTGATATCTAGTAGTGAGATCATGAGGAAAGACCCGCCAATAGGAACACCACATGTTTCAGGTGTCATTGGTTGTTCCTATCTATGGATATGTGTATTGGTCTCCAAACTTGAGATTATTTCCAATGTGTGTCATTTGGTAGCATACTTTAATTCAAGGAGAAAACCATGATAATGAAGTCATGGTGAGTTAGTTTGTGTTGGGTGTGTCATTTGTGGTATGAAATTGGTTGAATGGTCAAGAAAGGATTTGTCGCTTCTAGGTTAAGGAAGTAATATATCTCAGGCCTTATTGATCAGTATGGTAGTACATTCATAAGACCTTGTCCAAGACAGTTGAGGGTAAATCCATCTAGTTAGATCAAAAAATAATAAAGTAATAAAAAGGTGATGACACAAGTGTGCGTCCTACTTTAGGAGATAAAGAGATTATATTACACAGTGTGTGTTTATAGGTTGGTTTTCATTTCTATGAAAATACTTATCTATTTAGGGTTCTTGATGGGTTTCTATACTCCTATATTGGTTTATGGATTCTGTTCACTTCTATTAAGATAAGGGATTAGAGTGTCAAACATAATACCATATTAATAATCCACCTTATTTAGTTGAATAGGAATATTGGAAATGGTGGGCCCCACCACAGGGTCCGAGTGTTTTCCAAGTTATGGATCACCGATAAATAAATAAATTTATATTATTAAAGTAAAGAATAATTGGAATTGAATTTATTTATTAAATGTATTTACAAGTTAAGTAAATACAAGAAAATATTAATCAAAGGAATGCTATTTTAATATTCAAGGTTTGTTTAATATTAAGTGGGAATTACGAGCCGAGTTAATGACTCGGGTTTTATCATGTAATATATTCAATATATATTAATATTATATGATAAAAATAATAAATAATATTTACATAGTTGGTTTCATCATAATTATTTATTTATGGGATGTTAAATATATAGGGGTCAGGGAACCCATCTTGGTATTTTCATCATCCACTATAAATAATTGGAGAGAGGCTCTAGATTAGTACTATTCATGGAAAATTAGTTAGATATTATCTATCCTCTAGATTCCTAGAGATATAATCTCTTGATCTTGGTATTCAGGTCAAGTTCTACCTCATGCATCGAAGGCATGTCGATTCGGTGATTGTCGGGGGCATCAAAGGCATCGTTGGATCTCCGTACTAGCACCCAAAATTCAACAATCGATGCTCCAAATTTTTTTTGAAGAACATGTTCATGATTTAGAGGGATACTTATATATATCATTAAATCAATAGTCATTGGTTATGATTTGAAGTTGAGCACAACATAAAATATAAACAAGTATGTTTTTAGTTTAATTTTTGTGCCCTTTTAATTTACTGGTGATCCTTAGACCATATTAGGGCTCAGATCGTTAGTTATGAAAAGTTTAATCATCCTGATGATGAAAATTTTAAAAATACCTATTCCATCATCTTCCACTGCGCACCCCAATTCTTTCATTTGGGTGGGTTTATATAGTAAAAGAGAGGGCAATTCTTTATTAATTTTCAAACTTAGGTTTTAGAATCTATATGATAAATTAATCCAAACCACAAACCATAGCATTTTTTCCCATTTTTTCTACCAATGTTTAGTGTATTTAATTATTTTATAATTATAAGAACTAAAATCCTTTAAATAATACCCCTAGTGATGTGGAAGTGATTCAGGTTTATAAAGAATTGATTTTATAACCTTAAAATATAATATAGGTTTTGGATTATTCGGTAAGGGTTTATAAAATTAATAAAATAGCATAAAAACATATTATTTTAAAGGATAAGCACAATTTTTGTCATGTATTCTCTTTATAGTATTTATTACATAACTTTTAGGCTTTTATGGTGTGATAATACTTACCATTTAATAATACTATATTTATTTTTTACATAAAAATTAGACTATCTCAGAAAATTATTAAAAAATTACCATTAGATAATATTGATGTGATAATTTAAAAAATAATATTTATTTTATAAAAATAATTATCTAAATATTATAATTTACATTTTTAAATCAAAAATCCCCATTTATTTAAAAATATTCGTTTTTTGACAATAGAAGTTTTTTGACCCTTATAAAACATACATTTGACTTCATAAAATTATATTATCATTTATATTTATTAAATATTATTTAATAATAATATTTTATTAAAATATCATTTATTTAAAAAATTATATAATTCATCAAAAATAGTGGCTTGATTGAAACTATATATTTCCCAAAAATAAAATTTATGTTTTATCGCATCAAAAACTAATTTTTATCAAAATTATTTTTAATCATTATAAAGTACTAAAAGATAAATATAATCATTATTTTATTAAAAATAAAAATATAGAAAATTCATACTGTTATGTTCTAGATATATATCCCTTTATTACACTAGAAAATTCCTTAAGGGTAAGGTGTGTGATAGTGAGATTTTATTATGGTGGTTTAGAAAACATGGTTTTTATGTGATCTCGATAATCTTGAACTTATCCTATAAACAATTCTTCTTATACTTTAGTTGTTTAATCTTAGATTTATCTTAGTCAAAGGAAAATCCTAGTGCTTTTATCTTCATCAAAATCTCTGATAAATGGGGTCATTGGGTATGATCCTACTGGTCAATGTTATCACTTATTTCATCTGCGTCAATTGAATTATCATAAGATTTAATATATTTTAATCATAATGATCTGTTTAAAACAACTATATTATCAATAATTATGATGTGTAACTGTATTTTAAATTTTAAAGGACATAACTTGTAATGGCCCAAAATAACCAAAGTAATGCATGTGTTTCCTATAATTTTATTATTTAATAAAGAATTTATTCATTTGAAAATTGAATTTCATTTATAAAACTTTAGTTCGTAACATTTTGAATCTTTAAATGTAGAATAGAAATTTATTTTTGTCATATATAAACTTGGTGATTATCTAAAGAAATAGTTAACACTCATCATAAATACCCAATATTGAAAAAAAATCAATGGAAAGGTTAACATGAATGGAAATAAGCTAGCATCGTCATAAAAATTAGGTGATACATTCATTATTTCTTCAAGTGTTCATGTTAAAAATACAAAAAATAATCATGCATAGAATAAAAGTAAATTAATTTTAAGAGTAAGGATATATCTGAGGTAAAAGAGAGTATTTATTATTATGTGGATGTTAAAGAAATGTATTAGAATCCAATCATGAAGAAAATCCAAACATAATATTTTGATAATAGTAATTTCCAATCGATAAGGATATTTAAATTTGAAGTAAGATATTAATTCTATAAAGTGTATAGGCATAAGACATATGTGTATTGATATAGCATATCCTTTCATCAATCATTTAGAGGCCATGATTTGAGGGTAGATAAAATAAATATATAATAGGAAAATTAAACAAAGTAAGGATAAAGGAAATGATGGAAAAATACCCTTGAACAAATCCTTCATTGAATAATTCTAACCTTTAATCCACCAGAGTGAATTTTTCATATTCTTTTTTTGTATTTATGACACTATATCATTATAAACACAACCAAGTGATTGATTTTTTTTAAATATATCATTAAGTTATTAGCCTATTATTTCAATATTTATTTAGTTATTGTATTCAATATTAAGTGACCAAATATTTCTTTAATAAAGAAAAATATATAGCTGATATGATTTTTGAGTTTCTTTATAGGGATATGAGATGAATATTCCATCCTTCTTTGATTTTTCAATAAATAAGACTTTTATTGATGTCGATTATAATTAGTGTGGAAGGTTTTTGATTTATATATATATATATTCATATTTTCTCCCTTCTCATGCCATTTTTTCTCTATGGTATCTATTTGGGTATCTTTCAAAGGATTTTGAATCCACCTATTATATTTAGAATCATTAATGGAAATTTCTAGCACCTCAGGTTCTCCGATCAAATATAATTCTTCAAAAATTTGTTTATTGATGTCCTTAGTTGTAAGGGTGTACATTGATATAGATCTTGTATAATATATACCTCTATGGGTTTGTATTAAAAATGGTAATGAGGGTTTCTTTTAATCAGTTGTATACTAAGATGTTCATATTTTCTATTTGAAGTCTATTTGTGGAGGACACACAAAAATGGATTATTATCACATTAAAATTTTATATAACTCTAGAAATATAGAAAAGGTATATTTTCATACTTTGGTTTCTTTTACTGACTATAGTGAGCTTAAGTTTGAATAAGGTATCACATTTTTTTCAATGATGATAAGATATTCTCACAAGGAAGACGAAGGACCTATTTCTACTGATTTTAGTGAATGGATAGATGAGGTGTCGATTTTTAAAGAATATTTAGTTTGTATTATTAGGGTATATATCTCATGGAATGATAATTCTTAGTTATTAAAGATCATAATGAAAATGAACTTAGAGGCAGTCATAGTGTAAGTATCTCAATCAAGTGACATTGATGGTTTGATCACTACTAGAATGAACTTGGATAATTTTGTCTTAACTTTTAACATTTTTATGTGGGAAAATAATGGAGATTGTTTTATTATGATAAGAATATTAGGTGGTATCATGGACTTAAATAATCTAGGACTTGATTTTTCAATGGATGGTCTATTGGAAACATCGATATTAGCTCAAAATATTTAATCTCGTTTCTCTTATCTATAATATTAGGCTATTTTAGTGGGTAATATGGGTTAATAGATAATTGAATATATTGATACTATGACCCCTAGTTTACTTCTATTAATCTAAATTATACTAATATTCAACTAAATCCTCTATCTAATGGTGATAGTTAAGAAATTATGCATTTTTATTCTACTATATAGTCAGTTACTATTAATTCTAGTGATAAGGTTAATTCTCCATCTTATTTTTGTATTTATTCAAGTAAATTTTATGATATTGAGAAGGATTAAAATCATATTGTATTTTTTTATTTGGTTCTTTATCAAGTTCTTAAATAAGTTTTGAATTTTCAGAGAAGTTTAAGACTTCTTCCCCTTATTCAAAAAATCAGTTTGATTAATAGAATCATTCTTTATGGTCTCCCTCTAAGAAAAAACTCATTAAAGAAATTTTTTTCCAATAAAATGATAAAAAGGTGAAAATTAAAATGATTTATGTCAATTGTTTTTACTTCCCAAAAATTAATAGGTCAAAAAAATGAAAATGTTATTTTGGACTTCAAAGTATGGTTACTTCTTATAAGTTCAACTAAGGATATACTTCAAATACCTAACATGTATTTAAAGGGATATTCATCCAGACCAATCTAATAAGGATATTTTATCTCTAATTGAACTTAGAATATACAAAAAATCCTAACACTTTCAACTCAGGATATATACATAAGGAAATATTTTGTTTATTTCATTGGTTTTCATGGTGGAATTTGGGGTTTATTATTATTATTATCATTATTTAGTTCTTTATGATTTTTAGTTTTTATTATATTTAAAAATAAATATATTTAATTTTCTTGAAAAAAGGGAAAATAAGATATTATCCAATAGATGAGGTGAAATTATAAAATTATTTTAATAATCTTAAGGAACTTGTGATATGTATGATTAATCAAGACATACCACCAACAAGTTTCACACAATACTAGCAGAGCAATTGAAAATAATGACTAATATATAACTGTCAAGTTGAAGAGTGATCATGAGAAATAAATATTGATTAGGGTAGTATATAAATCATTTAAATGTTAAAATACGTGGGTCTTGGATATCAATTTCTTATCACATTTTAAAAATAACAAAAATATCTTTAATTGTATTAAAAAGTATGATGGTGGTGTTATCACTTTAAAAAAATGGTTCTTTAAATGTGAAAGGTATTTAAAGCACAAAAATTGGTGATAATAAGTTTGAATATAATTTTTTTATCTTTTTTGATGTGATGAGGAATAATATATTAATTATTAATCAATTTTTTGATAATTATAATGAGGTTATATTATGGAAGAATGGATGTGTCATTTTTTGAATGACGGATAATAGTATCATCGCAAAAAGAAAGTGGTTTCATGGGTGTAAAGGAATAAAATTATCTGTTTCATATAATACTAAGCTATTTTTAGTTAAAATAACATGAAAAAAATAATAAAATATGAATCAGTGATAAATCTACCAAAAATTAAGCATTAGAGAAGAAACACTTGCGATGTGTGTCACAAAGAAAAGATGGTGAACAAGAGTTAAAAGTTAGTATATATAAAAATAAATATTCCACTTGAATCAATTTATTTTAATGTGTGCGTTTTGATTATATTTAATTAAAATAATAGAGATAATTACTTTAACTTATGTTTTTTTCATTTTGATTAAATCATAGGCTCTTAATAATTTTAAAAACTTCCAAAGACATAACAAAAATCAAATAGGGTATGTCATCAAATGTTTTGGTCAGATAATGTATCTGATTACAAGAATGAATACATTGAATAATATCTTGAAAATAATGGAATAAGGTATGAATATAGTGCTCTATACAAGACTCAAAAAAATGTAATATTTGAGGGTAGGAGTAGCATTTTCTTGGATATGGTTAGGACTATTTTTTTGGATCATGGCTCCTCAAATTTTTTTTGAGACAAACAATAATAGTAGTTGTCAATATTCTCAATTGGTAATTCATATAAATTTTATAAATATACATTATTATATTTGTTTTATGAATCATCCTAACTTGAAAATCATTAAGGTTTTTATTATCCCTTGTTTTATAAAATTTAAAGGTAAATGTTTGAGAAAATTCTATGAGTATGCTAATTGAGGTATATTTCTTGAATATACAATCATAATAATATTTTATTGGTTTTATAATAATAATATTGAAAAACATTAAAATATATATTATAATACTCAAAGAGGATCATGATACATCATAAATATAATTTCCTATTGATAATGAGGTTGAATAAGCTTAAGGAGAACATCATGGGTAGCATGGGACCGATTTAATTAGAGTAACGAGTTTTCAAAATAACTAAGATGATTTAAAAGTATATAGTGATTATTAACACCCATAATAGAGAGTATATAAGTTATAAATTATTATAAAACATTTTTAACTTTAAAAATTTCTTGAATATAGTATTAGAGATGTTCAAACATTAATAAGTTTGAGGAATTTCAATCATAGTGATTTTCTTCTATGGGTTGAACCAAAGTGTGTTGATGAAGCCTTATAAAATGAGGATTAGATTAGAACCATATAGGAAGAGATAAATTAAATATATAATTTCTAATTGGTTTCATAAAACAAAGATAAAAATTTTATTGGTACAAATTGGGGTTTTTAAAATAAACTCAATGAGAAGGTAAAAGTGTCACATTATAATACTTGTTAGGGCTACCATAAAATTGAAAGAATTTAATTCGATGATATTTTTTCCAATAAAAAGTATTGAAAAATATATTTTTCTTATGATATGTGATCAAAGGAACTATAATGTTTTCTAAATATATTTTAATTCAACATTTTTTAATAGAATACTTGAGGAATATGTTTATACTGAAAATATTGAGGGATTTATTCTTGAAAATGACAATACTTGATTATGTAATATGAAAAAAAACTCTATGGTCTTAAATAAGTTCTTTAATCATGATATTATAACCTATATATCTATTTTAAGAGTAATAATTTCACGATAGTAAAGGTACATAGAAATCTCTATGTTAAGAGAGATTACACAAACTCATATATTATGATTGCGTATGTTGATGACATTATTTTTATCATGGATAAAGTTAAGTATTTTAATGACTTTGTATCCTAAAATAAAAGGCTTTTTGAAGTATTGATGATTAGAGGGATGAAATAATTTTTGGGTTTATAATTTATGAACCAATAAATATACATATTTCTCTTACAAAAAAATGTATGTTTTTAGTTTTTAAGAAGGCTTGATATGGAAGGATCAAGTTAATTTTTTACTTATATCACACTTAGGAAAAAATTTACATTGTATAAAGATGGAATGAGTTCATACTAAAAGTAATTTTTAAAAATAAACAATATATTACTTTAATTGATAGTATTAATACCATATATTATGTTTTTCATTATAATTTTTTCATGATTTAAATGAAATTCAAAGGAGTTGTATCTTATGAAAGTAAAATGGATCTTGTATTTAATCAAATGAAATCTTAAATTTAGATTAAGTTGTAAAAAATACAAATATTTTTATATTTATATATTTTTCAATGTTTATTGGGTGGGTAACACAGGTGATCAAAAAACTATTTCTATAGGTGTATTCCTTATTAGAGAATGGTACATTTCTTAACACTCCAAGAAGAAAAACCCTTTAAAATTAAGTATAATAGAAGTTGAGTGTGTTTTAGTATCATAATATATAACTCATATAGTGTGGATAAATTCACAACTCGAATAAATGAAGGTGGAATCCATAAATATATTGATTATTGGTTTTAAAAATCAGAGTAAGATCAATTTATCAAAGAATCTGGTACAAATTTTAAGGTCAAAAAAATTCTTATCAAGTACCAATTAATTATATAAAAGGTAAAACATTAAGATATCAACATAAATTATGTTTTAATGAAAGATAAAGTAGCTTATGTCTTTATCAATCCATTGATGAAGGATGCTTTATGAAATTTTAGAGTGTTTTTTGGAGTACATTTTATGACTAAATCCTTAGAGGTTCATTGTCTTAATTTCCATATTTCTTACTTTTACATTTATTTATATAGGGAAAAATATATTATAGGTATTATTAAAAAGAGTAAAAACTTCTAATCACTTGGGGAGTTGATGGATAGGAATATGATGTCTAGAAGAAGTTTCCTTAATAGGATGATACATGAGGTCATCTTATTATTTTTTAAATACTTTTCAATAAATTTAGCATGTTACCAAAAAATAAAAAGTGAGAGACTGAAAATACCTTGAATATTAAAGAAACATCGTGAATTTAATTGAAAGGGGAGATTTTTAAACACCTATATTGAGATTTATTTAACATGGTATTTATTTTTTTACCAAGGGATAGATAAAACTCAAAAAAACTATTCTATCCAATGGACTGGTATCAAGATAACTCCCTTATTGGGAGATTATTATGAATATGTTCTTCAGAATATCATTCATGTGTTTTTATGTGATTATATATTATATTATTTCCAAAATTATCAATAATTCATGGGAGATCATTTTGTGTTGAAGAAAATTTAAAGGGATGAATAAATTTTAAGGAAGAAAAACCCAGTTCATGGTGCTCAGTAAAAAATGAAGTCATTAGTGTCATGAAAAAATAAATTTTAAAGATATCAAGAAAAATGATCAATATAGTGATTAAATTTTTTAGTATTTCTAGTGGTTTTCCATGAGATATCAACCCACATCATGGTTTATATCACTATTTCATGGTTAATAATGAAAACATACATATTTCATATTGTCGTGGTTTCTAGAAGGTTGAAGGGTGGCGTTGCAAAACCACCATGAGGAGTTAAAACAATTAAGGAATTTTCTTTATTTCATGGTCTAATAGGAATGGTAATTTTGTTGTGTGTGGTCTAAAAAAATTCCTAGATACCATTATCAAAGGGAAAATACTTTTGGATAATTGATCGTGGAGCTATAACTATGGAAAACACATCATGGTTGGATATCACTACATCGTGGTTACAGTCAAAGATAAAATCAAGGAAAGAAAAAGGATTTTTTGGATTTGGGGGGGAAGAGATAGATTTAAAATAATGGTTTTATGATATAGGTTTCATTAGAAAAACCATGCCATGGAAGGAAAAAACATGTCCAGATTTTAGGTTGCCTTTAAATAAGTGATGATCACATTGAGTGGTGTGATGAAACATTGGGATAGCTAATCAAAAAATAAAATTAGTATTCCAAAGAGAAATTGAAAAGTTTGAGGATAATGATAAAGTTGTACACTTAATCCATTCATAGAATCACTTGATTATAATGGATAAAATATTAGTTGATCTTATTAATAATAGTTTTTATCTTTCTTATACTAGAGTTCAGAACCATATTCCTACTTTGTACCTAATATTACTTGTTGATAATAAGATAAGGACATGCGTGTCATGATAGAAACTGATAAGAACCTAGTATATATCCCCTTTATAAACAAGTTGGTGAACCTTATAAAAATATCTTATATTATCGTATATTCTTACTCACTATCTATCTCTTGTCATCATTTTTCACTTGACCATGTGTAAATCAGACACTCTAAATAGAAAAAGAACATTAATTAGATATGAATAAAAAAATTGGGTTCATATTGACTCACCCCATTCACCCTCTTTATGAATTTGATTATTCTTTCTTGGAACACTTCAAAAAGTTTCCTCATATAGTATCAAATATAATTAATGAATATTCCGGTACAATATCCACTATAAAAATTTTCCCATGATTTCTATAATTTTATCCCATATGTGGGTGTTTGTTAATTATAGTATGACTTACATATCCCTATGTTCTATAATTAATAGTTAGAATCATTAATAACCACATATAGCTAGAATTCCCAATACTATAAGTGAATAAAGATTTGGCACAGATGTAACTAGGGGTAGAAACCCTAAAAACACCATCTTCAGCTAAACTCAATCAGGAACTGGTGCACTACAATGGGCCTTACTATATACCAAGTTTTACACTCTTGAGGGATATGGTTTGGAAATTAAAAAACTATTTATGAACCATCATAAAGGATTTAAATAGATGATGACTATGAATAACCTAGGTTAAGATTAAGGTTTCATAGACTGAAAATAATGGGTCATGATTTAGACATCATATAAGTGAATTTTCTTGATAATGTAGTTTCCCACTATGATTATTGTTTCTCACAATATGTTTTTTGGTTTTTTTCAATGGATGAAACCAGAAGGAATCATATTGACATTGAATCTGATGAAAAATTAGGTCAATATAAGAAACCAAATTAGAATATAACTGGAGAAAAAGATATTTTGATTATTCTTAATTATCTATAACTTTATATGATTAATAATGTGAACTTCAGTGATATTCCTAACACATCAAATAAGATGAAGATGTAATTTTATGAAAGTTTATATGGTAATGAACATAGAGGAGACAATATTTTTCTTATAACTTGTTAAGGTGGGAAGAAGAACCTATAGGAATATCTCAAATGTAGGTTAAGATGTTATCAGTTTAGAAAAGAAGTCCATATAGTGGGAAATTATTGAGGAGTTCAATGTATTATGTGTGGGGAACATGGGAATTCCCTAACTTAATTCCCTAGCCCAAGAATTAAATTCTAGATCAAGGAAGGACTTATTCAATTCCAATCCTAGAATTGGAAGGATTGAAGTATTTATGTATTTAGATTCAATGATTATGTTATATGAATTGTGAAATATGTAAGGATTGTTTAGTATAAGTTTTTAATTTAGGATTTGAAATAATATGTTAAATTATACTGATAAACTAGAAAATTTATTTAATGGTAAGGTGATATTCATGGAAAAGACATGATTAAGGGAAAGATAACCCTTAATATGTTTTTAATGTTGAGATAATGACTTTTTGGATAAATATATGATTGATTTGGATAAAGTAAATTGGATAGTATTGACGAACTTGGAACTGATTAATGATTTTTGTAAAAAGTGGTTTATGTTATCCTTTATGGTATTTAAAAAATTATTGGATATAGGGAATATATCCAATAATATGTGTTTTACATAATAAATAAGGAACCATGAATGTTTTAAATAATATTTTATTTTAATTTAGGTTATCACCATGTTTCAAAAGAATACATGATAAAGGTATTCACATGGTTGGTATATGATGATTAAGAGATACATCATGTTGTTTGGTGATTTAATGATAAGATAATTTTGTTAATTAAGTGAACTTATTTCTAAAGTTTTGGATCATAATTATTTGGAAGGGTTATAAGTTTAACCATTTATGAAATAGTTTAAGTTTAAATTTTGATGAGGTTTTAGAGATTAATGTATTACTTCACCACATGAATATTATGTATATTGGATAACTTATGCTAGACATATTGGTTTTTTAAAATAGTTTGAGATATATGGAAAGACTTATCATTCTTTCATAGATATTACAATCCATTAAAAGTGAATTTTAGCACTTTATGCATAACTAATTCATTTTTGGACACTAATTTCTTGGATTAAGTGATGAATTATAAATTAATCGAATCACAACTAAAGTATGAAATTGTTCTTACAAAACAAAAAAAAATATCAAGTAAGTATATTTACTTATACTCTTAGATAATAAAATAATTCCCTAACTTTAGGAAAAGGATCTTGAAACAAAAAAATTATCCTATTAAATTCATATACATTGAATCCAATGGTTTTTTAAATCATGACATTTTTTTAGGACCTTAACTTTTTATTTATCATTCACTTGCTTGTGATCAATGACCATAATCACTCTTTATAATTATTTACACTTATCTTCTATGTCCACATATTTATTTTCCGCTTATGTTGTCCAATGTTAAAACCTAGTTATGATTTACTTTAGGTAACCTTTATGTTTCCAACTCTCCCTTTTAAGGGATGTTTTATTATTCATTTGTATGATGTGGGTTTCTTTTAAGAAATTTACAAATGTTAAACCTGTTGTGATCAAGACATATTTTGAGGGAAAAATTCATTTTAAGGGGGATAAATGTAACATCCTGATGTTTTATGAAAAAAACTCAAATTAATTCACATTTTCAGATTTATTTCATTACACAAAACACTGAGTTTATCTTGTGTTACACACAAGACCGAGTTTTACCAAACAACAATATACTACTAATATTATTATTTAATGTGACAGTCATTGCCTAACCGTTAGACTTGTGTGTATGAATAGTATTAACTAACTTAAGAAAATATATATTTTACACTTGTTTATTTGATATATATTTATTATAAATAAATTAATGATCATTTAAAAGAAAAATAAATGTTTTCTGAAAAACTATATTTGTTTTAAAAGATGGCTTAGTTGCGCTTTGCGAACATAGTTTAAAATTAATTTTTAAAAATTTCAAAAAATTTATTTGAAAAAATAAAATTAATTTTTTAAATCATGGTATAAAAATTATCTTGGGGTGAGTTTTTTGTATTTTTTTGAAAATATTCATTTTTTGATAAAAAGTGAAAAATACTGAATTTTAATTGAAAACTTCCTTTTTGTTTAAATATTATTATATTATAAATTACATTTTTAATTTGTTTTAATGTAAAATTAGTTCAATTTTATAAAAATTAGTCCAATTTAGGACATTTTAATCAATTTCATTTTAAATTTTGATATAAAAACTTTGTAAACTTTTGAACATTTTCTCTTTAAAAACCTGATTTCTCATCATGTTTGTCAGACTAATTTTAAATTAAATTTTACCACTTCTATAAATTGAATTTGTAAAAATAGATTAAATATTTGGAATTTTAATAATTTATATTTTATAATAATATGAAATTTATTTTTTACCAAAATTAATAGTGAAAACAGTAAAAAATATGTTATCACAGTTATAGTAAAAATAGTTTTACGGTGATTAAACTAATAACTTAAGGGTTAAAATGACCTAAAATTTTTTATAACACCCATTTTATGTCCATATTTAGACCCTTATGACCTTATGATATATTTTTATGAGTTTTTTGGGTACTTTTCCAAGAAAGTGACCTATATAATAACTCAAGTAAAGTAAAAGACAAAAAAGAACCTTCCTTACATTAAATATTTATAAATCTTTAAGATATGGATAATAAAAACATATATTTGGTTATAAATGTTATTTTTAATGATAGATTAGTTTTTTATCCTGATAATTTACTTTAAATTTTTGATATGAAATAATTACTTTAAATTATTAAGAAACGCCAATGCATGAATTATTAGTTAATAATTAAATAATAAAAATGATAATAAAAATATTACCAGTGAAGTAAATTGATTGAATTATTTTGTTCCATTAATTTTTTAGATGAATATATCATGTTATACAGGTGTTAACATAATATATTCTAATTTAATCATTACCTTTATATTTTTTAATTCAAATTAAATTAATAATATCAAAATTAACATTAATGTTATTTTATAATAAATGATATTTTATAAAATGATTTAAAATTACTAAAAATAATATATTATGTAAATTGAATTTTAAATTTTAATAAAAAATAAAATATTTTCCATTAACTGACCAATTTTTCTTTTATAATGAATATATGGACCCCCTAAATAGTGAAAAACTGTGTTAATGCGGTTAAGGTTAAAATGGTGTTTTTTATCATACATGTGATTGTGTCAAAATATATTTGAAACACACATAAGATTTTAATTTTATAAATTAGATTTAATATTTATAATTATTGGGTATAATAATTCTCACTTTAATTTAGTCTTAAATGATAAATTCCCTACATTAGAAAACTAGTTACCATAGTGAAAAACCAAAATGGTAAAAGTATGAGAACTTAGAAGTTAGGGGGTAAATGTTTAAAACATGTGTTTTATTATGTTTTTTAGGTTTTTATTAACCATATAATTCCTAAAATACTTTAATTATAAATTTTTGATTCACTTTAGGTAATATTGACCTCCCAATAGTGAATACTTTTCAGTTTTAAGAAAGATATCACCCCTCCTCAATTATAAAAGGGCACTCACTCCCCTCACTTCTTCACATGCATAAATCCATTTTTATTGAAAAATACCTAACCACATCACTTAAAAACATCCATACTATCATCCTATAATCCTTATTATGGACATAAAGCTAACCTATAAGCCTTTTAGTGCAAACCTAAGGATGATACCCAAAGAAGAGGTAATGCTCATCAACGAGCATTTTTGTTTTATTTATTCCTCCACCATATTCAATTATTTTTATACCATTATTATATAATAAACTCATTATCCTACATATACTTATATTTTGTTATATTAATTTAATTACCTTCAACCATTTCCACTTCTATAAAATGGGTTATGAAATCATTCTTTTTGTGTACGGAGGACTATCGCCTCGTGAACCGATGTCATTTGTTTCTCCATTACCACCTATTGAGGGTATACATAATGATGGATATATTTTTTATATATGATATATATTATATTTATGATTTTATTATAATTCTATAATTATTATATCACACATGCCTTTACATTTTCCAGTTTTTTGGAATACGATAACATCATTTGTGTGTACGGCAGACTACCATCTCACGAAGTGATGTGATTCATTCACGCTTTACAAGTAAAATATTAAGGATTATTTTAATGAAAATATGTGATATATATAACATAAAAATTATTTTTTAATGATAATATATATCACTTGAATTTATTTCTTTCAATATAATAAGAAAATGGAAATAACATTCATGCATATGTATGGCCTACTGTCTCCATGAACGGTGTAATTCATTTCCTATCACTAAATTATTTGGATTACTATAAATATATATATATATATAAATATATTGAATATTTATTATATTTATATCATGTTTTTAATTCTATAGATGATGAAACCATAATCTAATTAATAGTACCAATAAATTATAAGTTAAAACATATGAGAAAAACAAAACAGTTATTTCCCAAAACATGATTTTAACAAAGAATTGTTAATAAAAGAGTAATAGAAGGTAATAAAAAATCACATATGGTATGATATATATGATTATGGTTCTATAATATATGTATAAAAAACTTGTATTTATCATATAGGAGGTTCTAACATGTTTGACTAAAGCCCATACTTGAGGTAAGGGATTTTCATCTCACTTTTTACTTTCATGAGACAATGTCATATTCACCACCTATTTATTTTATCTGGTGTATATAATTTCCATGAATGTATATTATTATTATTCTTTTAAAAATTATTGGGGTTTACATATCCATTTTATTATCTCTCATTTATAGTGTTTATAGTTCAAAATTTAACAAATCAAAAGGGATTTTTGTCTTAATTCTCCTTCTTTGGGATATATGTTATGGTATGAGCCTATATTCTTTTATAAGGTGTTTATATAGAACTTTGACATATAGTATCATGAATTTATTCATCCCTATGATATTTTAATGTTTCATTTAATTTTATCCTTTTATGGGGCTTACGATTCAAGGTTACCAAAGTGGTAAGGGTTTTATGTTACAATCTCAACGTTTATTAGGATTGTTTATCATTAAGTCTCCAATGTTGATATATCATGATATAACTCTAAAAAATTATCATGAATTTTATTATCCAATATTTATTCATGATATTTTCAAGTAATATTACATTTTTTTCATTCTTTTTACTTAAAATAATTGAGAAATATTTTTTAAGAAAATCTGACTTTTTTTCGGTATTTTGTCAGAAATCCAATTTATTACAAAGCAATGTTTTCCAAAAATATTTTATTATTAATGAAATTATGTATTAAATAAATTTTCACTCATTTTTTAATTTTTACAAAAAACATTAAAAGTAATATTCATTTCGTTTTCTAAAAACAATTCTTATTTGGAATTTACCAAAAATGTGAAAGGAATCTTTGTTGAGTCAAAACATGTTTCAACTTTCTTGTTGATCATTTTTTTTTGGAAATCAAAAATCACACATATCGTAATCACATATATTGTTTTCACATATGTTTTATTCTTATCATAATCATGAATTTTTTTTATATCAAAATTCTATATGTTGTTTTCTTATCATATATTATTGTTTTATAATTGGAATCACATATATTGTAATCACATATATTTTTTTCCATCGTAACCACACATGTTGGTGTTCTACATCATAATCATATGTTGTTTGTTTCCAATCGTATTCACATATATAGTTTCTCACCATAACCACATAAATTGTTTTACAATAGTAACGACATATGATGTTTTCCTAATCATGTGCATCGTAACCAGGTTATGTATCGTATTCTTCATATATATCATAATCATCCATCATAATCAGGTTAAGTATTATATAGTAATCATGAATCATAACTAGGTTAAGTATTGTATCGTAACCATGCATCATAACGAGGGTAAGTATTGTATCGTAATCATGCATTGTAACCACATGCATTGTAACTAGGTCATGTATCATATTCATGTTATGCATCGTAATCGCATGCATCATAACTAGGTCATGTATCGTATTCATATAAGGAATCATAACTAGTTTATACATCATAATCACATTGTGCATTATAACCTTGTTATGTATCGTAACCACGATATGAATTGTAACCACGATATGAATCGAAAGAACGATATGAATCTTAACCACTATATGCATCATAATTATGTTAAGCTTTGTAATTGTATCATAACCATGATATGCATTGTAATCATGATAAGCATCTTAACCAAGTTATTTATCATGCTCATGTAATGCATTTATTTCATGTATTATTCCAATATCGTTTACATTTTTCTCATACTCATTGTTTCATACCTTTTCACTTACTATTTTATAACCTAAAACGATGTCATTGAGTTGGTTATATACCAATCAAAATGATGTCGTGTATTCTGTTTGTTTTGAATTTTGTAATGCTAGGTGTCTAAGTCCCTTCGAAGTTTTTTAGAGAAATATGACCATTATAGGAAATATTACTGTTGGAACCTGAGGGCTATAAATAGGAGCTCATTCAAAATAGAATACATAAATTTTGAAACTTTTTCTTCTATCAAGTTATAGAGAGAGATAGGGTGACTTATCTCTTTCTTCGTATGAAATCCTTAAAGATAAAAGATGTGAACAACATGTTCCAAGTTCTTGTATTTCTATAAGTTCTTTGTTTTTTTGTGCGATTGATCATTGTGATAACTATTGAGGGATTATGGGGATAATAATACATGTTGTCGATCATCATATTGAGGGATTTCAAGTGTTTGAAAGATATAGGTGTTTATTACCTTCTTAATTGAGGGATTATGGGGATAGAAAGACAGTCGTACTGATCATCATATCGAGAACTTACCAATGTGGTGGTAAGATAGACCTTTTATTGTAGGTGAAAGGATACCCTACTCTTTGGGATAAAATAATTGTAATACCTTTACATTTCTATTGTAATTTGTAATAGAAATGGAATCATTTTGTTTTCTCTTTGTATTCATATTCTTTACTATTGTAATTTTTTCAATTATGATTCATTCATTACATATTGTATTAAGATATTCTATACGGTGTATAGTAGAATCATTTACATTTGTATTACTTTGATCATTGTATTCAATTCAAATACAATTTTTTTTCATTACTTATGGTATTAGATCATATCATATCCATTAGATCCAAGACCTGTATGGTCATTTTTATTGGCTATGAATTTTATTAGTTTAAGACCTCTTAAAATAAGTTCATTCTTAAGAGTTTAAATACAAAGTTTTCAAACCTACAATTCACCCCCCTTGTATTGTGCCACAACATATATATATATACATCTATATTACGATCCAAAAATTGGTATGAGAGGAGGTATCAACTATTTTGTATTACTTGGTTTATTTATTTCTATAATTCAATTGTATTTTTATTATAAATCCTTTGTTTATAACTACTTACTACACTAACAAGGGGAGTGGAAAATAATTGTTTTAGAAGATGGAAAGAATGAATATTGGATCAATTGACAATCTAAATACAACTAGACCACCTATTTTTATGGGAATTATTATGAGTACTGGAGAGATAGAATAAAGAATTTTTTCATTAATACTGGAGTGGACAACTTTGTCATGATTACTGGAGATTAAAAAATACCAGACAATGAAGTCAGAACTTTCACCAACCAGGAGAAACTTGAATATCAACTAAATTATTAGGTACAAAATAATTTGTTGTATTCTATGACCAGGAATATTTATAGTCATATATCATCATGTGAAGCATCCAATTTTATCTAGAAGAAATTTGAATTCACACATTTTGGTACATCTAAAGTTATAGAAACAAGAAGAGAAATGCTTTGAGCAGAATGTCATGGTTTTTTCCATATAGAGAACCAGTATGCAAGGTGAAACAAATATTTATGATAATCATCAAAATTATTCAATCCATGGGAGAAAAAGGTTTTGATTATGGAGTTCTTGTGGAAAAGATAATTGATATAATTCCAAATGAGTGGGAATAAAAAAGGACAGTTATAGATGACAATAGGAAAGTTACTCAAATCACTCTTGATGGGTTATTTGGAACTCTACTTTAGTATGAAATAAGAATTAAAAGAGATTAAGATTTTAATAAGAAAAATAATGGTAATGTAAGTGTGGTTTTTACTACTATATCTAAATCCAAGACATTATAAAGGATAAAAATATCCAAAGATAAGAAAGCTGTTGTTATATCAGAATCCAGTGAAAGTGAGCATTCAGAGAATGAGCTAGCCAATATTGATTGAAGGATGAAAAAGATTGTTAGAAAGAAAGAATTTCAGTATAGATTCAAAAGGAAATATAGAAATTAAAAGAAATACTCATAAGTAACTTGTTATGAATGTAAAATATCATGTCATATTAGACCAAATTATCCTTTTCTTAAAAGAAAAGATAGGAAGGATAAACATTCTAAAATAAAAAATAAAAAGTATTAAAATTAAAATACTAAGAAATTCTTGAAAGTAAATGATACTTGGAGTTAAAGTGGTGGTGATTCATCAGAAGAATCTTTATAATATTAATATTCTTGTTAGAAGAATATAGGACAAATAGATAGACTACCTATTGAAAATCATTATCTCATGGCTAAGGTACACAATGCATAATCTCTTACAAATGTATCTTTAAATTCCAATTACCCTGATTAGAAATATTCTTACTCTTCAGATGAAAAATCTTCCTTAGTAGAGGACAATTTACCTTCTTTTGAAGAAGTGTCTAAATTTTCAAAATTACTTGAGAATGAAAATTCCAAACTCAAGAAAAATATTGATAAGGAAAATTTGAGAATATTAATTATTACAAAAGAAGTATCAGATATTTCAAAAGATCTTGATAAGAAAACTCTTGATTTTGTAAATATTACAAAAAACATTATGGAAGTAAATTATGAGAAGGATAAAATTTCTAAGGACTTTGAATAACTTCGTTTAGAGAAAAATGTTTTTGAAACAAAAAAAATCCAAAAAAATTTCTTGTGAGAATGATAATTTAGTCATTAGACTAAAATCTGAAATCTTTTCTCATAAGAAACTTTTTTCAAATTTCACTAATAGAAGGAATGAATTTGAAAAAATGTATTCTCAAATTCATCCTCTTAAGAATATTTATGGAATTGGTTATACCCATTCAAAACCAATTTTTAGTCATAACTATTTTGTTCCCAAAAATGATCCATTCTGCACCAAATGTCAATGTGGTGGACATTGGGAAGGAAATTTTTCTCTTAATAAAACTCAATCATTATGATTTCATAAAGCTCATTTTGAAAAACAAATGTGGATTCCTAAAATTATTTATCTAACATTTTCGCATCCAAACAAGTTTGGGTTCCAAAAAACTAATTGTTTCTTTTTTAGGAAAAAAATTGTACCAACAAAAATAATAATTGGTACATGTATAATGGTTGTTCTCGACACATAACGGGAAACAAATATTTCTTTGAAAATATTATTGAAATAAAAGGTGGAAGAGTGACCTTCAGAGATAATGCTCAAGGAAATATCATTGGTATAGGTAATATTTTTCTTTTAGGAAAAGTTTTAATTTCAAATGCTTTATTTTTTAATGTTCTTAAGCACAACCTTATAAGAATAATTCAATTATTTGATTATGGTTAACTTGTGAATTTTAGGAATGATAAGTTTTTAGCTCACAATTCCAAGGATGAATTCATTCTTTCTACCCATAGGCATGAGAATGTATAAAAACTTAACTTAAAGGACCTTATGAGTCAAGACTTGCCTTTCTTAAGTGAAATGGAAGACCAATATTTTTTATGGAATAGAAGGTTAGGACATTGTAACCTTAAGAACATTAGTAAACTCTCAAATAAAAGACTTGTTAAGGATCTACTGAATCTAAGGTATGATTGTTCAAAAAAATTTGACCCTTGTTAATACGGAAATCAACATAAAACCAGATTTAAATAAATTAATGAAGATTTAACATCTAATGAATTATATTTAGTGCACATGGATCTTTTTGGTCCTACACAAACTAGAATCATTTGAGGCAAGTACTGCGTATTTGTTTTAGTTGATGACTACACTAGACTTAAATGGGTCTATTTTCTAGCAAAGAAATCTGAAGCCTTTTTCTATTTCAAAACTTTTAGATCCCAAGTTAAAAATGAGAAAAACCTACCACTAATAACTATTCATAGTGACCATGGTAGATAATTTCAAATTTTGGATTTTGAAACTTTTTTTAGTAAGAAAGGTATTACTCACAACTTTTCATTTCCAAGAACCCCTCATCAAAATGGTGTTATTGAAAGAATAAATTGTATTCTTCAAGAAATAAAAAGAACCATGTTGAGTGAATACTAAATTTCTAATCATTTATAGGATGAATCTATTAGTACTACATGTTATACTATAAATCGAATTTCAATTAGAACTTTTCTCAATAAAACATATTATGAAGTGTGGAATGGACGAAAACCTAAAGTTTCTTACTTCAGAGTATTTGGATTCAAAGTATTTATATTGAATACTAAAGATAATATACATAAATTCACACCCAAATCCAATCAAGGAATATTTCTAGGTTATTCCACAACTTCTAAGGCTTATAGAGTTTTTAACAAAAACTCTTGTACTGTTGAGGAAACAGTGCATGCTAAGTTTAATGAAACTAAAACCTTTGTTTTTAAATAACCCTTACCAACATAAACATATGTGTTTTGACAAAATGATTATCAATCTTTGATTGAAAACTCTTTTGAAAAGGTAAATACTCAAGAAAATTTTTCTGAAACATTTACCCTGGAAGATTTTATATCCTATGTTGATGAACATGTTTTACAAAACCCAAATCAATTGTTAATTAGGAATCATCCTAGTGATAATATCATTAGTGATTTAAATTAACCAGTAAGGACTAGAAATTCATTTAGAAATAAAATAGAACATATTGATTTCCTATATCAATTTGAACCTAAAACATTGAATGGGGCCTTAGGTGATGAATATTGGATTAAAGCAATGAAATGTGAACTAAATGAATTTAAAAGGAATCAAGTTTGGACCTTGGTTGAAAGATCTAAAAAAACTGTAAATGGTGTAAAATGGGTTTTCAAAAACAAATGTGATTAAAATGGATTCATTATAAGAAATAAAGTAAGACTTATCACTAAAGGCTATAATCAATAAGAATGAATATACTATGAAGAAACCTATGCTCTTTTATCTAGACTTGAATCTATTAGTATTCTAATAGCCTTTTTGTAATTCCCTGACCCTAGTTACCCAGAGTCGGTGCATTATTACATTACATTGTCATGATCACAAGAAAGATCAAATCTCGAAAGACCGATTGGTTTAGTAGCCTTGGAAACACTAGATATATTCATGAAGTTTTACATTACATTACAAAGTGAAAAACTACTACAATGACATAGTCTCCATATTCCACACTCATATCCCCACATACTATCCCTGTAGGTCATTCATAACTTACTTCTTCACATCCTGGGAAAAATAAAACATAGAAAAGGGGTGAGCTCAAATGCCCAGTAAGGATAACAATATAGCGGAAACTTTCAAAAATAAGCATAAACATTTAAGGCAATGTATAACTAAAACAAAAGCCTTTTAAACTTGAACTTAAACATAGTATGGAAAAAGAAAAATGAAATAATTCCATTTACTTATTCACATGGATATTCTACTAATCGAATAATCACATGCAATATCAATAACCACTTTTATAATGATGGAATGCATAATGCCAGACTATCATAACCACATAGCCAAGGCCTCGTGCCAAGACTAGAAATAAGATTTTGTCAAGGCCTTGTGCCAAGACACTAGTTTGTCTTATGAGACCTACCGATGCATCGAGGAGCTATAGCGGGCTCCACCCGTCACATATTAAGTCCAATGCATTCCCATATGAAAAGGTTTAAAAATAACATAAACATTCGTATTAAAACTAGCATACGAAATGTCAATACTTTCACCATAAACTATGAATGGTATAAAAATAGCACATCCACAGTCAAACATATCACAAAACCTTCAATACAATATAGAAGTTTTGTATCATAATAAATCAACTTCAAATAAGCGTAAAATCCATCAAAGGATGTTGACATAGATGAAATCAAAACTCTTTTTAGAGAAATATCTCTTTTTATTTTGAAATCATTTAAGAGACATATAAAATAAAACATTTTCTTTTGAAAATATTCTTATAAGCTTGTAAGGGAAGCTTCGACGATTTTATAATAGCGGAAAATAGCCGCACCCGCCGTATAAGTTAAAAAAACATTCTTACCTTAATTTTGTCGAAAAGGTTAAAAAGCACCTTGTTTGGAAAACGACAGAAAGATTCCTTTATAAACCTCTTATAAAAAGTCAAATAAGTGTATAAATTACTTTAACCCATATTCTTGTAAATAGTAAAAATGTTTTTAAATACATTTTTAAGAAACATGGATGTGGATGATAAAGAGATCCCAGTAGATTATTACGTATAAACAACCTCGGATAATGAAGAGATTGTGAAATAACCCTTACCTTGTTCTTTTCCTTGGTTGGGATAGGTTAACCTCCTGTATAATGGTGAAATAATTGTTATTAAATTATAAAAGAATCATATATATTAATATGATATCATATATGATCTTTTAACATTGATTTGTTAATAATATCTTTTAATTATCGTCGTTTCGGGTGTTAACTTACTCATTTTCTTTTATATGTTTTGTTACATAAGCCGTGTTTGTTATGGATAGGTTGTATCTTATTCATATACAGAATGATATCAAGTCCTTAAACATCATTTTTAAATCATCAAATGATAATTATACTTTAATGGATACGATGGAGAATGAATCTCATCGCGTTCGTGGAGACGGTAGTCCGTACGTACGCACGAGCGACAATATCATTCTTTTGATATTAAAATAATATATAAATGGATGGTATATCATATATAAAGAATCATTAACATGTTATATTTATTATTTACATGAGTTACACATCATTATTATACCCATCCAAATAATAATATATTGAATAACAATTACACCACGACGTGGAGACGGTAAGCCGTACGTACGCACGTATGGTGACATGTTATTCAAAGGGTGGATAGAATACTGAATATGGTTGTACCATATTTATAATAACATCACAGTATATATAAGATACTGGATTTATTATTTTAGAATGGTAATAACAAAGAAAGAATAAGTGGAAGAAGAAAGGAACTTGAAAAGGGGTGGTGAAAACATTACCTCTTCTTCAGGTTCTTCCTTTTGATTTGATCAAAAGGGCTCCTTAGGTTGGCTTTATGATCAAAATAAGGCCTCTAGGTTGTAGTGAGGGAAGTTGGGGGAGTATTTGGGCAGAGTTTTGCTGAACCAAAAGGCTTTTAAGGTGTGAAGAAATGGGAAGGAGGAGTTCCCTTTTATAAGATGGGTGAGGGGCACCTTTGGAAAAGCTCAAAATATTAATTTATAATAAATTCATATTCGGTTTATAATGTCTCCAAAGATGATTATTTAAATTTTAAGGTGGGTATGGGTCGAAAACAACTCAACCAATATAATTTAGACAGGTTTGGGTACTTATATTAACCTTATCTTTAAGTATTAAATCTAAGTTAATTAGTTTCACTTTTAAAATGTCTCTTTGTATTTTTATATAATATGGTTAATAAACTTACTATATACATTCAAGAGACCACCAAGTAGTCCATTAATAATTAACATATCATTATATAATTCTCTTGACCAAACCTTATATTTTTAGGAATTTAATATCAATTAATAATATAATATTTGTTTTAAGAACTCTTTTATGTCAATTTTGACACTATTCAATAGTTGATTTTTGTGAAACTCATAACAGATTGATTACTTCGAAAAAAGTCAATTAAATCAATACTGATATATCATATTATCCTAGAAAATTAGTTTAATTCATTAAAAGTTTCATATTATATTTATTTGGGTATTTATAATATCAATTATTTTAATTGTTCACTATTATAGTAAATACTTCATCAACATTGTGTCATAAATAAATTAAATTATTTAATGTCTAAAAATTATAAATAAAATATAATTATGTAGGAAATCTTTTTATATTTCTAATGAATATTTATAATCCAAAATCCAACATTTATAACCCTATGTAAAAATTGTTTTTCTAAAAGATATATGCTTGTGTCATTTTTGTATTCATTTTAACTTAATTAAAATAAAGTGTCCCTATCACCTACAAGTGGCACCATGGGGTCCCAAAATCGACCCAAATATGCCTATGGTCGAACATGTATCAACCAATAAGGCTAGGATACGTTTTAGGGTAATTTAGTATTATTATAATATTATTTTTTAGCCCTCATTTACCGGATTTACCCTTAACCATGGTAAATAAAATATTTACCGCAGTAATTATTCAAAATGTCTAAAAATAAAAGTTACCTATTTACATAATTTGAACATTCTGATTCCCAATATGGAATCCATTTTTATAAATTTAAAACATAGAAGTGGCAGAAATTAATTTAAAATTAATTCCCGCTGTCAAAACAAAAAGCGTGTTTTTAAGAGATAATAACTATCAAAAGATTGACACTTGTTTATGTTCGGTTTAATTGTAAAATTATGTCCAATGACCAACATTATATTAAATGGTAAAAATATATTCTAAATATACTTTAAAACCACTCAAATTCATAATTTATCACTATTAATTATTTTGATTAAAAAAGTTGTTTTTAATTAAAATTTAGTAATTTTCACTATTCATCAAAATATTAAAGTTATCCGAAAAGTACCAAAATTTCACCTTAGGCTAAATTCGATATTACAAATCCAAAAATGAATTCCATTTAAAAAATAAAATATATATAATTTCAAAAAGTAGGTATTACTATTCATAACGGCTAGTTTGATTGGTTATGGTGTGTTAGAACTCGGTGTTGCGTACAACACACACTATCACATTATTCAAAGAGAAGTGTACCGTAGAAGCTTGGGGTGTTACATTCTCCCCTCCTTCAAATAATTTCGTCCTCAAAATTTCTAGAATACTTATCACATGAAAAGACTCGGGTGGTTCTTCATCATAAGTTCCTCAGGTTCCCACGTTGCCTCTTCCATCTTATGGTTTCTCCACAAAACTTTTACCAGACGTGTCGTCCAGTTTCTCAGTACTTGTTCTCTCGTATCAAGAATCCTGACGGGCTCTTCGCAATAAGACAGATCGGGTTCCAGTTCTAATTCTTCATAGGTGAGTACATGCATTGGGTCAGGCATGTATTTCCTCAATAGAGATACGTGGAACACATCGTGAACTTTTGAGAGACTTGGTGGCATTGCCAATCGGTAAGCTACAACCCCAATTCGTTCTAGAATTTCGAAAGGTCCGATGTACCTAGGACTCAATTTACCTTTCTTACCAAAACGTATGACTCCCTTCCATGGAGATACCTTCAGGAAAACATGATCACCGACTTGAAATTCCAAATCCTTCCTTCGATTATCGGCATAGCTCTTCTGCCTACTTTGAGCTACTTTGATGTGATTTTGGATTACCTTCACCTTTTCCATCGTTTCCTCCACCAGTTATGGACCTACAAGTTTTCTTTCACCGACGTCATCCCAATAGGTTGGTGTACGACATCTCTTTCTGTATAACCCTTCATATGGTGCCATCTTAATACTCAAATGGAATCTATTGTTATAGTAAAATTCTACCAAAGGTAAATATTGATCCCACATACCCTAAAAGTCAAGTGAGAAAGATATCAACATGTCTTCTAAGGTTTTAATAGTCCGTTCTGATTGTCCGTCTGTCTGAGGGTGGTAAGCAGTGCTCAAATGAAGTTCAGTATCCAGGTATTTTTGAATACTTTTCCAGAATCTTGAAGTAAAACGGGGATCATGATCAGAAACAATCGATAGGGGTACTCCATAAAGTCTCACAACTTCATTAATATATATTCTTGCTAGACGTTCCAGGGGTAGATCTTCTCTTATAGCAAGAAAATGTGCTGACTTGGTAAGACGATCAACAATAACCCATATTACATCGTTCCTTCTAGGATTATTTGGTAGCCCCATGACAAATTCCATCGTAATATTGTCCCATTTCCACTCCGGTATGGGAAGAGGTTGCATGACTCCTCCAGGCTGTTGCCTTCCAGCTTTCACTTGATGACAAACCATACATCTTGACACAAAATCAGCAATCTCCCTCTTCATGTTGTCCCACCAAAAATGTTCCTTCAAATCTCTATACATTTTGGTGCTCCCAGGGTGTATAGAGAAATTGGAACTATGAGAATCATCCAGAAATTCCCTTTTTAGATCAGGTAAATTGGGAACACAAAGTCTCTTCCCGAATTTCAAAATTCCATCTTCATACACAAAGTCTCTCAATCTCCCATCATTCACAGCTTTAATCTTCTTTTTAAATTATTCATTATCGGTCTGAGAACTCTTAATCATTTCAAGTAAATATGGTTTGGCAACCATTTGAAAAATAATTGATGTTTCGCCTTCCCTGGTTATTCCCATGTCCATCTTCACTAGATCCATGAAAATTGGATCCCTTTCAATTCTCATATTGTTCAAAACTCCATGGTCTTTTCTGCTCAAAGCATCTTCCACCTTGTTTGCCTTCCCCGGGTGGTATTTTATTGTGCAATCATAATCCTTGAGTAATTCAAGCCATCTCCTTTGCCTCATGTTGAGTTATTTTTGTGAGAAAATATACTTCAAACTCTTGTGATCAGTATAAATCTCACATTTTTTACCATAGAGGTAGTGCCTCCATATCTTCAAAGCAAAGATCACACCTACTAAATCGAGATCATGAGTATGATAGTTTTGTTCATGAATTTTCAACTATCGTGATGCATATGCAATAACTCTATCATTCTGCATAAGGACACAACCAAGTCCTTTCTTCGATGCATCACTATAAATAACGAACCCATCATTCCCAGATGGTAGATTCGATATAGGAGCATTGACTAATATTCTCTTCAGTTCTTCGAAAAATTCTTCACACTCTTTTGTCCAAACAAATTTAACCCCTTTACGTGTGAGCTTCGTTAATGGGTTAGCCAATCGGGCAAAATTCTGGACGAAACGTCGATAATAACCTACCAAACCAATAAAACTGCGTACCTCAGTTATACTCGTAGGTGCTGGCCATTCTTGGATTGCCTTGGTCTTAGAAGGATCAACAGAGATTCCATATTTAGAGAAACTATGGCCAAGAAAAGAAATCTCCTGAAGCCAGAATTCACACTTGCTAAACTTCCCATATAATTCATGCCTCCTCAGAGTCTTCAAGATAATGCGCAAGTGATTTTCATGATCTTCGTAGTTTTTGGAGTATACCAAGATATCATCAATAAATACCACCACAAATTCATCAAGATACTCCTTGAAAACTCTATTCATCATATCCATGAATACAAAGGGTGTATTAGTCAATCCAAAAGGCATTACAGTAAACTCGTAATGCCCGTACCTAGTTCGAAATGCTATCTTCGAAATTTATTCCTTCTTTACACACAAATGATGGTATTCAGATCGAAGGTCAATATTTGAAAAGTATTGAGCTCCATACAGTTGGTCAAATAAATCATCAATGCGAGGTAGGGGATACTTGTTCTTTATTGTTATAGCATTGATCTCCCTGTAGTCGATACATAACCTCATAGATCCATCTTTCTTTTTAACAAAAAGAATAGGGGCTCCCCATGGAGAAACACTAGGGAGAATAAATCCTTTATTACTCAATTCCTCTAGTTGTTTCTTTAGTTCGACAAACTCTACAGTGGTCATTCTATAAGGGGTCTTCGATATAGGCCTTGATCCAGGAATTAAATCAATGGAAAACTCAACTTCTCGTTCTGGAGGATGTCCAGGTAAATCTTCCGGAAATACATCTACAAATTCTTTCACAACAGGTACATACTCTATTTTAACATTCCTTTCCTCACCGATAGTTATTTCATTCTCTTCCTCGCAAATAATTGAATTTATTTGAGCTACTAGGGGTGGATCTAAATAAGAATTAGGTGGTGACGATTCTGCTCTAAAGATAAGGTGTTCTTTATCATTATCATCAAGAATCGTAACCTCTTTCTTCTTACAATAAATCTTGGCATCATAGTCCGAAAGCCAGTCTATACCGAGGATTATATCAAACTCAATCATAGGTATGATGATGAGATCAGCAGGTAAAGACCATTTATGTGCTCTAATGGGGACTGATTCACAAAACTTTGTTGCAATGATACTTCCCTTGGGAGTTTTAACTGACAACTACCTTGTTAAATCAAATTGGAAATATCTAATTTTCTTAACAAACTGGGAAGATATGAAACAATGCGATGATCTAGAATCAAATAATGCATTTTCTAAACTTGAGGAAACCATTAAATTACCTGCCATCATGTCTTTCGGAGCTTCTACCTCAGCAGTAGTGATAGCATAAGCATGGCCTTGATCCCTTGGCCTTTTATGAGGTAAGTTCTCATGACGCTTAGGAAATTCATTTGCATAATGCCCCATCTCCCTGCAATTGTAGCACTGAACGTTGGTAGCTTCCTTCTTCCCCTTGCAATCACGAGATTGGTGGCCTTTTTCACCACATTTGTAACAGACTCCCATTCCCTTCAAGCAAGTACCGGGGTGTTTCTTCCCACATTTACCACAGGATGGATATTTAACCTTTCCTTTCTTCCCCTTATTTCCATTCCCAGATTGATCAGCAGGCCTCTTCTTCTCTTGCTTTGCTTTAAAATCATAAGACTTAGAGAATTCCTTTTCGGTCTTGATAGCACATGCGACAATGTCTTCGTACGACGAGAAGGATTGTGAGACTAATTCTCGATGGAGAAATGGTTTTAACCCATCAAAGAAATGATCAATCTTACTTCTTGGGTTACATATATAATCACCAGCATACCTTACTAACCTTGTAAAGTTAGCCTCATACTTTGTGACATTCTCATCCTCCTTCTGTCTCAGACTTAGAAATTGCCTTTCCATATCTGCTCGATGGTCGCGAGGAAAGTATTTTTCTAAAAAAAGATCTTTGAACTCCCTCCATTCCATATTTGATACTTCATCATCTTCCTTCGTATTTTGAATCAATGACCACCATTGATCAGCATCTCCAGTGAGGCGGTAAACTGCCATGATAACTTTTTCCCTTTCACTACTCCCCAAAGCCTGAAATATTTTCTCTAGGGAAAATATCCATTTCTCAGCTACTAAGGGATTTGTACTCCCATTGAACGTTGGTGGTTGTTTCCTCATGAATCGATCTAACATTGATCCTCCACGCTGTGGATCAGGGTGCTCCATATGGGTAAGGGTATTATTCATAACCTGAGTGAGTTATCCCAGTATGGTGATTATCTGATTAGCACCAGTTGCATCACCAGCTCCACTATAATTATCTTGAGTAGGAGAGCAATCCCTACATGGAGTGCGTGCATTGATACGGTTTCCATTTCTTCCACTAGGCGCCATTTCTAAACAATGGCATAAACTAGATCAGTTTATGAATCAAAATACATAATCCCATACTTATAAAACACTTAACATAAATTGAACTATTTATGGATATAATCCATAATCATAAAAATGTTTTCTTTGAGGAAGTATATACTCATAAACCCTTCATAATGATTTGTAAAGAAAATGAGAGTTATCCTAAGCATATCCCCCGGGAGTGTCGTAACCAAGAGTGCAGCAAGGCCTGTTGTCGTGCACCAGTTCCCGTTCGAGTCTAGCTCAAAGCGGTGTTTTCGGGTTTTACCCCTAGGTACATCTGTGCCAGAGCCACCTCTACCTGCTCGTATCCAGACAGGGATGTATTGCTCGGAAAACTCACAAAATCTCTACAATACCAAAATTCTAGGAAGTTATTCTATACTAATCCTCAAAGTTCATCTTAGGTCTACGTGCTCTAATCAGAGTTTATCTAAATCTAGCTTCCAAGTTTTGTACTAAACTTCCTCTGATACCAACTGTAACGCCCCGACCCTAGTTACCCAGAGTCGGTGAATTATTACATTACATTGGCATGATCACAAGAAAGATCAAATCTCGAAAGACCGATTGGTTTAGTAGCCTTGGAAACACTAGATATATTCATAAAGTTTTACATTACATTACAAAGTGAAAAACTACTACAACAATATAGTCTCCATATTCCACACTCATATCCCCACATACTATCCCTGCAGGTCATTCATAAATTACTTCTTCACATCCTGGGAAAAATAAAACATAGAAAAGGGGTGAGCTCAAATGCCCAGTAAGGATAACAATATAGCGGAAACTTTCAAAAATAAGCATAAACATTTAAGGCAATGTATAACTAAAACAAAAGCCTTTTAAACTTGAACTTCAACATAGTATGGAAAAAGAAAAATGAAATAATTCCATTTACTTATTCACATGGATATTCTACTAATCGAATAATCACATGCAATATCAATAACCACTTTCATAATGATGGAATGCATAATGCCAGACTATCATAACCACATAGCCAAGGCCTCGTGCCAAGACTAGAAATAAGATTTTGTCAAGGCCTTGTGCCAAGACACTAGTTTGTCTTATGAGACCTACCGATGCATCGAGGAGCTATAGCGGGCTCCACCCGTCACATATTAAGTCCAATGCATTCCCATATGAAAAGGTTTAAACATAACATAAACATTCGTATTAAAACGAGCATACGAAATGTCAATACTTTCACCATAAACTATGAATGGTATAAAAATAGCACATCCACAGTCAAACATATCACAAAACCTTCAATACAATATAGAAGTTTTGTATCATAATAAATCAACTTCAAATAAGCGTAAAATCCATCAAAGGATGTTGACATAGATGAAATCAAAACTCTTTTTAGAGAAATATCTCTTTTTATTTTGAAATCATTTAAGAGACATATAAAATAAAACATTTTCTTTTGAAAATATTCTTATAAGATTTTAAGGGAAGCTTCGACGATTTTATAACGGCGTAAAATATCCGCACCCGCCATATAAGTTAAAAAAACATTCTTATCTTAATTTTGTCGAAAAGGTTAAAAAGCACCTTGTTTGGAAAACGATGGAAAGATTCCTTTATAAACCTCTTATAAAAAGTCAAATAAGGGTATAAATGACTTTAACCCATATTATTGTAAATAGTAAAAATATTTTGAAATACATTTTTAAGAAACATGGATGTGGATGATAAAGAGATCTCAGTAGATTATTACGTATAAACAACCTCGGATAATGAAGAGATTGTGAAATAACCCTTACCTTGTTCTTTTCCTTGGTTGGGGTAGGTTAACCTCCTGTATAATGGTGAAATAATTGTTATTAAATTATACAAGAATCATATATATTAATATGATATCATATATGATCTTTTAACATTGATTTGTTAATAATATCTTTTAATTATCGTCGTTTCGGGTGTTAACTTACTCATTTTATTTTATATGTTTTGTTATATAAGCAGTGTTTGTTATGGATAGGTTGTATCTTATTCATATCCAGAATGATATAAAGCCCTTAAACATCATTTTTAAATCATCAAATGATAATTATACTTTAATGGATACGATGGAGAATGAATCTCATCGTGTTCGTGGAGACGGTAGTCCGTACGTACGCACGAGCGACAATATCATTCTTTTGATATTAAAATAATATATAAATGGATGGTATATCATATATACAAAATCATTAACATGTTATATTTATTATTTACATGAGTTACACATCATTATTATACCCATCCAAATAATAATATATTGAATAACAATTACACCACGACGTGGAGACGGTAAGCCGTACGTACGCACGTATGGTGACATGTTATTCAAAAGGTGGATAGAATAATGAATATGGTTGTACCATATTTATAATAACATCACAGTATATATAAGATACTGGAGTTATTATTTTATAATGGTAATAACAAATAAATAAGAAGTGGAAGAAGAAAGGAACTTGAAAAGGGGTGGTGAAAACATTACCTCTTCTTCAGGTTCTTCCTTTTGATTTGATCAAAATGGATCCTTAGGTTGGCTTTCTGATCAAACTAAGGCCTCTAGGTTGTAGTGAGGTAAGTTGGGGGAGTATTTGGTCAGAGTTTGGCCGAACCAAAAGGCTTTGAAGGTGTGAATAAATGGGAAGGAGGAGTTCCCTTTTATAAGAGGGGTGAGGGGCACCTTTGGAAAAGATAGAAATATTAATTTATAATAAATTTATATTCGGTTTATAATGGCTCCAAAGTTGATTATTTAAATTTTAAGGTGGGGATGGGTCTAAAACAACTCAACCAATAGAATTTAGACAGGTTTGGGTACTTATATTAACCTTATCTTTAAGTATTAACTCTAAGTTAATTAGTTTCACTTTTAAAATGTCTCTTTGTATTTTTATATAATATGGTTAATAAACTTACTATATATATCCAAGAGAACCCCAAGTGGTCCATTAATAATGAACCTATCATGATATAAGTCTCTTGGCCAAACCTTATATTTTTAGGAATTTAATATCAATTAATAATATAATATTTGTTTTAAGAACTCTTTTATGTCAATTTTGACACTATTCAATAGTAGATTTTTGTGAAACTCATAACAGATTGATTACTTCAAAAAAAGTCAATTAAATAAATACTAATATATCATATTATCCTAGAAAATTAGTTTAATTCATTAAAAGTTTCATATTATATTTATTTGGGTATTTATAATATCAATTATTTTAATTTTTCACTATTATAGTAATTACTTCATCATCATTGTGTCATAAATAAATTAACTTATTTAATGTCTAAAAATTATAAATAAAATATAATTATGTAGGAAATCTTTTTATCTTTCTAATTAATATTTATAATCAAAAATCAAACATCTATAAAATGTAAAAATTGTTTTTCTAAAAGATATATGCTTGTGTCATTTTTGTATTCATTTTAACTTAATTAAAATAAAGTGTCCCTATCACCTACAAGTGGAACCATGGGGTCCCAAAATCGACCCAAATATGACTATGGTCGAACATGTATCAACCAATAATGCTAGGACACGTTTTAGGGTAATTTAGTATTATTATAATATTATTTTTTAGCCCTCATTTACCGGATTTACCCTTAAACATGGTAAATAAAATATTTACCGCAGTAATTATTCAAAATGTCTAAAAATAAAAGTTACCTATTTACACAATTTGAACATTCTGATTCCAAATATGGAATCCATTTTTATAAATTCAAAACACAGAAGTGGCAGAAATTAATTTAAAATTAATTCCCGCTGTCAAAACAAAAAGCGTGTTTTTAAGAGATAATAACTATCAAAAGATTGACACTTGTTTATGTTTGGTTTAATTGTAAAATTATGTACAATGAACAACATTATATTAAATGGTAAAAATATATTCTAAATATACTTTAAAACCACTCAAATTCATAATTTATCACTATTAATTATTTTGATTAAAAAAGTTGTTTTTAATTAATATATAGTAATTTTCACTATTCATCAAAATATTAAAGTTATCCGAAAAGTACCAAAATTTCACCTTAGGCTAAATTTTATATTACAAATCCAAAAATGAAGTCCATTTAAAAAATAAAATATATATATAATTTCAAAAAGTAGGTATTACTATTCATAACGGCTAGTTTGATTGGCTATGGTGTGTTAGAACTCAGTGTTGCGTACAACACACGCTATCACATTATTCAAAGAGAAGCGTACCGTAGAAGCTTGGGGTGTTACACTTTGTAGAATACTTCAATTTCAAACTTTTTCAAATGGATGTAAAATGTTATTTTCTTTTGTACAAGAATAATTTTTTGTAGAACAACCTCCTGGTTTTGTAGAACCAAAACATCCTAATCGTGTTTTAAAATTTAAAAAAGCTTTTTATGGCCCGAAACAAGAACCTAGAGCTTGTTATGATGGACTCACATGATTCCTTTTACAAAACAATTATGCAAAAGGTAATGCAGATCCAAACATTTTCATAAAACTGGAAAAAAAATGTTTTTATTGTTCAAATATATGTTGATGAAATTATATTTAGATCAACTCATAAATCTATAGCTGATTATTTTGTGAATATAATAAAATACGAGTTGGAAATGAGTATTATGGGTGAGTTAACATTCTTTTTAGGTTTTCAAATATCTCAAAAAAAAATAAGGAACATATATATCCCAACATAAGTATATCAAATATTTACTTAAAAATTATATATATAACAACACTAAAAGTATAAGTACTTCAATCAGTACCACAAATACACTTGATTTTAATGAATTTGGGAAACCAGTAGATCAAAAATCTTTTAGAGGTATGATATAAATTTTTTTATACTTAACAGCTATTCATATAGACTTAATGTTTTCAGTATGCTTATGTATAAGATATCAATATAATCTAAAATAATCTCATTTAAAAGAAGAGAAAATATTTTTTTGTTGCTTAAAGGGAACTATGGATTTAGGACTATTATATTATTCTGTAAATGATTTGGTTTTGAAAGGTTTTTTAGATGAAAACTTTTGCAGTTGTAGAATGGATAGAAAAATTACATCTAGAACAAGTCATTTCTTAGTAGATTCATTAGTTTCTTGGTCATTCAAGAAGCAACACTTAGTATCACTGTCCACTACTGAAGCTGAATGTGTAGCAGCTGGATGTTGTTGTGCTTATGTGTTGTGGATGCAAAACACACTCACTGACTATAGCATGAGTTTCTCCAAAACTCAAATACTATGTGATAATACTAGTGGCACTGCTCTTAGTAAAAACCTTGTACATCACTCATGTGAAAAACACATAGATATTAGGCATCAGTTTATTAGGGATCACACACAAAAAGGAGATATTATTTTACAATTCATCAGAACGCAAGAACAACTTGCTGATATTTTCACAAAACCATTATCTTCTGATAAATTTGAATACATTAATGGCTGGTTCTCCAATTTTCTTCTAATAGACCCGTAAGGGGCTCTGCGACGCTAGGGTTTACCCCCGTCGTCGCCTTCATCTTCTCCATTCCAGGTCGGCGGTGTTCTCCCATCAGCTTTCTCGGCGGCTTGTGACGCGCGGCTAATGACATTATGAACTCGATCATACTGACGATTTCATTGTTGCTTGGCCTCCTTTCTCTATCCCCAAATCTGATAGGGATTTTATCAGCAACGTGGTGAGGGTTTGTGGCCGAGACCCATTTATGTGGGTTGCAGCCTCGTTTCGATGTCTTATGAGGGCATGTTGGGAGATTCATTGTGGGCTTTGAGTGCAGTTTTGGAGGCGGTGATGGGATTGCAGGTCTGGAATGCAGTGGGACCATCATTTCGGTGTGTTGGCGTTTGGTAGGATGGTTAAGGTGATGGATTCCAACCCATGAGATCTTGAATCGAGTTAAGTTTTTGGATTCATTTTGCTGTGATTCTTGCGATTGTAACGTGGTTCTTGAATACCCGGGCTTGGATGAAGCCAATGGCTCTTACCCGAAGAGTTTATCTACAGGAAAGAAAAACTAAATTGCAATGGAACTTGAAAACAATTAAGGATTTAATGTCTCCTGGAAATCAAGTAGAGAAGTTTTTTACAACAAAGGGAGGAGCTTGGTTGATCCCCCTACCATTTTAAAGGTCTTCAAATATCAACAACGGTGATGAAGTTCTGATCCAGCAGGTGCTGATTTCCGGTGATGTGATGACGATGATTCATAATTGAGAATCAGGGGTCATGGCTGGAGGTGTATCGTGGCCCGAGGTGATGATGATGTGTCCTAACTATTGAATTTGAATTTGAATTTTTATGTTTTGCGGTGAATGTTTGATGCCTGTAAGATGTTAATGTTTGTGGTGTTGGAAATGTGGTATCCAGGATTCTGAGGTTTCCACTACCATAAATTGGTTCATTCAGAAAATGAAAAAAGAAAGATTTCGGTCATTAAACATAAACTAGGAATAATCACTGTAAAGTAATCATTCACATCTATTTCTTATTTAAATCATCTCCTTACATTGAGTTAATCCTTTTCAAAGGGGGAGTATACATAATTTTATCGGCTTCACTTATTAGTTTTACATTTTATCAGTTTCACTTATTAATTTTACATTTTATCATTTTCAAATTTTATCTTCTTCACTTATTAGTTTTCAATTTTATCAGTTTCACTTATTTTCACTTTTATTAGTTTTACTTTTTTAATCGGTTTTACTTTTATCAGTTTTACCTTTTTAATTAGTTTCACTTTTATTGTTTTTTACACTTATCATTTTTACTTTTATCAGATTTACATTGTATCTATTTCATGTTCATCGGTACTAGATTTTCAGTATTGAACTATTTCATTGGTACCATATTATTGGTATTGAACTATTTCATAAGTACTAGATTATTGGTATTGAAATATTCTATCAGTATTAGATTATCAGTACCATCTTATTTGATTTTATCAGTTGTATATTTCTAACTGATCTCATATGTTTTTAGATATTGTTTGTATTATTTTCATAAGAACAATATACTAAAACCAAAACATCTATCTTGATACTCCGAAAGGTACAATTTATAAAACCTTATCTTGTTCATTCAAATAGTTGTTTCTCAGTTATTTCTTTTAACTTCTAATCGGTCTCAGTCTGAATACGATTTTATTTTAATAAAACCCTTAAGATTTTGAAATCATTCTCAACCATTTGATCTTATAGATATAATCATGGCCATCAATTTATTTTTAAAATAACCTTTCCCATATTGAACTACTCTATTTTTCTCATAAGTCCTAATGTTATATAAATACCAAGATAGGTTCGTAATCAGTTCTACCTTAGTTTTTTTAATCAAAGATATACTCAATTTTCGTAACCAGAAAAATCTTAAATGTTCGAGTTAGTATTTCATGTCTGAGTCTACTACTTCATCTCTAAAAGATATGTCTTCAAAAGATTCCTCTTCCATGACCTTTTGAGGTAAAAGGTTAGTATCTCAATACTTTTATGAGACTTTCGATTCATCATTGAAAGGGATAATAATTCTTCAAGTCTGGGAATCAATTTGTGTTGAAAGATTGAATACATATCAAGATTTTGTGTATCATGATGAGTTGTTACAATTTTATAAATCAATAGATATAGATAAGGATATTAATAATTATTTTATGATGTATGATAAGAAGTATAAAACCTCCATAAAAAAAGCAGCTATGTATTTTAGTGTTCCATCTGAGGGTGATGCCTTATGTCCTTATCAAAAACTACCAAAATATAATGGTACTTTTTATAAGAGTAAAGCTGAAGAATCACTTTTTGAGATTCATGAAGATAAGATAAAGGTATGTCATTTATCAGGGGATAAAAGACTCATATCCCTCTGGATATAAGGGTTTTTAGTGCTGAGAAAAGGTGATAAGGAAACTTTAAAAGATTCAGATGTGTATGTGCTTGATTATTTGGTGAATATCTGTAAATTAAATATGATGGGATTCATTTTCTTGACAATAAAGAAGTTCAAATCTGGTTCCATAAAATCTTGGCTGGTTATGTTTCCCACTATTATTAGTAAGTTTCTGAAAGAATTCTTGAGATTTTGTAATATTTCAATTAATTCAGATCGTAATTCCTTCAAAGAACCCTTAATTAGTAAGGATACAATAAGGAAGCTCAAGTTACGATTCAATCCTAAATTGAAAAAATTTAAGAAACATCATGTTGAGAAAGAAAAGAAAGTAGTTTAAGGTAGTGAAAAACCTTCTAAGACATCCAAGAAAACTTCAATAAAAATAAAGGTAGTTAAGATTACAACTCCCAAGGCCTAAAAGAAACAAAAGGCTATATCTAATGATGTTGTTGATGAGTGGAGAAAGAAAAATAAAGAAAGGAAACAAGGGGATCCGCAATTTGGTTTGGATCCAACAAAAGAACTGGAACTGAAAATAAGACCATAAGAGTCTTTAAAATAAGAAGAAAAGAAGAAGTGGGTGAAGAAGAGAAGGTCCCAAGCTATTGACATTGATAAACTTCTAAAAATAGATGAGTAAGAAAAAATTAGAATTGTAATAAGAGAGCCACTAGTTCAGACTCAATTAGATCCATGATAGAAAGGAAAAGAAAAACAAGCTTATGAACAATCGGCTACACAATCTCTTATTCAATAATATAAAGAAGAAGAAGAAGAACAAGAAGAACAAGGGGAACAATAATAGGGACAATAAGAAGAAATATAATTGAAATAGAAAGAATATGCAAACAAAATAAGTCATACCATAGAATCCTTAGAAGTTCCATCTTTTATTTATCCATCTTTTAATCCTCATCCTTCCAAGAAAGTTTCTCAAAATGTTTCCTCTAATAATTTTATTCATATTTTAGATAAAGAATAATAATAGGAAGAATTCTATAAGAATCAGAATCATCCAACTCAATTTATCGGTACTAAAAATCATGTCGGTGATCTCCCAAAATACACTAAAGATACAGATTCTGAAAGGACAATCACTTTGACGGGAATTCAGTACATCAAACAAGCTTTGAATAGATTAGAAAAGATGATACCATTCATTCCAAATATTGAAGCCAAATTATAAATCTTTTAAAATTCCCATAATGATAGAGCGGACTCTATCAAGGTTCTGATGGATAGGTTTCTGAGTCTTGAAGCCAATTTCAAGATTTTCAAGGAACAAGTTGCTGAGCATGGTAATTATTGTAATAAGGTTATGAAGTGGTTATATATCATTGATGACAGTCTCAAGAATCATCTGGAAAAGCATGATGAATTGGTATATCAGGTAAATGAACTCAATTTTCTCTATAAAAAGTTGATTGCTGCTTTGAATGAAAAAATTGAAGTCTTTCAAAGACCTGGTACCTTAAAAGGAACAGAATATGAAGAGCTTGTTGGTGTGAAGGAAAAATTTAAGAATGAGAGTAATGAGGTTTTTTTACTCTCAAATAGAGTTTTAATCCTAGAGCATACCTACAGACTCATATTGGATGATATCAATTCTGAAGAATCAAGGCTTAAAGCTCAGGAAGCAATCAATCGACATCTAGAAAAAAGGATCTAGAAGAAAGAAATGGTTATTTATAAATAAGATGTAAATTTGAATGCTCAGCAAGAAGACCTTGATAAATTTATGGAGGACAGAAAATAATTCAAGAATATGAAGCTCTCTATGTTCAATCTTTTGAAAAAACAAAAGGGTAAAGAATGATTTATTAAACTGTTATTGTAATATAAAATATTATTTCATTCCAAGTAATGAACTTTGTTTCGTACTCTGTTTCTCTAACCTTTTTGTAGGAAATGAATACTTTCCCTTATTCTTTTTGAAAATCACAAACGGGGAGAATAGTTATGAAAATAAGAAATTGATGAATACCTTATTAAGGGGAAGAACTAACAAATAAAAGTAAAAATAATATGATCCTTAGTGATATTTTATCCTAGGGTGGAATTATACATATTCAATATTACTTTCAGAAGAGTTACTAAAATCAAGAGGAGATAAGTTCTTTTTTTGTGCTTTTCAAAAAGGGGGATATTGTCGAGTAAAAATGTGTTTCGACTTTCCCATTGATCATTTTTTTGGAAATCACAAATCACCCATATTGTAATCACATATATTTTTTTCACATATGTTGCATTCTTATCGTAATCATGAATGTTTTTTATATATAAATCATATATGTTGTTTTCTTATCATATACTGTTGTTTTACAATCGAAATCACATATATCGTAATCAGATATTTTGTTTTCCATCATAACCACACATGCTGGTGTTCTACATTGTAATCATATGTCATTTGTTTCCAATCGTAATCACATATATTGTTTATCATCGTAACCACATAAACTGTTTTAGAGTCGTAACCACATATGATGTTTTCGTAATCATGTGAATCATAACCAGGTTATGTATCATATTCTTAATATGTATCGTAATCATCCATCATTACCAGGTTAAGTATATTATTGTAATCATGCATCATAACCAGGTTAAGTATTGTGTCGTAATCATGCATTATAACCAGGGTAAGTATTGTATCATAATCATGCATTGTAACCACTTTCATCATAACTAGGTCATGTATTGTATTTGGGTTATGAAACATAATCACATGCATCATAACCAGGTTATCTATCATATTCATATTAAGAATCGTAACCAAGTTATACATTGTAATCACATTATTCATTATAACAATGTTATGTATCATAACCACGTTATGAATTGTAACCATGATATGAATCAAAAGAACAATATGAATCATAACCACTATATGCATCGTAATCATGTTAAGCTTTGTAACTGTATCATAACCATGATATGCATTCTAATCATGATAAGCATCTTAACCAAGTTATTTATCATGCTCATGTAATGCATTGAATTCAAGACTTATTCCAATATTGTTTAAATTTTTCTTATACTCATTGTTTTATACCTTTGTACTTACTATTTTCTAACCAAAAACGATGTTGTTGAGTTGGTTATATAACAATAAAAATGTTGTCATGTATTCTATCTGTTTTGACCGTTGTAATTCTAGGTGTCCAAGTCCCTCCTAATTTTTCTTAGAAATATGACCATTGGAGGAAATATGATTGTTGGAACCTGAGGCCTATAAATAGGAGGTCATTCGAATGAGAATACATAAAATTTGTAACTTTTTCTTCTATAAATATCTAGATAGTGATAGAGTGACTTATCTCTTGCTTCGTGTAAACTACTTGAAGATTCAAGACATGAACAACTTGTTCTAAGTTCTTGTATTTCTATAAGTTCTTTTCTTTTTTTTATTTGTGTGACCGATCATTGTGATAACGATCGAGGTATTCCATGGATAGGAAGACGTGTTGTCGATCATCGTATCGAGGGATTTCAAGTGTTTGAAAGATATAGGTGTCAATTACCTTCTTAATCGAGGGATTTTGAGGATAGGAAAATAGTTATGTTGATCATTGTATCGAGGGCTTACCAAGTTGGTGGTAAGACAAACCTTTTATCATATGTGAAAGGATACCCTTCTCTTTGGGATAAAAGAATTGTAATACCTTTATATTTCCATAGAAATTTTTAATAGAAAGGGAATAATTTTGTTTCCTCTTTCTATTCATATTCCTTTACTATTGTAATTATTTCAATTATGATTCATTCATTACATATTTTATTAAGAGATTATATATGTTGTATGGTAATCATGTACATTTGTATTACTTTTATCATTGTATTCAATTCAAATACAATTTTTTTTCATTACTTATGGTATTACATCATATCATATCCATCGGATCCAAGACCCGTATGGTCATTTGTATTGGTTATGAATTGTATTAGTTTAAGACCTCTTAAACTAAGTTTATTCTTAAGAGTTTAAATATAATGTTTTTAAACCTACAATTCACCCCCCCCCCTCTTTTATTGTGCCATCTCATATACATATACATCTATATTGCGATCCAACAATCTTTGTTTTAATGTGTATGACATGAACATGATTTTTTGACATCATGACCAATAATTGATTAAAATATTAACTTGTATGTTTTCAAGGTTATTTTTAAATAAAAGTTTTTTCAAAATGTTTTATTTTTTAAAATTTTTTTCAAATCAGAAAGGATATTTTCCTCAAGAAATGTTTTAAATGATCTTTTAAATTTATTTTCCATCTAAGATGACATTTGTTGGTGTCACATATTCCTTTCTAGGGATATTATCTAAGGATACTATTAATATTATTTTTATGAAGGTTTTATGTTTTGATGGAATGATGTTTAGGTAACCCATTTCCTTTCCATGGGTTATACCAGGAATAAATTCTTATGAAATCCACTTCTTTTCAAGGGTTATTCAATGATGAAATGATTGTTAAACATGTTGATTTTCCATAGGTTATGATATGAGGAAATTTTTATGATACCCATTTCATTTCATAGGTTATGATATGATGAATGTTCATAATCTTTTAGAACACATAAATATGGTTTTCATTATGTGAAAGGTGGTACATATATCTCCCTCTAATGCATTGGGTAAAGATTTATATCTCATGAGATAGACATGACTAGAATGGGGAGTGAACCAGGTTCAATAAGAGAGGGATCAAATAGAGAGTAAACCCTGTTTTGTAAGATAGGGTAGGATCGGAGCATGAAACCAGTTCAATAAGGTACTTTTTTCATATAATGGTCTTGTCAATGATCCTTGACTAATATGGAAATGATTTTCTATGATTATGTGCATGCCAAAAATTCCATGTCTTATGCCAATTTTATGCTCTCATGGCTCATGTTCTTTGATTCCCTTATGATTCATGTCTTATAAACTGACAATATTTATTCCATAACTCAAGATTATGATCTTTGATATGCAGGGTATGGTTTTAAAATTTTATGATCATGTTCTCATACCTATTTTCTCAAGTTACATTTATGTATTTTTATTTTTTACACTTACGGATCATCTGAGATCACCCTTTCTTATGTTTCTTTTCCCCATGTTATAAAGAAAGTATTTATGTAGGGTATTTATATTAAGAGCACTAAATGGGAAGATCTTTTTGGGAAACATTGAATATATTTCACCATATTAGAATATTTTGTTCCAAGTTTCCAAATCCACTAAGGTATTATGGTCCTCAGGTATGTGTTTGTGTAATGTATTGAATATTCATCTAAAAAATGTAATGTCCATGTATGAAAATTTTGGGTCTCTATAGTTGGTATCAGAGGAAAGTTTTAGTTAACCTTTGGAAACTAGGATGAGAAATCTTTAGCTATATTCACAGGGATATTTCAAAGAATATTTCTTGGGATGTCACTAAGGATAAGTCTAAGGATGAGTCAAAGTTTAGGTAAATGTCCTGAATTTTGGTAAAGTATAGAGTGAGTGGTTTCCAAGAAATTAAATCCTTGTATAGATACTATAAGTGTATGTGGATTTGGAATAGATGTAACTTTGTGGAATAACCCTAAAAACACTGTATTGAGATAGACTTGATTGGGAACTGATGCACAACTACAGGCCTTACTACACACACGGTTTGACACTCTTAGGGGATATTCTTTGGAAATTCACAAACTCTTTACAAACCATCATTAAGTATTTAAATAGATGATGACTATGAATTAATTAGGTAAATAATAATGTGTCATAAATTTAAAATAAGGTGTCATGATTTAGACATCATAAAAGTGACTTTTCTTGATTATTTGGTTCCCCAGTATGATTATTATTTCTCACACTATTCTTTTTGGTTTAAATCAATGGTTGGAACCATAAGGAATCGTTTTAACATTGAATCTGATGGAAAATTATGTGAATATGAGAAACTAAATTTGATGATGACTGGATAAAAACATATTTTGATTATGCCTAATCAACTATCATGATATATGATTAACAATGTGAACTTTTGTGAGATTCCTAACACATCAAATTAGAGGAAGATGCACTTTTATGAAATTTTATATGGTGATAAACATAAATGAAAGTGGATTATACTTTCTATATGTCAATAAGGTGGGAAGACGATCCTAGATGAATATCTCAATTTCCAAAAAAAATCTCATTTTTTCTCAGAACTATGAGTATTAAAGATGAATTTTCTTATTCTTGAAGGAAAAAAAATTTAAAGACCACATAACCATAAAGGTGATAACAAGTTATTCCTCCTATATTTAGACATTTACCAAAACCAAAATGGTTAGCACATGGTATGATAATTACCAAAATTAATAAACCTTCATATGATACAATAATATTCAAAATTCAACAGTAATACCCAATGTTTAAACTAAATAATTCCATAAATAACTATTCTTAAAATTATTCAGACATTTCCTGACTAAGTTCAACACCCAATGATTGGAAGGATTTGATCATATATTCTTCCAATATATGTCAACCATTATTCCTCAAATGAAATCCTATATGTTTCTAAAACAAACTTAATATTTACCAATAAAAATTTCATACTAACCAAGACATCACGTAGGCTAATGGTAGGCGCTACACCATTTTCACCCTTTGGTTTTATGTTCAAACCCCATGGCCTTACCATATGTGACAGGTTGTCACTTGTCCTTCAAGTTGTCCTTTTTTCTTTAAACATGAAATAATAATTCCTCCCTAAATAAAACTTTATGTTGATATTAGCGGTTAGAAATACACTAACCTAATAAAACTTCTCCAAAAATTTCATTAATGACTTCAATATCTCAAACTCAATGTGGTGTTTAAGACTTTGAATTTATGATAATCCTTAAGCTTATATTCCTATGACGATATCCATAACTATTAAGATAACCTTTCATGAAAAATACTAATATTCAAAGTTATTTAAACTATACTTTGATACCAATTATAATAGCTCAGAACCCACACTCTCATGTCTAATGCTAAATTCATAAACCTTGCATTTTTGTATTTGATATCGAACAAGGTGAACTAATTTCCCTCAATAAAAACTTACAACATCAAAAAGAAGTATTGGATCACTTATACACCTATGTCCCATTTAGGTTTAGAGTTTTAGATAATTAAGACTAACTCATATCAATTTTGATTCATAAACAACTGATTCATAATGATGAAAATCATCTCCAATTAGACCTATCTTTTCTTATTTTACATTAGGTCATCAACATCATCTATATTAAATCCCTTATAGAAATAATTATTTCAAACTCATTATTTATAACCTATGGAATAGGAAACATAAGAATGATGATCTCAAATGCTCGGTAAGGGTAAAATAAGCATTAACAATTAAATGTCATCAATGATCATAAGAAGAGAATAAGGGTATGATGAAATAATCAAAGTGAATGAGTATAACATAAGAATATTCAAACCCATAAATACCTAGATCATTGAACATGATAAAATAGAAAAGTAAAGAGTCATTATAATCAATAATCATGATCTATTTGATATCAACCTTGATCGTAAGAAGCATTATAAACCCATCGCAATAAAAACAAAAACATGTTGGTATCTTGGAACATTTTTCTTATTAATTCATGTTAAAACCATATCAGAAATAATTGGATCCTAGTTAAATCCATTGGATAAACCCTTAGGAAACTCCCTCCTTATTTACTCTCAAGACAAGATACATTACCCAATGTATTGGAGCGTTATTTGGGTGTACCCGTCATTTATGTTATAACAGGATCACCCAGTTCTATCTAGGTCTCCCCATCATATAAGTTGTAATGGGCTCAACCTATGCTATCTGGTCCACCCCATCATATAATATATAATTGGATCACCCAGTGTTATTTGGTCCTCCCCATCATATAATATGTCTAAGAACTGCAACATGAATAAAGTACATAGAACTTTCATTATAAAACTCATAGAAAAGTAATATATTATTTTATAACTTTATTAACCTATGGAAAAGAAATGGATTTCATGTAAATCTATTTGAAACATTATTAAATCATGGAAAATAAATGGGTTCAATAACAAACTCTTGAAACAATCTTAATTCATTCAGAGAAAGAATGAGGATGGTATCATTAAAAAATATCCCTATTAGATAATAAGTAAAAACAAGGATTGTTGGATCTTATGAATGTAAATACCATTAAAATATCATTAAAAAAATTCTTGGGGAAAATATCTATTTTATTTTGAAAATAAAATTTTAAAACATAAAATATTTTGAAATTTATTTTAAAATTTATTTTAAAAATTATTTTCTTTTAAAATCACTTTTAAAAACTATGAATTTCCAAAATATTAAGAAAAAAATCTTTAAAGATAAACTTATAAAATTTAAAATTAGTATTTAAATAAATTATATTCTTGATGGTGGGTAAATCTGTACATGGCATATATGTTAAAAAAACATTCCTTTTTCACTGTAAAAAGTTTAAAAAATTACCTTGATCAGAAAATGACATGAATATTTGTTTTAAAATATTTTTGTAAAAATATTTTTTTTTATAAATTACTTTAATAAATCATTTTTAACAGTTTAAAAACACTTTTTAAAATATTTTTAGAAAATATGGTTCTGAAAGAAAACAAATTTCTGACCGAAAAGAGAAATGAAGTTGGGTTTTCTTAAAAAACTTTCTCAAACATTTTAACTACCAAAGAGTGGGAAAGTGGTATAATTACTTGAAAATATCATGAGTAAACATAGTATAATATAATTCATGATAATTAGATTCATGATATAACATGTAAAATGGTAAGTATATATACCTCGTAAAAAATATAGTTTTATAATATAACAAGCGTCTCAAAGAATGAAAATTATGAAAAAAAATCCCTTACCACTATGGTAACTTTAAAACCGTAAACCCTATGAAATAGAGTTAATAAAATGGTTAAATAAATCCCCATAAATTTAATTATAATAAAAATACAATATATTCATGGGGATTATATACACCACACAATAAAAATAAACGGTGAATATGGTATATATCTCACATAAATAAAAGTGAGATGAGAAAAACCCTTACCATGAGTCTGACTTGTCATGCATCTCTTTATCTTCCAAGACAATAAACTTAAGTTAATTATTTAATTTATGTATAAATATTATAATTATTACATCAGATATTTTGACCATATTCAGCTTTTGTGTCAAAAAAGAATTAGGTGGGTTGACTATGGTCAAAGAGGTAATTATTTAAACATATCCAAAAAAATAATCATGAAATAATTATAATATTTATACATAAATTATACTTTTAAACCCAATAATTAAATATTGTTAATAAAAATGAACTAATGTTATGATCGGGGAGATGGTAGGATGTATATACGCATGAGTAATGTTTCCATTTTTCAATGATCATTATGTAAAGAAGGTAAGTAAAAAATATCTTTACAGAATGATAATTAAACCATAAATACCATTTTATTTAATTATATATACTTATATATATCATTATTGTGATGTTGAGATTAAAAAGGAATCACATCTCTTTGAGGAGGCGGTAGTCCAGATATCTATGAACGATGTTAACATTTTTCCAATGAGTGAAAAGGTAAAAGGAAAATGATATATTATATTTCCAAAATGATAAATATGTCATTAATATTATAAATATTTCATGTATATCACATATATTTATTATATTTTCCCTTATTATATTCCATGTAATGTGTTAGTGGAAAATGAATCACATCACTTCGCGAGGTGATAGTTTATCGTACACACGAGCGACATTATCATATCTCCTATAGTATGTAACGTAAAAGGGTATATATAATATATTAACTCCAAAGGTATAATTATTTTATAAATATAATATATAAACTTTGGTTCCATCATCATACCAAACTGTGTGAGTTAGTAATGGAAAAATGAATGACATCGTTTCGTGGGGCGGTATTCCACCATACACACGAATGATGATTTTATAACCCATTTAATGGAAGTGTATGTGGTTTTAGGTTTTAACCTTAATATAAAAAAATATATGTATATGAAATATATTGAGTTTATTATATCATCATGGTATAATAATAATTAAAGGGGTGGATAAAGATATAAAAATTAAGATGCTTGTTGAAGAACTTTTCCTCTTCTCCAGGTATCCTCCTTAGGTTTGAACCAAATCCATGAGGGTTGGATTTATTCCCAAAATAAGGCTTATAGGATGATTATAAGTGAGTTGGAAAGTGATTTTGTAAGGTTTTGTTCAATAAAAATAGATTGAGAGGTGTGAATAATTGAGGTGATTGAGTGCCATTTTATAGTTGAGGAGGAGTGGGATTCTTGTAAATACTCAAAAGTAATCACTATTGGGAGGTCAAAATTACCAAAAGTAGATCCAAAATTTATTATTAAAGGTTTATAGGGATGATATGGTCTATAAAAACCTCCACAATATAATGAAACACATATTTTAAAAAAAATCATTATCTCATAATTTTTTTTATTTTTTTCATTTTGGTTTTTCATTATGATAACTAGTTTTTAAACCTAATTAATTTATCCATTAAGACTAAATTAAAGTGATACTTGTTAAAAAATTTAGAAAAACTCATTATAAATATTAAATCTAATTTATAAAATAAAAAACTGATTTTTTTTCAAAATTAATTTAAATAGAAGTGCATGTAACGCGCAAAAATACCGCTTTAACCTTAACTATGCTAACAGAGTTTTTATTATTTAGTGATCATTATATTCATTATAAAAGAACAATTGGTCCATAAGTGAAACATACTTGATATTTATTATCATATAAAAATCACTAGGAATAATATAGTTTCTTTACTAATTTTAAATCATTTAATAAAATATCATTTATTATAAAATAATATTAAGGTTAATTTGACATTATTTATTTAATATGGATTTAAAAAACATCAATACAAATATGGAATTAAAATATATTATTATAATTACTATGTAATATGATATATTTATCTAAAAAATTAATGTAACATAATAATTAATCCAATTTACTCGAATTTTAATATTTTTCATATCATTTATTTTAGTTAATTATTAACTAAATAATTACTGCGTTGGCATTTCTTAAGTATTTAAAGTAATTAATTCATCTATAAAAAATTAAAATAAATTATAATGATAGAAAAAACTATTTTATCTTTAAAAATAATATTTATAACTGAAACCTATATTTTTTACCTTATCTTAAATCTTAATAAAAATTAAAAGAAAAAAAGGTTCATTTTTGTCTTTTTCGTTACTTAACTTATTATATAGGTCACTTTCATGAAAAAGTGTCCAAAAAACTCATAAAAATAGATCCTAAGGTAATAAGGATCAAAGTATTTACAACTAATGGGTTTTGTAAAAAATTATAGATCATTTTTTTCCTTAAGTTTAAAGTTTAATCTCTTGGTAAACTTATTTTTACCTTAATCACTGTGATTAATTTTAACTATTTTCATAAATAGTTATGGTCTGAAAATAAGTTTACCATATTATAAATTATAAATTATTCTGATTCCAAATATTTAATCTATTTTTTCTAATTTAATTCACATAATTGGTAGAATTTAATTTAATATTAATACCGCAGACGTGATGTGTAAGTGGGTTTTTAGGGTGAAATTCTTTGAAAATTTTATAAGGTTTTTATTTCAAAATTTAATATAAAAAAGAGTAAAATGAGCGAAATTATATTAATTGATAAAAAAATAAATAATTTTACTTTAAAACCAATTAAAAATATAATCTAACATTATAAATTATTTAAACCAAAAGACATTTTTCAATTAAAATTCAGTATTTTTCACTATTCACTAAAAAATCAATATTTTCTCAAAAATCTTAAAATTTTACCCAAAGTAAATTTTAATATTCCAATTCAAATTTTGAATTTAATTTTATAAAATACATTTTATAAAACTTCAAAAAAATTATTATAATATTTTTTCATGAAAAGTAATAAAAATCATTTTTGAAGAAAAAATATTTTTGAAGAATAAAATCACTTTACTAAAAATTGATTGATTATTTACTAAACATTTATAAATAATTTATATTGATTAATAAATTTATATATTTATATATATTTATATATTTCATAAAGTAGTTCTTATTATTCATACCCGCCAATTTAACATCTATGTTATAATGGTAAAATATATCATGGGTCATTTAAGTTCAGTTAAATTCAGTCTCGTATGTAACACAAGATATCAAAGAAAATTGTTGATGTGTGTAACACAAGTTAAGTCTGTGTTGTGTTTCATTTACAATATCAAATATAATTTTCTTCGTTTAAAATCTTGTGGTGTTACAAACTAACTTATGAAAATATATAGTTTACATATGTTTGTTAGTTATATATTGATTAGAAATAAAATAAGGATTATTTAAAAGAAAAATAAATGTTTTCTTAAAAGATGTATTATTTTTCTAAAAGACGACTTAGTTTCTCTTTATAGACATAGTTTAAAAATAATTTTTTCCAATTTTAAAAAAAATATTTGAAAAATAAAATTCTCTTTTGAAAATGGAATATAAAAATTAGATGATGGTTAATTTTTAGGATTTTTCTGAAAAACTTCATTTTTTGATGAAAAGTGAAAAATACATAATTTTAATTGAAAACTTATTTTTCATTTAAATAATTGATATTTATAAATTATATTTAAAATTGGTTTTGAATTAGAAAATTTTCAATTTTATATCAATTAATCCAATTTAGGTCATTGAAATCATTTTCATATTGAATTTTGATATAAAAACTTTGTAAACTTTTGAACATTATCATTTTAAAAATATGATTTCTCATCACGTCTTAGGGTCTAATTTTAAATTAAAATTTTCCACTTATGTGAATTGAATTTGGAAAAATATATTCCATATTTTGAATCAAAATAATTTATATTATATAATAAGATCAATTTAATTTTTTACTAAAATGAATAGTCAAAAAGTAAAAAATTATTTACTACGGTTAAGGTAAAAATAGTTTTACCGGGGTTTAAACTAAAAAGATAAGGGCTAAATGGCATAAACAATTGTTCAAAACCCATTGCATGAACATATTCAGACCCTTACAACATTAGTATCAATTTTGTTTTAGTTTTTGGGATATATTTCCATGAAAGTAAACTATATAATAAGTTAAGTAAAGGAAAGGAAAAAAAAGATACCTTCCTTACTTTTAATATCTATAAAGATTTGGGATAGGGATGATAAAAACGTATTTTTTGTTATAAATATTATTTTGAAATATAAATGAGTTATTTTTATCATGATAATTTATTTTAAATTTTTAGATATGAGATAATTACTTTAAATACTTAATAAACACCAACCTATGAATTATTTACTTAATAATTAAATAAAGGAAATGATACTAAAAATATTAAAAGTGAATTAAATTGATTGAATCATTGTGTTCCATTAATTTTTTAGGTGAATATATCATTTTATATAGTTTTTAAAATTATATATTTGAATTTTATCATTTTCTTGATATTTTTAAATTCAAATTAAATAAATAATGTCAAAAATTGACATTAATGTTATTTTATAATAAATTATATTTTATAAAATGATTTAAAATTACTAAAAATCCTATATTCTGTAAATTGATTTTAAATTTAAATAAAAAATCATATATTCTCCATTAATGGATCAATTTTTCTTTTATAATTAATATATTGACCACTAAATAGTAAAAAAGAACTATGTTAACACGGTTATGGTTAAAGTGGTGTTTTTACTCATACATGTGCTTATGTCAATCTAAATTTTCAACAAACATAGAATTTTTATTTGATAAATTGGATTTTATATTTAGAATCATTTGGTAAAAATTATCTAATAAGGCTCACTTTAATTTAGTCTTAACATATAAATTAGCTAGGTTAGAAAAATGGATACCGTAGTGAAAACAAAAATGGTAAAAGTAGGGGAACTTAGAAGTAAAGGAAAAAAATGTTAAAAATATATTTTTTATTGTGTGGTAGAGTTTTTTATCATCCATATAATTTATACACCACTTTAATTATCAATTTTTTATCCACTTGTGGTAAGATTGACCTCCCCATAGTGAATACTTTTGTGTATTTACAAAAATGTCACCCCTCCTCAATAATAAAAGGGCACTCACTCCCTTCACTTATTCACACCCCTTAGGCCATTTGGGTCAAAAAATATCTTCCCAAATAACTTCCCATCTTCCCTTATATCATCCTGTAAGCCTTATTGTAGACATAAATCTAACCTAAAAGGATTTTAGTGCAAAACCTAAGGAGGATACCCAAAAAAAAGGTAACAGTCATCAATGAGCATTTTTGTTTTATTTATTCCTCTAAATCCTTCAATTATTTTTATATCACGATTATATAATAACATAATTATCATATGTATACTTATATTTTTTTAAGTTCATTACCTACAACCATATATAAATCTATCAAATAGGTTATGAAATCATCGTTCATGTGTACGATGGACTACCACCTCGCAAACCAATATCATTTGTTTCTCCATTAAAAACTATTGAGGCTGTAAATATTGATGGATATATTGTTTATATATTATATATATGATTTTTATGATTTTATTATGATTTTTGAATTATTATATCACACGTACCTTAAATTTTTTCATTTTGTTGGAATACTATAATGTCGTTCTTGTGTACGGCGGACCTCGTGAAACGATATGATTCGTTCACACTTTACATAGAAGGTATTAAGGATGGTTTTAATGAAAATATCTGATATATATTAAATAAAAATTATTCTATAATGATAATATATATCACTTACTTTTCTTTCTTTCAATCCGATAAGAAAATGGAAATAGCTTTCATGCGTACGTACGGCCTACCATCTCAATGAACGGTGCATTTTATTTCCAATAACTAAATTTTATGGATTACTATAAATTTATATATAATGAATATCTATGATATTTATATCATGGTTTAAATTCTATTTATGATTAAACCATGATCTAAGTAAGAGGACCAATAAATAACAAATTAAAACATACATGAAAAACAAAACAGTTATTGCCCAAAACGTGATTTTAATAAGGAATTGTTAATAAACTATTAATATAAGTTTGTAAGAAAATAATATATGGTCTTATATATTTTATAATGTTTATTTAATATACTTATAATAAAGTTATATTTATTATACAGGAGTTTTGAACGTGTGTGAAAGAAGTCAAGGCTTGAGGGAAGGCATTTTCGTCTCGCTTTTTAATTTTGTGTTACAATTGGCATATTCACCGCCTATTTATTTTATATGGTGTATATAATATAAATTAATGTATATTAAAATTATTATCCGATAAATTATTTTGTTTCTCATATCCATTTTAATATCTATCTTTCATGGGGTTTACGGTTTAAAAGTTAACAAATCAGTAAGCGAGTTTTGTCTCAATTCACATTCTTTGAGATATATATTTTATTATAAACCAATGTTCTTTTAAAAGGTATGTATATATACCTTTGACATGTAATTTCATGAATTTATTTATACTCATTACATTTTAAAGTTTTATTTTATTTTATCCTTTCACGTGGCTTACAATTCAATGTTATCAAAGTGGTAAGGGTCTTATGTTATAATCTCATCATTTATCAAGATTATTTATGATTAAGTATCAAATGTTGATATATCATGATATAAATCCAAATAATTCTCATGAATTTTCTTCTAATTTGGTTATTAAATATATTTTAAAGTAATAGTACCATTTTTCCACTCTTTGGTACTTAAAATAATTGATAAAATGCTTTTAATAAAATCCAACTTTATTCCTCTCTTCGGTTGTTTTCTTCCAAAATAATGTTTTCTAAAAATGTTTTCAAAAAATGTTTTATTATTATTCAAATTATTTATTAAATAAATTTTCACCCATTTTATATTTTTTTTTTAAAATTAAAAGTAATCTACATGTCTTTTTCCAAAAACAATGGATGTCTGGATTTTACCGAAAATGTGAAAGGAATATTCATTTTAACATGTACGACATAAACTGAATTTTTCGATGTCATGAACAATAATTACTTAAAATATTCATTTGTATTTTTTCAAGATTATTTTCAAATTAAAAGTTTTTCAAAAAATAATTATGTTTTAAAAAGAGTTTCTCAATGAGGAAAGGATATTTTCCTCAAGAAATGTTTTAAATCATCTTTCAAAATTATTTTCCATCTAAGATGAAAATTTTTTGTGTTACATATGACTTATTAGGGATATTATCCAAGGATATCATTCATATTATTTCTCTAAGTGATTTATTTTTGTATTTAAAGATATTTATGAAACCTGTTTCCTTTCCACGAGTTATACCATTAAGAAATGCTTATAAAACTTTCTTATTTTTATTGATTATTATATGATGAAATTATTATTAAACCTCTCTATCTTCCATAGGTTATGATATGATGAAATTTTTATTATAACCATTTTATTTCTTGGATTATGATATGATAAATTTTTATGATCTTGTGGAATATATAAATATGATTTCCCTTATATAACGAGTGGGATCTATATCTCCCTCTAATTCATTGGGTAAAGATTTATATCTCATGAGATATATGGGACTATAATAAGGAGTGAACCTAGTTTAGTGAGATAGAGATGGAATAGGGAGCAAACCCGGTTCGGTAATATCTAGTTGGAATAGGAAGTTAACCTAGTTTAGTAAGGGAATTTTTTCACTATTATAGTATTTCCAGTGAGCCTTGACTACTATGGAAATGATTTTATAAACTTATGTGTATGCCACATATTCCATGTCTTATGCCAATGTTATGCTCTCATAGATCATGTTCTTTGATTCCCTTGTGATTCATTTCTTATGAACTGCCAATAATTTTGTAATGAATCAACATTATGATCTTTGATATAAAGGGTATGGTTTTCAAATGTTATTCTCATGTTTTTATACCCATTTTCTCATGTTATGTTTATGTATTTCCCTTTTTTAACCTTACTGATCATCTGAGCTCACCATTTCTTATGTTTCCCTTCCCCAGGTTATAAATACAGGTTTTATGTAGTCTATTTCTATGAATAGTACTAAATGGGAAGATATTTGTGGTTAACATTTAATATATTTCACTGGATTAGAAGATTTTTTTCTAAGTTTCCAAATGCACTAAACTATTATGGTCCTTAGGCATTCGTTTAAATAATATATTTAATATTCATCTAAAAAGATGTAATATCTATGTATGAAAATCCTGGGTTACTATATAAGTTTTACTAATAAATAGGTGTTCCCTACATAGGATATCATAACTTATATCTTTAAATTAATTTATTTGAGAAGTGATTAGTGATATCACTTACAACTCAAGAGTTTCTCTCACCTATCTCTTAGTGGATTTTAGTGTTTCTACATAGATTTATGGTATATCTTTAACTATTTAAAATTACTTGTTTCTTTAATGTGTAATTGGTTGTTTAATTATTTTTCTATCACTATTTTATTAATTTTTATCCATATTTTTTTGGTTGATACTAAGAATTATGAGAAATTATTATTTGGATACTCTATTATCAAGCACTTGTTTAGATATTTTTTCTTTATTCAGTGTTGTTAATTCTGGAGCGAAATCTATGTGTTAGGTATAATAATTTATATCTAATCTTTCTTCCTAATCTTAGGTTAGTTGATATTTCCTATAAGTGGTTTTTTAATATGTATAATATTATTATTAGAGCTATGTAATTTGAAGAATTAAGGTTGATGATTAACATGTTTAATGAAATAGATTTTAAGTTTTGTAACATATAAATAAACAGATATTTATATTAAAGTGACTTGAACAATACATTAATTTGATTCAATACAAATCCAATTGAGAAAGGTTAATAATAAAATATCAACCAAAATGAACATGCAATTGTTTGAGTGACACTATCATGGAATGTTACTTTTAATATCTGAGAGTTGAATATAACTCCTAAACTAATGTATATACTCATTAATATGTTAGAAAAGTATACAATAAAAAATAATGTGTTTATTATACAAAGAAACTTTAGTTCAAAAATGATATAAGTAAAGTTGGTGGATGATCATTTGAATTAGTTTAGAAAAATTAGAATCCAGTTAGAGCCAATTAATGTGAAATAGAGAGTGGAGTGTTGTTTTTGATCCAATTATCATAAAATGAGAAACTCTAGCAGTAATATTAACTTAATATTTGAGGGTATATTTGATCTAATTTAAAATTAAGATATCGAATGTAATGATGTCCAGAACTCTTCTAGGATAGTATATAGCTTATATGTTTGAGGATGGTATCTCAACGAAGAATTCAAAAATAGGGAATTTGATTAATAGCTAGGATATTAGGTAAATTGGTATTCTTACATCCTATATTCCATTTACTATAGTAATAAAGGATATTTAAATATATATTATAAGGTTTGGAAGGTAAATTTTAAAGGTTCATCCATAAATACCATAAATGAGAAAGATGATAATGGAATGCCATTGAGTGTTAGAATTCTATTAGACTCATAGATCATTGATTATATATAATTGTTTCAATATATATTGGAGAGAGTATGCATGAAAAATTATGTGTATAGAAGGTTTGTAAAGGTTTACCTAGCTGGTGATGAAGCGCTCAAGATTAAATGGAAATGTAATGTTTATGTTTGGATAAATAATCAATGCTTGCTGAAATTGAAAGGTTTTAAACGCATACCAAGATTGATGAAGAATATTTTTTCTATATTTTAATTGGGTGGTGTGGATTTCTATGTGATATTTTTGGATCTGGTATGTAATATCACCAAGTATTCCTTCATGGTGGATAAAGGTGTTAAATTTGGAACATTATATCTAACAATTATATCAAGTAGAATAATGGTTATCAGTTTTACTGGATATTCCCTATTATAAAAATAACATCTTGTTTCATGATTGATAAGGGAATGAGAGTATTGGATACTAATGGTATATTGATACTTATTCATGTGTATTATATATCATGTGAATATTATATACATGGAAAATAGAAAAGTGTATTTTTTTAATGCAAGGGATGGAACTCTTGTTTTAAAAGCTGAGAATGTACATACTAATATATGGAAACCAACTCTGGTATGTTCTTAGAGTGGTTCACTATACTATATTACCTTCATCAATGATTTAATGTGGAAGTTGTGGGAATAATTATTGAAGAAGATATCATAAGTATTTAGAATGTTAATCTAATAGAGTTATGCAGTTGAAAATATGTTTGGTTTAAAGTTAAACTACTTTAGATATAATAATGGTGTTGTGTACAATAGTAAATAGTTCAACAACTTTAGTTGGAATAAGGGATAAAGTTTTAGAAAATAGTACCTAGAACACAATAGTATAACTTTGTGTCTGGATGGATGAATTGAACAATAAATAAGAGATATGAAATCATGTGGTTGTATTCTAGTTTTCTAAAGTTTTTTTGGTTGGAAGAAATAAATATCATTGTTTATTTGATCAAAAAGAGTTTATCCACACCAATGGGTAAGATTATGGATCCAAGGACTAGTAATATAGTGGACGCCACATACCAAAAAGTCTTCAAAAGAATCACCTATTTCTATATAGGATGTGGTGATGAGGAATTGGGATTTTATATTTGGGATAGTGATCAACATGAGGACATTATAATTTAGAATGTTACCTTCAGTGAAGGAATCATGTAAAAGGTTAAATAATTTGTGAACTATTCATTTAAGAACAAAGAATCAATGGAGTGTGACTAGGTTGAATTTAATGGAAATCCAGAACTAGTATTTAGTTTAGGGATAAATAGGATTCCAGAGGGACTAAAATTTTTTGATAGATTGGAAGGTAATTAAAATACAGAGATTTAAAAAAAGACCAGATGAATTGGAATATTAAAATACTATTAAATTAGGGCTGGTTTTTTCAGAAGAGGTTTAATCCTCAATGTCATTTTATGGGGTCTTCTAAGGTCAGAGGAAAAATTAAAGGGTTTGAAATAATAATGCAGTATTTACCTCTCTCAAATATTGGGGAACCAGATAGAATAAAATAGGATAGATGTTTAAGTGAAATAAAATAGTGTGAGTTATAAAAGAAGTAAGAGATTAATTCCTTTCATGTAAATGGTTTGTGGGAGAAAACACGTCTACTTCTAGGTAAGATATCACTTTATAACAAGAGGTTCTACCAAATAAAGGAAGAAATGGATAATAGAAAATTGTACATGGTATAGTTAGTTGTAGAATAATTTTAATAAAATGAAGGAGTCTCTTTCAATGTAATATTATCCTTCATGGTGAAGCATACTACTACTTGAGTAGTAGTTAGAATGGTTTTATTAGAAGGTATACATCTTGAGAAATTAGATGTGAAGATATAATTTCTTCATAAGTATTTTCAGGAGGAAATTTACATAGAGTAACCAGTATGTTTCTAAGACACAAAAAAATTAGATCTCATGGGATATATTAATGGAGCTTATATATTTTAAAACAATCACTTTGATAGTGAAATGAGAGGTTTTATTCTTTCATGGGATATATATCTTCCATCCAAATCAATTATTATCATTATTTTTAATTAAATGTGATTATTGATGAGTATTTTATTGTAATTATATTATATGAGGATTAAATTCTCTTGGAAAGTTCAATTTTATAATGGATAGTTTAGTTAAATTTGGATTTAGATGGAATTTTTGAGATAAAATATCTTGAATTATAAAAAATATTCTAGTGATTAGGATCAGTAGAGACTATAAGGAAAAAAATTAATGTTATCTTATTTTAACTATATTTCAAAGGTTTTATAAAGGTTCGGATCAAAATCAAAACATTTTCCAACCCACTATTTGGTTACTTAAAGTTTTCTAAAGAGAAGGAACATAGGATGGATAATGATATTTCATATATAGAAAGGGTTCCAAATGCATTGGTTGTCGGAATCATTATTTATTTAATGGTTTGTATAAGGCCTAGCATTTCTCATATGGTGGGAATTATTAGTAGGTTCATATGAAATTCAAAATTTTGAAACTTAAATATAAGAAGAAATTAAAAATTTAATAATACTATGTTAAAAGAATATAAAACTTTTTTTAAAAAAATTATTAACATCTAATTTGAATTTAGAAACATTAAAACCAAAAAAAATAACTCAAAATAATAAAATTGAATTTTTTAGCTTCATCCTAAAAGTTCATACGTAAAATTTAGGAAAACTTTAATCCTCATATAATTATGTTTAAAAAAATGTAAAAATACATCACATGGGTTTAATATAATTAATATGAATTTATATAATTATTAGAATAATTTAAAATTTTCAAAAAAACAAATAATAAATCATAATACCACAAAAATCATAAATACATAGTAATCTGAAAAAATTAGGTTTTCATACCTATGTAAGGGTAAGTTTACATGCATGTTAAGGGTAAAATGAAATTTTAACATATTTAATAAAGTTAAAACAAGTTTTATATAGACTATGTGTGGGTAAAAATAGTTTTCCATCACTTGTGTAAGGGTAACAATAGTTTTTTATAGCTTGTGTAAGGGTGAAAAAAAATTCAAGAGCCTGCATAAGGGTAACATGAATTTTTTATACCTTGCATAAAAGAAAAGTGAAATTTAAAAACAATATGTTAAGGTATGAATGATATTTCATAGGTTATATAAAGGTATAAAAACATTTTATGTTATGGTAACTCCTATTTAATATATGATATATAAGTTTAAGAAGATATGTTATATAAGGTTAATCTGAATTTTCATTATATTTCATAAGGGTAGCAGAAGATTTTTTATAAGGGTAAGAAACAGAGATGTAAGAGTAACATGCAATTTACATATGTTATGTAAAAGTAAAAAAAAGGTTTCGTGAAGGTAATAAAAAGATCATAAAGGCTACATAAGGTTAAAACAACATTACATAAGGGTAAAAAAAACTTTAAAAGGTTGGGGTCGTTACATAAGGGTAACATGATATTTATATAAGTTGTGTAAAGGTAAGAAGAAAGTTATGTAGGGGTAAAGAATGATTTTCAAAAGCTGTATAAGGGTAAGGAATGATTTTCAAAATCTATGTAAGGGTAAAATAAAAGTAAAATAAATGCATAAGGAAAAGTAAAATAATCATAAATAATATAAAAATTTGAAATCTATTTTATAAATAATATATTTAAATAATAAATAAATTAAATTATAAATAAAATTAAAAAATATGATTAAATAAAAATATTAAGAGGCATAAAATGTACATAAACATATTATTTTTAAAAATAATAAAAATATTGAGTGGCATTTTTAATTTGAAAAACATAAAATATAAATACCACATAAATACTCTAAAATTAGGCAAACAAACTCTCTATCTTTAACAATCACCCTCCTTTTTGAAATTACAAAACTAGATAATATTTTTGAAAAATTCTCCCCCCTTTTGAAATTTATAAAAAAAAATAAATATAGGAAATATTAAAATTAAAAAGTAAATTTCCCCCTCAAAAAAAGAAAATTAATATAGTATTTTAAAAATAAATTTCTATCATTCCATGTTTAAATTTAATTTTCTCAAATCTATAAAAATTCAACGATTTAGTAAAAATATCAACAAGTTGATTTTCAGTTGGAACATATTCTAAAATAATGTCTCCTTTATTAACATTATCTCGAATAAAATTAAATCACATGTCAATATTCTTAGTTCAAGAATATTGAAAATGTTTTTTCAAAATAGAAATAGAAGAAAAGTTATCACAATAAATATGTATCCTTTCAAAATTAAAACTGAAATTAGATAAAATTTGTTTAATCCATAATGATTGAAAAAACATGATGTAGTAGAAATATATTCACTCTCAATATTATATAAAGTAATATATTTTTTTCTTTAACTCTAATAAACTAAATATTTACTAATAAAATGACACATACCTAAGGTACAATTTATATCAAGTCTGTATCCACCAAAATTAGAGTCAACATAACTAAGTAAATCAAATTAATTTTGTCTAGAATAAAATAATATAGTATAAATAGTTCCTTTAAAATATATAATAATATATTTAATATCCTTTAAGTGTGATTAATTAGGATCATATTTAAATCTAGTACATAAATAAACACTTTACATTATATCAGGTTTATAAGAAGTTAAATGAAACAAACTTCTAATCATGCCTCTAAATAATTTAGAATCAAAAAAAATTCTAGAAACATCAGAATCTAATTTAAAATTAATACTTAGGGGTTTTAAAAAAAATTCAAGAATCAAGACCAAGATTTTAAACCAAATATTTATCATATTTAGATTGATTTAAGAAAACACCATCATTTCTTTGATTAATTTGAATACCGAAAAGGAATTTTAGTTCAACCATAAGACTCATATCAAATTCACTGGCCGTAAAAATAGAAAATTATTTACAAATAAAATCATTTGAAGATCCAAAAATAATATCATCAATACAAATTTGAAAAATAAAAATATTATTTTAAATCCTTTTGATAAACAAATTAGGATCTACTTTACCATTATTAAAATCATTTTATAGAAAAAATAAAGTAAGCATGTGACACCTTTCATATCAATGGTATGTATTATTTTGATTTTTATTTATCTTTAAGTGCATTCTTAGAGTTCCCAGGTGTTAGGGGTTGGAACCAGGAGTTTTGGGGAGACATACTAGGGAAAATGGTTAGTTCATGGTTTGACTAACCATGCGATTAACCATGTGAGGGGGGTTATTGTTTTTAATAGTGGGATTTTTCATCAATTTTCAAACTATGTGATACCCTAGTGGGAACCATGCATCCTATTTTGGGTGGAAAGTGTAACCCTCATGGTTGGCTCATGATTTACCTAAGCATGTATCCAACCTATGAAACCCTATCCATATCACTTAAAAAGTGTCTTTTTACCCAAATAACCATGTTGTGTTTTTGTGATTTTTTTGATCATTATCCTCCCCCATCATGTGCAACCCTTCTCCCTTAGTGGCAGAGATATCTCCCTCCTTGTTAGTTTTCTCTTGGATTCTAGATGTATTGGATTGAGGTAAGTTGATTTATTTGAGTTTTATTCCTCCTTTCCCCCTATTCCTTCTTATTCCTCTATTTTCATTGAGATGTGTAACCCTAATTGGTACATGTGTCAAATATAGGGTGTGTGATGGGGGTTGGTTTGATTTCTTATGTATTTGGTGTGTGAGGTATTTTTCTTCCTCCTCTAGGTGGTCATCATCAAGGGTGGTGAGATTTAGACCAAATTTTAGGTAGGTGTCTCTATTTAAGGGAATTTTCTATAGAATGGAATTTAAATTTATAATTTTTTGTTTGTTTTGATTGAATTTCCATTTAAATAAGGTCGTTTTCCAAATGGGTATGGAGTTTATGCCCACCAAGTGTTTGATGAAATGGATCAAAGAGTTTTTTTTATTTTAAATGGGTTTATAGAGTGGTTTTTGAAATGGTTTTACCTTTAAAATGGGTTTTTGATAAAATTATACATGTTTTTTTATAAGATGTATTATTTTATAGCTTGATTGATATGGGAACTTGTTTATGGATATGTTGGAATAGAGTAGAACATGGGTTAACTGGGTGTGAACAAGGGGTTTGTTTAAAGGACCACATGAGCCTTTAGAGGGAAGACCATTCAATGTTCCATATTAGTTTTTCCAAGTCTTCTTGTTATCCATTAGAGTGAGGACGATGTGAGAATCCATTTTGGTTTCCAAGGTAATTCAAGAGCCTTTGGGTAGGAACACCGTGATATTTTCAATGTTGGGATCAAGGAATATAGTGATAGATTCCATTTTATTAGCTAGTATACATATTTACTCACTTAGGATAGGCCTGATGGTTATATCCCTAGTTTAACTTTACTTATTCTATATTGTTTTATATGCTTTATTCATTTATTTGTACCATTTTTATGTGATGGGATTTATTATGCCCATTTCCACTTTTTTTTATGTTATGGTCGTTTTTATTATGCCTTGTTTGTTTATGATCATGTTGATCCTTGTTTCATCTAATGATCCATGTCATATATTGTTTTGGAAAACTGGTTTTATCGAAATGGAAATCCAAAGTTATTTTAAAGGGTTATTTGAAAATTGTATGATTTCAGAGTGATTTAGTTTTGAAAAAAAAATCAATTATTTTATTGGTTTTCATGGGTAAAATCCTTAAATATATTCATGGTGGTATCCTACTAGGTTTTTTTCCTCACACCCTAATTAGTCCCTTTGGGGCGTTTATAGATTTCATTTTATAGGACATGGGTAAGGGAAAGGGAACCATGTAATAAGGTGATTCTTCTTAATTACTATCATCCAATGTTTTGTGTAGGAGATGTGATCTCACATATATGGACTTATATGGAGTCTTTTTGGTATTTTTGTACTCATTGGGTTGTGTTCTTGGTCTATTTTTTTCACTTTACCCTTTCCTTTTAGTTTGGGTTGTTTATTTTGAGATACCATGTATATGTCCAGTTATGGAATGTTTTGTTTATTATGTATGTTGTTGTTTATGGTATCTATTTATCTTATACTATTGAATCTGATGTTGGTGTTATAGTCATCTTATATATATATAGTTCATGCTAGTTTACCAATGGGAAACCATTCTCAATCTTTAGTTGGTTATGGTTGGTGATTTTCGCTAGCCCATGGTGATTGGAAACACACTTTGGGCCAGGTGGTAAGATGTCTTGGGTGATAGGTTGGGTCGAAATGGGTTGGTTTGTTAAAAATTTGTATCAGAGCCCTTTTTATTTGGAATTTAGTAGTATATTGGATCTAGTACTATCATTACTTGAGAGGTAGGAATGGGGGAGTGTCTAGATAACTCTTCTTCATGTTGAACCTTGGGTTTCCTTGGGTGTTCTAGGAATTGTGGTTATGTTTTGAACCCGATTATAGGTTCTTTTAGTGATTTTTTCACTTTTTATTTGTTTTATTTTCTAGTGATTCCAAGGTTGGGGGTTTTATTTTGGTACTTTTTATGTGGTTTGATGTTGTATTATGCTTCATGAAGATTTTTATTTGTGTATTATATATAATTCCTCCCAAAAGGAACTCGTCTAGGCATAGAGAGGATGAATTAAAGTGTAACCCATAGGAAAACCCTCATATTGATCCATCTTTATTGGAGTATGTGATTAGTATAATACAAACCTTGGGTCAAGTGGGTTTTTGTGAGAAGACACAAACTATGGATCAAACTTAGTAGTTTTAATGGAAGCATCCAATAGTGTTCTATGGAAACAAGGGACCCAATGAGCCTGATGAGTGGTCGGATCATATTGAGAGAATATTTGAGTTCTTGAAGACCCATGAGACCTCTAAAGTGGTATTTTATATGTATATAATGGAAGGACTAGGTAGGAAATGGTTGGAATCGATGGTGATTTCAGAGAAGTGTGAGGATCTCACATGGACCACTTTCAAAGTGGAGTTTAATCAGCATTTTTACCCAGAGATCTTGAGATTTGAGAAGGCTCATGTGTTTCTGAAGCTAGAGTAGAGTGATAATTCAGTGATGGATTATGCCACCATATTTAATGAGTTAGGTTATGTTTATCCAAACATCCTCATGAATAACTACCTCAAGGATCGGTGTTTTGAGATGGTCTTGAGAATAGAGATAAAATATATGGTCATCCTTTTATGATTACTGAATTATTTAGAGGTGGTTGATAAGTAAGTGATAGTAGAGGCATATTTGATTGGAAATATAGGTCTTAATGGTGTTCTTTATATGTGTGGAATCTATATTTCTTCATCAGGACAGAATTGGGAGTGGGATGAGTATATCAGGGGTAATGTAAAGAGTGGTCAGGAATCAACAGATTTAGATTTTGTGGCTCCTATAGGGAATAAAACAATTTTCTATTATTAGTGTGGGAAGGCATAACACACTAGGCCAAAGTTTATAGATACTTCGAGGATGTTTCACTAGTGTGGTAAGTCATGAAATATCTATCACTTATATTATTTGGATTCACAGGGGAGTGGTGTGGGCTCCAACATTTCTAAGAGATCTTAGGTTCAGTCGGAGGCTTATAAGGGTAGGGGATCTCACCCTTATAGAAAGCAATATTCTCATTAGGGGAAGAAAGCATAGGATAGTTCTAAGCTAGGGTGTCTTTATAAATCATAGGTTATTCCAAATGATTCATTTACAAGATGGACAATGTTCAAGGTATGATGTCTATTACTCATTCTATGGAATTGGTTTTCTTTAACATTAGCACATCCTATTCTTTCATTTCACTTAATCTAATTGATGCTTTGGGTATGTAGGCTAAGTTGATATTGTATGTCATGGATTTTCTAACCCCATTGGGATGAAAGGAGTAGGTTTCAGGTTCCCTAAGTTTCATGTTGTGATAACTGGTATGGAGGTCATTTGGGACTTCCTTTTTCTAAACCTATATGTTTTTTACCTTATTATTATTATAGATTGGTTGATCGTCTTTAAGTTATTGGTTAGATGTTGTGTTACTGGTTCCAGTTCCTTATGCCTAATGGGAGTATTCACATACTTTAGGGTGAGTGAGATCTATAATCAAGGAGTCTAGGACTAGTTGATTTGGATTTTGGGTTGATCTTGTGCCAGATTTCTAGGTTGTTTCTTGAGGATTTTGAGCAAGGTTCAGTGGGTGAACTTCCATTGGTCATGGATAGGTACCCAGACATGTTTCCATAGGATTTATTGGGATTTCCTCCCTAGTGAGAGGTCAAGTTTACTATCGATGTGCTCCCTCATACAATCTTGATCTCTCTTCCATCATATAAAATGGATCTAGATGATCTAAAGGATTTGAAAGTTCTAGTATAGGATCTCAAGTTTAAGTGTTTTATCCATCCTTTCTTATCACCATGGGATTCTCCAATACAATTTTTGAAGAAGGTTGATGATAGCCTATTACTTTCTATAGAATATCAGAAGATTAACCAGGTGAAAGTAAATAATAAATACCCATTTCCAAGAATTAATGATCTCTTTTACCAACTTAGAGGGGGCCATTTGTTTGTGAAGATCGATCTAGGATTAGGGTACTACCAATTCTGGATTATAGAATAGGATATTCCAAAATACCACTTTCTAAAGTTGTTATAGACATTTTTATTATCTGGTTATGCCATTTGGGATTACCAATGTTCCTGAAGTCTTCATGATGTTGATGAACCAGATCTTCCATCACTTTTTAGACTCTTGTGTTGTCTTGTTTGTGGATGAAATCTTGGCGAATTCTAAGATAGAGGAGAAAATTGACCATATAGAGGTTGTTTTTGGGTTTTTTGAGAGGTAAATTTATATATTCCAAGTTTTCTAAGTTTCTTTTTTTGATTCAGGAAGTAAAGTCCTTGGTTCATGTGATTTTTGAGGCAGAAGTTTTAGTGGATCCAGAGAAAGTTTGAGTAGTCATGTCTTGGGAGTAACCTAATAATTTTTTGAAGATCCATAGATTTATAGGATTTTTTGGGTATTATAGACATTTTTTCTTGGACTTCCTCAAGCTATCTTCTCCCTTAAAAACTTTTAATTAGAAAGGGGTGAATTTTGAGTGGGATGAGAAGTTTAAGAGTGATTTTGAGTTGTTTTAAATCCATTTAACATCCATGCCTATTTTGATTCTTCCTAATCCTAGTAAATATTATTGATTGTATTATAATTCTTCATTTATGGGTTTATCATGTGTGATGATGTAGGATGAGCATGTGGTGTCTTATGTCTTGAGGTAGTTATGCCCACATGAGAATAATTACCCCACCAATGGCCTAGAATTGGTAGAAGTTATGCATGCGCTAAAGATGTGGAGAAATTACCTCTATGGTGAGTGTTTCATAGTGTATTCAGATCATAATACCCTTAATTACATTTTCACCTAAAGGGACCTAAACCACATTCAAATAAGATGGGTGGAATACCTTCAGACTTTTGATTTTGATATTGCATATACACTCGGGAAGGGAAATATTTTTGTCGATGCATTGAGAAGGAAGATTCCAATGTATACTATTCAGGAGTTAGTGAATGAGTAGGGTTTAATGAGTTTATTTCCTAATCTAATTCTAACATGAAGGAGGATGGAAGGTATATATTCTTTGAAAGTGTGCAGATTACACCCTATATCATTGATCAGGTGAGGATTGAACAGGTATCCAACCTCAATTTCTAATAGATTAGTAGTTCATTAAATAGTGGGGAGACCTTGGGTGATTGGTCTTGGTCTCCTGATTATTCTCTCCTCTTCCAAAATCATCTAGTTTTTCCTTTGATCCTAAGTTAGGAGTTGATGTAGAAGGAACATCACTCTAGTTTGGTCATTTACCATAAGGTGACCAAGATGATCTATACCTTGAAAGGTCGATATTGGTGGCCCGGGATGAGATGTGTAGTGATGGAATTTTTTCCAAGTTCTTGACATACAAAGGATAAAAGATAAGTATCAAAGACCAGCTGGGTTATCGTATCCACTTATCGTGCCTGTGTAGAAGTGGGATAAGATGTCTATGGACTTCGTGATTGGACTACCTCATACTATAAGTGGGAAAGATTCCATATGGTTTATTGTCAATAATATAATGAAATCATCCCATTTTCTTTACATCATGGATTTGATGAAGTTAGAGGACCTCAAATGCCTCTATGTTTGAGAGGTTATTTGGATTCATGGAGTTCCCTCAATGATAAGGTCAAACTGGGATGCTCGTTTAACATCTCATTTTTTAGAAGGGACTCCAGGAGTATTTAAGAACCCATATGAGGCTGAGCACCATGTATCACCTAAAAATGGATAGTCGGTCTGATTATACCATCCAAACTCTCTAAGATATGTTGTTGGCATGTGTGCTTGATTTTTTTAGTTTGTGTGAAAGACACCTACCATTGGATGAGTTTTATTATAACAATAGTTATCAATCCTTGCTTTGTATTCCATATTTTGAGTTTTTGTACGGGTATGTAACATCCTTATATTTAAAAAAAATATTGTGTTTGATAGCATACAATATATGCAATATCAATCCTAAACGAACAAAGAAATATTATTATTTAAATGTGAGCGTTATAAACTAGCCATTAGATTAGTGATAATGAATAGTATTAACTATATTATGAAATATATAATGGTATTAATAATTTCTATTTTATTAATTAATGCTTTTTAAATAACTACTTTTTTTAGTAATTTCGGTTTATTCTTCAAAAAATATGTTTTCTTCAAAAATAATTTTTATTGCATTTTATGGGTGATTATTATAATTAATTTATATAAATTTTAAAAAAAATATTTCAAAAAAATGAATTTATTTTTTAAATTCATCATTTAAACATAATCTTAAAATTAATTTTTGTTAATTTTTGGAAAATATTGATTTTTCAATGAATAATGAAAAATACTAGTTTTTATTGAAAAATGTATTTTATTTACAAAGTCAAATTATGATTTTAATTAGTTTTAAATTGTAATTAGTTCATTTTTATTTAAATTAATCCAATTATGTTTTTTAAATTTATTTTATACTTGAATTTAGTATAAAAACATTTTATATTTAAAAAGGGCATTTTTCTAAAAAAAATGTTTTTCAAAGCGTTTTGCTGGTTTAATTTTAAATTATATTATACAACTTATGTTATTTGAATTTTAAAAAATGGATTCCATATTTGGAATCAGTGGGTATAAATTTATTAAATAGTTCCCTTTATATTTTTTAGTCAATATGAATAGTAAACTTTGTAATTTTATTACCACGGTAAAGGATAAATTGAGTGATTTAGGTTAAAAATGAAGTGATATGAACCATTAAATTACCAAAAAAAACTTAGATAAATCTTATTGGATGATTATATCTCGACCATAATCATCCTAGGGTCTAATTTATGACATTTTTGGGCAACTTGAATGAGATTATGACCTTTATAGTATTTTATTTTAATAAAAATTCATACATGTCACACTCTTATTTTCAATAGGTGTAATATTTTTAATATGGTGTTATCCAAATGATATGTTTAACTATAAATAGTATTTTCAAATTTAATATATTTATCTTAATCATGGTAATTTATTTTTAATTTTTATTAAAGAAATAATTACCTTAAATTATTACACAATGTTAATGCTGTAATTATTTAATTAATGAAAAATAAAATAAGTGATATTAGAAATATTAAAATAAATATAATTTGAGATAAATAATATTATAAAAAAATTATAGAATAAATTGAAATGTTAGGTAGATAATAAAGTTTTTTTAATTATAAGTGTTATATTGATATTATTAAAGACAAGGTACTGAATAGTTCTAAAAAATCACATTATTGATATTTTATAATAAATTTTGTTTTATTTAATGATATAAAATTCTGAAAAATCAACAAAGTTATTAGGATAAGGTTTAAAATATCAACCATGTTCCATTTATGGGTCTTTTATCAATTTATAGTAACTATATTAACACTCGAAGAGTAAAAATCCATGTTGTTACGGTAAGAGTTAAAGGAGCTAAATAAGGGTTAAAAACAAAAGATAAGGGTATAAATATAGTCAAAACTTATCTAATTTTTATTTTATGAGTTTATTTATACCCACAATGATTTTATATTCTAAAAAATCACTTTATATACATTTTTAATTGAAAATTAATTTATATTAATTTAATATTTTGAGAAATGCCTAGAGTACCCATCCCATCACTTATAAAAAGCACAAGTTCTTATCATTTATTCACTCTTAAAAACCCTTTTGGTTTGATAAATAACTAAACAAATACCTTAATACAATACCTCACCACATTATAGAAATCTTTTTTATTCATAATACTAAACTTATAGGGATTAAGGTGTTAAAAAAATGTGGTTTTCCAAATAAGAGGTACAGTTTTCAACTACACATTTAATTCTTATTTCTTATTAAAACTCCTTAAAATCATATTCAATCAGGATAAAATAATAAATATAGTATCCTAAATAAAGTAATATTTTACTATTTTTGTGTCATGATCCATTTCTATAACCTCTACTATCAAATAGGAAAATAATTCATCATCCTTGTGTACGAAGGAGTACCACCTCGTAAACCGATGTAATTCATTTTCCATCATTGTCTCTCAATACCAATTATAATGAAGGAATTAATGTTTATATATGAAATTAATGACATATTTATCATTATTAAAACATAATATATCACTTAAATTATTACCTTTCCATGCACATAAAAATGATAACGTTGTTCATGCATACGTGTGGACTACCACCTCCATGAAGCGATGTGATTCATTTTCATCATCACATCACATCGATGATATATATATAAGTATATTTAAATAATTAATATGATATATATGATTTTATTATTATTATTCTATAAATATAAAATAATACTTACCTTATTTCCATAATGATCATTGAAAAATGGAAATGTTACTCATGCGTACGTACGTCCTACCGTCTCCATGATTGTAACGTAGTTTGTTTTTCACTACCATATTTAATGGATCGATTTAAAATTATAATTTATGTATGAAAATTATAATTATATAATTATTATTATATATATAATGTAATAATGACCTATTTGGCCATAGTCATCATACCAAATTCATTTTGGACTTAAGTATCAAATATCGTCAAAATGTACAATGTGAACTTAAATGATTAAGTAATTGTACGTAACACGGTAATAAGTGATATAAATGGAATAATTAGCTTTAAAATGGTTATTGAGATATTATAAAATTAATATAATTTTATTATTTAGGAATATAATGGACATACGTGATGAATCAACCTCGAGGTAAGGGAGTTCTTTTAAAAAATCTTTTTTTTAAAGTTCCTCTTTAATTTTTTATAAAAGTCGAAAAGGAAAGTCTATTTAACTTATATGGAATGAGATTATTTTTTACCATCATGATTCTTTAATTATTTCACTATTACTTTACATTTTCACATGGTTATTTTCAAATAAAATGTTTTCTTTTGTATGTGCGCAGTATTTCTAAAAAAATATGTGATTTCAAAATGAAAAGGAAATTTTCCTTAAGAATGTTTTTATGATGAAATATTTCATGATTTATGTTTATTATATGTTTATTGGGAATTATTTATGATTATGGGTGGTTATTTTATTAACCATTTATGGGTGTATACATTATTAACCAAGGATGGGTGGTTACGTTATTAACCAAGGACAGGTGGTTATGTTATAACCTTTAATTCATTAAGTACACCAGAGATAGAATTTAAGCATATTGGTTATTTAATTTGTAATATTGATATAAAAAATAATTTCCCAAGATACCTAATTATATTTTATATTCTTGTTGATTAGTTTTCATGGAAATTATTTGATTTTCAAAAAAGTATGATAATGATATTTTTCAAAAAGATAATCCCCTTTTGAGGTAAAATGTATTTTTTAAGAAATGATTTTTCATGGGATTTCATGTTTTTTTCTAGACTAATGGTTTTATTTATTTTATGTACCTTACTAAGGATTTTTTGCCCATACCATGTTTTAAAAAAAAATCATAGGGTTTAAGGATGGGTGTGAAAAAATAATCATTCATGTTAAAATTCAGGAAGATTTTTCATGAAAATAAAACATGTTTCTTTTAAAAAAAAATATATTATGGGGAAAATGTATACTAATTAGAAGTGTCATATTTGTAATATATGGGTTTTTTATTTAATATTTATTGACTAATTACCAAAAACTATAAATCTAAAAGAACCCTAGGATTGTAAGAAATCTAATTCTAGTTCAAAAATACTAGAATATGTAATGTTTAAGGTCAGGACCTTACAGTTGGTATTAGAGGAGGGTTTATAAAAATTTGGAGATTATGTCTTTTTTTAAGTATAGGTTAAGTTTATTATTATATTATTTAGTAAAATTCCTATTTTTTAACTTTTTCAAATTGAGGAAAATTAGTTAAAAATGGAAGGGGGTCCCAAACAACATTTTTATCTCTTTTTTGTGACTTGCTAGTAATAATTATTCCAAATTAATTTCCTTATGATTTTTAAACTTTTTATAACATATAACTCTCCTAAAATAGTTATATGAAATCTCAAACACCTAATATATACCTTGATACCACTTTGGTTCATGGGTTGTTTTTAATTAGATCATAATTTCCTAATTTTATTATCTTTCCCAAAAAGGTAAATATCATCAAGTCATTTTTAAATATTTTACCCTATCACAAGACTTTAAAGTATATCATGATTTTAATATAGATTCTAATAAAGGTTTCCCTCATATAGCCTGTTTATATTTGGTTTTAACTTACTGTCTTACGGGTCATACTTATGGTATTTTAAAAAGACCCTTGATTTAAAGTTTCAAAACAAACTAAGTTTGAATGTTTTATAAAATCAAGTTTTATCAGATTTTTGAAATTATATGTCATAAAAAATATTTTTCAAAAATATTTCTCTACCAACATCCCTACAACCCAAATTTTATAAGGTGAATTTGGAAAAGGGAAGAAAGGGACTTTAAATAAGCTCTAAAGCATTGTTGTGATACATGGACCTTCTATATATGTGAATAAAATGACAATTATATCAAGCAGACACCATGGTCAAGGTATGACCTTATTTTATCTTGTTATGGTATTATTTTAATCATAGGATGCTAAAATGTCAAATTTTGAGATATAAAAGACTTCATTAGTTAAGAAGTTAAGGTAACTATGGGTTTGGATACAAAATGAAAGGTATGAGATAACCTTTGAGGTTAAAATTTTCTATTTAAAGATGAATATATTAAAGTTATTTTTGAGGATTTTTATCATATTTCTAGAAATTTTATAATAATTATATAGTTTTAGAAAAGGACAACACACATACCGGGTGAAAATTCATCATGTTTAGATAGGTTTTGGGGCTTAAACACACAACCGAAGGGTGAAGAGGGTACAACACCTACTACAAGCCTACATGAAGTCCTACTTTATATGAAATTTTTATTTTTAATTAAATTGTATGATGGATAAAATTTAAGTTCATTTTGGGAACAAATGTCTTATCAAATAGATAACCATGTGATTGGAAAATGATTTGGTTATTAATTGATTAATGTTATTTTGGAGGATGTTCACTATTTTGGGAACTCTATATGATTAATGTAAATAGAATATTATGGGATTTTATTTGAGGAATAAATTTTGAGTTATATTTTGGAATCATATATGATTTCATTTTGGATTTATGGTGATTGAGGTTATTTATGGAAATAGTTAGCACAAATCTTGTATATTATGTTATTTAGGAAATTATAATTCAGGTATGAGACATTAAGAGTGATTGATGTTAATATAAGATAAATTTTAAAATTTATTTTACAAGAATTTGTGATCAAATCCTTCTAATTTTTGGGTTTCAATCTCAGTCTAGAATATTTTTGAGGAATTTTAAGGGTAGTTATTTATTAAATTATCTAAGTTGATTTTTCAATATTACTAATTAATTTTGGCAATTAAAGTAGTTTTTCTTCATTTTAAGGTTTGTTAATTTTGGGAATTATCTTATCTTTTCCTAATAATTCTGGTTTTGGTTACTTCTTAATGAAAATAGTAATATATAGTTATTATTTTGTGGATTTTATGACCCATAGAAGTTGATTCTAAAGTTTTAGGCATGAAAATTTCTACTTGAATACTCATCGTTTGGAGAAAAAAATGAGATTGTGGTGGAAATTAATTAAAGGATGAAATTATACTTGTCAAGTAAGTATATTTTATTTTCTTTCTAGTATAGGTAGTAAAATAATTACTTAATTTTAGGAAAATTATTTTGAAACAAAAATGTTATTCATTTACTTTTTTTCAATAAATCAATGGCCTTTTAACCTATCATAGATTTGTATATTTGTGATAGTTAACTTTCTCATGATCATTTTGTATATCACTATATATCAGTCCTTGGGAGTTATTTTTTTCTTCCATATCCATATTTTATGTTCCCACTTATGTTCTTATACTTCTAAACCTAATATTTGTTACCTCAAATGACCTTCATACTTCCCTTTTCTCTCTTATCAGGTGGAAGTTTTATTAATCCTTTTTACGATGTGGGATTTCAAAAAAGGTGTTTTGAAAAGTAAAAGCCATAGTTTTTTATAATAATTTAAAATTATAAGGATTAAATTTATTAAATGGGGGATAATTCAACTTCCCAATATTTAAAAAATATAAATAATATGTTCGATAGTATATATCCTATGCAACACCGAGCCTAAACGAATAAAGAATTATTATTATTTAAATGTGATCATTATAAACTAGTCATTAAATTAGAAGTAATGAATATTATTAACCACATTATGAAATATATAATGGTACTTCTCATTTATAATTTATTAATTAATTATTTTTAAAAATTTACTATATTTTTAGTAATGTCATTTTATTCTTCAAAAAATATGTTTTCTTTAAAAATAAATTTTATCGATTTTATGGGTGATTATTATAATTAATTTTTGGAAATTTTATAAATTTAATTTAATTTTTAAATTCATCATGTAAAAAATATTAGGATTAATTTTTGATAATTTTTGGAAAATATTGATTTTTAAATGAATCGTAAAAATACTGGTTTTATTGAAAATTGTATTTTATTTACAAGATAAATTATGATTTTTATTAGTTTTAAATTTTTATTAGATAATTTTTTATTTAAATTAATCCAATTATGGTTTTTAATGTATTTTATACTTTATTTTAGTATTAAAATATTTTATATTTAAAAAGGGCATTTTTCTGAAAAACTGTTTTTCATTGCGTTTTGTCGATTTAATTTTAAATTAAATTCTGAAACTTTTGTGATTTTAATTTTGAAAAATGGATTATATATTTTTAATTATTGTATCCAAATTTATTAAATATTTCCCTTTTTGTGAATATGAATAGTAAACATAGTAATCTTATTACCATGATAAAGGGTAAATTTGGTAATTTAGGATAAAAAACAAATGATAAGAACCATTAAATGACCCAAACACTTAGATAAATATTATTTTATGAGTATATCTTGACCATAATCATAAATTTTTTGAATTTATTTCATTTTGGAGAAAATTTTATGAGATTATGACCTTTATAGTATTTTATTTATAGAAAAGTCAAACATGTCACACTCTAGTTTTTAATAAGTGTAATAATTTTAATATGGTGTTATCTAGAGGATATTTTTTACTATAAATATTATTTTTTAAGATAATAGATTTATATTCATCATGGTAATTTATTTTTTATTTTTAGTGAATAAATAATTACCTTAAATTCTTGCACGACGTTGATGAAGTGATTATTTAATTAATGGAGAAATCAAATAAGTGGTATTAAAAATATTAAAATAAATATAATTTGAGATAGATGATTTGATAAAATAATTTTATAGATTATGGTTAAATTTTAGGGATATAATAAAATATTTATTTTGAATTACAAGTATTATCTTGATATTATTAAAATCAAAGTAATGAATAGTTCTAAAAATTAACATTATTGATATTTTATAATAATATTGCTTTATTTAATGATATAAAATTCCTGAAAATATAAAATTCTACCAAGTGATTATAATAAGGTTTAAAATATCAACCATGGTCTATTTATTGTCTTTTTTTATTTTATAGTAACTATATTAACCCTTAAAAGTAAAAATTTATGTTGTCATGGTAAGAGTTAGAGGAGTTAAATAAGGGTTAAAACCAAAATATAATGGTATAAATATAGTAAAAAAAATTATAATTTTTATTTTATTAGTTAATTTATGCCCATAATAATATTAAATTATAAATAAATCACTTTTAAGACATTTTTAATTGAATATTGATTTATATTAATTTAATATTTTGAGAAATGCAAGAGTACCCAAACCCTCTCTTATAAAATGGAAGCTATTATTATCATTTATTCACTCTTTAAAACCATTTTGGTTCATAAAATATCGACCCAAATACCTTAATATAAACCATAAACTCATTATATATGTCTTTTTTTAGGAATAATACCAAAATTTTAGAGCTTAAGGTGTTAAGAAAATGAGGTTTCCAAATAAGAGGTATGGTTTTCAACTGCACCTTTTAGCTTTGTTTCTTCTTCCAACTTCTATAAATATCCTTCAAACATAATAAAATAATAAATCCAATAAAATTAACACATATATATTTTATTATGTTTTTTTCATGACCCATATCCATCTCCTCTACCATCAAATGGGAGAATAATTCATCGGTCATGTGTATAGTGGACTACCACCTCATGAACCGATGTAATTCATTTTCCAAAAACATCACTCAAGAATAGTTATAATGATGGAATTAATTTTTATATATGATATTAATAACATATTTATCATTTTAAAAATATAATATATCAGTTTAATTCTAACCTTTCTATGAACAAAAAAATGATAACGTCGTTCGTGCATACATGTAGACTACCACCTCCACAAAGTGATGTGATTCGTTTTCATCACCACATAACATGAATGATATATATATATAAGTATGTTTAAATAATTAATATCATATATATATTATATTATTATCATTATGGAAATATAAAATAATACTTACCTTCTTTCCATAATGATCATTGAAAAATGGAAATGTTATTCATGCATACATACGACCCACCGTCTTCATGATTTTAATGTAGTTCATTTTTTGTAATTATATTTTATGGATGCATTTAAAATCATAATTTATGTGTAAAAATTATAATTATTTTATGATTATTATTCTGTATATGATGTAATAATGACCTCTTTGATCATATTCATCATACCAAAGTCATGTTAGACTTAGTACTGAATATCATCAAAATGTCTGACATGAACTTAAATGATTAATTAATTATAAAAAACATGTTAATAAGTGATATAAAAGGAATAATGAACTTGAAAAGGTTATTAATCAAGTAGAAAATTAACATAATTTTATTTTTCAGGAAGATAAAGGACATGTGTGATGAATCAAACTTGAGGTAAGGGAATTTCTTTAAAAAAACCTATTTTAAAGTTACTCTTTAATTTTTTTTATAAAAGTAAAAAAAGAATGTTTTTTAACTTATACATCATGATAGGATTTTTCTTCCATTATTAATATTTAATTATTTGAAGCTTATTTTATAACTTTACATGGTTTTTTCAAAGAAAATTTTTTCCTTTTTATGTGTACGGTATTTCTAAAAAAAATAAGTGATTTCAAAATGAAAAGGTTATACTCCGTAAGGATGTTTATATGATGAAATACTTCATTATTTATGTTTATTATATGTTTATTTTACATATTTTATAATGATGGTTGGTTACGTTATTAACCTAGTATGGGTGGTTATGTTATTAACCAATGACTGGTGGTTGTGTTATTAACCAAGGACGGGTGGTTACATTATAACCTCCAATGAATTGGGTACTTCTAAGATGGAAGTTGATGATATTGGTTATTCCATTTTTAAGATTTATATAAAAAATTATGTCCTAAGAAACATACTTAACTTTTATATTCTTGTTAATGAGTTTTCATGGAAATAATTTTATTTTCAAAATGGTATGATGATGAACTTTTTGAAAAAGATAATTCCCTTTGGGGGTAAAAAGGTATGTTTTAAGAAATATTTTTTTGTGGGGTTTCATGTTTTTCACTAGACTAATGGTTTTTTTATGTGCCTTAATAAGATTTGTGTGCTCATACCATTTTTTAAAAAATTTATCATAGGGATTAAGGATGGGTATGAACAAATAATAATTCAAGTTGAAAGTTGTAAATATTTTTCATGAAAAGAAAACATGTTTCTTTTTAAAAGTTTTATATTATAGAAAAAATGGATACCCAGAAGAAGTGTCCTATTTTCAATATATGGGTTTTTTATAAAAGATTTATGACCTAAATATCTAAAAATATAAACTTAAAATATCCTCTATATTGTAATAAAGTGAATTCTAGTTCAATAACAGTTTAATATGTAATTTTTAAGGTTTCTTCCTTACAGGGAAGTTGTGTCAAACCCCTTTGTGTTGGTCTAAGGTAGGTGAGTGTTCCATGGTTAGACCTAGCCTCATCCAAGAGATGACTGAGATAGTGTGGCTGATTCATAAATGGTTAATAGAAACTCAAAGTTTCTATAAGTTATTTTTTGGTCAACATCATCATCCTTTTCAGTTTTAGGTTGGTGATCAGGTGTTTCTATGGGTATCAGTTCAATTGGTTTTCTATTGTTTGGGAAGTTAGGGGAAATTGGAATCTCGTTATGTTATGATATTTCATGTTGTGGAGCATCTGGGGAAGGTATCCTATCATTTGGATATTCCACCATAGATAAACTTAATCCATGATGTATTTTATGTTTCCCAGATAAAGAGTTACCTTCCATACCCATATCATGTGCTAGAGTGGGAAAATTTAGAGTTAGAGCCTGACAACACCATTGTAGAGTAGCTCATTCACATCATGGATGTTCAGAACAAAGTTATTCATGGTAAGTTGATCTCATTGGTTCATGTGCTCTGGAATTGTGTTAGTGATATTCATGAGACATAGGAGTGGGAATATTGGGTGAGGGAGTATTGGCCTCACCTATTTTCTTATAGTGAATCCTGAGGACTTTTGGGGGGTATAAAGAGGAAATGTGGAGAGTTTTTTACATCCTTCGGGTCACTATTACATATTATTTTGACTTTTTTTAGTGAATTATTGGAGTTCCTGGGAGCCAGGGGTTGGAATGAAGAGTTTTGGGGAGACATACCAGGGTGAACGATTATCCTATTGTTTATTTAACTATGTGGATAATAATGTGAGTGGATGAAATTTTTAATAGTGGTATTTTTCATGGTTTGATCATATTTTTTCAAATCATGCAACACCCTAAAGGGAATTGTGATGCCTATTTTGGGGGTAAAGTAGCACCCACATGGTTGGCGCACGATTTACCTAAATGTGTGGCCAAACCGTATGACCCAACCCAGATCACTTAAAAATTTTATTTTTACCAAAATAACTCTAATATTTTTTTTGTGATTTTGGGTATCATTATCCTCCCCCATCATGCGTAGGTCTAAACCATGCGACCCTATCCAACTCACTTAAAATGTAGATTTTTACCAAAATAACTCTAATGGTTTTTTATGATTTTGGGCCTCATTATCCTCCCCCATCATGTGCATCCCTTCTCCCTTGGTGGTATATCTCACCCTCACATTCCTTGATGGTTTTATCTTAGATTCTAGGTTTGTTTTCTTGAGTTAAGTTTATTTCTTTGATTTTTTTACACCTTTCCCCCCTTTTCTTACATGTTCCTTCATTTTCATATTGATTTGTAACCCTAGTTGGGGTGTGGTATGAATATAGGGTGTATGATTGGGGGTTTTGGTTTTCTTTCTTGTGGATTAGGTGTTTTATGCCTTTTTCTTCCTCCTCTAACCGGTCATCATCAATAGCGATGAGATTTGAACCGAATATGAGGTATGTGTCTCTATTTAAGGGAAATTTCTATAGCATTACCTTTATATTTCTAATTGAATTGTTTTTTTATTAAATTTCCATTTAAATGATTTATTATTGGTGTATATTCCATGTTTTATGTGTTTCGTGGATTAGATTGGCAATTTTTGTTTTTAAAGGGGGTTTTCCAAATGCGTGTAGCTTGTATGCCCACTAAGTGTTTAATAAAATAGATCAAAGAGGTTTTTTGATTTTAAATTGATTTATAAAGTGGTTTTAGAATTTTTTTACCTTAATGAACTTGTTTTAATAAAAAAATTCATGTTTTTTATGAAATTTCCTATGTTATAGCTTGATTTATATGGGAACTTGTTTGTGGAAATGTTGGAATGGAGTAGCACATTAGTTAATAAGGGTGTGAGGAAGGGGTTTGTTCAAGGGATCATGTGAGATTTCAGAGTGAAGACCGTGTGAGATTCCATATTGGTTTTCCTAAGTGGACATATGATCCATCATAGGGAGGATCATATAAGCCTCCAATTTTGTTTCCAAGGGACCATGATAGCCTTTTGGGTAAAAAGACAGTGATACCTTCCATGTTGGTCCTAGATAAAACCATGATAGCTTCTATTTACCTAGCTGGAAATTTTTTTTACTCACTCATGATAAGCCTAATGGTTATAGATCTAGGTGAACTTTACTCATGCCATATTTTTTTATATTCTTTATGCATTTGTTTGTGTCATTTTTATGTGATGGGGTGTATTATTCCCATTTCCACTTATATGTTTTTTGTTGATGTTATGCTCAATTTTATTATGCCTTGTTTTGTTATGAGCATGTTGAGCCTTATTTTATCTAATGATCCATATCGGATGTTGTTTTGGAAAAATGGTTCTATTTAAATGGAAAACCAAAAGTATTTTAAAGTTTTATTTGAAAATGGTATGATTTCAAAGTATTTTAGTTTTGAAAATGTTTTCAAACTAGTTTATTGGTTTTCATTGGGTAAATGTCATAATAAATTTATAGTTTCATCCTACTATTATCCATTCCCCACACCCTACTTGGTACCTTCAATGCATCTATAGATTTAATTTTATAGGACACAGGTAAGGCCAAGGGAACCATGTACCAGATTAGATCTTCTCAATTACTGACATCTAGTATTTTGTGTAGAAGATGTGGTCTTACAGGGATGGACTTTTTTTGATTCATTTTTTGTATTTTCTTACCCTTTGGGTTGTGATATTGGGATATGTTTAGAATTATACCCTTTCCTTAGAGTTTGGGTTGTTTATTTTGATATACCATGTATATATCTATTTATAGAATGTTTTGATTATTATGTATGTCATTGTTTATGGTATCTATTTATCTTCTTTTTTACTATGATTTTGGTGTTATGGTCATCCTACCTATGAATGGTTCATACTATTTTACCAGTGTATAAACTTTTCCCAATATTCAGTCGGTTATGCCGAGTGATTTTCGCCAGTCTGTGGTGATCAGGAACATTCTTTGGGCCATGTGGTAGGCTGGCTTGGGTGAAAAGTTGGGTTAAACTGGGTTAGTTCATTACAAACTCTATCAAACCAAGAATGAGGTTCTTATTTAATACCATATAAATATTTTGATAATTTAAAAACATGGTTAAGAAATTTTCATTTTCAAAACTAGGGGTTGAGAAATATAAACTTCTTAAAAAATAAAACCATTTAAAAAGTAATTTTAATATCCATTTGAAATAACTTAAAACCTATTAAAGAAATAAAATATAGTAAAATTTTAGTATATTCAATATAATAAATAGGAAAAAATGATTCATCAAAATTTATACCTACTTCTTGAAAATAACCTTGAGAAACAATCCTAGATTCATTCTTAACAATTTGACCGGATTCATCCATTTTTTCTAAAAACCCATTTAATTACAATAACATGTTTATCTATAGGGGTTTTAACTAAATTATAAAAAATATTTATAGAAAACTGATTAAGTTATTCTTTCATATAAATAATACAATTAGCATAATTAAGATCAAATAAAACATCATTAAGTACACAATCAGAAAATAACACAAAATTTTCATAAAATTTTAAAATAGAACTTCTAATATTAATACCAAAATCGACATTACCCATAATATTATCAATAGGATGATATTTATTAACTAAAATTGAAATACTTGAAAAGATAAATTATTCAAAAAAAAATTTACTCATGCTATTTTGGGTCTAATTGGGTTAGCAATAGAATTATTTTATACCCAGATATGTTTAAAACATTTAATTTAAGGTACTCTAGAAGATAAATATTTTGAAATAAAATATCTAGTATAGTAAATAGATTTATTAAATCTAATATAACATTCATTATCATAATTTCCTTCTAACCTATAATTAAATCATGTAACAGAAGAAACTTTTCTAGAAGAATTTTTAACAAAATTAGTCTTGTATGACTTAGAAATCTATGAATTATAACCAAAACAATTTTTATCTTTATTCAGTTTCATCATAGACACCATATTTTTACATTTTTCATTTCCTTGAATAAAAGTAGATAAAATTTATTTTAGGCTAACAACTTCATTTCTAAGATTATCACTCTCCTTATAAAGATACTCAAAATCATAATAGATCTTACCTTTAGAATATGAAACTGAATTTTATATCTTACCTTTAGATTATGAAATATAATTTCTATTTTCTTAATTAAGAGTTTCATTCTCATTATTTACATTCTTACTTTCCTTGATAAGCTTATTATTTTCTTCTTGAAATTCTTTATACAACTTAATAACTCTTAAAATATACTTTTAAAGTTTTTAATTTTATTTATACAACTCATAAAAGTTATAACCATAACTATCATAATAATAACTAGAATCAAAATCATTAAATACCTCATTTGTATTTACTGACACCAAATAAAGTTTGGATGACTCTTTTTCACTTCCAAACTCAACACTTGAATTGGTTTATTCAATGCAACTCCATCTAGAATGATAGGCATGTTTCAATTATTTATTCTAATTTTTATCTCTCCCTTATTAATTTAACTTTAAAAAATCTAGTTTGATATATCCCTTTTTCTATATTCATTGTAGGTTACATTTGGTCCATATGTAGTACCCTTATTTTTTATCATTATTCTGATCTTTACTTGGTCACTTCATTAACTTTTTATTTTTATTCATCAGATTATAAATACCTTTTATTATATTCATAATTTATCTTTTGTCAATTTCTTGTGCCTTATATTTAGAAGAGTTGGAAGTAACATTTATATGTGATTTTAAATCAATATCTTTATTATTTGAAGTTTTCTTTTCCATAATATTATTTAATTCAAGTTTATATTGAATAACTTATCTTATGAATTCATCCAATGTGTATTATTTAAAATTATTACTTTCATTGATCACAACCTTCTTTGCATGAAATTTATTAGGTATATCTCTTAGGAATCTTTCAACAAGTATAGGGTTATCCAAAGTTTCTACAAGGTAATTCATTCCATTTTAAATTATTTTGAATCATTAAAACATTTTATTGACACTTTCATATTCACCCATATTGAAATATTGGTACTCCTCTTGAATAATTCCATGTTTGTTTATGATTATTTTATTTGATCCAAGGTGAATATATTTTAAAATTTTCTAGATCTCATGAGTTTTCTTACATATATACACATGACAGAACACACTTATATTAATACCACAATATAAAATATTTACTACTTTGTAATTAAAAACATATTTAGCAGCATAGTTTCTTAAAAGAGTATTTGGGTAAGATTTTATTAGTTTGTATCTTTTTACCATGATATACCAGTGTTATATACTTAATTTCTTGAGGCATGCCTCCATTCTGTATTTCTAGTAATCATAGTCGTTGACATCAAAGTGAGGTGGTTTATGAGGAATCCATGCATTATTTGTGTTAATTCCTTCTATCTTATAGATCTTGTACTTAGATTGTGAAGTCTATTAAAAGGTTATAATAATAAAATATAAACAAAAAACTATATAGAATAGTTTCTTGATACCAGGTGTTTGATATTAGGAAAATAAATAGTATGGTTAATATTTCCTAAAAAAGTCTAGGATTTGATAGTACTTATTAGGTTAGATAGGTTGATAGAAGATATTCTATAGGGGGTGAATAAATAAGATTAAACTTTTAAAAATATGGATTAATTAACTAAATTAATTGTCATAGTTAATTAATATATTTAATTAGTAGTGGAAAAAATAAAATAAAGAACATAATGAATTTTTATAGTAGTTCAGACCAAAGTGGACATACTCTGCTCTTATGCCTCTCTACTCTATAAGAGACATGTTGTGTGTTAAAATGGTTTTTTAAGGGAATCATAACCTAATTACAACCTAATTTTTCTAATATAACTATAACTAAGACACTTGACTTTTATATAGGGATTCAAAACCCAATTATAATACTGACTTTATATAGTGGGAGTCACAATTTGAACGGCCCTGACTTCAGAATCTATGAGTCACAACCCAAAGGAAGAAAAATTATTTTTTATGTAAAATCCTAAATAAATGAGATCATGTTTTAGATATTGGAAGTAATGTTATATACATAAGAAACTAGGATGAAATATATAGATAAACAAGAGAATTACAGGTACTGGTTCTTGAGTATTGGATCAGCTCATCTTGTCAAGGTAGTAGAAGTTGAAGTAGTTTATGTATAGTCCTTAAGATATTGTTTAGTAGATGAGAGATTCGTTTTCATGGGTATAATTGCACATCAATTCACAGTGTCACGCCAAAAAACTTTCTTCATAGTATCGCTAGAAAATATAAAGAGTTAAAGTTGAATAAAAGGAGAGTTGTAGTAGCATAATGATATCAATATTTTTTTGTGTTGTTGTCTTCCAAGTAGTGATAAAACTTCCTTATAAATAAAAACAACTCAACATATCTGAGAAAAAGGTTAGATAATTCAAATTCAAAAATATAATAAGATTATTTCTAGAATTAAAAAGAGAGGGGGGAGAAATATTATCACTCAAAAAATTAAAGCACTTAAAGAACAATTCAAACCAATCTGAAACCATTTTTAGAATAGTAAAACAAATCCATAATAATTTTCCAAATAAAATCCCATGATAATCACACAACAGTGTTATTTAAAATTCAAAATTTTAAAAATTATATATATAAAGAAATTAAAAAATCAATAACATTGTTTTAAAGACTATAAAACAATTTTGAATAAATTTATTAATATCTAATATGAATTTAGAAACACTAATAAACAAATTAAAATAATAAAATTAAATTATTTTGTTTCATACTAAAAGTTCATGGATAAAATGAATAACTCCTTTGATATTGATATAAATATATTTAAAATTCTATAAAAACACTTCACATAGGTTCTATATAATTAATATGAATTTATTTAATGATTATAAAAATATAAACATTTGAAACAAACATATAGAAAATCATAATACCTCAAAAATCATAAAAATAGAATAATCTGTAAAAAACGGGATTCCATACCTTTGTAAGGGTAAGTTTACATGCATGCATGAGGGTAAAATGAAATTTTAACCTATCTTGTAATGTTAAAACATTTTTTATATAGATTTCATAAGGGTTATAATATTTTTTTATAAATTTTATAGGGTTAACAAAAGTTTTTCATAACGTACATATGGGTAATAAGAGTTTTTCATAACTTGCATAAGGGTAACTAAGAAATTAAATGGACTATGTAAGGGTAACATGAATTTTATATAACTTGTGTAAAGGTAAACTAAAATTTATGAACAATATGAAAATTTGAGAATGAAATTGCATGGATTGTGTAAAGGTATATAGACATGTTGTGTAAGGGTAACTCATATTTTATATATACTACATGAGGGTAAGAAGAGATTCTACATAAGGGTAATCTATATTTTCTATATATTATATAAGGGTAACACATGAGTGGATTGGAATGAACTTGTTCATGTTATATGGTTGGGTCAGAGTAAAGGGGTTCATGAGCATTCCCCCTTTAACCTTCAAACAGCTCTGTTGTGAATCATGGTTACTATTAGGAATGACAATACTATTAAACATGGATAGTTCAATAATTCAGTGCATGGTTTCTCTATTATAAAATTCCTTCGAATATCTGGTAAGTTCCTTCCTCTCTATTTAACTCTTAAAGTCATATGGAACTGTCCATTTATTGGATGGATCAACTACAATTTGGATGGAGCATCCAGAGGAAACCCGGGACCATTGAATTTTGGTGTCATCTTTAGATATCACAATGGAAATGTAATGGGATGTATTTATGGTCCATGTGTTATTAATTCATATTCATAGGATGAAATATTTGTTTTGATCAATTCATTTGATATGGAAAAGTAGAGAGGATGGAATAATATTTGGCTAGAGTGTGACTCTACCACCATTGTGCAAGCTTTGAGAACCAACCTTGCACATATCTCATGGAAACTTACTAATTAGTGGATCAGATATGTTTGGATATCCTATCATCTAGGAGTTATTTTATTACACATTCATACCAAGAATACAACTTCCTAGTTGATAAAATTTCGAACAAATGGGTGAGTTGTGATGACCTCACTTTATCCAACTATTTACCTCATAATCTTTGGACCCTTTCTTAGAGGTATTTTATTAAATTTTCATAATAAAAGTGACTTTTCTATTTGTGAAAGTTCTTATCCCTTTTTTAAAAAAATTACATAAGGGTGAAATGACATTTATATAAGTTGTGTAAAGGTAAGAATAAAGTTATGTAATGGTAAATAATGATTTTCAAAAGCTACTTAAGGGTAAAGAATTATTTTCAAAATCTATGTAAGGGTAAAAAATGATTTTTTTTAAACTCATTAAAGGGTAAAATAAAAGTTAAATACATGCATAAGGGTAAGTAGAATACTTGGAAATAATATAAACACATGAAATTTTTTTATACAAAAACATAAAATAATAAAATAATAAATAAAAATATTTAAAGGAATAAAACATAATTAAAAAATATTTTTTGAAAAATAATAAAAATATTGAGAGGTGTTTGTAATATGAAAAACATAAAAGTTAAATAACATATATATACTCCAAAATCAGACTAAAAAACTCCACAACTCTAACAATATATATAGAGAAAAATATAACATAAAAGCCTCATGTGTAAAAAGAAATTGAAATATATGATTAATCCTTCTTAACCATTATTTCACTTCATGAGATTGATAATCACCTCTAAACACAAGGAGGGATATGTGGTTAATCCTTCCTATTTCAACCATAGTTCTAGGTGATTGGATTTTTTAACAATATTGATATGGAATTATGGTAATGAAATTTTGACAGTATGTTTTGAAAATATAGATATGGAATTATTGTGAAAAAGTGTTGAAAATGTTTTTTTAAAATATGGATATGGGATTATGGTGACTAAATGATTATAATAATCAGTTGACAGCCTTTCTAGAAAGGCTTTGGATAAATCTTGTTTGGGAAGTGTTGAAAATATAAAGGTTATATAAATTTTGGAATCTAAAAAACCTGTGTAAAAGTAAGGTTAAAGGACTTGTGATTGATTTGTATTTCCTCATGCTGTATCTTAGAGTGATCGTGTGGTTGGTTTTAGAATTTTCCATTTTTTTAGTAGTTAAATACTCATGTGGTAGATTGGTCCCAGTGTGCGGTCTGTTTGAGACTTCGAGAAATTTTCAATCACATTAGGTTGGACTTAAATTTGAATTTGGTTGGTTTTAATCATGTATTTAGTTGAATCAAGATTGATAGGTTGTAATTTAATGTGTGGTCAATTGAATTTCATCATGCGGTCAGTTGAAGCAAGAATAGTCCGTTGGAACTCAATGTGTGGTCAGTTCGGGACTTTGAAAAAAATGTATTCATAGTCAATTGATTAAACATGAAGTCGGTTGAAGTATGAATGGTCATATGGAATTCAAAATGTTTTCAGTTCATGATTTTGAAAAATTTCATTCATGTTGGTTGATTCAACATGAAATTAGTTAGATTCCTTCATATGGTCAGTTGGTTCAATGTACAGTCAGTTGAATATGCACGATAAGTTTAGACATGTGGTTAGAAAAATCGAAAAGGCCTAAGCATATGAATTAAATGTATGAATTCAACATATAAATTTAATGGGGCTCAAAAATTATAAATTCATGAACATATTACTTTTGAGAAGAATAAGGAATGAGTATAAGTTTTTTGAGTGATGAGTGTAAGAATTACAAGTAGAACAAGGCATGAGTATAAAACTTTATTTTGATATTATATATTTTGATTGAAGTATTATAAACATAAGTATTCAACAAAAAAATTTATGACTCAGTGAATTTTAGATGTTTTCAAAAATGAATAATGTTTTTAGAGTAGTTCCACATTGCAAGCTGGAGGTCCATGTGGAAAAAAACACATGATGACATGAACATAAAGATCTCAACTGAAAAATGAATTTCAAAGGAAGAAGAAAACTGATTCTTAATAAGGATTTAAAGAACCTTAACTTATGATAATAAATTAATTCATAAGGGAATAATCATATTGGAAAATATCTTTTTAATTTAAAGACGGGTTTTTGAATGAAGATCATGGGTAATGATATTCGGTGATTGAAGTGGAAATATCCTTGAATGATATTCAGATATTTTAAGTGGTGTATTTAAAAGTATATTTCCACAAATTATATGTATCAATGGTTTTCATGAGATTAATGGTTCATAATGATTGATCAACCCGAGCATGAATAAGAATGGTAAACTATAAAGACCAAAGATCATGAATCCTTATTTAATGAGTTTTAATGAAGGATTGACTAAGAATGTGTGGAGTTATTCTCAAAGGATATAAGAAAGGTATTATATGGAAACTATAAGAGAAAATTATGGATCCATACTAGGGATGGATAATTTTAATTTAAACATTTTTTATCACACGGTATATATGGTAGTGATCGATAAGAGTGTAGATATATTATTCATATGAAAAAAAATATAGATGGTTGAATCAGGTTTTATAGAAATTTGAACAAGAATATATAAATCCCAAGAATTATCAGAGAATTATATATTTAAAATATAAAAATAAGATTGAACATGACCAGTCTATAAAGTTCATTAATAGGTGTTATTACAAGTGACATGTGGCGGGATTGTAAAAAATAGAGAGAAATATGGTGTGATCTACAACATGGATTACAATGCATTGAAGTTTATCATACATGTATAAAAACTGCATGATGTAGTTATGGGAAGGTATATATAGGGGATATAGGCTAATATTAAATATTTGGAAAGAAAACAGTGTGTGAATGCTGTCATTTTTGGTTCTAAAGAGATGAAGAAGGAGGTAATTTATAAAACATTGTTTCTACGTCTGGTTTTATATTAAATATTAGAATCTCAAGAGAAGAATATAATTAAATTTCTATAAATGGAATGGATAATAAGAAAGCTACAGGATAATTACATTTTAGAATTATTGTCATATGGGTAATAGAAGAGTGTTGTTACTAAGAAGAAAAATAGTTATCCTTGCTCATAGGATTATCTCATCTGAAATTAGAAGAGGAAGGAACAATATTTACTCCTTGTAATTAGTTATTCTAATTTATATATAAATAAAAGGAGATAATAAAAAGGAGGTATGAAATAGAGAATCTACCTGGGGATACAAATTAAAGTGGAGTGTCATACTGGATGGAAACAGATCAATAGGTCCTTAAACTAGTGAAGGTACCCTCAAGTATATAAATTAAAGAAATCCTAAACTTGATTTATGCATGAGAGTAGATAAGAATAATTTTGTCTTGGATCAATAGGTATCCCCTCTTGAATACATTTTAATGTCCCTATAAAGAGTATTATTAACCTGGTACATCAATACATTGTTGGTGTGTTCTCCTTAGAGTAACCCTTAGTCGTGAACTAAGTAAAATACCAGTTTCTTTATGTTATTAGATTTATACATATATTCATGACATTTGGTGTGGAAACATTCAAAATATAGAAAATGTTGTGTGAATATTTCTAAAAACTCAAGGAAAATATCCTAAAAGTGAAAGGTAAAAATTTGGTGTCACCCTAATTTACCCCTCCCCTCTTATGATTACTTTGATTCCAATAAGTGGTATCAGAGTATATAGGTTCTAAATTTTTATTCAACCTTTTTATTACTTTATTTTTTTCACATATATATCCCAAGTTTAAGCTACCATTTTCAATGGATCTAACTTCTATGGTTGGAAAAAAAATATTTTTATATTTTTATAGGCTTGTGGAGTGAAAGTTATGGAGTTTATTTAAAGAGAGTCATATATGAGAAAGAACAATGAAATTGTAGGAAATTCAAGGATAGGTTAGGCCTTGATAATATCTTTATCTAATGTCATGTATAATAAAATTATTCATTGTACTACTAATTTTGAAATCTATAATACTCTTGAAAACATTTATAGAAAATCAATGGAAGCAAATATAACAAGAAAATAAATTGTTGAATCTAATAATAAAACTATTCAAAAGGAGGAACCAACAAAGAAGGTTGATGAATAGTGACTTATGAAAAGGGAAAGAAGAATAAGAAAATCATGAAGAAGTCTCCAAAGAATATTGATTCTCCAATTAAGGTAAATAACACTAGCACATATGATTCTGATATTGATGTAAAATTTTCTTTTATATCTAAAAATTCAGATTCACCATGGTATAATACTATAATATTGGTTTATAATGGAAACATGGAAACAAAATCGAATTTTCAATCTATAAATTAAACCTAAAGTACTCAATAGTTAGTACAAGCCTTATAAGAGAAAGTATATCAGATGAAAATTATTCATGGAGTGGACTATGATTTCATAAAATATTTTTTCATGGTGAATAAAATGTTGAGAGGAAAATAAGTGGCCTTGAATTTTGACATCAATAAGATGGGTGATAAAATAAAATATAAAAGTGATCTACTTGAAAAAAATTCCCAAGAGATAGGTAAATAAATGGAAAAATAAATGGAACTAAAAGAAATAATTCTCCATATTAAGATTTATCTTGAAGAAAGAATAAAAACTGGAGTAAAACAAAATACCATACTAAATTATATGGTTTTTCAATTAAAAGAAAAATATGATAAGATCAAAGTTCTTGAATGTGAGCTCAACTCATCAAAAGATAAGTAGAATATTATGATCACTCCTAAGGAATAATATAAAATTAGATCAAGTAAAAGTAAAAATCTAGGTACTTGTGGAAATAATGTAGCTATAAATTTGGAATTAGTGGATAATCATAAGATCCATACTAAATTTGGAAGAGAATTTCCTCCATAGAAAATATCAATAATGTGCTACTACTATGGAATAATAGGGAACTCAATGAGTGTGTGTCTAGAAGATTTATGTATTAATGATTAAAGAAGAATTGTTTCATCAATATCTCAACCAAGGAATGAATATGATAGGTATGAATTTTTTGGGTAGATGTTTTATTTTTGATAACTCTATACATATGGAAAGATATTATAGAAAGAGGAGGACCAAAGAAGTCATAAGGAACACCTATATTCCTTGAAATATAAGGAAAGGACTTCAATTGGAAAAAATACGTTAATTTAGAAAACATATTAAATATTTTAGAGGAAAAAGTTAAAGCTAAAAGGAAGGTTCCTCAAACACCTATCAGGTTGTACTTAAAAACCCCCTCTTGTAGAGAAAATAAGAAAATCTATAAGTTAAATAAACAATAGGTGGTTATTATGGTTATGGGAAAAGGGATAAAAATTGAAAAATTATTAATGAAGTATGAATAAATATGAAATTAATCCCATAGATATTGAATAAGGGTAAAATCATGAAGTATGTTTGAGCTATCTTTCATATCACACCACTAAGCAAGAGGTGGAAATTTGTGAGATATCCCTCTATCGGTAGAGGAATCATATTTAAGGATGTAATAAAAATTCATCAAAAGAAGAAACAAGTATCAGTAGGATTAGTCTCATAGCATTAAAGGAACCCAAGCTTGGGAGAATAAGTAATTCCCAATAGAATATTCAAAATAAAATCTGTATAAGTGGTAGTGAAAAATTTACCACTAATAAGGCTTCAAAAAAAAGAAAAAGGCAATGGGTTGGGTCACTATGACCAGCCAAAATACTAAAACTAAGGATGTCTGATGGATAACCTCTCCCCTTGAACTTTATTGTTATATCTAATGATTGCAATGATGTAGGATTAAGGGGGAGATGTTATCCATGGGGTGGTTGTGCCAAAAAAGTGAACCTTTGATTGAGTTTAAGTATGGTCTAATAAAAATACATGATAGAATAAATTATCAAGACAAATATGAATTTGAAATTTGTGAGAAGCATTTTATAGGTTGTAGTGATGCTGAAAGAAAGAAATAAAGGAGTCAAATCCAAGTATCAGGACTTCACAATAGTGTTGAGACATTCTTGGAAGCCTCTAAACATAATTTTAGGACATATATGATGATGTAAGACCTTGAGGAATTGATAAAAAATAGATGAAGAAGTGGTAAAATTTAATATTTCATGTATATTTATTATGTTTTAACATGATGGTGTCATTTGAGTGATTTTTTAAGATACCTCAATGCTGCTTGAAATAGATAAAATTAACAAGTGTCCACAAAAAGTGCCTCCCATGATAAAACCTTTTCAAAAAGAGGTTTATAGAAGATATAAACATTAAGGGGGAGATAAATATGTGAATTTATAGGATGTTCAGCCTCATTTAAATGAAATAATATTCCTTGCGAAGAACTGGAAGATACAAGTGGTATCACCTAATTTGTATTGATAAAAGATATCTGTAATATCTCTAGTTTTCCTATGAGGTAAGTATCCTTTTATTTTTGGTTTGATACTTTGGTTTTGACCTAATGTGAGTACCTAATGGGATCACGGGAGTTTCTAGGGTGTCTAGGGGTTTTTCAGAGCTCATATCCTAACTTTTGGAGAAAAATTGTTGGATCGTACGGTTAGGAGAAATTGTGCGACCCAAGTCACATGGTTAGGAGTAACCATGTGGGTATGGACAGAGGGTGGAATGAGGCCACATGATTTGAGGAAACTGTGCAGCCAGAGGTGTAAACCCATGTGGATATATCTACAACACTTATCAGAGGCTTGAAGCATAGTTTTTGTAAATTTTCCTAAATTGTACACATGAAAAATGTAGGGTCTACCTTGAGGAAGTGAAGGGTGCATGGTTAGTGCATGGTTTGGCCAACTATGTAGCAAAACCATGCAACCTGTTTTTTTGGGAGAATTTACCATTTTTTACTTAATTAGTTTAAAACTTAAACCCTCTCTTCCTTTTTATTTATCCAGTGATAGGATGACCTCTCCACTCACTTTGGGATCTATTTTGAATCCAAATTCATAGTATTTGCTTCTGATTCTCCATCCGGACTCGGATTTAAGAATCTCTTATCTCGGTGGATCTGCACTGGTATGTTCTACATTCCTCTTGTGTTTTTATTTATTTTTTTTATATCAACAGAGTTATTTTGGTGCAATATAATATTCCTTATTTATATGATTTTCGTCCTTTCTTTATTTTTCTTTCTATTTGAACCAAATCATAGGTCAATACTAGATGAGTGTTCTACTATGGACCTAAGGTAGGTGGTCTATACCCCTACCTCAAGGTTTTTTGTTTTATATTCCTAGTTTTCATTGTGCCTCATTCCAAAATTTCTAGTGTTTCCCCTAAAATTAATTGAATGTCTTGGTATAATTGTTTGGGACCCTTTTAGGTTTCCCACTAGTACCATTGTGATAGTTGGAGGTTTTTATCCCTAACCTAGTCCACCCATGGGGTGTTCCCTTGTATCTACCTCATGTTATACCACATCGTTGGGTGTGTGTGAGATTTAAAATTCTAGTGGAAGACTTAATAAGAATTTAATGGTTTGTTTAAGGGTGTGAGAACCTTAGTTTACCTATTCATTTGTAAATGAAAGAAATGAATTGAATTAAATTGATAGGAGAATATTTTCCTCCTTTGAATGTGATTACTTTTGATTATTATGGAAAATGTGAATATGGGTTGGTTGAACTCATGGATTAAAAGAAGTTATGAATTTGATGATGATTTGATTGTGGTAGATGATTCCTTAGATGATCACCTTGGATGTTTATTCCATAGGACACCATGTACATTTATACTTCATGGGTCTTGATTGCGGTAGTGGATGCCTTGGACATTTTTACTCCGTGGATCTTCATTCTTTAGGATTACAAGGTCCTTAATAACCCTTGGATATGGATTTCTTGGACTCATGTTGTACAATCAATGTTAATATACTCCTTGGACTCCACCCGAGTAATTATCGAATTTCTATTGATATGTTCAGGAGACTCGGTGAGGGTGCATTGGTCTCCTATACCTTGGATCTGAACCTTCATGTTCTAACACTAGATTACATGGCATGTCCATTCTGGATTTGGATAATGGATTAAATTTCATAGCATGGTGTGGATATTATACACTTGATTACCCCGAAATGGCCATTGTGGATGTTTTTATATGCTTATAGATAGCGTTGATATGGTATACGATTAAAGTTGTTAGAATGAATAGTATCACATTTTCTTTATTTATGATTTACAATTGCCCTTATTTATGGGATATTGACTATTTTTTAAAGGGATCCGTGTTTGGATGGATATGATCACACTTTTCTTTCATTACTTTTATAACTGTGATATATTTCACACTACTTCTATTTATATTTCATAGATTGGACATATTATAGACACTGTTGGTGGTTTCCTACTGATTGTTATCTCACACCCTGTTTGGACCACTGTTGGGTACCCAGACAGACTTCATGGATATAGGTATGGAATGGATAAATCACCCATTATACAATGCTTTATTGTTCTATGCTTAAGGGTAGGGGAGTGTTGGACCGAGCTAGGCTCGCGATACTATTTGGAGATAGTTCTTTTTGGTATTTTTTATTTTGATACATGTATTGTACTATTTGCTTATTTCTATGTATTAACTTTCATCTCTTATAGATACATTACATGATCATCATATTGTATATGACACTGCTTTTGACCTTTTTTATTATTATAGTCTGGATGTTTACCTTTTTTCTGTTGTTCGATTATTTTATCTTCTTCCTATAATTTATTGGTATGGTTTTTACCACTATTATATACTCTAACATGAGTTCATAGTCTCTCAAAAGACACACCCTAGGCCCTCGGTACTTGTCTAAAACCTCTGGCATATGGGGAGGTGTGCTTGAGGCCATGTGACCCACTAGCTCGGGGTACCGTTTAGTGGATCCCAGGTTAGGACATTAAAAGGATGTATTAAAGAGTTTTCTTTTATACTTTTACTATTTTGAGACAAAATATAGAGATTATGAAGGTATTATAATTTTTTAATGAACTATTCCTAGGAGTATCTAACCCACATACAGTAAAAATCCAAATTTTCTGGAAAAAAAATTTCTATTTTATGGATTTTCCTTATTATAATTTTTTTGATTCCATTATTGGGTGAAGCACTTGATGGTTGATTTTTATCATGATTTTGGATTTTTCTATTACCCAATTAGATAAGGTTATTCCATCTCATGCATCATTTTAGGTACCTGTTAGAATTCACATTCCATGCGTTATTCCATACCATATAGGATAAATTGATTGACTGTATGATTATTATGTGCTCCTTGAGTGATATACTAGTTGTATCATAAATGATTTGTGTAGTAAATTCATAAAACATGATTGGTACTTAAAGTTCCTATCATAACCTAAATACCTTTTTCTTCTTAGGCTATATTAGACACCCTAAGCAACCATTTATGGCACATTGAGTCATGGATAATTGGTTTCATGGATTGGAATGTGTTATGGTTTGGATTAAGTGGACATCGCACTTAGGTTCATGAGGTTTATGGGCCCTAACAGATTAGAAGTGGTGACCCATTTGGTTTAACCATTCAAGTATAATTGTAAGAAAATATGAATTTAAATGAAATATAAATTGTGAAATAGAGAACTTGACCTTGAACTAGCTTTATAGTGGGAAGTAGGTATTGTCTCTGGTACATTTCATAGGTTTTTCATTTACCCAATCCTAAATTTAGGATTAGGAAGAGGGGTGTGACTTGTGTATAGGAAGGATTTAACCAGTCCGATAATTTTATCTATGATCATCTCATTATATATATTTTATGAGGCATTTTCTTAGAATTATAGAGATATTCCACCATGAAAAACTCCATTCGTATGTCAGAAGGGTATTGGTGATCATGCTCAGTGGTAGTGGGCCATGGGATATCAGTAGATCCTCTTGTAGAGACAGTTGTAGAACCAGTGGATGTACTAGATATGGGTGACGAGGTAAAATTATGAGGGATTTTTATGGGATTTATGTAGACCATTAAGGTATCCTTGCAGCCTAACTCATCTATGGAAGAGATGACGTGTGTGTTCGAGCAGTAGAATCCTCCCACATTTTCAGGGGATAGAGTTATGTAGGTTGATGAGTTGTGGATAGAGGATATCTTTTCTATATTTGAGAATCTAGATACACCTATTAATAGGAGAGTGAATCCCATGACATATGTGTTTTAGGGAGCATCTAAGTGTTGGTGGGATGTTTTGAAATAGGTTGATATGCTTTAAGATGTGGTTTGGAGGGATTTACAATCTAGTTTTTATGATTACTTTTTTACTGATACCTTGATATCTAAAAGTTCCAATGAGTTTATGCATTTTGAGTAGGGCACTATTACTGTTATGGAGTATTTATCATGATTTATATAGCTTTGGTGTTTTCTTCCAATTTATTTGGATGATGATCCATCTAGGGTGAGACGCTTCGAGGAAGGTCTCAAGCATGTCATTCAATTGAATGTCAATGTGTTTTATTTGGCTTTTATTATGGAGATAGTAAATCTGGTACTGATTACTAAATGGGACCTGAGGAAATTTGGGGGTGCGGAGAAGGGTAGTTTAACCTCTCGACCTAGTGGTTCGACTTATAGTTGCTAGAAGCACCATTTTGAGGCTTCTCATGAGGTGAGTACTAACCATGTTTTTAGTGATGGAATTTCTTTATTTTATCATCAATGTGGTAGGTGGAAACATATGAGGAATCAATGTGATCGATACCTAGTCGAGTGTCAATCTTGTAGCAGGATGGTCCACATACAATTTTTCTATAGGAAATTCCCTCCAGTAGTTAGTGGAAGGGGATCTACTTCAAATCTAGGTTCATAAGTAGTATTCACAACTACAAAATAGTCTAGGAGCTAGAGTAGTGTCATCCATTCAAGCAGAGGTGGTGATCATGGTTGAGGAATCTAGGTACCAGTTGTACCTAGATAACAGAGTGGGCTTAATCCTAGTAGTAGGTTATTTCATAGAGTCGTGGTTTAGACCAGATATATTCTGTATGGACTACACCTGAGAAGCAGAGTGTCAAGATGTCTATGGTGAGAGGTATTATCTTAGTATCCTCTAATCTAGTATCTTATCTTTTTGATAAAGGTGAATAACATAGATTTATATTTTTTTCTCATTATACAAATAATTGGGATTTTTGTTCAATTTTCTAATTATGTTATGACACTTGATACTCCGTTGAGGATTAGAACAGAGAGTGTACAACAATTCATGGAGTTCCCCCCTTCATATTGGTGGGTTTCACTTCATATGGGATCTTTTTTTACTTGAGATGATAGGGTTTGATGTCATACTTAGGATAGACTATCTAGTTTCTCATCGAGTCCCATTTCAAATGTTATCATAGAAGGGTGACCTTCACATCACCAAAGGGTGTATTTTTTATTCAAAAGGGTTAATGGGATTTCTAAGAGAACTGATATGAACTAAATAATCTTGAGTTGGGAGAGATGAAAACCCATATTGCTAGTTTATATCTGAATGATTAGGGAACACTTCAAGAGGAATTTCCTCTGATGGTTGATCATTTCATGGATGTTTTCCCAGATGAATTTTTTATTTTAACTATTGAGAGAGAGTTATATTTCTATATTGAGCTAGTTCCAGGTGATTCACTTGTATCTACTCCTTCTTATAGGATGGATAATGTAGTTTTTCAGAAGATTAAGAGGTAACTAGAGGACTTATAGACAAAGGGTTTTATATGATCCATTACTTATCTATGGAGTTCACTGGTCCTTTTGTAAAAAAGGTAGATGGAACCCTCAAAATATGTGTGGATTGTCAAAAATTTAATCAATTGATGGTTAAGAACTAGTATCCCTTGTTGTAGATAGATGATCTCTTCAACCAGCTCCAAGGAGCTCAGGTGTTCTTGAAAATTGATTTCAGATCAAGTTATCACCATGTATGTGTTCAAACTTCAGACATACATTGTACATATTTTCATAGAAGGTATGTTCTATATGAGTATCTGGTTATGTTTTTCGGTCTCACAAATGTGCCATCAATTTTCATGGTGTTGATGAACTGAGTTTTCCATCCTTATCTGGATTCGTTTGTGGTGGTATTTGTGTATGATATCTTTATGTATTATCACAATTGACATGACCATTACAAACATATTGAGATCATTTTGGATACACTGATAGGAAATAATTTATATTCTAAGCTCAGAAATTTCCACTTCTAGATGGATAAGATTCACTTCCTAGGTCATATTATCTCGCAGAAAGGAGTATTAGTTAACCCTAATAAGGTGTGATATGTAGTTTCCTAGGAGAATCCTAAGAAAGTATTTTACATATAGAGTTTATTGTGATATCTAGATATTATATTAATTTCATATGTGAATTATAACACTTAATATTACCTCTTAGGATCTTGATCAAGAATGTTGTGAAGTTTGTATAGTAAGTTACCTATGAGACATCCTTTCAGAAGCTGAAGGGGAGAATGACTATAGCGTCGATCATGATTCTTCCAAAACTAGGATGGATCTATACTGTGTATTATGATGCATTAATTATTGATCTAGGAGTAGTTTTGATGTAGGGGGTATGAGTCATGGAGTATGGGTCTCATCAGTTGATACCACATGGTAGGAATTACCTGATGCATAATCTTGAGTTATTCATTGTTGTACATGCCTTGCGCTGTTGGAGGAATTATTTACTGGGAGATAATTTTTTGGTATATACGGAACACAAAATCCTAAAGTATATATTTAAATAGTGTGATCTAAATTTTAGGAAATGAAGGTGGTTTTATTACCTACAGTCTTTTGACTTTGAGATTTCCTACACACCCGGTAAGAGAAATGTGGTGGTCGATACACTGATCAGGAGGACTCAGATACAGGAAGTCCAGAAGTAAAATAGTGATTGTCATATTATGGATTTATTTTCAAAGATAGGTGGTGCAGGATAGTCAATGGTAAATTTTTCTCTCATCCTTATCAGTGACTTACACTCTCTTGTATATATTGAGGGTGAGACAATTATCAGATATTATGGGCTTATTCCTATTGGAGAGTGTGGAAAGTGAGAACCCACCTCTTAGTTGGACCTTGGGTGAGGATGAATGCATATTCATGGTCGCTTTGGGGTTTTAGAAGACATACACTAGGTGATGATTTGACAATTTCATGACTCAGTTTGGGTAGTACATCCCGATGTGACCAAGATGTATCATGGTTTATATTGCCAGTATTGGTGGTTGGGTATGAAACATGAGGTAACTGGTTTTTTATGAGGTGTTCCATCTATCATAAGGTGAAGGTAGAACACCAATAACTAGCTAGGATTTTATATTAGTTACCTATTCTCGAAAGGAAATGGGAAGATATTATGATGGATTTCATAACTAGGTTGTTGAGTCCATCTTGAGGTAATGATGTTGTATGGGTTTTTGTGGAAAGGATCACAATGGTTGTTTATTTCCTATCGACCAGGGATACCTTCTCAGTATATTATCTTAGGATACTTTACCTCTGTGAGATTGTGTGCCTTCATGGGGTTCCTCATACCGTGGTTTTGGATAGGCATTACCATTTTATATCTCATTTCTAATAGATATTATAGAGGCTGTTGGGTATACGGGTTCTCCTAAGAATTTTGTACCACCATAAGACTAATTTCCAGCCATAGCACACAATTCAGCTACTTGAGGACATGATTAGAGCATGTTTCATTGATTTTAGGGGCTCTTGGGAGAGGCATATACCCCTTGTTGAGTTTTCCTACAACAATAGCTATCAAGAGACTATAAAAATGGAAAATTATGAGGCTTTGTAAGTTATTCCATGATAATCACCTTTGTGCTGGTTAGAGGCAAGTAAGGCAGTGCTACTTGGACCGTGTCTCATGTACGAGACTTCATAGAAGGTATATTTGATCAGAAAGTGGATTAATACTACACAATTGAGATATAAATCATAAACCGATCACCATCAACAATCTCTAGAGTTTGTGTTCAGATATTGGGTCTTTTTACATATCTCACTAAGGCTAGAACATGGATAGATTAGCATATAGGGTAATATTTCACCATGATATGTCGATCTGTTTGAGATTTTGGAGAGAGTAGGTTTTGTAGCCTATCAATTGCAATTACCTTATAGATATTGATCCATGCATGACATCTTCCATGTATCTCAAATTCACCGTCATCATTTAAATCCATCTCACACTCTATAACTAAATGAGTTTGATCTATATGTAGATGCCTCCTTTGAAGAGCATCCCATTCATATCATTGATAGGAGAACAAAGGTTCTCCGAGGCTAGTCAGTTACTCTAGTACAGGTGTTATGGTAGCATGAATGTTTATAATATGAGACTTGGGAGTGGGAGGTTGAAGTATGTGCTCAGTAGTTGGAGTTATTCCCATACGATTCTTGAACACCCTTGGAAGGAAAATTAAAGGATGAATTTTTTTAAAACGGAGGAATATTGTAAGATCTAAGGTTTTATTATTAGGTATGGATATTTTTATTTTTGTTTTTACTCTTTTTTTTTACCTAATGTAAATACCTAATGGGATCATGGGAGTTTCAAGGGTGTTTGGGGCTTGTTCGGATCCCAAATCCCAACTTTAGGAGAAAAACAGATGGGCCACATGGTTAGGAGAAACTATGAGACTCAAGCTACATGATTAGAAGTAACCATGCAGGGATAGATAGAGGGTAGAAGAAGGCTGAATGGTTTGAGGAAACCATGCATCCAAAGCCGCATGCCCATGTAGGTAGCTATGTAGTTCTTAGTAGAGGCTTATAGCATAGTTTGCACACCATTTCCTAAACCATGTGAATTAACCATATGGGGTCTCCCTTGAGGAAGTGAAGGGTGCATGGTTGGTGTATGGTTTGGCCAACCATGCAGTCAAACCGTATTCCCTAGTGTGTTTGGGTGAATTTACTATTTTACCCTTAATGAGTTTAAAACTTAAAACCTCTCTTATTTTTCATTTCTTCAACAACAGTAGGACCTCCCCTCTCACATTAGGGGATATTTTAAATCCAAATTCATAGTCTTTTCTCGTAATTCACTATCTAGACTTGGATTTGAGAACAGCTTATATCGTGGGATCCACGCTGATAAGTTCTACATTCTTATAGTGTCATTATTACTTTTTTCATATCGATGGAGTTATTTTGGTGCAAGATAGTAATCCCTATTTCCATGATTTTTATCCGTTCTTAATTTTTCTTTTAATCTATACTAAATCAGAGGTCGATACTGGATAATTGTTCTACCAAGAACCTATAGTAGGTGGTTTATAACTTTCACTCAAGGTTTGGTGTTTTATATGCCTAGTTGTTGTTGTTATGCATGCTGGACTTTATGGTGTTTCCCCTAAAATTAATTGAATGTCTTGATATAATTTTTTAGGACCAATTTAGGTTTCCCACTAGTACCTTTGTGATCATTGGAGTTTGTTAACCCTAACCTAGGACACCCATGGGGTGTTCCCATGTATCTTCCCCATGTTATACCACCCCATTGGTTACATGTGAGCTCTCCAATTTTAGTGGGATACTTAATGATAATTTAATGGTTTCTTTAAGGTTTTGAGCACCTTGTTTTACAAGTTCATTTGTAAATTAAAGTAATGAATTGAATTGAATTGATAGGATAATTTTTTCCTCCTTTTCATGTGATTATTTTTTATTATTATGAAAAATGTGAATATGGTTTGGTTGAACTCATGTATTATAAAAGGTTATGAATTGGATGTTGATTTTATTATGGTAGTGGATTCCTTGGATGAGCTCCTTGGATCCGAATTCCATAGGATGCCATATAAATTTCTACTCCATGGGTCTTGACTACGGTAGTGGATTCCTTATACATTTTTACTTCTTTGATACTAATTCAATAGGATTCCAAGGGACTTTCTACCCCTTAGATTTGGCTTTCTTAGAATCTCATTGGACATGCTCTATTGACATGATCCTTGGACTCCACCCAAGTCATTACTGAGTTTCCATTGAGATGCTCTTAGTAGTCGAAGAGGATTCCTTGGTCTTCAATAGCATGGATCCAATCCATCGTGGTCTAACACTGGATTACATGGCATGGAAATTGTGGATTTAGACACTAGATTACATGGAATAAACCTATGCGGATATTATACACTTGATTACATTGCATGGCCATTGTGGGTGTTTTTTATGCTTATAGATATCCCTGGTATGGGTATCTGATTATAGTTGTTAAATTCGATAGTATCACACTTTCTTTATTTATTCTTTACAGCTGCCTTTGTTTATGGGAGATTGAATTTTGTTTACAGGGAGCCATGTTTGGATAGACAGGATCACACTTTACTTTCATTACTTTTATAACTTTAATATATTTCACACTAATTCTATTTATATTACATAAAATGGACTTATTATAGACATCTTTGGTGGTGTCCTATTGAGTGTCATCTCTTTCCTTGTTTGGGCCACAGTTGTGTACCTAGAAAGACTTCATGGATGATGTTAGGGAATGGGGAAAGTGTCTTTTGTACAATGTTTGATTTTTTTATGGTTAAGATCATGGGATCATAGGATATATCTAGGTTCATGATTATATCTTGAGATAGTTATTTTTTTATTTTTTTTATTTTGATACATGTGTTGTACTGGTTTCTTATTTCCATGTATTTCCTATCATCTTCTATGAGACATGAAATGCTCATCATATTATATATGAAACTAATTTTGACCTATTTTATTATTACATTCTTCTGGATGTTTACCTTAAGTCTATTTTTCAGTTATTTTAGCTGTTTCTACTACTTGATTGATATGGTTGTTACCATTATGCTACACTCTAATATTGGGGCATAGTCTCCCCACAAACATACCCTAGTCCCTCGCTTCTAGTCAGAATTCTCTAGCATACAGGGAGGCACCCTTGAGGCCATGTGACCCACTAGCTCAGGGCAATGTTTAGTGGCTCCTAGGTCAGGAAATTATAATATATATTTATCTTTCAAGTAGTATGTTACTCAAACAGGTCTTTTAAATCTTACAAAATAACTTTTTTGTGAGATATTTCTTGAGGTATAATGTGGTTAAAGTTATTATGTTGTATATATTTTTGGAATATTTAGTGAAGTGATAATGGATTTCATTGAAAATATTGATTTTGAATCATGTTTCCTATATCGAACTCTAGATTTGTAGGCTTAGAGGATTAGTTGAAAACTCTTCACCAAGAAGTGATTCACTCATTAAATTCTAAATAAAGGAATGTATTTATCATATGGAAAGTAATTGGATGATGAAGGGGGTATTGATGATATAGTTTTACTTACAAGTATTAAGGAGGGAATAATTTATTTAAATTTAGAGTCCTTCAAGGAGGCATGAGGTGATGGGTTTTGAGAAATATTGAAATATAGGGATTGATAATGAATATGAGTTTTTCAAATATGGTGTTGATATTTTCTGAAGAAGGAGGAAAGAAGTGACTTTCTATTTTATTGATAAATTTGGGAGAGAAGTAAGTTATTATTATTTATAATCAATATAAATCCAAAGGGGATAATGTTGAAACCATGGTTCTGGGTGATTTAATTTTTGAACAATATAGATATTAAGTTATAGTGAATAAGTGTTGAAAATATTTTTTGAAAATATAGATATATAATTGTTATAAAAAAGTGTTGAAAATATTTATTAATGATATGGATGTGGGATTATAGTGACCGAATTATTAGAATACTTAGTTGACAGCCTTTATAAAAAGGATTTGGATAAATCTGGTTTTGGAAAGTATTAAAATGGGAAATCTATATAAATTTGGGAAGTTGGAAAACCAATGTAAATATAATAGTAAAGGACTTGTGGTCGATATTGATTCCCTCATGTAGTTCTTGGAGTGACCATGCACTCGGTTCAAGACTTTTCCAATTTTCAGTAGTTGAATACTCATATGATAGCTTGTTCTAAATGTGTGGTCAGTTTGGGACTTTCTGAAATTATCACTCATGGTAGTTTAGACTTCAATTTGTGATTTTTTAGTTTTCATCATGCATTATATTGAAGAAGGAATAATAGTTTGGAATTCAACATGTGGTTGGTTGAATTTCATTATGCAATCAGTTCAAACAGGCATGGTTGGTTGGAACTCAATGTGTGGTCAGTTCAGGACTTCATGAATTTTTTGTTCATGATTAGTTGGTTCAAAAAAATCAATTAAAGTAAGAATGGTTGGTTAGAACTCAATGTGAATCCAGTTCATGACTTTTTTAAATTTTCATTCATGTCTTTTGATTCAATGTGTAGTCAGTTTTATCCCTTCATGTGGTTAGTTGGTTCAATATGCGATCATTTAAGTATGCACTATTATTTTAGACATGCATTTAGAAAAATGGAAAATGAATAAGTATATTACTTAAGCATATGAATTGATAATTAAAATTAATTAGGGCTAAAAAATGATAAAGTCAAGAGTGTAAGATTTATGAGTAGAACAGGGTATGAATGTAAGTATTTAGAGTGTTAAGCATAATACTTCCAAGAAAAACAAGTCATTAGTGTAAAACTTTCTACTTAGATTAATAATTCTGATCATAAGTCATCTAAACATAAGACTTAAATGTAAATATTTTAGACTCGATAAATTTGAGATGCCTGTAACAATGAAGAAAGTGTTTATATGAGTTCCATGTTTCTAGATAGTGGTCCAAATGGAAAAAAATGAGATGATATGCATGTGAAGGTCTCAACTAAAAAGCAGACTTCAAAGGAAGAAAACGACTAATTATTAAATAGGATTTAAATAACCTTGTCCTGTAATAATAAATTAATTCCTAATGTAATAGTCACAATAGAAAATATATTTAAGTTTTGAAGAAGGATTTTTAAATAAAGATCTTGCGTCATGATATTCAGTGATTTAAATGGAAACATCATTGCATGATATTTGGATATTTTAAGTGGTGGATTTAAAAGGTGATATCTAAGGATTATGTGGGTTTATGTTTTAACCCTAATTAATGGTTTACAATGATTGATCAACCCATACATGAAGAATAATGGTAAAATTTAAAGGCCAAATATCATGGAGACTTATTTGTGGGGTTTGAGTTAAGGATTGACTAAGAAGGTGTGGGGTTATTCTCAAGGGATATAAGGAAGGTATTACATGGAAACTAAACAAAAAATTATAGATCCATACTAGGGACGTATTGTTTGAATTTAAACACATGTTATCACATGAGATATATGATAGTGATTGAGAAGAGTGTGGAGAGATTATTAATATAGAAATATCTATCTAGCTAAATTAGGTTTTATGGAAACTAGAAAAACTAGATCTAGAGCCTGAGAATTATAGAAAAACTACATGTTTAAAATATGGAAAGAATATTTCACAAGACCATTCTTGAAATTTCATTAACATGTGTCATTGCAGGTGACATGTGGTAGGATCATGAAAAACAAGGAGAAACATTATGTGATATACACCATGAGTTGTGATGTATTAAATTTGAGCTTGAATTTATAAATACTATATAACACAATTCTCGTAAAGTAGGGAGAGGTAATATATACTAATATTGAAGAGATAGAAACAAAATAGTTTGTTCATATGTACATATTTGGTTTTTAAAGATACAAATAATGAGATCCTATATAGAACATTGTTTCAAAATAAGGTATTGTAATGAATATTTAAGGTTTTAGAGAATAATAGAATTACATTTCTATATTTGGTTTGAATTAGAAGAAAGCTATAGGATAATTAAAGTTTGTAATTATTCTCATATGTGGAAGAGAAGAGTGTTTCTACTGAGAAAACACAGAGTCATCCTCAAACAAAGGATCCTCTCATCTAGATTTGAAATATTAAAGCACAATACTAGACTCACTATAAGGATTTAGTCCCATATGGTCTTAAAGAAAAGGAGAGTAATAAAATAAGTCACATAAAAGAGCATCTACCCGGTGATACAAATGGAAGTAAAGTCTGAAACTAGATAGAGACTGTTTAATAATTCCTTAAACTAGTGAAGAGACCATCAAGTCTATAAACTAAAGGCATCCCTCGCTTTATTAGTCTGTGAGAGTAGAGAAGATTCATTATTCCTAGGGTCAATAGTGATCCCTTCCCTAATCCATTGTAATATCCCTATAAAGAGTATTACATCCCCTATAACATTAATAAATTTTTGGTGTGTACTCCTTGAAGTGGATTTTATAAACACACATAATTATTATGCACAGTTTAAAAACCATGTAGAAAATTGTACATCCCTCCAAATCATAGATAGTGTACTTTCATGGTTACCATCATGGTTTATGGATTATGCTTACAAACCATTAATATGTCTAGGATTTCTTTCTTTAACATTCTAAAATTTAACTAACCACATATTCTCATTAATAACCCTTTTTGAACTAAATATAATTAACTCTTTTATTCTTTCCTTTGTAAAAAAATGATAATAACATTTCAAATAAATCCTTTTTAGATCATTTTATTTTAAAAAACATTCTTTGAAATTCAAAATTCAAGTTATTATTTTTATATTCATGCACATGTATTTCAATAATTTCTAAAATCATGAATATGTGAATTAATTACTAAACCTATAATGATACATGGACATAATGTTCATCTCAACACATTGGGGATAAAGAAACCTATCATGGACAAACATAATTCAAAATCCTTCAAGATATTCTCTAATCACTTATTATACCCAAAATCCCTAGTAACTTAAATTTTTCTAGAAATAGGTTAGTTACATATTATTATAAATCCATTTCAAGATTCAACCATCTTATCTACATACATACCGCTAACTTTTCAATAATTGAAACAAATAAAATAGACTTGATACCATTTTTTAATGCCTAAATATAGATACCAAAACTTAAAACCTAATATGAGATGTAAAAAGGCCTCAATGGTTTTGAAAAACCATTGGTATAGAACTATTGGTATAGGTCCAGAATCTAATAGTGATGAAATTAACCACCAGGTACCCTACCATAACTCTACCTAAATGTCTATAGTCCATTGATAATAAATAGGAAATATTTTTCTTTTCCTCTATCATAACCAAAAATATCTACATTCATGAAAAGTCATACATATTAGGGATTATTAAAACATTACCAAATATTATTTACCTAAATGACCCCCATAAATTCTCATGAATGTGGTATTTAAATATGTTAATTACAATTTCATGTTTAATAAAACAAAAAATCTTTAGAGAACCACATTTTAAAATTGAAACCATTTTTATAAAGAAAATTAATTTATACTTTAAAACTCAAAAGGATTATAACTCAAAAAAGAGTTTTAATCGCTGTATAGACACAACATTGGTTCACCCATATCAAAAACATCACATATTAGTAGTAACCATCTCTTCATTTCCCACATCATATCAGGATCATCATATGTCATCAAAATAATTGTAAATCGGTCCAATAATAAAATTAAGAACATTCATGAAATATATTAGTCTCATATGAAATCGATTATCACTTAGTCAAACAATTCATATTTTGAAGCTTCTCATTTAAATTACTTTGATGTTTCATTCTTGAAAGTTAATGATTATTCATGCCAATTTTCCATATACTATCAATGATTCTTGTTCAGAGACCCATTTCTCAAATCATTTAATCATTTAAAAATTATTCATTTCAAAATCAATGGTTCTAAAGTTTGTTTCAAAAAAATCATAAACTCTTTCCACATAATTGATTATTCTATCTGTTTAAACCATTTTCATGAAATCGTCATAAAATAAAAAATTAATTTTTTCATTAAATCACACAATTATTATAATTCAATGATTTTTACTTGACTCGCAATTGGTTCATTTGGAAATAATAAATACCAATAAATCATTTATTAAAATTAAATTCAACAAAACATAATTAAATCAATAATTATAGGAAAATATAAAAGTCACCTTCCTTAGGTGAGTTTTTTGGAATCAAGGGATCAAAATATTGTAGATATATCTAATAAAAGTAATCCACAACACCATATAATTGATATCCTAAAATTAATTTAATGGTTCTTTATCCTAGTTTTTGATATCCTCATTCCAGGTTTTCTAATATTTAAGGAGAGATATAACTAGATATAAACAATGGATTAGGTTTCATTTACTTTAGATCTAAATTTCAATCATCCAACTGATGAGAGGGAAACATTTTTAGATGAGAGGAAATATATAAAATTTCCCTATGGGGTTATTAAAAGTAGAATGGGGAATAGTAAGGATTTTAATATGGTTAAATAGAGGATAAATGGTGTTTTAAAGTAAAAAAATGTAAATTTACTATGTGTTCACAATTATTCAACACATTTAGTTAATCATATATCCTAACTATGAAAATAATATCTCCCAAATTCTAAGTTTTACATAATTACTCATGAAATAAATTTTTCACCGAACTTTGAAAAATATATTGAATCCAAAATATACTTTCACAATTATCATGCATGGTTAACAAACCCTACACTAAATTCATTCATTATCCAAAAAAAATATTGACTTTTATTTTTAACTAAAAATTCATAAAAACTACAATAAAAACGTATGAACCAAAATCAGGGGGTTGTGTTTTTATTTTTTCCTCCTTCCTATGCATTCCATGGACAACTGAGGTTAGTTTTGGGGTGATCTTAATGTAATCATAATGTATGATTTTAAATATCATTCCTCTCCTCTCTATTCTATATACACTCTTAATTAATTTTATTGTTAAATCATTAATGGTTTATAAGGATTAATAAAATATATATTTGAGGTTTAATGTGGAATTTATTGATATTTCTAACATCGGATGGATCATGGGTTTTAGAATTTCTATTACTATATTTGATCAAGTCTCAAAATTTCATTTTTACATTATGTGGCCTTGATATTCTATTATGATTGACATAGTTATTGTATTTCATGATCAGGGATAATATTTTTAAATTATTTTGAATTAAAATGGATTAAATAAATAATAAAAATGATATTGGTTGGGCATTTTATTAGGAAATGGAATGGATTGTAATATATAAATTGGATATGGATTTTCTATAAATTTTATATTTAAAATTGATTGAAATGAAATTGATATATAATAAATAGAAAATATTTATCCTCATAAAGTGGGAAATTTAATAAATATAACTCACTTGATATTGGGAGAGTAAGAGATTTATAGAGACACAACCCACTAGGACCCCACTTAGGTTAGTAGTAAGTTGAGTGTGTCACCCCAAGCCAGATTCTAATAAGTTAGGGACTAGAGAGTTTCACCAAGAAAGAAAAAAAACATACATGGTCTGCCTTAAACTATATCTACCTATAATAGATATGAAACTTAGATACACAAGATATAACCACCAACAACTATCAATTTATATATATATATATAACTAAACTGTATAATAAATGCATGAATGAAAATAACTATATAATTCCACCCTAAACAAAAAATATACAGAAGAGGATATCACATAATTTATATAATAAATCCTTAAAATATTTCTCCAATAGCAACTATATCCATTAGTAACTACCAATTTTCACCAAACATCAGCTTCAAACAAGTTGTATCAGCTCCACATCCACCAAGACCATCTTCAAAATGTGTGTCATCTGCACAGACACAACACATGTAGGAATAAGACTTTTGTAGGGGTGATTATAAACCTAATTAGTAGAAAGACCCAAACATACAAGGTAAAGATAAAATAATAAGTCAGATCAAATGAAAGACCAAAGGAAAACTAGGAGTAACCCAAAGAAACTAGATATTCTCAAAGGTCATGAAAACCACTGAAAATGAAGAATCCATGTAAAACACCACCCCATTTTTAGGTTTTTCTATTTAATCTATGGTCAAACTCCTATAAATAACTCTTTTAAGCATGTTTTAAGGTGTTTTGGAGGATCACATGGGCTTTCAATGTGCACAGAAAGGGATCAGGACATTGAATCACCTTGCTACAGTGCCACCGGCTAGCTGACTGGAGGCCATCAACTAGCTATTGAAAACATAGTAGGCGGTATAATAGGCTTATTAGCTCACTGATGAGGCCTAAATATTTTTTAATAGGTTTTTTTATTTTTTTTATTCTTTAATATCCCTCACTTGAATTTATCACCCAAATTGCATATGAGACCCTCTATTCGAGCATCCCTCTTCCTCCTCCCCTCACATGGTGTAACTCCTTAGATCCTTGGTCTCCTAGGATATTATTTGATGTGATAAAGTCCTTGTGGTAATTCTATCCTTAATATTCTCTCATTTCTATCCCTCTTTCTTTGTCAAGTTTTGTTCTATTAGTTTTTTCTAATTTATCCTTTTTCTGAGGATTTAATCTGATACTTTGATATTTCTCATTATAAGATGAATAAAAGGTAGATATCGTATTTGTGACCCTTCCTAGAACTAAGGTAGGTGGTCCTTAAGTATCTCCCATATTCATGTTATTTTTCTCTTAAGTTCTAGAGTCATTCCTCAATTTGGTTGTTGTTCTTGACCTTAATTTTCTTTCACTGCCTTAAACCATGACCATGGCATGCTATATGAACCTTGAATGAATTTTATTTTTATTAGAATAAGGTTAGGATTATGGGAAACCTTATAAGTCTTATTCCCCTTGGTCAACACCCTTGGAAATTATTTTGGGTTGGTATTTAGTTTTATATTTTAAATGTGGAATTTGTAAATTGAGTTTTATTTTTCCCCTTATTAAATTTTCTTGAAATGGGTTTTGATTTTAAAAAAAACATTTGGTTTTGGAAATGAACTTGGTAAATAAACTTGGTCTTTGTTGGTTTCCTTTTAATAACATTTATAGGATGGTGTTTGTGAATATTCATGGATAATGGTAGTTGGAATTATTTGATAATGTAAATGTTAATTGAACCCTTATATATTTAAATGTTTATATTGTATCATGGAAATGATGTGTTATGAATCATTAAAATCATACATTCATGGTTTGGTGACTTATATATTTTCTTATTAATGGTTAAACCCAGAGTGTATCTAACCCCAAGTGGATGTGGTGACTAATGGACTTCTGATAAATGGTTAAACCTAAGGTGAATTTATCCCCTAGGTGGATGAGGTGACTGATGAATCTTTATTTGATAGTTAAACTTAGGCTGAATCTATCCCTCATGTGGACGCTAGAGTCCTAAAGATGGTTATATTACCCTCATGTTCTAGTTGGACTAGGTATGGGTATATTACCCTTGGTCTATAGTGTTTTTGGTTTGTTACAGTCCCCATGACATGCTCAGAGACATCCATCACTGGATGAAGCATGTGGTTCCAAACTCAAGTGTTATCATAGATCCTAGGTTCAGAGTTTTATTTATTTTTTTCATTATTTATTTATTATTCTAGTAATAAAATTTTTTATATATGTCTCCATCGCATGAACTTATTGTTCAGACTAGATTATTTAGGAAAATCAATGGTGGTGTTCTACTGAGTTTTAATCACACTCTACTCAGACCTCCATTTGGTATCCAAGAAAATTTCATGGATGTGGGTAGGGAAAATGGAAATTTAAAGTTCCCTATGGTCGATGTGTGATTTCATATTAGGGAAGATCTGGGGTATGGGTATCAGGCTAGAACACGGGCCACTTTTGAGTCTTGGATTTTTTGATCTTGACTTTTGTACTCTTTTATACCCATTTTATATGAACATTGACATTATGAATCTGGATATTTTCATAAATTCTTTTTTGGATATTACATGGGTAATTTTTAGTGTTTAGATCCTATCTTGATTCTACTTATGGTATTTATGTGATGTATATTATCTCCCTTATTTTATGATGTTGTTGCACTTTGAACAGAGGGTATAGTCTCCCCATGGTATTTTATCAGACCCTTTACACTAGCCTATATCCTCTATTTTATGGGTATGTTCACCTATGGTTAGTAGTGACCACCTTTCTAGAAACCAATTAGTGGTTTGGGGTGATAGGATGTTACAAATTGGTATCAGAACATCCTTTTATTTTTTATTACTATTTGGGTTGGGTAAAGATGAGATTAGGATTTATTGGGGCTTGGTAATGATATTGTGACTGGGAGTATCTAACCTATATATGGGGAAAATTATAAGTCACCAAGGATGGTATATTTTTATTTCTTTGTGCTTTTACAGTTGATATATTTCTACCTTGAGTGGTGCACATAATTTTTTTGGTATTGATTCTTTGGATTTCATCTCTTGAAATGGTATGACAATAGATTTTATGTGTATTCATGAATCATAATAGGAACATAGGGTTTATCATTCATCTTTTTCTTGACTTTTATAAACTTATATGTATATATATACATCAAACTATGGGTAAAAGTGGGTTGACCATTTAAAGTTTCAAAAAACATATTATATGGTGTTTTACCATATAGGTCTATGGTAGAATCTTACTGGGCCAATTCCATAAATAGTAAATTGATATAAATCCATATGTAAATATATTTTTAGATGGTATTTGGTTAAATAAATCATGATTAAGCAACCTATAAGGTGTTTTCCCTTATAGCTTTTGAATGGAACACTATTTGACCATACCTTGGAAATTAAAGCCTTCAGATAAACTTGGAATAATTAGAATATAAATCTTATGAGTACAATACCTTGATAAATAATTATATAATTGCAATGTAAAACTCTTGAAATGGATGGATTAATGAGAATTGGGGGTATATAATGCAAGGACATGGGATGTTGTTCCTATATTGTTTTACATAAAGCACTGATAAATGCTTGTTATATGTGTCATTATAAGATCTTGTGTTTCCCTTTTAGAGTTATACTATCATGGAGAGATGAAGTCCTAGACCTAGAGGGGTGGGATACCATGCCCCTCTAGTGGGTATACTAGAACCTCTAGTATCTCCTGATCTAGTTGTAAATTGTCAGCTTTGTGAGAGCCTCTTGTGTATAGTACAAGCCTTATAGAGGGGACCACCTCAGACTACTCTAGTTATGTTAGTTCTCACCCATGAGTTACAGCATTAGAACCCTCTAATTTTTATATGTTTGGGTGGTTTATAGGTGTTTGATCTATGGATGGGGTTCATGTAGACTATTATAAATCACTTCAAGACTCATAAGGACAAGAGGGTGAAGTTTTTCACTTACATGTTGTGTGGAGAAGTGCATCAATGGTGGGATGTTCTTATCTATGGGTAGTACCATGTTGGGATGACCTAAAAATATTTCCAAAAATTCTTATTTATTCACTTATTTCCAAAGACCCTATAGTCAGATAGGGATCACAAGTTTATTAGTTTGGAGTAGAGAAATAAGGTTATTATGGATTATGTTTCCCAATTTACATATATTCAATAGTTCAATCTGACCTTAGCAGGTGATCATGCTTCCTAGTCCAAGCACTCTGAGGAGGACCTACACTATGAGATCAAGGTTTAGTTGAACATGTTCTGTTTCACCTCATTCTATGATATCATGATCGAATCTTTTATTATTAAAAATAATATTAATGATGGTCACCATAATGGGTGGCTACCCTCTTCCGGAGAAAGTGATAGTGTGGTTGGATCTTCTGGTATCCAAAAGTGGTGATTAAATAAATCGTACCAAGGAATTAATAGTCAATCCAGGTAGGATAGTGACTCCTATCTTCTTTTATAAGGGAGTAGTGAGGTGCAGTGTTATTGGTGTGGTCATCTGAGACACATGAGATCCCAAATCCCCTGACCGCTTGTAAAGTTCATTCTTTTGGGGAATATGGGACATGTAAAATATGTTTGTATAGAACAGTATACTATCATTAGTAGAGGCTCAGTACTAGCAGATGGTTTAAGGTTTGGGGTAGCTACCATGACACAGTAGTTAGGTAGTTGGGAATATAATGGCCGTTCGGGCTATGGTGGTGGTCATGGAACATAGTTTTGAGGGTAGAAGGGTCAATAGGGAAGTATGACTTAGGGAATTCATGTTTTAGTATGAGTTCATGGGGTGGGATAGTTTCACACTATGGAGCCTACTTTGACAGAGCAATATGTCAGTTTATCAACTGTTCAAGGTATAATTTTGGTTTTGTCTACTCTTTCTTCTGTCTTATTTGACCTGATATTCTCACACTCATTTATATATATTTATTTCATTAAATTATTGGGTTTGGTAGTGGATTATCTCTATGGTGTACTCTTTATTGATACACCCTTGTGAAGGAAGTTGGAGAGGATTCGAAACTATGTTGGTTCAACTCTGGTCATCGACAACTATCGTTTCCTCTGGGATTTCTTCATGTTGGAAATGGGGGGCTTTGATGTAATTATTTTGATGGACTGGATCATTCCTTATCGAGATCATATCAATTTTTATTACTAGTGGGTTTATTTTACATCTTATGAGGGTGGAATCTTGGATATATTTGGGAGTGGGATGTTCCTGCAAGTCATGCCAGACCAGACCTTTAGTGACTAGGTGGAGTCATTACTCAGGTTTCTATTATTTTTCTAGATAAGGGAGAGTCTCATCAGCATATACTTCCTCCTATGGTTAATCTATTCTAGTACATATTTCCTAAGTATTTCTCTGGATTTTCACCCAACTGTAGAGTTGAGTTTATGATTGAGATCTTACCAATTATAAAACCTATTTCCATCCCTCCTTATGGAATAGTGACGAAAGAGCTGTGAGAATTGAAATCTAAATTATTGAATTTACAAGTGAATGGGTTTATCTTCCTAATAAAATCCTCTTGGGATGCTCCAGCTTTTTTACCAAGAAGGCTAATAAATCTTTTAGACTGTGTGCATATTATCATAGGCTTAACTAGATAATGGTTATGAACTGATATCCACACCCATGAATCAATGATTTATTCGACCAACTCAAGGGATTATAGGTTTTCTATAATTCTAATTTATGTTCGGGGTACCACTGGATCATAGTGTGACCATCTGACATTCCTTATGTAGCCTTTTGAAATAGGTATGGTCTTTATGAGTCCCATGTTATGCCATTCAGACTAACCAATGCACCAGTGGTCTTCATGGATTTAATTAATAGAGACTTCCATCCATATCTAGACTCCTTTTTTTTATATTTTTTGATGACATCTTGGTACACTCCAAGTCCAGAGAGGATCATGTTATACATCTGGAGATAGTTTTGAATAGGCTTCATGGTTAGCAGCTTTATTATAAATTCTATAAATGTCAGTTTTAGTTAGATCGGGTGTAAAAACCTAGTTAATGTTAAGATAAATAACTTTCATGTCTTATTAATATTCATTAATTATATTTTATAGAGTTATATTCATTATAATAATATTAGGTAATTTTTTAGTCAAAAGGGAAAAGATTTATTTCTAACCAAATTGGGTTTTCATGCATTATATGTTTTTATTTAAAATCTTGATTTTAAAATTATAGAATTTGAATTTTAAAAAATGAACTCATGAGGTCAAAAATTATCTTAGGATGAAATTTTAAAAAAAAAATTGGAATGTTTTATTTTTCAATAAATAGTGAAAAATACTTCTTTTTTTTAAATTGTAATTTCGTTTCAAGAATTTAAAACGTTAATTTTTTTTCAAAATGGTTTAAAAGAAAAATTAGTTTTTTTATATTATTAATAATCCAATTATGGTATTTATAATGTATTTATACTTTAATTTGATATAAAAAACATTTTTATACTTAAAAATACATTTTTATGAAAAACTTTTTTTCATCATGTTTTTTAGGTTTAATTTTAAATTAAGTTATTCCACTTCTATAAATTTAATTTAATAAAATGTATTTGATATTTTTAATCATCATAATTAATATTCGGTAATAAGTTCAAATTGATTTTTTGTAATAATGAATAGTAAAAATAGTAAAAATTTGTTACCACGGATAATGTTAAAATAGGTGTATCATGGGTTAAACTTAAGTAATAAAGGTTAAAATGACCTAGAAACTTTTATAAATTCTATTATATGGAAATATTTTAACCCTATATGATCTAATATTCATAAATGGTCCATTTTGGATCCATTTGGGTTGAGTTAGACAATAATATATTTTATTCTTTTTAAAAATCCCATGTGTGTCCTCCATATGTCCTAGAGTCCCTATTTTGATCATAAAACCAATCTAAGAAGGCTTTAGGTGTAAACCTAAAAAGGTTATCCATAGAATAGTAATAATTCAAGAACAAGTACTAGAATAGGTATTATCTATAAAACATTAAATGTTTTAATGGATCTAATGATGTTGTGTAAAAACTAGTATTTTTTACCCTCCCTAAGATTCATCCATGCCTCCAATTCCTCCTCAACTAGGACCACTAGTCCAGAGATGGGGTGGTGGGTATGATGGAATCATCCTCTTAAAGGAATAAAACTTAATACGTATGATTCATGTCTCATGGGTGTCATACGTAATGGAGGGGTGATATAGGACAAGTGGGTTTCGGTCATCTTGGTCTTCTCAGCTATTTATAGAAGAGGTGATTCTCTTCAAGTGAAATCTCTAGAAATTCTCACTAAGCTATCAGTTTGAAAATAAAGAAATATTCCCCTTAAAGAAGTTGATACAGACTTACTAATTATTTACATGGTGATTCATGGTACTGGAACCATCCCTTGTTCTATATAGTACACCATATGAAGGTGCAAGGGGTTAGTGAGCTATCACACGGATATCCTTCATACATGGCATGAAGGGAACATTATTATTGATTTCCTGGAATCCAAGAGGACACATGGTGATAATATTTAATACTTTTCTAATATTGGGTCCTTTACTCCCGAGGGGATTAATCTAGTTATATTGGATGCCCTGGGGCTTCATTACTTCATACCTTCATGACTATGATGCATTTGTTTTCTTGGTTTTCCTATACAATCTTGATAATAATAAAAACTAGTTTAGTGGTGTATAGCAGACTACTGCCTCGCAAACCAATGTAATTTGTTTCCCATCACCACCTCTAAATACTAGATATAATGACAGATTTAATTTATATATATGATATTCATGAAATATTTATAATTGTGGAAAGATAATATAGAATCTTCTTTCTTACCTTACCATCCATTTAAAAATGATAAATTCATTTGTGTGTACGTGTGGATTATCACCTCCAAGAAGCACTGTAATTTTTTTTCATGAAAACATAACATGGATACAATATATAAGTTTATTTAAAGAAATAATATGATATTTATGATATAATAATTATTATATAAAGATTAAATGATATTTACCTTCTTTCCCTCATGCTATTTGAAAAATGAAAAGGTTAATCATGTATACGTACGGCCTACCGTCTCTGTGATTATAACATGATTCATTTTTCATAACTATATTTCAGGGTTGGTTTTAAAATTATAATTTATATATATAAATTATAATTATTTCATGATTATTATTCTAGAGATTATGGGATAATTACCTCTTTGACCATAGTCAACATAAGAAAGTTATTTTGGACATATGTGTCGAATATCGTCAAAACATATGAAGTGAACTTGATTAATTAAGTAATTATATATAACATGTTAATAAATAAAATAAAATGAATAATAAACTTTAAAAATGTTATTAAAAAAGTAAATAATTAACATAAGTTTATTATTCAGTAAAATGAAGAACGTACGTGACAAGTTGGACTCGATGTATGGGACCCTTTACCTTAAAAACCTCATTTTAAATATTTTAAAGATTTATTTTCTAAATATTTTTCTTCCATGTCCATATTCTTAAAATTATTTTATGGATGAATTCATATGAACATAAATGAATTATAAAGTACATTTTATGTCTCTTGTATTTCTTTCAAAGGTTTTAAAAAGGAATCTTTTATGTATTTTATATGGAATGTTTTAACAAAAGGAAAATGGAATGTTCTATTTTAACATATACAACATCTGCAATTTTTTATATCACCATTACTATTATTTTATTTTTAGATTCCTTTATAATTTTCCACATTTTCTTCAAAGAAAAATCCTCCTTCCCTTTTCTCTATGCATTTTCAAAAAGATTTTTAAATGGAATAGATATTTCAATATCCAGAAATGTTTTTCTTATGGGTGAAAATAATATTTTTATTGATTATAGAAATGAAAACTTTCATGTATTATGATTATGTTATGGTTATTGGGGATTTTTTATGATGATGGGTGAGCCTTATATAGCTCATGATGATGTTTGATTCTGATATATCTCTCTAAATCAGTGGGTAAAGGGATGGAGTTAACTAGTTAGTTTTCTCTTAAGAGATTATTGGAATTTACTGAGTAGGTTATTCCATTTATAAGAGTTATTGTGAGAGTGATATAAAAATGATTTCCCAAGTTACCTATATGATTTATCTATTTTTTCTATGGGTTTTCACATAAATATTATTATTTTACAAGTCAATCTAATGATATTGAGTTTAAAGGTAAGTTTATAATACATATTAATGGTGAAATATTTAACTTTTCATGATTTTTTATTGATTGCAAAGATACCTTTATGATTTTTATTTTTCCTTTAAGATTTATTATGAATTTTTTTATAAAAACCTTTGTGGATAGAATTTTATTTCTTGGGTAAGAAAATATTTACTTTGATCCAAAAGTATATTTCAAAAAGGGAAAACAAATTAAGAGTATTCACAGACTAATGGGTTTCTTTATTTCTTTTTATATGTCCCTTACTAAGATTTATGTGCTCATCCCTTGTTTTCAAAAAAAATCATAGGTTTTTAAGGAATATTAGGTAAAATGATGATATTAAGATGAAAATTTAAAGGATATTTTATGAAAAAAAAAATATTTTTATTTTTAAAGTTTTATATTGTATAAAAAATGGATACTTAGTGGTAGTATACACTTTGTGATGTAATATTAATTTATGTAAGGGTGGTGACCTAATTATATAAAACTTTAAAAATAAAATATCTCTGAGAATAAAAGGAAATTAAACCTTGTCTAAGGAATAAATTTTACAAATTGATTAAGGTTAGGTCCTTATAGTTGGCATTAAATAAATGGTTTAGATAATTTTAGAGGTTGGGATAATGTAAGAAAATATCCTTAAGATATTCTAATTTATGGTTATCATGATATAAAATTTGATGATTACCATGTTGCTTCATCAAAAATATGTCTTCTTAGAATTTTTTTTCATAGAGTAAATAGTGAAGATGAAGAAGGAAGGTCCCAAGGGGACAATATCCTTCTAAATTAGCAACCTAGAAGTTTTGAAATTGGAACTGAGTAATTTTTTGATATGATGGATCAGTTGAAACATGATATAAATGTTAGTGGTATAAATGCTAGAGATAAACCAGATCTACCATAGAGGAACGTATCAATAGTGGATAATTTTATGAGACATCACCCTCCATAATTATTAGGTCTTTTGACTTAGTAATAGTTGAGGGATGGATTAAATATTTGGAAAAGATATTTAAAGTCATGGGTTATTCTGATCATCAAAAGGTAACTATTTGTATTTACCATTTTTAAGGTTAATTATATCAATGATGGTCAATGGTTAAGAATACTAGAGAAAGAGAAGATATTGATTCCATGGAATGGGATATATTTAAGAATCTTTTCCTTAAGAAGTATTTTTCTAAGTTTATTCAAATTAGGATAGAAAATAAATTATTGTAATTTAGGTAGAAGAAGAAAGATTTAGTGACCTTATACGAATAAAACTTCACTTGATTGGAAAGGTACACACCAAATTATATTTTGGATCTTAAAAGTAAAATTAATCAATTTTACTCATGATTAAATCCATGATATTGAAGAGATTTGGCCTCTCATGAATTTAAAGGTTATGATAAACTTTTTCATTGTTTTAATAAAGTATAAATGGAGTTTAATGATGACCATTTATTCTATAAAAATAAAGAGAAAAAGAGATCTAGGTGGTAAGAAAATAGGAAAAATACATCAAAAAATATAAAGGTAAGAAAATAAAGTTTTTAGTTTTTGATGGGTGTGGTAAAAAGCACCCTAGAAACTATTATGTGAAATCTAGGAATTGATTTCAATATGGTATGTTTGGTAATATGTCACATGATTTAAAATAAAAATATCTTGGTAGTGGTAAGACTAATTCTGATAAGTAGGCAGTAAGGTGTTTTAAATTTAATGAGATGTTTCATTATATGGATGCATGTCAGAAGAAGAGCATGAATGATGGGAAACAATAAGACTATAAGTAAAAGGATGTAGTAAAATACTTTTAAAATAATTTGGAATATTTTGGGCCATAAAATGAAGTGGTAATAGGTACATTACTTGTTTATTTGTATTATGCTAATATATTATTTTATTCAGGGTCTACACATTCTTTATTTCTGAGAAATTTTCTTATAAAATGAAAAATTCACCTTAAGAAATGAAGTCATAACTTTTGGTAAAAACACTTGGGGGTAGTATTAAGGAAATAATAATTTACATAGATCTTCATGTTATCATCTATGTAATATTTTTCTCTAAAAACATTTTTTTTACCATTATAAAATTTTATGTTATTCTAGGTATGGATTTACTTTCATTTTATCATGTTAAGATAGATAGTAGAACCAAAGAAGTTATTTTTTGAAATTACTTTACATTTTTGTATAAGAATCAATTCATAACTTTAATAACATATCATGAAGATGATAAACTATTAAGATATGTAAATGAAAGTTACCTTTATCATTCTTTTGAAAATTTGATAACTATTTAAATTATTGATGTCTTAGTGGTAAAATAATATTTGGATGTTTTTTTGATGAGTTATTAGTTATTATACCTAATCAAGAAGTTGATTTTACTATATAATTAGTGTATGATGCTAATATAATTTAAAAACCACCTTATAAAATAGATCATGTAGAACTTATGGAATTAAAAAATTGGTTATAGTAGTTTCTTGATAAAGGTTTAATTTATCCTAGAACTTTACCATGGGTTGAACTTATTTTATAATTTAAAAATAAATATGGTCCCATGGGGTATTTCATTGATTATAGAGAATTGAATAACATTACTATTAAGAATAAGTATTTTTTTTCCCTCATATCAATGAATTTCTTTATTATCTCTAGGGAGCTCAGTATTTTTCAAAGGATGATCTTAGGTCCAGGTACCATCAGTAGAAGGTGAAAGAAGATTAAATCCCTAAGATAACATTTCATGTAAGGTATGGGAATTATGATTTTGTTTTTATGACATTTGGGTTGATGAATTTTCTAGTTATATTCATGGATCTTATTAATATAGTTTTCTATGAATATTTGGATAAGTTTTTGATGGTTTTTATTAATGATATTTTGGTTTATTCTAAAAGTTGTTAGGATCAAGAAAAACATATAAGGATTATTCTGAAACCCCTAAAAAAATTATGGAAATTTTAGTAGATTTAATTTTTGGTTACAAAAGATTTCATTCCATGGGAATATCATAAATAAATATGGCATAGTTATTTATCCCGCTAAAACTGAAGTGGTTGGTGAATGAACAATACCTACAAATGTGACTAAGATTCATAATTTTCCTAGATTATCAAGGTATTATCAGTGGTTTTTTGAAAACTTGTCAGAGTTATATAGTCCACTAATTAAACTAATATAAAAAGGAGATAGGTTTATGTGGATAAATTAATATGATTAATGCTTCTAGGAATTGAAAAGAAGATTAGTGAATGATCCAGTTTTGGCCCTACCATCTAGAAATAGTGAATTTTTTATCTACAGGTATGCTTCATGAAGGTATTGGGTTGTGTTTTAATGCATAATGATCAATTAATTTCTTATGATTCATTTAAATTAAAAACTCATGATAAAAATTATCTTATATGTGACCTTGAACTGAAATCTATAGTGTTTACTTTAAAATTTTAGAGATATAATTTATAGTGAGTAAAGTGTGAAACAGATCATAAAATATTGAAGTATGTATTCACTCAAAAATACTTAAACATGAGAAAAATGATATGGATGGAATTGATAAAGGATTAAAACCTCACAATTCCTTACCATCCTGGTAAAGAAAACAAATTAGTTGATTCTTTGAATCAAAAAGACAATGTTACATTAACTATTCTATATTTGGAACATGGTCCTTTGGTTAATGATTTGATGAATGTTTTATTATAAGTTGTGCATCTAGGAAATCCCTCTATTTTATTTCAAGTTTCAGTATAATTATATTTTTCATACATGATTAATCAAGCTCCAAAGGAAGATAATGTTTTATAGGAAAATGTATAACTGATTAGGAATGGTAATTTTTATGAATTTAATATTGAAAAAAAAATGTGTTTTTAGATTTATAAAATGGTTATGTGTTTCATGTGAAACCTAATTGAATAAATAACTATTGAGTAAGACTCATAGATCTCTATTTCTATTTATCTTAATAGCATAAAAATGTATAGAGAACTTCAGGAACATTTTTTGTTGGAAGGAATGAAGAAAGATATTATTAATTTTACTATGAAATGTTTGAATTGTCAACAGGTTAAGGACAAACAAAAACTATTGAAGGGGATGATTCTGTATTTTCCAGTTCCATAATGGAAATAATTAAATATATCCATGGATTTTGTGGTTGTATTACTAAAGACATCTCAATGTAATAATGTGATATGGGTTATTATTAATCAATTAACTAAATCTTCTCCTTTTCTTCCTATTTAAGATAATAAGTATTTAGATCAAATTTTCTTGAATTTATGTAAAAGTGATAATTAGATTACATGGAGTCCCTATCTCTATTATATCTACCCATGATCCCAGGTTTACCTCTAATTTTTTGAAAAGTAATCAGAAGTCGTTGGGTACTACATTAAATTTTAATACAGCCTTTTAACCTCAATTAAATGATCATTCAAAACAAATTATTCAAACTTTTTAGGATATGATTTAAGCTTTTTAAATGGATTATCAAGGAATTTTGGATCAACATATGACTTTTTTTGAGTTTTCTTATAATGATAGTTTTCTTTCCAATATACATATGGAACCTTTTTGAGGAATTATATGGAAATAAGTGTCAGAATACAACTTTTTGGGATGAATTTTGGGAAATAAAGTTATTGTAACCATAATTGGTAGAAGAAATGGTTGATAAGGTGAAGAATATTCAGTATCACATGAGGAAAGTTCATATCATGCAGAAACTTTGTGCAAATAACTGGAGGAAAGATCTTTCCTTTGAGGTAAGAGATCATGTTTTTCTAAAATTATCTTCATCAAAAAGTATTATGTGTTTCGGTAAAAAGGTAAAGTTAATTTTGTCGTTTATTAGACCATATAAAATCCTAGATAAAGTTGTATAATTTTCCTATAAATTTTCCTTTCCTCTAATTTTATATCAAGTAAATGTCATATTTCATTTTTTATTTCTATATAAATGTGTGTCAAATGCATCTCATGTTTTTGATACATGAAGTAGTTCAGTTGGAAGAAAACATTCTTATGAGGAACAACCAGAAAAAATAATTGACCAAGGAGATAAATTTTTGAATAATAAATTGATTTACCAGTTTAAGGTTTTGTGTAAAACTCATATGATTGAATAAGAAATATGGAAACCAAAAAATGTTTTGAACAAAAAATATCCCTACTTGTTTAAGTAATGAATAAAATTGTGAGGATGAAATTTTCAAAAGGTGGGAGAATGTAACAACCCATGTACTGTTAAGATAAATCATTTTCATGACTTATTAATATTCATTAATTAAATTTTATAGAGTTATATTCATTATAAGAATATTGGGTAATTTTTCATTCAAAAGGGAAAATCTTTATTTCTAACTAAATTGGGTTTTCATTCATTATATAGTTTTATTTAAAAGATTTATTTTAAAATTATATAATTTTAATTTTTAAAAAATGAACTTAATTTTTTAATTAATCATGTAAAAATTATCTTAGTATGAATTTATCATAATTTTATAAAAAGTTTTATTTTTCAATGAATACTGAAAAATATTGATTTTTATTTAAAACTATCTTTTCATTTCAAGAAATTAAAAGGTTACATCTTGTTTTAGAATGGTTTCAAAGAAAAATTAGTTTAATTATATTATTAATAATTCAATTATATTCTTTGGAATTAATTTTATACTTTAATTTGGAATAAAAACATTTTTATACTTAAAAATACATTTTTCTGGAAAAAAAATCATTTTTCATCACATTTTTTGGGTTTAATTTTAAATTAAATTCTTTCACTTCTGAAAATTTAATTTGATAAATTTTATCCCATATTTTTAATCATTATAATTAATATTATGTAATAAGTTCAACTTAATTTTTTATCATAATGAATAGTAAAAATAGTAAAAATTTGTTACTATGTATAAGGTTAAAACGGGTCTATTGGGGGTTAAACTTAAGTGATAAGTGTTAAAATGACCTATAAACTTGTCTAAATTCTATTTTATGACCATTTTTTGACCCTATCTCATCTAATATTCAAAAATGGTCCCTTTTTTATCCATTTTTCTTGAGTAAGACTGATATCCCTATTTTGTATTTGTATTTTTATATGTTTTTATATGTGTTTTAGTTGGATATTAATTAATTAAATATGAGATTCATGTCTGGTATAAATTTTTTATCTATTTTTATGGTATACATTCATTCATAATGATATGGAGTAAATCATGACATTTTAAAAAGATAAAGACATTACGCACTGTTATATAATGTGGTGCAGTGCGACACTAGAAAATGATAATGAATCCAAGATAAAAAGAGTAAAAAAATAATTTTTTTTATTGTAAGAAGGTTTCTTATGATGTTGGAAGATTAGGGTATGTTCCAAAGGATTGGAACTAGATAAATATGTTGAAACAGAGCTAAACTCTATGGAAGAAGACCATTCACATCGTGAATCAATTTCAGGAGATAAATCATGTACAATACATGAAGGAAAAGCATAAAAATGCCTCATATAAGGAGAGTCCACAAATTTCATGGAATTAACATGTTTTATGCTATGAAACATTCCAAGTAAACCCAGATATAAAATTTTTTACATATCTTTCGACAGGGGACTTAAGAGTTTTGCCTGAAATTCCATTTAACGATGTTTTTTACCAAGGAAACCATAGAATAACTTTATAGATTATAAATAAGGGTTATAGGTAAATAAATAATGATTTATTCATTTGTGGCATAGGGATTTGACCACCTAGAGGTTGTTGCTAGGGTTTCGGCCTAGTGTTCATCATAGATAGGTTCTTTTATTCTATCTTCTTGTTTTCCAATTTTTTATAAACACTGGATGATTCTTAGTTTTATTCTTTTCTATTCCATTCATTCTCTTTCATATATTATCACAACTATGGTTTGAGGTTTATTTTTCATTAGCGATCAACTGATGATGATTGGATAAACTCATAGGGGGGAGTGGAATAGGCTAAAATGGGTGTGTACCAATTTGTTTTATTTCTTTCTTCACTTTCACAATGATTTTATTCAATTGGTATTGTGTTTTGATTCCTGTTAATCATATATGTTATTAAATCATGGACCAAGTTCATTTGGTAGTAGATGAAACCCAACATGATAAAGGTAATTAAGTCATAACCACTGAATTGGATTATTCTTCATCTTTTTCTATCTAATCCTAATGAATCCTTTTATTTTAATTCATCTAGACAAAAAAATGGATTATAGGGTATATTAATAGGGATTGATGATTTCTTTTATCAATAAAATTAATTGATTATGAATCCAATGAGTGTTATTGTTTTACAAGTACATTCATGAATTCTTTTTAGCAAAACCTTCCATGGAAACTAGTTACCCTATCTTCTTATTTTCTATTTACATTGGTTTTATTTTTAATTATTTCATTAGTTTAATAAAATAAATCAATTAAATTGGTATGACCCAACTTTTTGTCAATATTTTTCATCATTATGTTCCCCACTCTCTGTGGGATCAACCCCTTACTACCGTTATGTTATGTTGTTGTATCTAGTGTAGTTTGGGACATTATAAATTTATAATTTGACCATTACCATGTGGAATAAACTATGTTGTGATGCTTGGTGAAGTTTTCTGTAAAGACCCATATTTTCCATGTAATTTTTTTAATTATATGGAATTATTACGAGTCTATGAAAATTGGCAGCGCATGATTCTGAGGCCCGGTGTGCCCGGAATGAATTTATGAACTTTTTTTAATATATGTTCAATAAACGTGCAAGTGGAATTTTCTAACTTTTGAATTGGTACTCAGATTAAAAATCTGAGGTCACTGTTGAATCCGCAGCACTGGGATTCGCTTAAGGGAGACTTCACTTTGACCGCAGTAGGTCTGGAGAAAACGTTAGATTTTGGAGTTTTAAAAGAATAAATAAAATAAATTTGTTATTTTATTTTTCTTTATTTATTTTCCTCCAATGGAGAAGCAGCATCATGGGACCAATGAAATTTCAAGACATTAAATGGCTTGACCTTTCAAATCCTAAGTAACGGCGCCACTGGGAATTAGGAAGGTTCCTAATAAATGAACCCTCAAAAATTCCACGAGCGTTAGACACCCTCCCCCTATTTTATTTATATGGAGCTTGGGGAGAGGTATCTGCATTGATTCACTAAGAAACAAAGTGCTCACAAAGTGTCGCGATATCAAACACTTGGAGGACGGAGTCAGTTCCAGCAGGCGGCGATGGGTGACACCAAACCACGAACCGAAGAACGACGTACGAGTGGCGTCATTGGAAGCTTGTTGTGGGAAGGACGAACATCGGCCCACTTCCTCAATTGCGGGTTCTCTCCACCATTCTTGAGGTAGGGATTTTATTTTTGTTTAATTCAAGTGATTATTGAATCCTTTAATTCTCCCTCATGATTACAGGCTAGCGTGGAGGGCGTGGGCCTAACGAACCCAGCCCAGACCCTCCACTACCTTTCTACCCTTATATTCTCCGTGGAAGGCCGCTGGTGCAGCGGTACCAATTGGCTACAATGGAGGTGTTGCACCATCACATGCCGTAAGAGGAGGCCGCAACACTAAGCCACGGCAGTCAGCAAAGCGGTCAGCACTGGCCGGTCACGAAGGAGGTGTGGTGTGCCGTCATGCATTGTCGGTGAGCAAGGGGCTACAGCCGAAGCCACGAAGGGTGAAGGAGGTGGCCAGCACGAGCCGGCCACGGAAAGAGGAGGTGGGGTGGTACACCATCGCGCACTACCAGAAGAGTTTGTGGCTCATAGCCACAGTAGTGGAGGAACCCGCACCTCCTGTAGGTTCTGCAGCGACCGGGTAGCACCCACGTGGCGTCGCTGCTTCACAATCCCAACGGCCTCTTGGCCATCCGGAAAGACTGAGGGTCTCACCCCCCGTGCCAGCACAGGAGGACCCCGATCCAGCCAGGATGCGCATGTCAGCAGGCCGCACACCACCGCGGGCTGGGCCGCGCATGCCCAGTGGGCCGCACTCCCGTGGGCCGGGCCACACGAGCCCAGCGGGTTGCACCTCCGCGGGCCAGGTCGCGCAAGCCCAGCATGTTGCATCTTCGTGGGTCGGGTTTCCCCCTTGTAGTTCGGGCTACGCCCCCTTGCGGGTCGGGCTAGACCATGGCCCAGCGGGCTGATCCCGCCGCGGCCTAGCCCAACCGGGTCAGACCCAGACCGGGTTGGGTCAACCCAGACCCAACCAGGCAAAGATTCACTTAAAGGGTCATAACTTGAGAACCGGGCATCCATTTGACAAACTTTATGTGTCACTGAGACCCTTAGAGTGAGAAGGTTCTTTTGGTATACTCTACTTGAGTTTTGGAGACAGTTGGAGTACGATCAGGTTGGATCGAACCTGAATCGAATCGGTCCCCTGGAACTAAAACGCTTGTAAATCACAGATCGGTCGTTCAATTGACATATTGTCTGTCGTGTTGGAACCCTTACGACATGGCGGTCCTTTGGGTTACTCCCTTGTGGAGCTTAGTGACATTTGAGGTACGACCGATATCTTAAGGGTTAGATTCTACGGAGCTCGAGCGCACTGGGTGCGAGGAATCCAGTGGTTGGATGTAACGTGTAGAAAGAACATTGATCTTGTGTGGGTCAGCATCTATCGATCATGTGTGGGTTAGAATCTACCATATCCTGTGTGGGTTAGTTCTCAACGATCCTATGTGAGTTAGCACATACCAATCATGTGTGGGTCAGAGGGGGTTAGTACTTATCGATCCTGTGTGGGTCAGCAGTATTGCCTCTTAATATAATAAGATGATCTAGCTTACGATTAATCATCTGTACTTATTTACTAAAGTTATACCTGTTTGTGAGCTGAGTCTTTTACCTTTGTGTCACTTCTATCTTCATGGTGTTACCTGTGTGGTACTTCTACCTTCATGGTGTTGTCTTTGTGGTGTTACCTGTGTGGTACCTCTATCTTTGTGGTGTTACATGTGTGGTACTTCTACCTTCGTGGTGTTACCTTTGTGGTAATCTTCCCTCATATATAAGATTAGTATATATTTATAACTTAGGTATATGTATGGGCATATACCTAAGTATAGTTGATATCAATCACTTCATGCTTAAGACGGAGGTCTTGCTTTGTGGTTTTTCCTTTGTGGAACTCGAGGAGACCTACAGGGGTCTCAGGGTCCCTACTGAGTATCATTATACTCACCCATGCACAGGCTATGCCAGCACCTTGTTGTTTCCTGTATAGACGACGGACAACATTGATCGAGGCTGAGAGATCTAGGACCGGATGGTTCCCAGAGGTAGACCATTTGGCATGATGAGACGCAGGTATTACTGATCGTGAGCTATACCTACCCTTCAGGTAGGATCCTCGGTGGAAGATTTAAGAGTTGTTTTATACTTTTCAGTTGTATTTTTACTTTTCAGTTGTACTTGTACTTTTTTAGTTGGGATTGTATTCCGACTCCTTTACTTTCATCACTCTTTTTACTACAGTAGTTTATTTCATGGTTTCATCTTGTTGTGTACTAGTCTGTGTGATTGTATAGGTTTAAAGGAAATGACTTCCCATTATAGGGATATGCCTTTCCGGTGGTAGTCTCCATCCCCTGGACTATGGAAGGCGGGCTTTGGGTAGTCACAGCACGAGCCTCGGGGGACGAGTTGTGACAAATTGGTATCAGAGGAGGGGTTTCTACTGAAGAACTAGGACTCTGATCTTTTCTATGTGGCAATAGTGTTAAGTGTTATGAGTGTGGTTTTCATTTTGTGGAATCCAGTGTTAGTACGGCGGCCAATGTATCCATACACCAGAACCCTAAATTCTTATTTCTGACTCGGTGCACGAAAACACTGATTGCATGTGTTTTTGAAAAAAAATTCCATTTGATTCATTTGAGTCAGCTCACCAGGTATAAATTATTGACTATGGAACACCTGTTTTATTTCAGGATGTTTCCACGTAGACAGCCATCCAGGATTCCCAAGAGAGTACATAACGACGGCCCACCGAGCGATGAGGTCTCGGTGCTGGGCCCTCATATGGTGTTAGCACCTTCCGGTGGTGTACCAATAACACCACCACCTATTGGTCAACAGATTCCACCAACCCCACCAATAGAGGGTGCACACCGACTGAGCGCGTTGTACGAGTTTCAGCGGAAAAGGAATCTGAGGTTCTGAGCTGAGACGGATCCGCAGGCGGCTGAGGACTAGCTAGAGGTTGTGGCCAGAGTTTTTCACATAGTTGGGACACCAGCTGATCTGATGGTGATCTTGTTGTACCTCTCGTACCCCTCGTGGTTTAATTTTCATGATCACAATCACTCTCTTATTTATCTAATATTGTTTTAAGTGTTTTTGGTTGATAGGCATTATTTCAGATTGCCAAGGAATTGGGGCAACAAGGCTGAAAGCAAAAGTGGACTGGTTTTCAGTCCACCGGCCAACCGGTGGAAGACCACCGGCCAGCCGATAGAGGCCTGGACAGAAGGCATCCCTCTATCCAGACCACCGGCCAACCGGTGTCCCACCACCGGCCAGCCGGTGGCACCCATCCAGAACAGTGTCAGCTACTGCCTCAGCACCGGCCAACCGGTGGCCTCCTCACTGGCCAGTCGGTGGTGCCTGAGCCCGAGCCCTCTCCCATTTTCAAAGCACTGGCCAACCGGTGGCCTAGCACCGGTCAGCCGGTGGAGCCAGTCAAACTAGCCGTTGGGCTTTGACCAGGCTTGTCCACTTGACTCCCAACGGCTCCGAAGACCTCTCCAACGGCTCCGAAGGCTCCCAAAGGCCATTTGAGGGTTCCCCCTCTATAAATAAAGGACTAGGAAGCCCCGGAACACAAGTGAAACATAAGGAAGCCCACGGACACATTTTTGATCATTTGGCGAACCTCCGGCGAATTCCTTCAAGGAACCCCACTTGCTCCAAACTTTGTCCACATTCAAGGAGCACCACCATAGAAGCTTGGGAGCGCGCTTCATCAACTCCAATCAATCCTTTGGCGCCCAAGGCTTCCCCATTACGGTTTTTCTTGTTTTATTTATTTTGAGCATCAAATTGGGTTTGTGCCTACAAACCCCCATCTCTTTCTCTCATCCTCTCTTTTGGGTTTTCACACCACCTTCAAGGTGTGAAGAGGTTAGTCAAGCCTTCCCTTTTAAAAGTCTTGAATCAAAGGTGAGCTAGCCTTCACCTGTAAGAAGGCTAGTGGGTTCTTGCTCAACCATTGAAAGCAAGTGGGTTCTTGCATAACCATTAAAAGCAACCTGTAATAGGTTCTAGACTAACCTTAAAGTCTTGTGTGTTTCTTTCTAAAACCATTGAAAAGAAAGCGGTAGTAAATCTCTCAACGGTTGAGTTGGGAGCGGAGACGTAGGCTTGGGTTTAAGCTGAATTTTGTTATCAAGTTGTGTGTTTTTCCTCTTTTATTTCCACTGCACTTTTACTTTGATTTTAAATTGTTTATTTTTTTTAAAAGGCAATTCACCCCCCCTCTTGCCATCACTTCTTCCCTTCTCTCCGTCCAACAATTGGTATCAAAGGCAAAATTTGAGTAATACCTTCACCGGTTTCAAATTCAAGATCTTTTGTGATGGCTTCAACTTCTTTCTCCCCTGAAGGCTATTCTTTGGGTCGTGCTCCATTCTTTGATGGAACCGACTACACTTTTTAAAAAACTCGCATGATTACATTTCTTAAAAGTATTGGCTATCCTATATATAGAATTGTTATGAAAGGCTTTTCTATATCTAACAAGGATGAGTCCAAATGGACCCCCGAAGACATTGCAAATTTTGAGCTTGATGGCAAAGCCATGAATGCTCTTCATTGTGGGCTAGACCGTAATGAATTTAATCGTATTTCTACTTGCTCATCTTCTTATGACATTTGGAAACTTTTAGAAGTAACCCATGAGGGCACTAAAGGCGATGACAAGCCCGATTGCCCATCCCACAAGAAAAAGGCCAAGCAAAAGGAAAAGAAGAAGGAATTCAAGGCCACATGGAGTGATAGCTCCACATCTGACTCTTTCTCCTCCTCAAGTGACAACGGTAAAAAATGCTTAATGGCATTTCATGAGGTAACATCTTCCGACTCCTCATACTCTAGTTCTTCAAATTCTTTTAATCATTTATCATATGAGGATCTCCAATATGCTAGAGATCAATTGGAGGAAGGTTTTCACGAACTTTCTTCCAAATTTGTTGCTTTAAAAAAGAATTTCAAAAAACTTTCTTCCGAAAAGGAACAACTTCTCAAAGAGAAGGAAGACTTGACCCTTAAAATCCAAAACCTTCCCGATGTTGATTCTATGGAATCAACAATCAAATATTTAAGGGAATCTCTTGCCAAGTTCACCCAAGGGAAACAAAATTTGACCAAATTGCTAGGTTCCCAACGTGTATCTAGAATCACCCAAGGGCTTGGCTATTCCAAGCAAGCTTCCTCTTCCCATGCACCCACTATTTTTGTAAGGGGGAGCTCCCAATTTAAATTTTGTAACTATTGCAAAAAACTCGGGCACTTAATTTATGAGTGCAATTGCAAAAATGCCCGGTATGGAAGGCCCAAAACTATTTTCTTCAATGATGAATTTTATAGGAGAAGACCCGCAACTAGACAAGTATGGATTGAAAAATCCCTTTTAGCGAGTCTTACCGGACCAAAATTTGTCTCGGTTTCAAAAACCTCTCCCCGGTGATTTATTGTTTTTATTTAGGGGGAGTTAGGATCGTTTAAGCCTTTTTGATTTCAATTTCAAAATTTTCAATTCAAAACTTTATTTTCAAAACTTTCAATCCAAAATTCTTAATTCAAAATTTTCAATTCTTTCAATTCAAAACTTTCAATTCAATTTCAAAAATTTCAATTGATTTAAAATCTCTATCTCATTTTTCAACGTTTCCCTCAATCAAGTTTTATGCCCCGTGCTATTTTGATAATCACAAAGGGGGAGAAATTATTGGTTGATTGGGGGAGAAATCTTTCTTTCATGCTTTACTTTACTTTTCCATTTATCCTTTAAAGCATGCCTTTCATTTCATTTTTACATTGCTTGTTTTGGTGATTGTGATCATCAAAATAGGGGGAGATTGTTGTACCTCTCGTACCCCTCGTGGTTTAATTTTCATGATCACAATCACTCTCTTATTTATCTAATATTGTTTTAAGTGTTTTTGGTTGATAGGAATTATTTCAGATTGCCAAGGAATTGGGGCAAGAAGGCTGAAAGCAAAAGTGGACTGGTTTTCAGTCCACTGGCCAACCGGTGGAAGACCACCGGCCAGCCGATGGAGGCCTGGACAGAAGGCATCCCTCTGTCCAGACCACCGGCCAACCGGTGTCCCACCACCGGCCAGCCGGTGGCACCCATCCAGAACAGTGTCAGCTACTGCCTCAGCACCGGCCAACCGGTGGCCTCCTCACCGGCCAGCCGGTGGTGCCTGAGCCCGAGCCCTCTCCCATTTTCAATTCACCGGCCAACCGTTGGCCTAGCACCGGTCAGCCGGTGGAGCCAGTCAAACTAGCCGTTGGGCTTTGACCAGGATTGTCCACTTGACTCCCAACGGCTCCGAAGACCTCTCCAACGGCTCCTAAGGCTCCCAAAGGCCATTTGAGGGTTCCCCCTCTATAAATAAATGACTAGGAAGCCCCGGAACACAAGCGAAACATAAGGAAGCCCACGGACACATTTTTGATCATTTGGCGAAGCTCCGGCGAATTCCTTCAAGGAACCCCACTTGCTCCAACCTTTGTCCACATTCAAGGAGCACCACCATAGAAGCTTGGGAGCGCCCCTCATCAACTCAAATCAATCCTTTGGCGCCCAAGGCTTCCCCATTACGGTTTTTCTTGTTTTATTTATTTTGAGCATCAAATTGGGTTTGTGCCTACAAAACCCCATCTCTTTCTCTCATCCTCTCTTTTGGGTTTTCACACCACCTTCAAGGTGTGAAGAGGTTAGTCAAGCCTTCCCTTTTAAAAGGCTTGAATCAAAGGTGAGCTAGCCTTCACCTGTAAGAAGGCTAGTGGGTTCTTGCTCAACCATTGAAAGCAAGTGGGTTCTTGCATAACCATTAAAAGCAAGCTGTAATAGGTTCTAGAATAACCTTAAAGTCTAGTGGGTTTCTTGCTAAAACCATTGAAAAACAAGAGGTAGTAAATCTGTCAACGGTTGAGTTGGGAGCGGAGACGTAGGCTTGGGTTTAAGCCGAACTCCGTTATCAAGTTGTGTGTTTTGCCTCTTTTATTTCCGCTGTACTTTTACTTTTGTTTTAAATTGTTTATTTTTTTTAAAAGGAAATTCACCCCCCCTCTTGCCATCACTTCTTCCCTTCTCTCCGTCCAAAAATTGGTATCAGAGGAAAAATTTGAGAAATACCATCACCGATTTCAAATTCAAGATCCTTTGTGATGGCTTCAACTTCTTTTTCCCCCGAAGACTATTCTTTGGGTCGTGCTCCATTCTTTGATGGAACCGACTACACTTTTTGGAAAACTCGCATGATTACATTTCTTAAAAGTATTGGCTATCCTATATATAGAATTGTTATGCAAGTCTTTTCTTTATCTAACAAGGATGAGTCCAAATGGACCCCCGAAGACATTGCAAATTTTGAGCTTAATGGCAAAGCCATGAATGCTCTTCATTGTGGGCTAGACCGTAATGAATTTAATCGTATTTCTACTTGCTCATCTTCTTATGACATTTGTAAACTTTTAGAAGTAACCCATGAGGGCACTAAAGGCGATGACAAGCCCGATTTCCCATCCCACAAGAAAAAGGCCAAGCAAAAGGAAAAGAAGAAGGCATTCAAGGCCACATGGAGTGATAGCTCCACATCCAACTCCTCCTCCTCCTCAAGTGACAATGGTAAAAAATGCCTAATGGAATTTCATGAGGTAACATATTCCGACTCCTCATCCTCTAGTTCTTCAAATTCTTTTAATCATTTATCATATGAGGATCTCCAATATGCTAGAGATCAATTGGAGGAAGGTTTTAACGAACTTTCTTCCAAATTTGTTGCTTTAAAAAAGAATTTCAAAAAACTTTCTTCCGAAAAGGAACAACTTCTCAAAGAGAAGGAAGACTTGACCCTTAAAATCCAAAACCTTCCCGATGTTGATTCTATGGAATCAACAATCAAAGATTTAAGGGAATCTCTTGCCAAGTTCACCCAAGGGGAACAAAATTTGACCAAATTGCTAGGTTCCCAACGTGTATCTAAAACCACCCAAGGGCTTGGCTATTCCAAGCAAGCTTCCTCTTCCCATTCACCCACTATTTTTGTAAGGGGGAGCTCCCAATTTAAATTTTGTAACTATTGCAAAAAACCCGGGCACTTAATTTATGAGTGCAATTGCAAAAATGCCTGGTATGGAAGGCCCAAAACTATTTTCTTTAATGATGAATTTTATAGGAGAAGACCCGCAACTAGACAAGTATGGATTGAAAAATCCCTTTTAGCGAGTCTTACCGGACCAAAATTTGTCTCGGTTTCAAAAACCTCTCCCTGGTGATTTATTGTTTTTATTTAGGGGGAGTTAGGATCGTTTAAGACATTTTGATTTCAATTTCAAAATTTTCAATTCAAAACTTTATTTTCAAAACTTTCAATTCAAAATTCTTAATTCAAAATTTTCAATTCTTTCAATTCAAAACTTTCAATTCAATTTCAAAAATTTCAATTGATTTAAAATCTCTATCTCGTTTTTCAACGTTTCCCTCAATCAAGTTTTATGCCCCGTGCTATTTTGATAATCACAAAGGGGGAGAAATTCTTGGTTGATTGGGGGAGAAATCTTTCTTTCATGCTTTACTTTACTTTTCCATTTATCCTTTAAATCATGCCTTTCATTTCATTTTTACATTGCTTGTTTTGGTGATTGTGATCATCAAAATAGGGGGAGATTGTTGTACCTCTTGTACCCCTCGTGGTTTAATTTTCATGATCACAATCACTCTCTTATTTATCTAATATTTTTTTAAGTTTTTTTAGTTGATAGGAATTATTTCAGATTGCCAAGGAATTGGGGCAAGAAGGCTGAAAGAAAAAGTGGACTGGTTTTTAGTCCACCGGCCAACCGGTGGAAGACCACCGGCCAGCCGATGGAGGCCTGGACAGAAGGCATCCCTCTGTCCAGACCACCGGCCAACCGGTGTCCCACCACCGGCCAGCCGGTGGCACCCAGCCAGAACAGTGTCAGCTACTGCCTCAGCACCGGCCAACCGGTGGCCTCCTCACCGGCCAGCCGGTGGTGCCTGAGCCCGAGCCCTCTCCCATTTTCAAAGCACCGGCCAACTGGTGGCCTAGCACCGGTCAGCCGGTGGAGCCAGTCAAACTATCCGTTGGGCTTTGACCAGGCTTGTCCACTTGACTCCCAACGGCTCCGAAGATCTCTCCAACGGCTCTGAAGGCTCCCAAAGGCCATTTGAGGGTTCCCCCTCTATAAATAAAGGACTAGGAAGCCCCGGAACACAAGCGAAACATAAGGAATCCCACGGACACATTTTTGATCATTTGGCGAACCTCCGGCGAATTTCTTCAAGGAACCCCACTTGCTCCAACCTTTGTCCACATTCAAGGAGCACCACCATAGAAGCTTGGGAGCGCCCTTCATCAACTCCAATCAATCCTTTGGCGCCCAAGGCTTCCCCATTACGGTTTTTCTTGTTTTATTTATTTTGAGCATCAAATTGGGTTTGTGCCTACAAACCCCCATCTCTTTCTCTCATACTCTCTTTTGGGTTTTCACACCACCTTCAAGGTGTGAAGAGGTTAGTCAAGCCTTCCCTTTTAAAAGGCTTGAATCAAAGGTGAGCTAGCCTTCACCTGTAAGAAGGATAGTGGGTTCTTGCTCAACCATTGAAAGCAAGTGGGTTCTTGCATAACCATTAAAAGAAAGCTGTAATAGGTTCTAGACTAACCTTAAAGTCTAGTGGGTTTCTTGCTAAAACCATTAAAAAGCAAGCGGTAGTAAATCTCTCAACGGTTGAGTTGGGAGCGGAGACGTAGGCTTGGGTTTAAGCCGAACTCCATTATCAAGTTGTGTGTTTTGCCTCTTTTATTTCCGCTGCACTTTTACTTTGATTTTAAATTGTTTATTTTTTTTAAAAGGCAATTCACCCCCCCTCTTGCCATCACTTCCTCCCTTCTCTCCGTCCAACAGATCTTAGCTACCAGTCTCTTTCAGGGAGCAGCTGGAAGATGGTGGAGTCTGACACTCTAGTTACACGATGAGGTGAACCTCATATGGGCAGACTTCGAGGGCCTTTTTAGGTCATAGTTCGTCTCAGCGACTCTATTCTCATTGTGTATACAGGATTTGTTGCACTTATAGTAGGGAAACATGATTGTGTCCCAGTACTGGACAAGGTTCACTGATATCTCCCGCTAATCCACCAACATGGTACGGGACCATTTCTTCAGGGCCTGAACCTTTGAGAAGGGTCTCCAATGGAATATAAGAGCATCGATGATATTGATCATCATTCCGACACAGGCTGGGGTCCTAGAGCGAGCACTTTTGGTGGAGATCTTCCTAGCTGAACAGGCACTGACGGTGAGAGCCACCACTAGACGTCAGGTAGCATAGTCATCTGTAGCAGGCAGTAGATGGATGACGTAGGGGCCCAAGCGGACCAGGCCTTCTGGTGGATGACCTTAGGATACAGGGTCAGTGGTGCGGGGTTCACGGGACAGAGGAGGACAACTGAGGATCAGGAAGTGCTACTCGTGCGGCGGGCAGGGTCACATGGCTCGCGACTGCCCAAACCATCATACAGACGACCAGCAGATGGTCGAGGGACCACTGAGGTATAGGTAGAGATTCGATCGGGGGGTCTACAGGCAGTAAGCGGATGTGTAAGAGGAGATGGTCGTGCAGTAGGCAGTGGGTGGTGATTCGAGGTTATACTGCCACCACCTCTAGGTGGTCCACCCCGACCACAGGGAGTAGGTGGACAGGGATGATCTCAGCTCCAGGCAGCTAAGGCCTACAACCACGGTGCTCCATAGATGATTAGAGATATGATCTGTGTCTACTCTACCTTAGTTGCAGTACTTATAGACACAAGTGTCAGTCACTCTTTTATTGCCACTGCCCTCATTCGGAGCTCAGAGATTTCGATGGACTCGTTGGCTCGATCCTTACGGCTAAAGACTCCTATGGGAGGGGATTTGATGATTACACACTGGTGTCAGTAGTGTGAGCTTACTCTAGGAGGTGAGAGCTTCGACTAGGATCTTCTAGTAACGTCGTTGAGGCCTTATGACTTCATCTTGGGTATGGAATGGTTATCCACAGTCCATGCTCAAATTGACTATTTTAGGCGCAAAGTTCGGTGTTTCTGCGAGGATGGGACCATTTTTTCCTTCACCGGTGAGAAGGAAACCTTTGCATCACAGGATGGACATGCCCAGAGGAGGGTGTAGCTGATCACACATCAGTTGGCTAGCCTTACCCTCGGAGTAGTAGATGTTGAGAGTCCAAGTTGTCCTGTAGTGGTGGACCAATATGCTGATGTCTTTCCTGATGATGTTATGGGACTACCTCCATGTAGAGAGTTGGACTTTTACATCAACTTGTATCCCAGGATGGAACCAATATCTACACCAGCATATCGGATGGCTCCCGCGGAGCTTTGTGAGTTACGGGTATAGTTGGAGGACTTTTAGAGAAAGGAGTTCATAAGGCCCAGTGTTTCACTATGGGAAGCCCCGATTTTGTTCGCTAAGAAGATATATGGTAGTTTGAGACTATGTGTGGACTATCGGTGCCTGATCCAGGTGACCTTGAAGAACAAGTATCCACTTCTGAGGATTGGTGATCTTTTTGATCAGCTAAAGGGATCTTGTTGGTTTTCAAAGATAAACCTCAGATCAAGCTATCATCAGCTCAGGGTAAGAGATGAGGATGTGCATAAGATGGCCTTCAGATGTCGGTATGGCCACTATGAGTTCTTGGTTATGTCATTCTGCATGAAAAATTCCCCTACAGTGTTCATGGGACTCATGATAATGATCTTCCAGCCATACCTTGATCGCTTTGTGGTGGTCTTCATCGACGACATCTTGATATACTCAGCGTCAGAGGAGGAGCATGCATATCATCTGCAAATAGTTCTGGATACACTCCGAGATCACCATCTTTATGGTAATCTCTCTAAGTTCCAGTTCTGGATACGAGAGGTCCATTTTCTGGGACACGTTATCTCAGAGGTTGGATTTTCAGTAGATCTAGTGAAGATAGAGGTTTTACTTGCTTGAGATCCACCCAGGAGTGTGACCAAGGTGTGGATTTTCCTGGGGTTAGCTGGATAATACTGGAGACTCGTTCCTGACTATTCCAGAGTTGTGGCACCCTTTTCATCATTGATTAATAAGGGAAAACCCTTCATATGGATGGAGATATGCCAACATAGTTTCTAGGAGCTGAGGTGGAGACTGATGAGTGCCCCAATCTTGAGGCTATCAGAAGAGGGTGTTGGGTATGTAGTCTTCTACGATGCATTAGGGACCGGACTTGGATGTGTCCTGATGCAGGAGTGAGCAGTGATCGCTTATGGTTCGTGATAGCTAATACATCATGAGGAGAACTGCACTACCCATGACCTAGAGTTAGCGGTAGTGGTATTCTCCTTGAAGATGTCACTACTGGAAATTTAGGCTATAGCCACGGTTTGAAACTGTGGATATAAACCCAAAAACTGTGGCTATAGGTTATAGCCACGGTTCAATGAACTGTGGCTGGTATTGGCGTGGCTATAGGCCAACTCATATAGCCACGGTTTAAAACCATGGCTAAAGCCTATATCCATGGTTTGAATTTGTGGCTAAAGCCTTATAGACACGGTTTTAAACCGTGGAAGAAGTTAAAACACAAACAAGCCTTATAGCCACAGTTAGAAACTGTGGCTATAGATCAAAGTTCAATAAAAAAAAACACAACAGGCCTGCAGGCCTGCTTTCCACCCCCTTCCCCCTACTAGTCCCCTGCCACCCCCCCCCCCTGCCAGTCCCCCCTACCCCCTTCCACCCCCTTCCAATCCCCCCTGCCCCCTGCTAGTCGCCCTGCCCCCTGCTAGTCCCCCTGCCAGTCCCCCCTGCCACCCCCCTGCCCCTGCTAGTCCCCATACCTTACACCCACCTGCCACCCCCTTCTACCCCCCCCCCCCACCCTACATGTCTCCCCCCTATTTTCCATCTGGCTATGCCCCCTTCCAGTCCCCCTACCTGTTTTACCCTGGTTCCCCACCCCCGCGTCACTACAGTGAATGGTGGTCACCTTTGTCCAAAGTTCTACAGTGACTCCGAAGTCCGCACTGCTACAGCGACAGTTGCGGGCCACAAGCATTCAGCCCAACTAGATCAGACAATAAAAATCTAAAAATTTCTCTTATATAATTAACACATTCCCATGAATCTTATTCTTGATTCCATCTCCATGTAGACATCAGTTAATAATGTCACTTTATTCCTTATCAAGGTGACAACCTAATGATCAAAGTTTACTAGAATTTCAATTACATTGTATATTTAGACAATCCCATAAATATCTTTCTCATTTCTAGAAGTGAGGGAATCTTATGCTTGCCACATATAAGTAAAGGATGGATATTCAGTTATGATCTGGGTAGAAAGGCTGTTATATCTTCTTTTGTCAATCCATATAGACATCTTAGGAATACGTAGGCAGTGGACTACTTTGGAAGTTGTTTGTGAGTACCCAATCAAGGAGAGAGACAATTGTGAGACCTTTGTTTGCTGTTGGACAACACCAACACAGCTGTGACGCGATCACAGCTGGAAAAAGTGAGCGCTGGAGGACAATGCATGCATTATTTATGACAATGCCGACAACATCCTTTTCTTTTCCAATACCCATGAACATAAACAAAGTCATATTCCCATTTCATAAAAAAAACCACCACCCCCCCTGGACAGCAGCCACCCCCCCCCCCACATCCCTTGAACCCCTTGCACACCCCTCACCCCCCTGCTGGACCCCCTTGGATAGCACCCCCCCCCCCACCTACTGGACCCCCCTGGACAGCAGCATCCCTCTGCTGGACCCCCCTAGATAGCAGCCCCCCCCCAGACCCTGGACACCCCCCCCAGACCCTGGACAGATCCCCCTCCCCCTAGACAGATTCCCCCCAGACCCTGGATAGATTCCCCCAGACCCTGGACAGATTCCCCCCAGACCCTAGACAGATTCCCCTCCCCCTGCCAGTCCTGCCCCCCCCACCAAACCATTCAGCCATTTGAATCTTACCATAATTTCAATTAGCCTCGTTTTGAACATAACCCGCAAAATCTAAAAACTAACTAAAGTATTTCTAATTGTAGGAGCAGTAAAACACTAAGAAAAAAGATGTAATACACAACTCTAGCAATGAGTAAAACGGAAGGCAATGACAAACCAGCTTAACCAAAAGTACCCATCCATCCATTAGATCTCTTTAGTTGCAATATAGTGGACTCCTGCAATGGACCCACTTACAACAGTAGGGTGACTGTAAAATACCAAGAATGTTTTGCTTCATTCTAAAAAAACAACCATTAATAAATCATAGCACAAATAAATTAAAACACAATCAACAGTTGGGTAGAAAATTTAAAATAAATAATATTTTGAATGTGTAATATGAAATATACAATGGGAAGTTATTATGAACATGAAATTAATGGTAGATTAATCTAGATGAATTATCGGTATGAAAAAGCGAGTTGGTCTATCTTCTCTGACTTCATTTTCCTTGAAATGGAGGAAGACGCCCAGCCCCATCCCCCACCAGCCCCTCCCCCCTGTCCAGCCCCATCCCCCACCAGCCCCCTCCCCCACCAGCCCCCTCCCCCCTACCCAGTTCTTCCCCTCTCATCCCCTCCCTCCTGCCTAGCCCAATCCCCCACCAGCCCCTCCCCCCTGCCCAGCCCCATCCCCCACCATCCCCCCCTTCCCAGTTCTTCCCCTCTCATCCCCTCCCCCCTGCCCATCCCCTTCCCCCACCAGCCCTTGCCCAGCCCCACCCCCCCTGCCCAGCCCCATCCCCCAGCCCAGTTCTTCCCCTCTCATCCCCTCCCCCCCTGCCCAGCCCCTTCCCCCACCAGCCCCTCCCCCCTGCCCAGCCCCATCCCCCCTGCCCAGCCCCATCCCCCACCAGCCCCCTCCCCTCGGCCCAGTTCTTCCCCTCTCATCTCCTCCCCCCTGCCCAACCCCTTCCCCCACCAGCCCCTCCCCCCTGCCCAGCCCCATCCCCCACCAGCCCCCTCCCCCTTCCCAGTTCTTCCCCTCTCATCCCCCCCTGCCCAGCCCCTCCCCCCTACTCAGCCCCTCCCCCCTTCCCAGCCCCATCCCCATGCCCAGCCCCTTTATAATCATATAAAGTTAAGATATTTGGAAAATATTCATGTGCTTAAAGATACATGTACACACTTATAAGATTCCATAGAGGATTTGTGTGTTTATATATCATCTAAACTCATGTAAGAAATGTAGAGGAATAACCCAGTAGAAAACATGCTTAGATTATAAATATTTCATTGTTTAAGATCATATTACATAAATAAAATAAGAATTATTGATTAAAAAGAAAAAATATTCAAGAGAGAAATACCGGGTATAGGGCTGGGTGTAAACAGAGCTCACCCCAAAACCATTATCAGTGGCAGTCCGATCAATTCCAACTTACATCTTTGAAATCAATTATTGCATCAAGTTGATTAGATTTCTTATTCAAAAAACTACATACAGTTTACATAGTTTATTCAATAAGATGTATTCAGTTTATGCATATCGTTAATATAGTTTAACGGCATTCAGTTTATTCAATAAACTGCATTCAGTTTATTGAATAAAATGCATACAGTTTATATAGTTTATTTAGTAAACTGCATTCAGTTTATTGAATAAACTGCATACAGTTTATATAGTTTATTTAGTTTAGGCATCCAGTTTATTGGATAAATTTTATATAGTTGATTCAATAATTTGTATGAAATCTATATGTTGAATATATTTTATTCAATAAACTTTATGCATTCAGTTTGTTAAACCAATTGAAAAAACTGTATAACACAAATGAAAATTGAAAGAAAGTTCATTAAATGTGTATGCCTGATAAACTATATGCCTAATTGGAATGATTTAAATTGTATGCCTAATTGGAATGATTTAATAACACAAATGAAAAATAAAATACAAATGAATCACCTGCTAAACCTAATAGAAAAAAAGAGAAGAACCCTCTTTTAATTGAACTCCTCGAGGCCATGATAATCCTTTATATTGAAATTTTCAACCCATTTTGTTGCGTAAATGGAGGCTTTGGAGTGTTTTAAAACCTAATATTTATTCAAATTGAAGTAATATTTCATGTACAGTGAAATCCATACGCAACTATCCACTGAAACCAAATATAAATAGTAGTGATTGATATTCACAAATCCAAAAAGTTGAGGAGATCGAACTGAATACCTGATTCTCATCCATACCTGTCCTGATGATGTTTTCAGGGTTAGAGGCGGGCTTGTAGGTATTTATTTCATATCCCTTCCATTCATCAGATTATGATCCTCATCATTCCATTGCAATCTACTTCCCTCACAAAGTAATCAAAGAATGAAGGGTCGCTACTTCATAAGGAAATGTGAAACATACAGGTTTATAATGGATCATGATCATCTAAGAATGTGTTAAAAACAAATGGATAATGAAGACCACTGATGATGAAAAATGGAAGGAAACTTCCTTTGGAAAATTTTAAAAAAAATGAAGTTGGAAACACTATTCCCAAGAAGTTTTTAATAAAGACAGATCATACATTCTTTGGTAATAAACCTAAGAAGTCTAAGCCAGGTGCTAAATATAAAAGGATCAGTTCTTCTATCATGGAAGAAGGAGAAAAACTTAGATTCATGCAAACAATCCTTGCTTGTATGTGAAAATAGAGGCAAGAAATAGCATAATGGAAGACTGCGGCGTGACCGTAGCATGACCGCGGCGTGACCGTGGCGAGACCGCGGCCTGACCGCGGCGTGTTGGATCGATCTAGCGACATCTGTAGGGTAGAATCTTTCAACCAAGAGCGAAGGGAGCAGGAGGAGGATGGAATGCTGGTGGAAGAGGGCTGGTTGCAGGTACTGGGGGGATGGTGCGGGCTGATTCGAAGGTGGCTGGGGGGGGCTGTTGCGGGCTGGAATGTTGGTGGCAGCGGGCTGAAATGAAGGTGGAAGGGGGTGGTGTGGGCTGGATGTGGTTGGATCAGGGCCAAATCATGACATTACCGCGGCGTGACCGCGACGTGACCGCGGCACGACCGCGGCATGTTGGCCCGGTCCAGCGACATCCGCGGGGCAGCATCTTCCGGCCAGGAGCGAAGGGAGCGAGAGGAGGTTGGAATGATGGTGGAAGAGGGATGGTTGCAGGTGTTGGGGGGATGGTGCGGGCTGATTTGAAGGTGGCAGGGGGGGCTGTTGCGGGCTGGAATGTTAGTGGCAGTGGGCTAAAATGAAGGTGGAAGGGGGTGGTGTGGGCTGGATGTGGCTGGAGCAGGGCCAAATTACGACATTACTGCGGCGTGACCGCGATGTGTTGTCTCGGTCCAGCGACATCCGGGGGGCAGCATCTTCCGGCCAGGAGTGAAGGGAGCGGGAGGAGGTGGTGAAATTGAATTGAGAAAACCAAAAACATGCTAATATATGGTATTATACAAAAAAATCCAGTCAAATTAACTACACTAATCAAATACATACTAATATGACTAGAACTAAATCAAACATCATCAAGCCAATTTGAGTAAAGTGTAACCAAACCAAATGGTTTTTAAAAAGATAAAACTGAACCAAACTGAAAATAATGTAACCAAACTGACTCAAACCAGTCAAAACGAAGTTCAATAAAGCATAATTGAGCATGCAAAAAATGAAACTAATGAAACATACCTGATTGGATCTAAAATTAATTTAATTGAATTGAATAGCCCCAAATCAAACAAAATGAACCTGTTAAAATTGACAAAAACTAAAAAAAATGAACCCAATAAAAAATAACTTAGCAAACCTAACCTGGCCCAAACTGAACCAAGGAGTTGGACCTTGTGATGAACTTTTAGAAGGCCTCATGCCCAGAGGTTGAGAGGATATCCTAGTCATGTGGTGCTTCATTGTCCTCAACAAGATCCAAAACGCACTGCAAAAAGATAGTGAACCCAAAAATCACAAAAACCCAAATTAAAATTGAGCCAAAGAATAAAAATGGAAGAATCCTTACCTAAATCTGATGTTGAACTCACTACCTTCTATGGTGGTGGGTAGAATCGACCTCATCATAAGTAACCACCTGTAAGTAAATAATAGGAAAAAGAGTGAGATATAACAACTTCTTATATATATGTGATCAATGTGTCAACTATACATGATAAATGATACATAACTCCATAATTAAAAATGAACAAAGAATATTTAGATTGATATGTAAATCCCAATACTGAATAACATGATCGTTAATAAAGGATTTTTGTTCAAATGAAATCCAATTTCATTCAATACATACACAACAAAAGCGTTGGAGTAATATTATTCTATATCTATTGAGTATTCCATAATGGAGTAGGTTGCACCACTATCGATGGGAAACATGAAAGATATGAGGGGATAGTGATGAAGTTTGACACCCATTGGGTTGTGTTGTATTTTTTGACAAAATGTGTGAGATGATTCAAAAATCTGAAGATTATATTAAAATGTGAAATGAAATCATATAAAGTTTAAAAAATTAATGGTAAAAACTGAGAAGAATGGCCTTAATAAGTGTTAGATAAAAAATCCATCAATATCATACCAAGGTTATGTAAATGAAACACATATAGAGAAATGAAATGCAGAGGGTTATAAGGGCAGGTTTGGTGAAATATGAAATCACCACATGTCTTTTGTCTTAAAAGATGGAGATGAATATGGAGAACTTAAATGTAAATCCCAAACCTAGATATTTGTACTTCCCATATAATTCATTCAACTCCTTATAGTTTGAATTTGATAACCCACTACAATCAATGTAGGACAATTAATTATGTTTCACTTCATGAACCTCAATGGGGGAGAAATAAGAATATTTAGTATACATAATGAGAATGCATTCAATTTCATACAGTAAACAACATTGAAATGAGAAAGAAACATACCGCCGGATAAAAATTCATTCAATGTGTACTTGAGAATGAATTCATAAAAAATAGGAATACCTGAAAATGTATTCATTATGTATTTGGACATGCGATCATTAAAATGCATCCATTATCCACCTGAAAATGAAAAAAAATGTGTATCAGTTATTACTTATCAAGGTAGTGGAACATTAAAGTGGGTAATCAAGTACATAAAATGAGATTGAAAATACAAAGCATAAGTAATTCAAAAAAATCATGCTACTATAGTTAAGTTATTAAAAAAAATTACTGTGAAAAAATATACTGATACTACTATTAAAATTAAAATTATTAATGAATATAAAGTTTCTAAAAGCTACACAAACTATATTTAAATCAATGGAAGCAGAATAAAAGTAGGGCACAAAATTACAATTAGAAAAGAGGAAGAACCATTGAACATAAAGGCTGAATTAAATAAGGTTGAGAAAATTAGGATTTTAGTAATGGTAACGAACCTGGATGGAAATCTATGATCAAATGCGGAAGAATTGTGGAAGGAAGAACGAAAAAAATCAGGTATTTTGTGATTTGGAGAGAACGTGTAGCGAATGATATTAACCTCTAACAGGAAGTTTCTAGGTTACTGGTGTGAAGAACAGAAGAACCTACTTCCTAGCATGTCCTAGAGGGGCCCCGGTAGGATCCTAAGGGGAATCTGATGGTTTAGGCCACCAAAACCATCAAGTTAATTGATCAACTTCTTCCTTATATATCCATACAAAAAACCTGAAATAAAAACAATCAAAACTGTTAAAACAATAAAAGAAATAAAAGATAATTCTGTAGTAGCAAAAGTACAACAAATTTGGGCCAAAAATTGAGTTCCAAAATGATCGAGTCAGACTTTTATGCAGTTATGATTGTTTTAGATAATCTTATAAGCTTTACAAACTTAGTAAATATCACCCCAATCTGACATCTATAGCACAAGTAATCACAAAAAATTGAGTTCCAAAATGATCGATCCAGACTTGAAGAAGCATAACTACAGCCCCCCCTGCCCACCTGCCCCCCCCCCCACCCTGCACACCCCCTGCCCCCCTCTCCCTGCCCCCCTTCCCCCCCACCTGCAAACCCCCCTGCCCCCTCTCCCCTACCCCCCTGCCCCCCCACCTGCACACACCCCCCTGCCCCCTCCCCCTGCCCCACCCCCCACACCTGCACACCCCCCTCCCCCCTGCCCCCCCCACCCTACCCCCCCCCCCCCTGCACACACCCCTCCCCCTGCCCCAGCACACCCCCCCTGCCCCCCCACCTGCATACCCCCTGCCCCCTCTCCCTGCCCCATATACCCCCCACCTGCACACCCCCCTGCCCCCTCCCCCTATCCCCTCACCTGCACACACCCCCCCCCCGACCCCCCCCCCCCATCCACCTGCCCCCCCCCCACCTGCCCCCCCCCCCACCTGCACACACCCCTCCCCCCTGCCCCAGCACACACCCCCTGCCCCTTGCACCACACCTGCACACCCCCCTCTCCCTGCCCCCTTCCCCCAACCTGCACACCCCCTGCCCCCTCCCCTGCCCCCCCCCCACCTGTACACCCCCCTCCCCCCCCCCCCACCTGCACACACCCCTCCCCCTACCCCAGCACACCCGCCTGCCTCCCCACCTGCACACCCCCTACCCCCTCTCCCTGCCCCCTTCCCCCCACCTTCACACCCCCTGCCCCCCCACCTTCCCCCCCCCCCCCACCTGCACACACCCCTCCCCCTACCCCAACACCCCTCCCCCTACCCCAGCACACCCCAATCTGAGGGATTTTGGATTAAACATGAAACATTATACATTATTGCCTCATTTGTAGGAAAAATTTACAAGAAACAAAGTATATTGACATTCAAAATGAATCCTAGTACATCTATAAAAAATAATAGGTGCAAGGTTGAGGGAACATGATCCATTATTATAGAGTTAGATAATCAATCCATCATCACCTTACTTAATGTATGGTGGGTCCCCATACTTTAATGAAACATAATCTCCTTAGCAGTCCTAGATCAAAATGGATTTACCTCTAGACCAAATCTCAAGATCTCTAAAGTATCAATAATTATCATAAAAGTATCTATAAACAATGGGTTATATGTTTTGAATGGGAAGACCCATTTATTGAAATTGGGCAGTGTTTACAATACAAGCACTAACAATAATATACTATAGCATATAAGATAGGGAATTTCAGCTCCAAAGTCTTAGAGGAACACAACAACCAAGGGCTATTGAGTAACATCACAACTATAAATATTTCATTTTCCAGAGATTGTGTGATGGGAAAATCCAAGAGGGTGAGTTTCAAAAGGTCTTATTTCAATGCTGCCAGCCCACTTGAATACATGCACTCAGATTTTTGGGGGATATCCAGGACTAGTTCTTGTGTTGGAGGATCCAATTTCATCATCTTCATAACTAAAATCCCTAAGAATGTTTGTATTTAGATAATAAAAAGAATATGATGCATTCCAAACCATTTAAACCTAAAAAGATTCAATGTAAAATCACACTTTAAAGATTATTAAGACCGAAGAATAGATAATGGTCTTGAATATCTTTCTATAGAGTTCATTCAATTTTGTGAGTCTGATGGGATTACGAGGGACATAATTGTTAGGAAACCCCACTCCCCAATAGAATAGCCTAGCAGAGAGGTTGAATAGTACTATTCTAGAAATATTTAGAAGCATTCATGAATGCTCAAGACTCTCAAAATATTTTTGGGCCAGTGAATCAAAAAAAAATCTATGCTAGTTTCCAAGGGAATCCTTCAAAGAGAGGGAATTGATTACGATGAATTGTTTTCCTTTTTTTCTTAAGCATTATTTCATTCATCTTTTGATAGATTTTTCAACTTATAACGACTTTCATATAGATCAGTTAGTTGTTAAAACTGATTTCCAACTTGGTGATTTGAATGAAAATATTTATATGATACCTATTGATGATTATCCTGCTGAGATCAAACCAAAGAAAGTATGCCATTTAAATAAATCTTGATCTGGCCTGAAACAATCCTCATGGAAGTGGTGCTTAAATTTTGATTCATTTGTCTAGGTAACAAGTTCATTAGCATTCATTATAAATAGGTAAATGTTGGAATCTCTCAATCCTGTTAATTTCCTGCTTGAACAACACTTTAAATTGTCCTTGAATCAATCACCTACTACTGAAGTTGATATTGAATTTATGTCTAGAATTCCTTATTCTAACATTGTTGGTTGCAAATCGTATTCTATGATTTTCTCTAGAACTGATTTTTCAGTTTCTATCTTTACTCTATGATGGTTCATGACTTAACATTATATGTATTGTTTCATAAGATATTAAGTAATAATCAATAACAAGTTAATAAAAAATCATAACAAATATATTATAATTATGGTTTAGGGAATTCATAAATGTTTTAAATTATAAAAATTCACGAATAGTCATACATAAGTTCCAAGAATGAGGATTAATTATAGTAAAAAGAGTTTATATGAGTTGAATGATTTTCATGAGTTGCATGATTTTCATGAAAAATGTGGTGATTCTTGGAAGATTTATGGATCAGTTTGGTTTTTTCGATTTCCTGCGAGAAATAGAATTTTTTATAGTGGCTAATATTATTTATAAAGGATAAATTTGTTATTGAATTTATTTAAAGATTTATTAGGAGAAGTTTTCAGCAACTACGTATGGGTAAAATGTAACTTATTATAGTCTACCTACTCCAAAACTATCATAGGATGATTCCTTTAAGAGAACCATTCCCTTTGTGGCCGAATTATCCTCACAAGCTCCAGGTTTCACCTATGATGATTCATGAGTTTGGCTGACCACTCCTGCATGCGCCATTCATACTATGACCACCAATGCCTCACTAGTAAAATAAGCAGAACACACTCATCACTCCTCAAGCTAAGTGTTAGATGAAGCCTGAGAATACTATTCCTAATCAGATTTCAAATTAATTTCTCCAATAAAATCATGGAATTCTACCTTACCATGATACATGGTCTTTGTGATTGGATGATCCTCACCATCTCTAGATAAAATCACTTGTATATGACATAGGTATCTTGATATCTAGTGTATCACCAACAAAAGAACAAGAACACATTCATCCCTCCTCAATTTGAGTGATAACCGAAGACTTGATTTTACCCATAGACCAAGACTCCCTCTAATAATTTAGTAAAGAACATCCTTGAATAAAACATGAAGAACAATAATCCACTTGAGTTTATTAGATAATAGGTTTCTTAACTTTGAACTCATCATTGAAATAGAACTAAATAAACTCTGAATACTTCCTAGATAAGTTTAACTCTGCATACAAATGAGCCTAAATAGGATGTTTCCCTTCAAGCATTTTCTAATTGATGCACAAAAAAATTCTAAGAATTTCAATACAATGTTTAAGAAAAGAACTGAAGGATTTTTTAAAGGAAGATAAAACTAAAGAATCCAAATATAGAGGAATAAAAAAGGCAATACATTCCCAGATTGAACAATCAAGCGTCGTCGATAGAGGCGGGGTTTGGCGAGGAGGAGGGCGTGGAGAGGTCGAGGGAGGAGGAGGGCGCGGAGAGGTAGAGGGAGGAAGAGGGTCGTGGATCGGGGGAGTAGCGGCGGAGTTTGATAGGGAGGAGGTCACAGAGAGCTCGAGGGAGGAGGTCATGGCGGTGTTCGACGGGGAGGAGATCCAGGGAGGAGGTCACGGCAGTGTTCGGTGAGGAGGAGCTCGAGGGAGGAGGTCGTGACAACGTTCGGCAGGGAGTAGCTCGAGAGAGGAGTAGGGCGTGGAGAGGTCGGGGGGGGTGGGTTGGGTATAGGGGGGAGGAGCCCGACGCTTATGCGGGAAAAAAAGGAGTAGCCACGGTGTGTTAATTAAACCGTGGATATAAGCATACTATATCCATGGATCTATAAAACTGTGGCTATAGATCCGTGGCTATAGCCTAAATTTATAGTAGTGTGTGGCGACATTACTAGATGGGAAAATGTTTTACAGTCTACTCTGATCACAAGAGTCTCAAGTATATCTTCTCTCATAAGGACCTAACCCTAAGACAATGGTGATGGCTAGAGTTCCTCCAGGACTATGACTTTGAGATATTCTATATTCTTGAGAAGGGGAATGTGGTAGCAGATGCACTCAACGGGAGGTCTGGTCTTTAGTTGCTGAGTGAGTCGATGGAGCAGCTAGCCGCATTGCAGATATCATTCATGGATATATATAGAGTATCTTAATTCCAGTCTATGATAGTCACTCCCCCACTCCTTCAGTGATTCAGGGAGGCGCAGCTTCGGGACACTGACTGTGAGGCTCGACATGCTTAGATATCCTCAATACAGAAACCTAATAGATTTTCTGAAGGTGGAGAGCATGTTATACTCTTCAGAGGACGTACCATGGTACCGGTGGTGCTATAGGAGGAGTTGTTGAGGGAGTTCCATACATCCCCTTTAGAGGTACATCCTGGTGTGAAGAAGATGTACCAGGACCTCTGACGTCAGCACTGGTGGCCAGGGATGAAGAAGGAAGTAGCAGAGTTTGTTTCATGATGCCTCACTTGTCACAAAGTGAAGGCTAAGCATCAGGTTCTAGCAGGATTAGCACAGCCACTAGAGGTGAAAGAGTGGAAGTGGGATGGAATCTCCATGTACTTTTTTATAGGGCTTCCACGTATGTCCATGGGACATGATTCCATCTGGGTGATCATTGACCGACTCACCATGTCGGCCCACTTCCTACCTATCCAAGAGTAGGGATTAGTAGAGGTCTTGGGACGCCTCTACGTACAGGAGAATGTGCGACTTCATGGGGTTCCATTGACAATCATCTCTAACTGTGATGCACGTTTTACATCCCGGTTATGGAAGGTATTATAGGAGGGGTTTGGTACTCAGCTATCTTTGAGCACCGCCTTTCATCCTTAGACTGATGGTCAGAAAGAGTGGACCATGCAAACACTTAAAGACATGCTTCGTGCTTGTATCCTAGATTCTGGATGCAGTTGGGAGGATCACTTTCCCTTGGTGGAGTTCACGTACAACAACATCTATTAGTCCACCATTGGTATGGCTCCATTTGAGGCCCTATACGGTCGACCTTGCAGATCACCTTTATGCTGGACAAACCTAGGGGAGTCAGCACTTATGGGTCCAGAGTTGGTATGGGCTACCACTGAGAAGGTGCAGGTCATCCAGGAGTGGATGAAGACTGAAAAGAGTAGGAAAAGTGGTATTCTGATAGGATACGGAGACCTTTGGAGTTTCAGGAGGGGGACTACGTATTCTTGCGATTCTCCCCTCAACGGGGACTACAGATATTTTTTTGAGGTGGAAAGTTATCACCGAGGTTTATTAGACCATTTTTGATACTTCGGAGGATAGGTGAGGTGACATACCTCTTGGAACTTCCACCGTAGTTGGATATGGTTCACAACTTCTTCCACGTATCCCAACTGAGGAGATACATGCATGAACCATCTCACATCATCGACCACGGTGATCTAGACTTTGATGATGGGGAAACATTTACAGAGGTTCAGTAGAGATTGAGGGTCGACAGAAGTGAGTCCTTTGTGGGAGTCTAACACCTCTCGTGCGCATCCACTGGCATCACGGGAACCTCCAGGAGAGCACTTGGGAGCAGGAGGCTCAGATTCTTTCTCAATACCCCCCATTTGTTTTCTTATTCTATGTTGTGGATTTTGGGGATGAAAATACCTAAGGTGGGGATAATGTAAAGACCCATATTTTCCATGTAATTTTTTTTTAATTATATAAAATTATTATGAGTCTGCAAAAATTTACGGCGCATGATTCTGAGGCCCAGTATGCCCAGAATGAATTTTAGAACTTTTTTTAAGGTACGTTCAGTAAACGCACGAGTGGAATTTTCTAAATATTGAACCGGTGCTCAGATTAAAAATCCAAGGGCACCGTTGAATCCGCAGCACTGGGATTCTCTTAAAGTAGACTTCACTTTGACCGCAGTAGATCTGGAGAAAACGTTAGATTTTGGACTTTTAAAAGAATAAATAAAATAACTTTGTTATTTTATTTTTCTTTATTTACTTTCCTCCAATGGAAAAGTAGCAGTGTGGGACCAATGATGTGTCAATCCATTAAATGGATTGACCTTTAAAATCTTAAGTAACAGCATAATTGGGAATTAGAAAGGTTCCTAATAAATGAACCCTCATAAATCCCATGAGTGTTAGACACTCTCCCCCTCTCCTATTTATATGGATCTTGGGGAGAGTTAGCGGCACTACTTCACCAAGAAATGAAGTGCTGACAAAGTGTCGTGATACCAAAACCTTGGAGGATGGAGTCGGTTCCAGTGGGTGGCAATGAGTGACACCAAACCACAAACCAAAGGATGAAGTTTGAGCGGAGTCGTTGCAAGCTTGTTGCGGGAAAGATGAACACCAACCCACTTCCTCAATCGTAGGCACTCTCCATTGTTCTTGAGGTAGGGATTTAATTTTTGTTTAACTCAAGTGATTATAGAATCCTTTAATCCTCCATCATGACTACAAGATAACGCAGAGGGTGTGGGACTATCAAAATCGTCTTGGACCCTCCACTTCCTTACTACCCTTACGTTCTCTGTGGAAAACTACCGGCGCGGTGGCATCGATCGGCTACGATGGAGGCGATGTGTCATCGCACACCGCAAGAGGAGGCCGCGGAACTAAGAAACGGGGGTCAGTGAAGTGGCTAGAATCGTCCATCTATGGAGGAGGTGTGGCACGCCGTCGCATTATTCCGGTGAGTAAGGGGTTGCGGCCGAAGCCACGGTGGGTGAAGGAGGCAACCAGCATGAGCTGGCCACAGAAGGAGGAGGCGGGGTGGCATGCCATTGCGCACGGGTGGAGGAGGCCATGGCTCAAAGCCGCGGCCATGGAGGAACCCAGACCTACGATGGGTTCTGTGGTGACCGAGCGGCACCCACATGGTGCCACCGCTTCACAAGACGAATGGCCTCTTGGCCGTTTTGGAAGACCGGGGGTCTCACCCCCCGTGCCATCACAGGCAGACCCCCCTCCGCGGGCCGTGCTGCGTGAGCCTAGCGGGCCGCGCAAGCCCAACGGGCCGCCCCCTTGTGGTTCAGGCCAGACTGCAGCCCAGTGGGCCAAGCCTGCCATGGCCCAGCCCAGCCGAGTCGACCCATACTAGGTCGGGCCGGGTCGATCTGACCAGGTCAGACCGGACCTGGAACCCACCAAGCCCAGATTCGCTTAAAGGGTCATAACTTGAGAACTGGGAATCCGTTTGATGAATCATCTACGGTGTCGTGACCCTTGGAGCGAGAAGGTCCTTTTAGTATACTCCACATGAGTTTTGGAGACAATTGGAGTATGAACGGGTTGGATCAAACTTAAATCCAACCAGGCCCCTGAAACTAAAATGCTTATAACTCATAGACTGGACGTCTGATTGACATATTTTCTATCGCATTGGAACCCTTAAGACATGGTGGTACTTTGGGTTACTCCTTTGTGGAGCTTAGTGGAATTCGAGGTAAGACCGATATCTCAAGGGGCAGATTCTGCGAAGCTCAAGCGCACCAGATGTGATGAATTTAATGGCTGGCTGTAACGTGAAGAAAGAACATCGATCTTGTGTGGGTCAGCATCTATCAATCTGGTATGGTTTAGTATCTATAAGATCATGTGTGGGTCATCGCTCAGCGATCCTATGTAGGTCAGTACATACTGATCCTGTCTGGGTCAGATCCTGTATGGGTCAGCACATATCGATCATGTTGGGCTTGTATTCCGGCCCCTTTACTTTCAGCACTCTTTTTACTACATTAGTTTACTTCTTGGTTGCATCTTGTTGCGTACTAGTCTGTGTGATTGTATAGGTTTAAAGGCAATGCCTTCCCATTATAGGGATACTCTTTTCCGGTGCTAGTCGTCATCCCATGGCCTATGGAAGGTGGGCTTGGGGTAGTCACGGCACGGGCCCCAGGGACGGGTCATGACATTTTAGTTCTATTTTTTTAGGAGCACTGGAGTGTATCAGATGAATTGAGGATAATTTATTAAGTCAGTGTTTTTTCTTATCCCATTTCTATTTACTTATTTTAGTTTAGGTATTTTTTTTTTTGAATTCATTGTTATTTTTTATATTTTATGCACTTGGTAGTTTGTGGTATTATGTAGGATGGATTATTTGATATTATATTATCCTACCACACCACCACCAGAGTACATTGAATATCAAAAAGATTCTACTAAATGGTAAGTGTTGAATTGAAATGGGTGGTCACCGTGGAACGAAACCTACTACCAACCCTACAGAGAATCTTCTGAACATCAAGGCTACCTGCATGACTAATGGGCTATGAAATATGATCAAGAGAACCCCTACTTATAGAAACCTCAAGAGAATAACTCAGAATATAGACTTACTAGTTTTATCACAAAGTAAAATCCAATATTGGATAATATGATAGATGAAAATGATGCAAAACTTAGAGAATAGGGAGATCTGACTACTAACATATCACAAATTATTTCAAATTTACATTCCCTTGTGAAAAATCTAGCTTTAAATTTTAATAAACTGATTTAGTGGTTTGGATATGATAATGGGTAAGAGTTATTTGAGTAAGTTCAATTTGTTGAAGAAATAAATGAATAAAATGAGGATGGGGTTATTTTAATATCCCAAGATTTTGAAAAATGTATTTTTATTTTAAATTATTTACAAAGTAAAATTATATTTTAGATTAGTATTAAAATTTCATTAGTTCCTTTTGATTTAAAATAATTCAATTATGATTTTTTAAATGTATTTTATACTTAAATTTAGTATAAAATCATTTTATATTTAAAAAGGGAAATTTTTTAAAAACCCATTTTTATTGTGTTTTTTCTATTTAATTTAAAATTAAATTATTCCACTTTTGTGCATTTTAAAAAATTTATTCTATAATTTGAATCATTGATATCAGATTTAGTAAATAATTTTATTTTATTTTTTGTCAATATGAATAGTAAACTTAGTAATTTTTGTTACCACAATAAAGGGTAAATCGGGTAATTAAAGGTTAAAAATAAAATTACCATAAAACTTTCCTAAATCTTATTATATGCTTATATTTCATCCATAATCACCCTAAAGTCGATTATATTACCTTTTTGGGCCACATGTATGGTATTATGACTTTTATAATATTTTATTTAAAGAAAAGTCATACATGTCACTCTCATGTATTTAATAACTAAAATATTTTTAATATAGAGTTATTTAGAGGATATTCTAGACTATAAATATTATTTTCAAATATAAAGTATTTATCTTCATCATGGTAGTTTATATTAAATTTTTAGTGAATAAATAATTACTTTAAATTCCTACACAATTCTAATGCAGTAATTATTAAATTAATGAAAAAATAAAATAAATGGTATTAAAAATATTATAATAAATATAATTTCAGATAAATAATGTGATAAAATAATTTTATAGATGAAAATTTTATTTTAGGTATATAATAAAATAATTTTCTCTAATTATAGATGTTATCTTGATATTATTAAAGTCAAAGTAATAAATAGTTCTAAAAATTTACATTATGGATATTTCATAGTAGATAATATTTTATTAAATGATATAAAATTTAAAAAAATATTAAATTCATTAAATTTATTATCATAAGGTTTAAAATATCAACCATATTCCATTTATGGGTATTTTTTATTTTATTGTAACTATATTGACCCTCAAAGAGTAAAAATTCATATTGTCATGATAAGAGTTAAAAGGGTTAAGTGGGGATTATAACCAAAAGATAAGGGTATAAATGTAGTAAAAACTTTCATAATATTTATTTTATGAGATTATTTTAATATATACTCATATTATATTCAAAATAACTCCCTTTATATTCATTTTTAATTGAATATTAATTTATATTAATTTAATATTTTGAGAAATTCAAAGAGTGTCCCTCCCCTCTATTATAGAAGGGTGCCTCTTCTTCTCATTACTTCACACTTAAAAACCATTTTTTTCAATAACTACCCAAATATATTCCTATAATAAATACCCTCATTATAGAGTCATCTTTTTAGGCATACCACCAACCTTATAAGGATTAAGGTGTTAATCAAGGGAGGTTTTCCAAAGAAGATATATAATTTTTATCCGCTTCTTTTAGTTTTGTTTCTTCTTCCACCTACTTAAAATATTATTAAACCATGAAAAAATAATAAAATCAGTATAATCTATATAATTATATGTTATTATGTTAAAATAATAACATATATCTATCTCTAACATCAATTAAATTGGAGAATAATTCATCATTTGTGTTTACGACGGACTACTGCCTCGCGAACCGATGCAGTTCGTTTTCCAAAATAATTTATACTAACTAATTATAATGATAGAATTAATGTTTAAATATTATATTAATTATATATTTATCATAATAAAATGATAATATATCATTTACCTTCTTACTATTCTATGCACTGAAAACTGATAGCATCATTCGTACGTGCGTGTGGACTATCGCCTCCAAGAAGCGATGTGATTCATTTTTCATCACCATATCACATTAAATATATATATAAGTATATTTAAATAAGTGATATTATATATATGATATAATTATCATTATGTAAATATTAAATAATACTTACCATCTTTTCATAATGATAGTTGAAAAATGGAAACGTTGCACATGCGTACGTACGACCATTCATCTCCCTGATTGTAATGTAGTTCATTTTTCATGACCGTATTTAATTGTTGTGTTTAAAAGTATAATTTAAATATAAAAATGATAATTATTTCATGGTTATTATTTTATATATGATCAAATAAAAACCTATTTTTCCATAGTCAACCTATCAAAGTCATTCTGTACTTTTGAACTGAATATCATCAAAGCATCCAATGTAAACTTAAATGATTATGTAATTGTATATAACATGAAAATAAGTGATGTAAAAGGAATAATAATCTTTAATAATATTATTAATAAAGTTTAAATTAACCTAATTTTATTATTTATGAAGATAAATAACTTACGTGATGAACCAGACTTAAGGTAAGGGCTTCTCGTCTTGCTTTTACTTCTGTGAGACATATTCCATATTCCCCACATATTTATTTTTTTGTTTTATATACTACCCATTTGATATATTATATCATTAATCTCTTTGTATTCATGGTATTTAAAGTTTCTTTTGAATTTATTTTTTTCATGGGGCTTACGATTCAAAAGAAACCCAAATGGTAAGGGTTTATTTCGCAATCTCATCATTATTTGTGATTGTTCATTTTTAAGTCTTAGTTGAGGAATATTTCTCTTCCATATCCATGTTTTATAAAAATGTTTTCAAATTTTTTTTACTATTATAAAATGTTTTTATAAATTCATTTTTACCCCATTTTTGTTTTTTGAGAAAAAAATTAAAAGGACTCTTCCTGTCACTTTCCGAACAAGGTGCTTTTTTATTTTTCTTACAAAGTTGTCAAAAGAATGTTTTTTAACTTATACAGTGCGAGATAATTTTCTAAACTTCATGAGGAATAAATTATTTTAATATTCCTCTAAAAATTTTCAAGTTTGTTTTCAAATAAATTTTTTTCATTTATAAGTGCTAGGATTTTAAAAAAAATGAGAAGTGATTTTAAAATGGAAAAGTTATTTTCCTCAGGAATTATTCCAAGTGATATTTCAAAACCATTTCCTATATAAAATTAAATCCTTAGATGTTACTTAAGATTTAATGGGGATATTATCTAAGTATATCATCCTTATTCTTTCTCTGGATGGTTTATGTAATGGTGAAAATATTAAATGTTTATGAAACCCATTTCTTTTCTATGGGTTATGCTATGATGAAATGTTTATAAAACTCATTTATTTTCATTGGAATTGATATGATGAATGATTTATGATCCTATGTAATAAATATTTATGGTTTTCATTATTTGATAGGTGGGACCTATATCTCCCTTTAATTCATTGGGTAAATTAGTGTATCTTATGATATAGTTAATGGAAACAAGTTTATGTGCTTGATCCGTTATAAGAAAAAGGTTTATGTGCTTGATCCATTATAGGAAAAAAGTCAATGTGCTTGATCAACTATGAGAAATATGTGTTGATTATTTATCTTATGGTCTTGGTATATGAAATGATTTTTATACTTCTGATGATGCCACACACATTTATGACATGAACTCATAGTTCATGATTGAGTTATGATGATTTCTAATTATTATAATTCATATCTTTAGAAATGTTAATTTTTTATACCATAACAAATTTTTATGATAATTTTCATATTGGATATGAACTTTTTAATTTATAGTCGTGATATTATACCCTTAACAATTCATTATTTTTTCATATGATCATCGATTGATACCTATCATTCTTACCCTTACTGGGAATCTGAGCTCGCCATTTATTATGCTTCCTTTAACCATGTTATAAAGAGTTATTATAAATGATAAGTGTTTATAAGGTTTCACATTTAAGTAATTTTATGGGAGATGTTAAAGATTTTTCAATATGAAAATATGGGTATAGTGGGAGATGATGTTGATATTTATGAACCATTTGTTTATGAACCCAAGCTATTAAGAGTTTATCCTAATTATATGAAACTATAAACCTAAAAGTTCCTTGGGTATGTAAGTGATCCAATACTTCATTTTAAAATTGTAAATTTTTTATGGAATTTTTTTTCACATTTATCATTATATAATCCAAAAAATGTAAAGTTTATGTTTTTAGAACTGGATCTGGGATTATGGGTCTTGGGTTGTTATAGTTGGTAGAATATTAGGGTTTAGAAAACTTTATAGATTATTATTTTTTTATGAGAAGTATTTTTAAAAGTTATGGATACCATCATGGGTATATAAGTTTGAGGTTTACCATATGATCAGAGTCTTAGACACCCATTTTGAGTTTTTAAGTGATGGAAATTTAAGGATGCCAATGATATTTTGGGATAGGTATATATAACCCTTAGGTTTAACATGAAGTGTTATTTAAGGAAGAATGAATATAAATTTTTTGGACATATGTTTTAAAGTTATTTATAAACATTAGTGTTTATATGGTCTTTTATTTTGAGGTAATTGTGGGTTATTTCATTTTGGGATGTAAAATGAAAGGTATAAGATAACCTTTGAGGTTAAAACATTTCTTTAATGTTGAATATATTAAGGTTATTTTTAAGTATTTTTCTCAAATTTATGGAAAATTTATAAGGATTTTATTAATATAATTTTAGAAAAAGGAAAACCCATAGGTCAGTAAACAACCCGTCATATTTGTAAAGGTCATGAGGCATGAACCCACAACCGAATGGAGATAAGGGATCATTGCCTACAATTGTCCTATGTGATATCCTGATTAGTATGACATTGTTTTTATTTATTTAAAATATCTTATAGATAAAATTTAAGTTAATTTTTGGAACATATGTTTTATCATATAGATAACCATGGTATTGGAAATTGATTTAGTGTTTAAGTGATTAATATTATTTCAGAATATGTTTATTATTTTGGTAACCCTATGTGATTGAGGTAAATAGGATATTATGAAAATTAATTCAATGAATAAATTTTGGATTGTATTTTGGATGCATACATGATTTTATTTAGGATTTATGGTGATTTAGGTTATATATGGAAATGATCATAATACCTTGGAGATTATGTTATTAGAGAAATTGCATTTTTGGAATGAGACATTAAGAGTGACTGATGTTACTTAGAGATAAATATTAAATTTATCTTGGAATAATATATGATCAAATCCTTATAATTCTTAGCTTTCATTATTAGTATAGAATATTTTTCATAATTTTAAGGATATTTATTTATTGAATGATCTAATATGAACTTCGGGTATTATTGATGAATTTTGGATATTAAAGTAGTTTTCCTTATATAAATGTTTATTCTTTTCGGAAATTATCTTATCATGTATTAACCATTTTGGTTTTTTTTAAATGATAAAGATAATTGAAATATATTTTTATTATTTTTAGATTATGATATTCATTTTGAATTTTATTTTAGTACTTCATGTGTGAAAAAATCATCTAAAATACTTATCATTTGGAGAAAAAGATGAGATTGTGGTGAAAATTTATTGAAGGATGAAATTATACTGGTCAAGTAAGTATATTTACTCATGTTATTTTACTTTTCTATAAATTAATTCCTTAAATATAGTAAAATGACCCTTGAAAAAAAATGTTATCCATTTACTTTTCTTACCGATAAATCAGTAGCCTTTTAACCTGTCATAGATTTATGGCATTGTGATGGGTAAATTTCTCATGAACATGTTCACTATCACTCTATCTGTCCTTGGGGATTATTTTTCTCTTATATATCCATGTTTTAACTTTCCACCAATTTTTTCATATATGGAAACCTAGTGTGTGTAACTGCATATGAAATTCATACTTTCCTTTTTCTCTTTTTAAGTGGATGTTTTATTGACCCTTTTTAAGATGTGGGATTTCAACAAAGGTATTATGAAAAGTCAAACCATGATTACTGAGACCAATTTCAAATTTAAAGGATGAAATTTATTAAAGTGTGGGAGAATATAATATCTAGAGATTTTAAAAAAAAATTCCATAGCATACAAGATATGTAAGACCAAGTTTAAACGAACAATGATATATTATTATTTAAATGTGACCGTTATAACCTAACTGTTAAATTGGAAGGTATAAATAGTAATAACTGATTTATGAAATAAATATAAATTTACTACTAAATATAAATTTATTTAATAATTCTTAAGAAATAATCGCTTAATTTTTATTAAACTCATTTTATTCTTCAAAAATATTTTTTCTTCATAAATGAGTTTTTCTTGCTTTTTATGAGTGAATATTATAATTAATTTCTAGAAGTAATAGAAACTTTATTTGAAAAAATAAATTTCATTTTTTAATTCATCATGTCAAAAGTATCCTAAAATAAATTTTTTATAATTTTCTTAAAATATGGACTTTCCAATTAATAGTGAAAAATACTGAATTTTATTGAAAACCGTATTTTTGTTTTAAAGTATTTAAAAGGTAAAATTATATTTTGGATTAGTATTAAAATTAAATTAGTTAATTTTGATTTAAAATAACTAAAATATTATTTTTAAAATGTATTTTATAATTTACTTTAGCATAAAAATATTTATTTTTAAAAAAGTCAGTTTTCTTAAAAATCATTTTTTGTTGCGTTTTTTCTGTTTGATTTTAAATTAAATTATAATAATTTTGTGTATTTTGAAAATTTTATTCCATATTTTGAATTATTGCATCCAAATTTAGTAAATAGTTCTATTTTATTTTTTGTCAATATTAATAGTAAACTTAGTAATTTTTGTTACCATGGTAAAGGGTAAATCGGGTAATTAAAGGTTGAAAATAAAATTTTAAGTACTATAAAATTACCTTAAAACTTGAATAAATATTATTTGATTATTTTATATCATCCATAATAATATAAATATCATATTTATGACCTTTTTGGGCCACGTGAATGAGATTATGACTTTTATAATATTGTATTTAAAGAAAAGTCATACATGTCACTCTCTTGTTTAAAATAACTAAAATATTTTTAACATAGGGTTATCTAAAGGACATGATCAAGTATAAATATTATTTTTAAATATAAAGGATTTATATTCATCATGGAAATTTATTTTTAATTTTTAGAAAATAAACTATTGCCTTAAATGCTTACGCAACACTGATGTAATAATTATTCAATTAATGAAAATATTAAATAAATAATATTAAAAATATTATGAATAATATAATTTGAGATAAATAATATTATAAAAGAATTTAATTTATTACCATGTTATTTTAGGTATATAAAAAATATTTTGTTCTAATTTTATATGTTTTATTGATATTATTAAAGTCAAAGTAATGAGCAGTTCTAAAAATGATATTATGGATGTTTTATAGTAAATAATATTTTATTAAATGACATAAAATTACTAAAAATATTAAATTTTACCAATTAATTATTATAAGGTTTAAAATATCAGACATGGTCCATTTATGGGTCTTTTTTCATTTTATTGTAACTATATTGACCCTCAAAGAGTAAAAATTTATGTTGTCATAGTAAGAGTAAAAGGGGTTAAATAGTGGTTATAACCAAAAGATAAGGGTGTAAATATAGTCAAAAAAATTATTATATTTATTTAATGAGATTATTTAGATCCATAATCATATTATATTTTAAATAAATTACTTTTTAGGCATTTTTAATTCAATATTAATTTATATTAATATAATATTTTGAGAAATTCCAAGAGTGTCACTCCCCTCTCTTATAAAAGGGAACCTATTCTTCTCATTACTTCACACTACAAAACCAAATTTTATTGCCCAATACCTTACCAAATACCTTCCTATAAATCATATTCTAATTATATAGTCCTTATTTTAGGAATAACACCAACCTTAGAAGGATTAAGGTGTTAATCAAAGGAAGTTTTCCAAAGAAGAGTTTTTTTATCTGCTTATTTTAGTTTTGTTTCTTCTTCCACCTCCTTAAAATATTATTCAGCCATGATAAAATAATAACACAAATATAATACATATAATTATATGTTATTATATTAAAATCATAACCTATATATATCTCCAACATCCGTAAAATGGGAGAAGAATTCAAAGTTTGTGTGTATGGAGGACAACCGCCTCACGAGCCGATGTAATTCATTTTTTATCACTGTCTCTCATGATAATTTATAATGATGGAATTAATATTTATATTTTATATTAATTAAATATTTATCATTATAAATTGATAATATATCAGTTACCTTCTTAACATTCCATTCACTGAAAAATGATAACGTCGTTCACGCGTATGTTTGGACTACTACCTCCACGAATTGATGTGATTCATTTTTCATCACCACTTCACATGGATGATATATATATATATATAAGTATATTTTAAGAATTAATATGATATATATTGTATAATTATAATTATGTAAAGATAAAATAACCCTTACCTTCTTTCCATAATGATCATTTAAAAACGGAAATGTTACTCATGCGTACGTACGATCTACTATCTCCATGATTATAACGTAGTTATTTTTCATAACTATATTTAATGGTTGGATTTAAAAGTATAATTTATTTATAAAAAATTATTATTATTTCATGATTATTATTCTTTAGATTATGTAATAATTACCTCTTTGACCATAGTCAACCTACCAAAGTTATTTTGGACTTATGAACCGAATAACATCAAAACATCTAACGTAAACTTAAATGATCATGTAATTGTATATAAAATGAAAATAAGTGATATAGAAGGAATAATAAACTTGAAAAAAGTTATCAAGCAATTATAAATTAACCTAATTTTATTATTCATAAATATAAATAATGTACATGATGAACCGAACACAAGGTACGGGTTTCTCATATCACTTGTAGTTCTAGGAGAAATATTCCATATTCACCACTTATTTATTTTATTTTTGGTGTATATAATACCCATGTTATATATTATATAATTAATATATTTTTCTTAATGGTACTTAAAGTTTCATTTGAAGTTATTTCTTTCATGTGGCTTATGATTTAAAGGAAACCCAAGTGGTAAGGGTTTATTTCACAATCTAATCATTATTCATGATTGTTTTATTTTTAAGCCTTAGGTGAGGAATATTTATCTTCCTGTAATTTTCCAAATAGGGTAATTTTTTATTTTTCTTTAAAAAGTATAAAAAGAAATGTTTTTTAAAAATATATGGAATTAGAGTCTTTTCCTACATTCATGATTCCTTGATTATTTAAATATTTCTTTACAATTTTACAATTTTATTTTCAAATAAAAATTTTTCATTTATAATTGTTCAAATTTTATAAAAAATAGAAGTAATTTTAAAATGGAAAATTTATTTTCATCAATAATTATTCCTAGTGATCTTTAAAAAAAATTCATCTAAGATGAAATCATTTTATATCACTTAATCTTTACTGGTTATATGATATAAGGATACCATACTTATTCTTTCTTTGGATGGTTTATGTTTATGGTGAAAAAATGAAATTTTTATGAAATCCGTTTATTTTCCATGGGTTATGCTATGATGAAATGTTTATGAAACTCATTTATTTACATTTTATTTGATTTGAGGAATGATTTATGATCCCATGGAACACATACATATGGTTTTCATATGGGAGGGCCCTATATCTCCCCCAAATGAATTGGGTAAAGCAGTATATCTAATGATATAGTTATGCAAAAACAAGTCATTGTGCTTGATAAATTATGGGGAAAAGGTTTTTATACCTAATCTAATGGTATTGGTAGATAACCTTTAAATATGAAATGGTTTCTATACTTATGATGATTTCACACACATTTATGACATGAACTTATGGTTCATGACTGAGTTATGATGATTTATCATTCTTATGATTAATTTATTTTAAAATGATTATGTTTTATTACATAACACGTGTTTATTATATTTTTCATATTGGGATGAATTTTTTAAGTTATGGTCATGATCTTGTACCCTTATTATTTTTTTATGCTTTTATATGATCATCAATTGATATCTCTCATTGTTACCCTTACTAGACATATAAGCTCACCATTTCTTATGTTTCTTTTCCCCATGTTATGAATAATTATGATAAATGATATGTTTTCATAAAGGTTTAATATGTAAATAATTTTATGGGAGATACTGAAGACTTTATAATATGAAAATATGGGTATAGTGGGTGATGATATTAATATTTATAAACAGGTTGTTTATAAACCCATGTTTTTAAGAGTTTATCCTAATTCTATGAAACTCTAAACCTAAATGGTAGTTGGGTATGTAAGTTATCCAATATTTCCTTTTTAAGTTATAAATTTTTTATATAAAACATTGTGTCACGTTAATCGGCATCAAATCCATAAATGTAAATTTTATGATTTTAGCACTAGATCTAGGAGTACAGGTATCAGGATGTTACAGTTGGTATCATAGAAAGGTTTAGACAACTTTGGAGATTATGGTTTTTTCATGATATTTTATTTTAAGAGTTATGTATACCATCATAGGTATATAAGTTTGAGGTTGACCATAAGATTAGAGTCTTAGATTACGTTATTGAGGTTTTAAGTGATAGAAATTAAAGTAGTTTAATGATATTTTTGGATGGGTATATATAACCCTTAGGTTTAACATGAAGTATTATTTAATGAATAATTTTATTACATTTTTTAGACATATGTTTTAAAGTTATTTATAGACTTTAGGGTTTATATAATCTTCGATTTTGAGGTAATTATGGTTTATTACATTCTCTGGATGCAAAATCAAAGTCATGGGATAACCTTTGAGGTTAAAAAGTTTCTTTAATGTTTAATATATTAAGGTTGTTTTTGAGTATGTTTATCACATTTCTCATAATGTTATAAGTATTATATTAATATAATTTTAGAAAATGGGAAACCCATAGATCAGGTGACAAACCATCACATCTGTCAAGTCCACGAGGCTTGAACCAACAACTAAATGGTGATAAGGGTGTATCACCTACCACTAGCCTAAGTGATGTCCTGGTTAGTATGAAATTGTTTTTCTTTATTTAAACTATCTGATAGATAAAATTTAAGTTCATTTTTGGAACATATGTTTTATCATATAGATAACCATGGGATTGGAAACTGAATTGGTGTTAAGTGATTAATATTACTTCAGAACACATTCACTATTTTTGGAACCCTATATGATTAAGGTAAATAGAATATTATGGGATTTTATTTGAGGAATAGAGGTTGAATTGTATTTTCGAGGTGTATATGATTTTAGTGAGGATTTATGGTGATTCAGGTAATTTATGAAAATAATTAGCATACCTTGGAGATTATTTTATTAAAGTAATTACATTTTTTGAATGAGACAGTAAGAGTGATTGATGTTACTTAGAGATAAATATTAAACTTATCTTAGAAGACTATATGATCAGATCCTTATAATTTTTAGTTTTCAATATTAGTATAAAATATTTTGAGGAATTTTAAGGATAGATATTTATTGAATGATATAATTTTAAATTTGGGAATTACTGATGAATTTTGGAGCTTAAAATATATTTCCTTCTATGAAGGTTTATTCTTTTTGGAAATCATATTATCATGTGATAACCATTTTGGTTTTTTTTAATTTCTAAATATATTAGGAATATATATTTTTTCCTTTTTTTGAATATGATATCCATTATAATTTTATTTTAGTGCTTTATGTATGAAAAAATCATCTTAAATACTCATCATTTGGAGATAAATATGAGATTGTGGTGGAAATTAATTAAAGGATGAAACTATACTGGTCGAGTAAGTATATTTACTCATGTTATTTGACTAGGTAGTAAATTAATTCCTTAGATATAGGAAAATAATCTTGAAATAAAAACATAATATGTTTACTTTTCTTACTGAGAAATCAATGGTCTTTTAACCCACAACATATTTATGGAATTATGATGGTTAAATTTCTCATAACTATGTTCTTTATCACTCTATAAATTCTTGGGAATTATTTCTCTCTTTAATATCCATGTTTTCACTTGCCTCCAATGTTTTAATACATGTAAAACTAGTATGTGTTACTAAATATGACCTTCATACTTTTCTTATCTTTTTAAGTGGAAGTTTTATTGAACCTTTTTATGATGTGGGATTTCAATAAAGATATTTTGAAAAGTAAAACATTGGTTACCAAGACCAATTTTAAACTGTGAGGATGAAATTTATTAAAGTGGGTTAGAATGCAATATCCTGATATTTTAAAAAGAAAGTCTACAATTTACAAGATACACAACACCATGTTTAAATAAACGATGAAATATTATTATTAAAATTTGACCTTTATAACCTAGACATTAATTTTAAGGGTATGAATAAGAATAACTAATTAATGAAATAAATATAAACTTCCTACTCAATATAAATTTATTGAATAATTATTAAGAAATAATCACTAAATTTTTATTAAAGAAATTTTATTCTTTAAAAATATGTTTTCTTAAAAAATGAGTTTTTCTTGATTTTTATGAGTGAATATTATAATTAATTTCCATAATTTCTAGAAAATTTATTTTACAATATAAATTTAATTTTTTAATTCATCATGTCAAAATTATATTAAAATGAAGTTTTGATAATTTTCTTAAAATATTGATTTTTCAATGAATAATGAAAATATTGATTCTTATTGAAAACTATATTTTTGTTTTAAAGTATTTACCAAGACAAATTATATTTTGGATTAGTATTAAAATTTTATTAGTTCATTTTGATTTAAAATAATTAAATTATAATTTTTTAAAATAGATTTTATACTTTAATTTAGTATAAAAACATTTTATATTTTAAAAGAAAATTTTTTAGAAAACCCATTTTTCATTGCATTTTTATTATTTAATTTTAAATTAAATTCAACCATTTTTTGTATTTTGAAAATGGACTTCCTATTTTGAATTAGTGAGTCAAAATTTAGTAAATATTTCCATTTTATTTTTGGTCAACAGGCAGTAGGCTTGATGGTGGATGGTGGTGATGGGATTTGATGGTCGAGCAGCGGATGCCCGGTAATGATGGATCTATAGCAGGGTGCAGGACCAATAACAACCCTTAGTGGGGGAAGTTTTATGAAACTCACTGGATATGTGTCTATTAGGGATGATGTTGGGGGTGGCGCAAGTGGTCACGGGTGATGATAATGGTGAACTGTGGTGGTGATAATCCCTGGTGAGTTAGGCGACAAATGGATGTGTTGTTTACTGGGCCTTCAGGCTAGTACTATTAAGAAATAAGTCTTGATAAGTGAGATATACCTTGGGGGTATGGTCTACCTTTCTATCCTGTGTATGTTATGTGTGTTTTTTTAATGTAGTTTTACCCCTGAAAACCTACTATATATATTTAAAGAAAAGTCATACATGTCAATCTCTAATTTTTAATAACTAAAATGTTTTTAACATAGGGTTATATAGAGGGCATGCTCTAATATAAATATTAATTTGAAATATAAAGTATTAATCTTTATCATGGTAATTTATTTTAAAATTTTAGTAAATAAATAATTACCTTAAATACTTACACAACACAGATGAAGTAATTATCAATTAGTGAAAAAAATATATATATATAACGTTAAAAATATTATAATAAATATAATTTTAGATAAATAATGTGATCAATAAATTTTATAGATTAAAATTTAATTTTATGGATATAATAAAATATTTGGTTTTAATTTTAGATGTTTTCTTGATATTATTAAAGTCAAAGTAATGAATAGCTATAAAAATTGACATTATGGATATTTTATAGTAAATAATATTTTATTAAATGATATAAAATTTCTAAAAATATTAAATTCATTAAATTTATTATTATAAGGTTTAAAATATCAAATATATTCTATTTATGGGTCTTTTTTTATTTTATTGAAACTATATTGACCCTCAAATAATAAAAATTCATGTTGTCACGGTAAGAGTTAAAGGGGTTAAATAGGGGTTATAACCAAAAGATATGGGTCTAAATATAGTAAAAACTTGTCTAATATTTATTTTATGAGATTATTTAGACCCATAATAATATTATATTCTAAATAACTTACTTTGGAGTCATTTTTAATTGAATATTAATTTATATTAATTTAATATTTTGAGAAATTTCAAGAGTGTCTCTCCCCTTTCTTATAAAATGACACCTCTTATTATCATTACTTCACACTTCAAAACCCATTTGTTCCAGACAATACCTACTAAAATAATTTAATATAAGATATAACCTCATTATATAGTCCTTATTTTAGGCATAACATTAACCTTATAAGGCTTAAGGTGTTAATCAATGGAGGTTTTCCAAAGAATAGGTAAAAATTTTATCCGCTTGTTTTAGTTTTGTTTCTTCTTCCACCTACTTAAAATATTATTCAAACATGATAAAATAATAAGAAAATTATAATCTATATAATGATATTTTTTTATGTTAATATCATAACTTATGTTCATCTCTAACATCCATCAAATAGGAGAAGAATTCATCATTTGTGTGTATGAAGGACTATTGCCTCGTGAACTGATTTAATTTATTTTCCATCACCGTATCTCATGAATACTTATAATTATGGAATTAATTTTTATATATTATATTAATTACATATTTATTATTATAAATTGATAGTATATCATTTACCTTCTTACTATTCCATGCACTGAAAAATGATAACATCGTTTGTGCATACATTTGGACTACCACCTCCACGTAGCAATGTGATTCTTTTTTCATCACCACATAACATGGTTGGATTTAAAATTATAATTTATGTATAAAATGATAATTATTTAATTATTACTATTCTATATATGATTTAATAATGATATATTTGACCATATTCAACTTACCGAAGTCATTCTGGACTTATTAATCGAATGTCATCAAAACATCTGATGTGAACTTAAATGATTATTTAATTGTACATAAAATGTAAATAAGGGATATAAAATGAATAATAAACTTGAAAAATTTTATTAAGAAGTTATAAATTAACCTAAGTTTGTTATTCATGAAGATAAAGAATGTATGTGGTGAATCGGACTCAAGGTAAGGGTTTCTCGTCTCACTTTTACTTCTATGAGACATATGTCATATTCACCACTTGTTTATTTTTTGCAGTTTATATAATACCCATTTAATATATTATATCATTAATACCATTGTATTAATGGTATTTTAAGTTTCATTTGAATTTATTTATTTTATGGGGCTTATGATTCAAAATAAACCCAAGTAGTAAGGGTTTATTTCACAATCTCGTCATTATTTGGGATTTTTTATTTTTAATTCTTAGATAAGAAATATTTCTCTTATATTTCCATGTTTTCAAAAAAATAATTTTTTTTTAATATTCTACAATTATTTTTTAAATTCATTTTTACACTAGTTTGGATTTTTACAAAATAAATTAAAAGGAATCTTCCTGTCATTTTCTAAACAAGGTAATTTTTTATTTTTCTTAAAAAATTGTGAAAGGAATTCTTTTTTAACTCGTACGGAATGAGAAAGTTTTCCAACCATCATAAATCCTCAATTATTAGAAGCTTACTTTATAAGTTTACAAGTGTATTTTTAAAAAAAAATATAAGTTCTCAGATTTTTTTTAAAAGGGGGAAGTAATTTTAAAATGAAAAAGTTATTTTCCTCAAGAGTTATTCCAAGTGATATTTCAAAATAATTTTCCATATAATATGAAATACCTTGATATTACTTAAGATTTACTAGGTATTTGATCTAATGATACCATCCTTATTCTTTCTCTAGATGGTTTATGTTTATGGTGAAAAGATTAAATGTTTATAAAACCCATTTCTTTTCTATAGGTCATGCTATGATGAAATGTTTATGAAACTCATTTCATTTCATGGGATTAGATATGATAAATTATTTATGATCTTATGGAACACATATATATGATTTTCATTATGTGATGATTGGGACCTATATCGCCCACTAATTCATTTGGAAAAGTAGTATATCTCACGTTATAGTCAATGGAAACAAGTCGATGTGCTTAATCCGTTATGGGAAACAAGTCAATGTGCTTGATCCATTATGGGAAACAAGTCAATGTACTTGATACACTATGTTAAATAGGTTTTGATGGATAATATGAGGGTCTTGGTAGATAACCTTGACATATGAAATGGTTTTTATACTTATGATGATGTCACGCGCATTTATGACATGAACTTATGGTTCTTGATTGAGTTATGATGATTTCTTATTCTTATGATCCATATCTTATGAAATGATAATGTTTTATTCCATAACACATGTTTATAATCTTTTTCATACTAGGTATGAACTTTTTAAGTTATGGTCATTATATGATACCCTTATGATTTTATTATGATTTCATATAATCATCAATTGATATCTATCATTCTTACCCTTACTGAGCATCTAATATCACCCTTTATTATGTTTCATTTCATCACGTTATTAATAATGGTGTTAAATTATATGTGTTTAGAAAGTTTTTATATGTAAGGAATTTTATGGAATATTTTGAAGACATTATAACATGAAAGGATGGGTATTGGGAGATGATGTTGATCTTTATAAACCAGTTTTTTATGAACCCAATTTTTTAAGAGGTTATCCTAATTATATAAAAATCTAAACCTAAAATTTCCTTGGCTATGTAAGTGATCTAATATTTCTTTTTTATGTTGTAATTTTTTATGTAAAAAATTGTGTCACATTTATCGGTACCTAATCCAGAAGTGCAAATTTTATAGTTTTAGAATTGGATCTGGGAGTATGGGTCTTGGGTTGTTATAATTGGTATCAAATAAGGGTTTAGACAACTTTTAATATTATGATGGTTTCATGAGAATTTATTTTAAGATTTATGGATACCATCATGGGTATATAATTTTTAGGTTGACCATAATATTAAAGTATTAAATTCCCTTTTGAGGTTTTAAGTGATGGAAATTTAAGGAGTCTGATGATATTTTGAGATAGGTATATGCAACCATTAGGTTTAACATGATTTATTATTTAAGTAATAATGTTATTACATTTTGTGGACATATGTTTTAAAGTTATTTATAAACTTTAGGGTTTATACATTCTTTTATTTTTAGGTAATTATGGGTTATTTCATTTTTGGGATGCAAAATGAAAGGTACAGGATAACCTTTGAGGTTAAAAAATTTCTTTAATGTTGAATATATTAAAGTTATTTTTGAGTATTTTTCTCATATTTATAGGAATTTTATAAGGATTATATTTATATAATTTTAAAAAAGTACAACCTATTGTTTAGGAAACAACCTATCATATATGTCAAGGCAGCAAGGCTTGAGCCCACAAATAAAAGGCGACGAGGGTGCATTACCTACCACTAGCCTACATGATGTCCTGGTTATTATGACATTGTTTTTATTTATTTAAACTATATGATAAATAAAAGTTAATTTCATTTTTGGAACATATGTTTTATTATATATATAACCATGGTACTAAAAATTAATTTGGTGTTGAGTGAAAAATGTTATTTCAAAAGAAAATAACTATTTGGAGAACCCTATATGATTAAGGTAAGTAGAAAATTATGGAATTTTATTTAAGGAGTAAATTTTCAATTTTATTTTGGAGGTATATAAGGTTTTATTTATGATTTATGGTGATTTTAGTTATTTAGTCAAATTATATGCATACCTTGGAGATTATGTTATTAAGGAAATTACATTTTTTAGAATGAGATATTAACAGTGATTGGTGTTACTTGGAGATAAATATTAAACATATCTTGGAAGACTATGTGACCAAATATTTTTGATTTTTAGATTTCAATCTTAGTCTAGAATATTTTGAGTAATTTTAAGGATAGTTATTTATTGAATGATCTAAGTTTAACTTTTCTTATTACTAATAAATTTTAGAGATTAAAGTATTTTTACTCATATGAAGGCTAATTATTTTTGGAAATCATATTATCATGTGATAAAAATTTTGATTTTTTTTATACCTAAAGATATTAGAAATATACATTTATTCTTTTTTGTATTATGATATCCATTAGAAGTTTATTTTAGTGATTCAGGCATGAAAAATTCGTCTTAAATACTCATCGTTTAGAGAAAAATATGAGATTATAGTGGAAATTAATTAAAGGATGAAACTATACTAGTCAAGTAAGTATATTTACTCATGTTATTTGAATAGGAATTAAATTAATTCCTAAACTCTAGGAAAAGGATCTTGAAATAAAAAAATTATATGTTTAATTTTCTTACTAAGAAAATAATGGCCTTTTAACCCATCATAGATTTATGGCATTGTGATGGTTAAATTTCTCATGACCATATTCTCTATCACTCTCTATCAGTCCTTGGTCATTAGTTTTCTCTTTAATATCCATGTTTTCACTTTACACCAATGTTTTCATACATGGAAACCTAGTATGTGTTACTAAATATGACCTTCATACTTTCCTTTTTCTCTTTTTAAGTGGAAGTTTTATTAATCCTTTTTATAATGTGGTATTTTAACAAAGGTATTTTGAAAAGTCAAACCATGGTTACCGATACTAAGTTAAAATTGTGTGGAAAAAATTTATTAAAGTGGGTTAGATTGTAATGTCTTGATATTTTAAAAATAAAATCTATAGCATACAAGATACGCAACTCTGAGTTTAAATGAACAACAAAATATTATTATTTAAAAGTGAACGTTATAACCTCGATGTTAAATTGGAAGGTATGGATAGGAATAACTAATTTATGAAATAAATATAAATTTCAATCTCAATATAAATTTATTGAATAATTATTAGGAAATAATTACAAAAATTTTATTAAAGTCATTTTATTCTTCAAAAAATATGTTTTCTTCAAAAATGAGTTTTTCTTGATTTTTATGAGTGAATATTATAATTAATTTATATAATTTAAAGAATTTTTTTTAATAAGATAAATTTAATTTTTTAATTCATCATGTCAAATTTATCTTATAATTAATTTTTTATAATTTTATTAAAATATTTATTTTTCAATGAATAGTGAAAAATATTGATTCTTATTGAAAATTGTATTTTTGTTTTAAAGTATTTAAAAAATCATATTATATTTTGGATTATTATTAAGATTTAATTAGTTCCTTTTGATTTAAAATAATTCAATTTTGATTTTTTTTAATGTATTTTATACAGGAATGTAGTATAAAAACATTTTTTATTAAAAAAGGGAAATTTTCTTAAAAAGAATTTTTCATTGCGTTTTTTTTTTATTTTAAATTAAATTTTGGAACTTTTATGAATTTTGAAAAATAGATTCCATATTTGGAATTATTGACTCTAAATTTAGTAAATCGATCCATTTTATTTTTGGTCAATATGAGTAGTAAACTTAGTAATTCTTGTTACCATGGTAAAGGGTAAATCAGATAATTAAATGTTAAAAATAAAATTATAAGGAATATAAAATTACCTTAACACTTTTATAAATCTTATTACTCATCCATAATCATCCAAATGTCTAATTTATGACATTTTGGGGCCATATGGATGAGATTATGACTTTTATAATATTTTATTTAAGGAAAAGTCATACATGTCACTCTCTTGTTTTTAATAACTAAAAATATTTTTAACATAGGGTTATCTAGATGACATGAACTAATATAAATATTATTTTTAAATATAAAGGATTTATCTTCATAATGTTAATTTATTTTTAAATTTTAGGGAGGAAATAATTACTTCTAAAGCTTACACGATGTTGATGCCCAAATTATTCAATTAGTGAAAAAAATGATATTAAAAATATTATAATAAATATAATTTGAGATAAATAATGTGATCAAATAATTTTATATATTACCATTTCATGTTATGGATATAATAAAAAATATATTTTATATGTTTTATTGATATTATTAAATTCAAAGTAATTAATAGTTCCAAAAATCGAAATTATGGATATTATATAGTAAATAATATTTTATTAAATGATATAAAATTATTAAAAATATTAAATTCCTCCAATTTATTATTATAAGGTTTAAAATATGAACCTTGTTCCATTTATGGGTATTTTTTCATTTTATTGTAACTATATTGACCCTCAAAGAGAAAAAATCTATGTTGTCACGGTAAGAGTTAAATGGGTTAAATAGGTGTTATAACCAAAAGATAAGGGTAGGAATATAGTCAAAAAATATAATATTTATTTTATTAGAATATTTATACCCATACTCATCTTATCTTACAAAATAAATCACTTTATAGTCATTTTTAATTGAATATTAGTTTATTTTAATTTAATATTTTGAGAAATTCCAAGAGTGTCTCTCCCCAATCTTATAAAAGGGTGACTATTATTATCATTAATTCACACTTAAAAACCATTTGGTTCAGAAAATAACTACCCAAATACCTTCCTAGAATCCATACTCTCATTCTAGAGGCATTATTTTAGGCATAACACCAACCTTATAAGGCTTAAGGTGTTAATCAACATAGGTTTTTCAAATAAGGGGTATAATTTTTATCCGCTTGTTTTAATTTTTTTTCTTAGTCCATTTCCTTAAAATATTTTTAAAACATGGTAAAACAATAAAAATAATACAATACATATACTGATATCTTATTATTTTAAAATCATAACCTATATTCATCTCCAACATCCATCAAATGGGAGAATAATTCATCGTTCGTGTGTACGGTGAACTATTGCCTCGCAAACTGATGTAGTTCATTTTCCATCACCATCAATAATTTCTATTTATAATGATGGAATTAATGTTTATATATTATATTCATTAAATATTTATCATTATAAAATTATTTTATATCATTTACCTTCTTACCATTCCATGCACTAAAAAATGATAACATTGTTCATGCGTAAGTTTGGACTACCACCTCCACGAAGCGATGTGATTCATTTTTCATCAGCAAATCACATAGATGGTATATATGAGTATATTTAATGAAATAGTATGATATATATGATATAATTATCATTATATAAATATAATATAATACTTACCTTATTTCTATAATGATCCTTGAAAAATGGGAACGCTACTCATGCGTATATATAGCCTATCGTCTCCATGATTGTAACAAAGTTCATTTTTCTTAACCATGTTTAATAGTTGGATTTGAAATTATAATTTATGTATAAAAAATTATAATTATATCATGATTAATATTCTTTAGATGATATAATAATGAATTATTTCACCATAGTCAACCTACCAAAGTCATTCTAGACTTATGAATCGAATATCATCAAAACATCCTACGTGCACTTAAATAATTATTCAATTATATATAAAATAAAAATAAGTGATATTAAATTAATAATAAACTTAAAAAATTTTATTAAGTAATTATAAATTAACCTAAGTTTATTATTCAAAAAGATATAGAATGTACAGGATGAACCGGACTTGAGGTAAGGGTTTCTCATCTCACTTTTACATCTATGAGACATATGCCATATTCACCCCTAATTTATTTAATGTTGTGTATATAATTCCCACTTTATATATTATATCATGAATCTATTTGTATTAATATAATTTAAAGTTTTATTTTAATTTATTTCTTTCATGAGGCTTAATATTCAAAAGAAACCCAAGTGGTAAGGGTTTATTTTACAATCTCATAATTATTTGGGATTATTTGTTTTTAAGTCTCAGTTGAGGAATATTTCTCTTCCATGTACACATTTTATAAAACTATTTTCTAAAATGTTTTTATTATTCTACAATTATTTTTTAAAGTCATTTTTACCCAAGTTTTTATTTTTTTTAAATGTTTTTAAAAGAATCTTCCTGGCGTTTTCCAAACAATGTACTTTTTAATTTTTCTTACAAAAGTGTGAAAGGAGTTTTTTTTAACTTATACGAAATGAGTATATTTTCCTTCCTTCATGATTAATAAATGATTTAAATATTCCTTTAAAATTTTACAAGTTTATTTTTAGAAAATAAAATCATTTATAAGTGCTCATATTTTTTAAAAAAAGAGAATTGATTTTAAAATTGAAAAGTTATTTTCCTCAATAAGTGTTCCAAGTGATCTTTTAAAATAATTTTCTATATAAGATGAAATCCTTTGATGTTTCTTGAGTTTTACTAGGGATATTATCTAAGGATATTGAACTTATTATTTCTCTGGATGGTTTTTATTTATGGTGAAAAGATAAAATTTTTATGAAACCTATTTCTTTTCTATGGGTTACGTTATGATGAAATGTTTATGAAACACATTTATTTTCATAGGATTTGATATGAAGAATGGTTTATGATTTTATGGTACAAATATGTATTTTTTTTATTATTTTATAGGTGGGATATATATATCCCTCCAATGAATTGGGTAAAGTAGTATATCTCAAGATATAGTTAAGGGAGATAAGTTAAGGAGGTTGATCCATTATGGGAAACAAATCGATGTGCTTGATATTTTAGGGGAAACAAGTCAATGTGCCTGATCCCCTATGGGAAATAGGTGTTGATTCCTGATTTTATGATGTTGGTATATAACCTTTACATATTAAATGTTTTTTATACTTATGATGATTCCACACACATTTAGGACATGAACTTATGGTTTATGATTGAGTTATGATGATTTCTCATTCTTATATTTCATGTATTTTGAAATTATTGTGTTTTATACCATAACACATGTTTATGATCGTTGACAGATTGGGTATGAATTTTTTATGTTATGTTCATGATCTAATACACTTATTATTTTCTTATGCTTTTATATGATCATCGATTTATATCTATCATGCATACCCTTACTGAGCATCTAAGATCATCCTTTCTTATGTTTCCTTTACCTAGGTTATGAAGAACAAATCCAAATGATATTTTCTTAGAAAGTTTTCATATGTAAGGAATTTTATGGGTTATGTTTAAGAATTTACAATATGAAATTGGTATAGTGGGAGATGATGTTCATTTTTATAAACCGAATTTTTTAAGAGTTTTTCCTAATTCTATAAAACTTTAAACTTAAAAGTTCCATGGGTGTGTAAGTGATCTGATATTTCTTTTTGGAGTTGTAATTTTTTTATGGAAAAAATTGTGTCACATGTATTGGTATAAAATCCAAAAATGTAAATTTTATGTTTTTAGAACTGGATTTAGGAGTGTGGGTATCAAGATATTATAGATTTTAAGGAAGAATTTTTGGAACATGATGATATATTTCGAAGTGATGAACCTCCATCTTATGATGAAAAATCAGAACCTCGGTCATTCCTTATATGTATGCAAGCATTCCAATAAAAAAATTAAAATACCTTTTATGACTGTAAGAATAGGAAAGAAACATGATGGAAATTATTGTTTGGATGGTCTAAGAGAAAGTGTTATAGGAGGTTGAAGAGGAAAAGGCCATAGAATCAAAGGTACATGAAAAGGGAATGGAAGAGGATATTGATCAGACATGCATCAAACTCACTGGATTTTTAGAGACTAAATAATAATGGGACTCCCTCTTATAATTTCAATAAGAAGAGGAGAAAAAGGAGGATCTAACTCAATAAGTCATTCTATAATGTGAACCTATTAAATCAAATGAAGCTGATGTGGTAGAGCAAGAGAACTACAAAATATGGTCGTATTTCAATTTCCTTGTATTTTCTTTCAATTAATCCTCAGTTTATAACCCACCATAAGTACCATTCAAGAAAAACCAATGAAGGATAAAGTGAAGAACTACCCCAGATGCATAATATAGTTAGATATGTCTAAATGCAATATGGTTATCTCTTTAACGTATTCCAATTAGCTAAAAAAGGTAAAAGGTCTAGCTATAGACCATAATGCATCGCTATCGGGGGTAACCTAAATTTTAAAAAAAAAACAGGACTTAAATTTATTTTATTTTATTGGTTTAGATAAATCTCCCCATTGTTGATCTATTTATCTATTTGAGCCAAATATTTTAAATTTTCAAAGGGCATGTACTTTCACTATTTACTTTTATTTTTCAGGACCATCGAATCAAGAAGAAGGAAGCAAATGAAGTGTTTCACACTGGACCAATTCATGTTATGAGTGCAATTCACATCATGAGTTTAATTAATGTCTTGAGATCATAGTTCATGTCATGAACCTAGGTTACATTGAACCTAATAAAATCATTGAAAATTTTCAATGGGAAGGGAGTACAGTTTTACATGTTTATATTTTTTAAATTCCTAGTTTTTTCTACCATGTTATTTTGAAAAAAAATATAAAAGAAAAAATGAATTGACTTGTTGTATTAATTGAATTTAATTAGATTCACCTATAAAAATACTTTATTTTTTTTTTCTTGTGATCACTGATCTTGAGGACATCGCACTTAGGAGAATTATTTTGACATGTTGTAAAATTTTAAATATCATTCCCATAAATGAAAAATATATAAACAGACATTTTAAAAAGTCTCAAGCTTACTTTAATATGGAATTTCATAAAAAAATCCTGATATGATTTATTTTCTTGATGTTAATTCCCAGAAGCTTTCATTGAGTAAATAGATTATTGATTTTTCATTCCATGACCTGATTAACTTAAATTATGTTTCTATTCCTAAGAGGATTCTAGAATAAATATTTTTTATTTTTCTAAGAAAATTTGTTTACTGAATCTTGGGTCATGTAAACCTACTATAACTTACATTGATATCTTTTCAAAGATAGGAATAAATAAATCCACTTTTAAAATGATTAAGGCAGATTTTTTATGATCCCATTATCCTTGAGACCCACCTGTACATTTATCCTTCTTATACCATAGAATCCATGTATGGAATTTTTAGGATTGAGCTGTATTATAAGCCATTATTTTCCTTTCCTACCTAGTTATTTTAATTTTTCATGATATTCAATTGAATGAGTGTGGGGAAGGGTTATTTCATGGTGGAGACATGAGGTTGTGAATTGAGAGGAGATTTCATGATTTTACATGGGATTTGGGGTTTAAGTTCATTATTACATTCATTATTTCATTATTTATCCCTATTCTTGTTAAAAATAAAATAAGATAAAATAAATGGGTTGTGATGTGGGAAAATAAAAAATCGCCATTACTAGACTGATGATTTTTATCATATGTGGTTAGGTGTTGGATTTTAAACTCATTCCAATCATGAATTTCAAAAAAAATGGATCGTTTCTTAGGTAGGTCAAAAATCACCATTACTAGATCAATGATCTCAAAAATTATATGTGGTTAGTTGGGGGATGTGAGAATTATCTTGGGTACCACTTTTGGAAAAAAAGAAAAAAATAACAACAAGAGTGGGTCATTTTTCATTATAATTACATCATCTATGGGACTTTACTTTGCGCTTTGGGTAGTGTGCGATATGAAATTATATTTTAGTGAGGATAATTTCATTGATATTTTCTTTTGAATATCATGCACGATGATTTAGATATTAGTATCCTTTTGAGCCTTACTTGTTTTCAAACATCAATTCCTACCAACCCTCATCCTCAGAATCATTTGATCCTAATTGAAAATATCTCATGATTAATTGTGATATTTTTCTTTATGGGGTGGTGAAAGTATATTCAATTTAATCCTATGGTTAAGATCATGTACTTTATATATGAGCATAACTCTAGTAAACTTTTTACCTTTAGCGGTGAGAGGAAAAATTCATGGTGTGGTAAATCATAAATGGAATGGGTGTTTATAAAAGGTTAAAATATGTAAGTGAAAAGGGGGAAATGTCTTGAATTTTAAATTATACATGAATCGTGATTTAATGAATATTTTATTGGTTATGTTTTGTTCTTTTAGAATCTTAAGTTATAACTTGTTTTTATGAGCTGTAAAACCTGGAACTTTCAAAGAAATTTTTTTCTTAACTTATTTGGAATTTTACAAGTCTGTGGCTTCTGATGGAACTTGATTCCGAGGCCCAGTGTGCCCGGAATCAATTTCCAAAGTTTATCTTGGGTACATTCAGTAAACGAATGAACGGGTTTTTCTATCTTTTGAATTGATGCTCGGAATTGAAATCGGAGGGCACCGTTGAACTTGCAGCGCAGGTTTTCTCTTAAGAAGACTTTCACCTCAATGGAAGATGATCGGTTATGAAAGTTAGTTTTTGGGGTTTTACGTGGGTTAATAAAATAAAATAAGTGAACAATTTATTCTATTTTGTTAAACACATGTCGTGTGCATAAAGTGGTTAGAAGCTCCACTTGGGAATTGGTGGTGGGACCGCCACACCCTAACCTCCCATGAGAGGTTATGGTGGTGGGGCTATCACACCCTAACTAACACTTCTTTTAATTCAATTATTTTAAATCGTTCTTTTGAGTTTCAGTTTGAAATGGTTCAATTTTTTTTTTAAAAAGGGATTTGAGATCTTTTATAAGTGCTCGACTGTAATCGCGACTAGGCGCGCGAACGTGCCCGCACACGCGACCGCGAACGCGCCCGCACACGCGATCGTGCACGCGACCGAGTGCGGTGTCCAACATAAATTAATAATGATGTTATTATTTTGGTTGGTTTTATTATTTCATTATTAGTATTATTATTATTATTATTATTTCATCTAATATTTTAACCTGGTCATTTCTATTATTTTGATTTCTTTTGCGGGCAAGCGACTATGCGCATGACCGTGCACGTGACCGTGCGTGCAACCCTATGCGCGACCATGCGCAGTGTCCGTTCCTAATAAGCAATGTTATTTTTTGTGGTTGATTTTATTATTTTCGTTTTCGTATTAATATTAAATTTGTTAGAATTTATTAGGATATAAATCTATCCTTATTTTTATTTTTATTTCCCTTTTTTTTCTATTTTTTTTTCTTTTCTCTTTTTCTTTCTTTTCCTCTTCTTTTTTTTCCTCTCCCTTTCTTTCTCTCCTCTATCCCGTCGCGTAGGCCACTCCTCCCTTCCCTTTTGTGTGGGCCTCTCCTCCAAACCCTACCCGCTGCTCCCTCGGACACCCGCTGCGTCACCCCCTGCCTCCCTCGCGCGGATCGCATTCGGTGCCTCCCCCATGGTCGTCGGCCTTCTGTTCCATCCAGCGCCCCCTTCCAGCCAGTTTTTCCGGCGCGCCGCACCCTCCCTTTGCTCCCTTCTTCCGACGATCCATACCGGTAGCCCCCTCCCTTCCATCTCACCTTGAGCTCCCCCGCGTCGCCCATGCTGCCTCGCATGGCCAGAACCACACCGCCCCTTCCTTCCGGCCGGATTTCTGGTGCGACGCACCTCCGGAAACCCCTCATTCTGCTCGGCCAGCTCTCCTCTCCCACGCTGCAGGTACGTGATACACTGGTGGGTGTTTTCTTCTTTTTGGCAGCGTTGCGAGATTAGGGTTCCATGTTTTTTTTGGTCCAATTGTTATATGTTTGGTCCGATTGCTTGATTTTATGACATAGTTGTTTGGTTTGCGGTGCGATTTAAGCGCGGCGGAGTTTGTGCACCGTGTTTGTAAAGTTTCAATATCGTGGTTAGTGTTTATGCGTTTAATTCATGCTTGATGAATCAATTTTCTCATTTAGTTAATATATCATGTTTATTAATTAGTTTTCTTGGTGCGAAATTAGTTTTTATGTGTGTTTATTATGCGCTTGGTTTTTAAAGTGGCATGTTCATGTGAAACGTGGTGTGTCTTGGATGAAAACTCTTATTGCATTATTAATTGGTGTTGTGTGAATTGTGAAAGTGGTTTATTAAATATTATAGGGGTTGCAAATTCTATTTTGATATGTTGTGTATTGTGTTTTAGTTTGGTGTTGTTGTTGCGTACTATGTTCTGGTTGGGTTTGTGATTTGGTTTGGTGTTGTACCAAGGTGTGTTTGGTTTTAAAAGGATGTTTTGAGTGAAGTTATTGACATTAGAAGTCATGCGAAATATTTTGAAAACTGTTTAATAAATTTTCTAGTGTTTTGTTTATCCATGGAAATGGTCTTTAAAATTTTATTTATAATTTTTTTAAAATGTTTTATTAAATAATTAATCAGGATGGAAATTTATCTTTTTGATTTGGGTAAAGGTTTTTGGTTTTAAATGTCTTGCGGTTGTTGCAGCGTGTCGCTAGCGAAAGTCCGCAACACTGCGGTTATCGGGTTGCATGGGCTTATGCGCAAGTGCGAAGCGAGTCGTGTCCTCACGATCGAGCGGCGAGTCGAGGTAGGTCCCCCATTGCACTCACCCTTAAATTCAGAATTTATTAATTGCTTGATGTTTTGTTAATTTTAATGAATGATAAACAATATTAGATAATAAAAATTTTAAATGATTATTCAGTGTGAAAAGAGCCGTTTATTTTATACCGAACACTTGGAACATTTTATTGACGGGCGGACACCCAATTTTGAAAGAATTCTCGATTGGCCTTTAAACATAATTCATGGAATTTCAAACGTAATTCTAGTTTTAAAGATAAGTGATTTTTTTTGAACAAGTGTTTTAGGTTTTTTTTTGAGAAATGAGGTTTTGTTTTAAAAATTTGTGAAGGCCTGTTTGGCACTTTAATAGAATAAATTATTTTGGAAAACCTATTCAGGGGTGATCTTTTGTGTGTGTTGATTGCATGAGCTTTATGTGATGTTAGTGAATTGTGACTGCTTGATTTACATTGTGGACGCACCCCTCTTGTATTGCTTGTGTTGACATGGGAACCTGACATATTGAGTGAATATTCTGAGAATGATTGCTGCACTAGTTTAGACCACGCACTGGCTAGTGGCCCCATAGTAGGGGAATACTGAGTTATTGCTGCTATGGGGATTGGGACCCTCAGTTAGGCCATGCAGGGCTATGCCGGGCGTTAGGGCGTTATGACGTCATCGAGTTAGGGAATGCCTTCAGGATGAGTCAGATGTATAGTATGTTCTGGATTGTTCATGATCTCCTAGGTTCGACCCATGTTTCTTTTAGTTTTTATTTGTATGTGGCGGACGATTGAGAGGTCGAGTTCGGTTTCTGACCTATATGTTCCACTTTTTTTCCATTGCCCTTAGTGTGCATTGTGTGTTGTGTGTGATTTTCCTTTTGACTAACAAATAATGTTTGGATTTCTAAATTGTTCGCAAAATGTTTTAAAAATTAAATGCACCTGTTTCTTTCAACATTAAACATGTTCTAAATTAAGAAGGGTAATGGACTGTTACTTGTTTTAGAAATGAAAGTGTGTGTAAAAAAACATACTTTGTACAATGTATTTCAAACTTGAAATTAATGAATTCTTTATTTAATGGTATGTGCATTGGGAATAGAATTATCTGGGCCTACCTACTGAGTTTTAATACTCATGCCTATAGTGTTTTCCTGTTTTTAGTTTTGCTGCAGGTTTGGTTCGAGCATGCTCTCCGTGGGCGAGAGCTGGTTGTGGACTGGTGAGCGACTCTCGGAGTCGCGAGGAGTTTGATCGAGACCAGGTTAGTGTGTCTCGTTGGCCGTTCTTTCTTTTCAGGGTCATTCTTTTACTTTGCGTTCTTCCACTTTTCCGCGGTTTTATTTATTTTTATTGGGCAAAAATCGTTCCCTCTTGTTTAGTCTTGATGACTGGCACTAGTTGCCAGCCCGTGGGGATCGGGAACGCTCCTCGGGCCATGTCGCGGGCCGGGTCGGGTGACCGGTTCAGGGTCGACCCGGGCTAGTTCGTGATAAAATGGTATCAGAGTGAGGTTTTTGGTCTTGATATTTGGGGAGTTAGGTAGATAGGAGATAGGATTTTAGGTACTCGAGTGGTAGGTGCGGGAAGAGCATCGCGAACTCTTGCTCATTCCGATCCTCGAGTAACCTGGGGTAGTTCGGGATTTAAGTTTTGGCTTTGCTCTGTGAGGATGGGGGATGACAATAGGAGTAAACCGGTACTACGCGCGGTCTCACATGGAGTAGCGACCCATGTGATGCCTGAGGGTACGGTTCGACACTCCTAGTGGGTGGTGCTTGCCTAGGGCATGGTCTGCTAAACCATGTAGCCGGGTTAAACATGACCACTAGTCCTCCGCCCAGGTGCTTTAATGTTGGTGATGTCTTACTTCAATTTTGGGACTGATGTGGAATTTTTTTCCTTTAAAAAGTGAAGCGGACTTTGCTGCTGCTCTTATTTGCGGTTGACATGATATTTGGGGTGCGTTTCTCTTGGACCTTGTTTTTGGAATTTGGCATTGATTTGTCGAAGTTGAATTTCTAAAAGGATGTCTTGGGTTGTTTGAAATTGGAGTGGGTGGTTTTATAAATGGAAATCATTTTGGAAATTTGTATTGAGTTTTTGAAATGATGGAAAAAAAGGTGTTTTGGAAAAAAAATTGGGAATGTATTGTTTTGAAAGCGAAAGATCCTTGTTTATTTTCTAGTGGTATTCCTATGGGTGATCGTATGTGCATGTGGATGTGATTAATGGATAGTTGGTGGATTGTGTGGATGGGTGCCTGGGAGGCACGAAAATGCAAAACTGCGAGGCATCCAGGAATATCAGTGGTGAATGTTTGATTTTAAAAGCTGCATCTTGTTTTCTGAAAAGTGGGGTTTCTCTTAAACGGGTTTTTGTGCTTAAATGGTTTTGGAGTTGGAAAATGGTTTCGAGTCCAGAATGAAAGTGATGAGTTCAAATAGTTATTGGGTTTTAATGTACTGTGCTTGGTTTTTCAAGTGAGTGTTTTCCTTGAAAATGAATTGACGTTTTAAATTGGAATTGTTGGATTGGTTTCTGGAATGTAGATGATTGTTTTGTGATGTGTTTGGATTTGTGGAAGGTTGTTTTTGTTTCTTGTTTTGGATATTCCCCCTAGAAAGGTCCAATGGATTTCCAGTAGGTCTCTTAATTCTTGGCTCAGCCCAGACTCCCAGTGGAGTGGCGGAGTTGAGTCCTGCTCGGTTGTGTCGATTGTTCGTAGACGTTGAGGTTAGTTGAATAATGTTAAATAATTTTGAAAAGTCTTAAGTGTCTCCAGTTTTTGTGGAACTCCAATAGTTGTGTGGGTTCAAGTTGTCTTGAGTATGTCTGGTGGAGCGGGACTACACTACCAAACGGTGATCATTTCATTTTCGTTGCAAATGAGGATGTCGTGAGCGATCCTCAAGACTAGCCTCATCCCACGGTCGTACCTAAGGAAGTGAAGGCGAGAGAAAGTGGTGGATCTCGTAGGTGCTCGACCAGTCAACAAGCAGAGAAGGAGGTGTGTTTGACCTTTCTGATGAGCTGGTATCATGTTCTTCAGAGGTGGTGTGGAACAATCAGCTTAAAGTTCGTAATAGTTGTTGGTCTCATCCATATTGTGGTAAGTGCAGGTTCCGCATTCGATGAGGAGTGTGAACCAAAGGGGCCTGTTCTTGGAGTGCTCCTTCCATCAGTTTGTGTTGTGTGTCGGATAGACCGCTTAACTTTCTATCTCTAGTGTGGTCAACCAGGAACTCTAAGTCGTTTGTTGCAAATCTCAGTTGGTATGTTGATAGGGTGGCCGCACGGGACACGAGGAGAAGTATGCAGGCTGCTTTTCCAACATAGGAAGTTCTAGTCAGAGGTGGTCAATGTATGACTGCGAGGCTGTAGATGCTTCAGACATCAGGACCCCAGCCACAGGCCTCGGGGTGAAGCTTGCGCGCAGTCGAAACTCGTCGAACGTGGGATGGACTTGATCCGAATTAAGTTCACAGTGATGGGACAGGGAAAGATTATATTTCCTTTTTTCGGTACCCTCTCTGAAGGCTTCATTCTTGTTGTGAGGGGCATGGAGCCCTTGTCTACTTTTCATGGTCTTATTTTATGGGAGTTCCTCTTGGGCCTTAAAGAGGTTTGGAAAATCTGTATACTTGTAAAGCTAGTGGGTGTGCTTCGTGAACCTTCTTGTGGTCAGAGATGCTCATGTCTTGTGGAATTGTCGTGCACCTGTCTGGTTCACCTCCTGGTTAGGGATTTCTGCTATCAAAGCTATCCCATGTGGCAGAGTGTTGTCCACTGTAGGAATGATCATTGCAGGTCGGCCCGTGTGGTGGGTTTGCGAGGAAGAGTTCAGTCTGTACCGCTCAAAGTAAACTGGGAATGCCCGCGCAGGTGTCGTGGTGTTAGGAAAAATTCTTAAATGGTGGGGAGACCCACTGCGGGTCTCGCTAACATCTCTTCTTATGTCGGTTTGGTTCAACTTAGGGAGCTTAGAGGGTCAAGCCAGTGTTAGAGGTTTTGTCTGAGTTTGTGAGTCCTCTTGTTTTGGAGAACCAATGTTTGACAAGAATCCTAATATGGTGGGGAGACCACCATATGACAAACTTGTGGAAGACACTGTTTTCAAAGTGCGCTTGGTGGAGCAGCCCTTTACTTCTGCTCTGTTCAACCACGACCATGATAATTGGTTAGCTCAGATAGTGGGTCACTTGACGAGTGTTCTTGGAGATCTCGAGCAGCCCCGGTGATCCCTAAATCAGGGGTCTGGGTGTTCCATGTTGTAGTTCTATTTTGAGGTGAATTACTTGTTGTTGTTCATTTTACTTGGTGATTCTGGTTTTGAGATCTTTGATTTTTCAGGTCATCGGCATTTTAAATGGTCGGTCTTTGGGTGATTGAGGTTTTGTTTTAAGCATCTTCACGGTCTTGCTTGGAACCCTTGGTTGACCTGGTATTTTGGGACTTTCTGGGGGCAGAAAGTGTCATGGTGGGGAGAATTGTCACACCCTGACTGACACTTCTTTTAATTCAATTATTTTAAATCGTTCTTTTGAGTTGCAGTTTGAAACGGTTCAATTTTTTTTAAAAAAAATGGATTTGAGATCTTTTACAAGTGCTCGACCGTAATCGCGACTAGGCGCGCGAACGTGCCCGCACACGCGATCGTGCACGCGGCTGAGTGTGGTGTCCAACATAAATTAATAATGATGTTATTATTTTGGTTGGTTTTATTATTTCATTATTAGTATTATTATTATTTTTATTATTTCATCTAATATTTTAACCTGGTCATTTCTATTATTTTGATTTCTTTTGCGGGCAAGAGACTATGCGCATGACCGTGCGCGTGACCGTGCGTGCAACCCTATGCGAGACCATGCGCAGTGTCCGTTCCTAATAAGCAATGTTATTTTTGTGGTTGATTTTATTATTTTCATTTTCGTATTAATATTAAATTTGTTAGAATTTATTAGGATATAAATCTATCCTTATTTTTATTTTTATTTCCCTTTTTTTCTATTTTTTTTTCTTTTCTCTTTTTCTTTCTTTTCCTCTTCTTTTTTTTCCTCTCCCTTTCTTTCTCTCCTCTATCCCGTCGCGTAGGCCACTCCTCCCTTCCCTTTTGCGCGGGCCTCTCCTCCAAACCCTACCCGCTTCTCCCTCGGACACCCGCTACGCCGCCCCCTGCCTTCCTCGCGCGGCTCGCATTCGGCGCCTCCCCCATGGTCGTCGGCCATCTGTTCCATCCAGCGCCCCCTTCCGGCCGGTTTTTCTGGCGCGCCGCACCCTCCCTTTTCTCCCTTCTTCCGACAATCCAGACCGGTAGCCCCCTCCCTTCCAGCTCACCTTGAGCTCCCCCGCGTCGCCCCTGCTGCCTCGCATGGCCAGACCCGCGCCGCCCCTTCCTTTCGGCCGGATTTCCAGTGCGACACACCTCCGGAAACCCCTCATTCTGCTCAGCCATCTCTCCTCTCCCACGCTGCAGGTGCGTGCTACAACGGTGGGTGTTTTCGTCTTTTTGGAAGCATTGCGAGATTAGGGTTCCATGTTTTTTTTGGTCCAATTGTTATATGTTTGGTCCGATTGCTTGATTTTATGACATAGTTGTTTGGTTTGCGGCGCGATTTAAGTGCGGTGGAGTTTGCGCACCGTGTTTGTAAAGTTTCAATATCGTGGTTAGTGTTTATGAGTTTAATTCATGCTTGATGAATCAATTTTCTCATTTAGTTAATATATCATGTTTATTAATTAGTTTTCTTGGTGCGAAATTAGTTTTTATGTGTGTTTATTATGCGTTTGGTTTTTAAAGTGGCATGTTCATGTGAAACGTGGTGTCTCTTGGATGAAAACTCTTATTGCATTATTAATTGGTGTTGTGTGAATTGTGCAAGTGGTTTATTAAATATTATAGGGGTTGAAAATTCTATTTTGATATGTTGTGTATTGTGTTTTAGTTTGGTGTTGTTGTTGCATACTATGTTCTGGTTGGGTTTGTGATTTGGTTTGGTGTTGCGCCAAGGTGCGTTTGGTTTTAAAAGGATGTTTTGAGTGAAGTTATTGACATTCGAAGTCATGCAAAATATTTTGAAAACTATTTAATAAATTTTTTAGTGTTTTGTTTATCCATGGAAATGGTCTTTAAAAGTTTATTTATAATTTTTTTTAAAATGTTTTATTAAATAATTAATCAGGATGGAAATTTATCTTTTTGAGTTGGGTAAAGGTTTCCAGTTTTAAATGTCTTGTGGTTGTTGCAGCATGTCGCCAGCGAAAGTCCGCAACACTGCGGTTATCGGGTTGCACGGGCTTATGTGCAAGTGCGAAGCGAGTCGTGTCGTCACGATCGAGCGGCGAGTCGAGGTAGGTCCCCCATTGCACTCACCCTTAAATTCAGAATTTATTAATTGCTTGATATTTTGTTAATTTTAATGAATGATAAACAATATTAGATAATAAAAATTTTAAATGATTATTCAGTGTGAAAAGAGCCGTTTATTTTATACCGAACACTTGGAACATTTTCTTGACGGGCGGACACCCAATTTTGAAAGAATGCCCGATTGGCCTTTAAACATAATTCACGGAATTTCAAACATACTTCTAGTTTTAAAGATAAGTGATTTTTTCTGAACAAGTGTTTTAGGTTTTTTTTCGAGAAATGAGGTTTTGTTTTAAAAATTTGTGAAGGCCCATTTGGCACTTTAATAGAATAAATTATTTTAGAAAACCTATTCAGGGGTGATCTTTTGTGTGTGTTGATTGCATGAGCTGTATGTGATGTTAGTGCATTGTGACTGCTTGATTTACATTGTGGACGCACCCCTCTTGTATTGCTTTTGTTGACATGGGAACCTGACATATTGAGTGAATATTCTGAGAACGATTGTTGCACTAGTTTAGACCACGCACTGGCTAGTGGCCCCATAGCAGGGGAATACTGAGTTATTGCTGCTATGGGGATTGGGCCCCTCGGTTAGGCCATGCAGGGCTATGCCGGGCGTTAGGGCGTTATGAAGTCATCGAGTTAGGGCATGCCTTCAGGATGAGTCAGATGTATAGTATGTTCTGGATTGTTCACGATCTCGTAGGTTCGACCCATGTTTCTTTTAGTGTTTATTTGTATGTGGCGGACGATTGAGAGGTCGAGTTCGGTTTCTGACCTATATGTGCCAATTTTTTTCCATTGCCCTTAGTGTGTGTTGTGTGTTGTGTGTGATTTTCCTTTTGACTAACAAATAATGTTTGGATTTCTAAATTGTTCACAAAATGTTTTAAAAATTAAATGCACCTGTTTATTTCAACATTAATCATGTTCTAAATTAAGAAGGGCAATGGACTGTTACTTGTTTTAGAAATGAAAGTGTGTGTAAAAAAACATACTTTGTACAATGTAGTTCAAACTTGGAATTAATGAATTCTTTATTTAATGGTATGTGCATTGGGAATAGAATTATCTGGGCCTACCTACTGAGTTTTAATACTCATGCCTATAGTGTTTTCCTATTTTTAGTTTTGCTGCAGGTTTGGTTCGAGCATGCTCTCCATGGCCGAGAGCTGGTTGTGGACTGGTGAGCGACTCTCGGAGTCGCGAGGAGTTCGGTCGAGACCAGTTTAGTGTGTCTTGTTGGCCGTTCTTTCTTTTCAGGGTCATTCTTTTACTTTGCGTTCTTCCACTTTTCCGCGGTTTTATTTATTTTTATTGGGCAAAAACAGTTCCCTCTTGTTTAGTCTTGATGTCTGGCACTAGTTGCCAGCCCGTGGGGATCGGGAACGCCCCTCGGGCCATGTCGCGGGCCGGGTCGGGTGACCGGTTCAGGGTCGACCCGGGCTGGTTTGTGATAGGGGCCCACCAAGATCCAACCTCCCATGCAAGGTTGATTGTAGTGGAAACCACACGAGGCCTCCCGTTAATGGGAGAGGAATCATAACTCTTTGACTCCCCCTCATTTATGAGGGAGAGCCTCTAGGTTTAAATCCCCCTCTTAATTGAGGAGGATGAAACCTGCCTTTTTAATGAGGGGACCACCCAAGCATTAACACCCCCCCCCCCTTTCCTTTTTGTGGTTAATTAATGGTGGGGCCCACAAGGAAATATCCTCTCTTTGGAGGATATTCTTCTGTGGGGACCACCCGGGCCAATAACCCCCTTTTTGACTTCCTCCCCATTTTAATGTGCCACCGCAGCGGATTAATTAGGTGGAGCCCTCTGTCATAAATCCTCCATTTATGAATTACGTACCAACGACGAACCCTCCCACTCCTATATAAAGGAGGCTAGGGGAAGGAGTTCTGGACGGCTTCTTCAAGCGGCGGAATGCTAGCAGCGAAGCACGGCGCCCAGCACTTGGAGATTTTTCCTCTTCCTCCAACGAATAACGAAGAACGAAGAACGCTGATGCCACCCTCGACTCCTTCCCGACGTTGAAGGAATGATGCATGTCTTCCACGACACCTGTCTTCCGCGACTCGCCATCGTTTAATGCCGTTTTACGAGGTAGGGGTTCTTATGTTCAAGTTTTAATAATGTTCATCATCGTTCATCAATACTTGAGTTTCGTTTGGACGCATGATACCATATTGATGAGGAAGGTCTCAGACCGCATAAACATGGTCCGAACCATCCCTACTCGTTTGTTGTTTGTGGACGATGGAGGCGGACTGCGAAGAACCAGCCGGCGTCGGGCCGACCACGAGCGGATCGTCAGCGCATGATTGCCAGGTCGACGCAAACGCGCGGCACCGTCGTGCTGCACGGAATATAGCCAGACCGCGGCCGGGATGGGCCATAGCAGAGGGGTGCAACGCCGTCGCACCGCACCGGAGCTACAGGGGCCGCGGCCGGGGTGGGCCGCGGTGGCGGGGTGCGGCGTCGTCGCGCCGCGCCGGTTGAACAAATTCGTGGCCTAAGGCTGCGACGGATTTGGAAGGGCGGCCGGCTATGCCGGCCGCCGGCGCCACCATGAGGCGATACACGAGGGGGTCACGTGGTTACCCAAGGGCCGGCCATCATGGCTGGCCGTTTCGTAAAACCAAGGGGTGTAACCCCCCGCTCCGCGCAATGCTCGGCCGCGCTGGTCGAGCCGCAACCGGCCGCCGGGTGGGGCCGCCAGCGCCGGGACGGGCCGCACCGGTCGGGCCGCGCCACGCCATCTGGGCCGGGCCATGCCCAACCAGTCCAGATCCAGACCCGGGTCGGGTCAACCCGGTTCGGGCCGACCCAGGGGGTGTTGGGCCGGGTCGAACCGAGCTCAGACTCCCTATTTTCGGACCTTCTTCAGTTAAACGCCCATAACTTGAGTTGTGGACCTTCGATTTGTGCACTGTCAGTTGAATAGGATTCCTCAGATAGATATGGTCATTTCGGTATATTACACTCAAGGTTTCGGCGAAGTTTGGGTACGAACAGGTTGGTTCGAACCTGAAACGAACCGGGCCCTCAGAGCGGAAACGCTTATAACTTGAGGACTGGACGTCCGATTGACGTGTCATCGACTATGTTGGATTCCTCTTGATGATAAGGTTTTTTTGGAATACTCCACATGGGTTTCAGATGATATTGGAGTATGGTCGGGTTGGTTTTAGTTTAAAAACCAACTAAGCCCCTGGAACGAAAAAGATAATAACTCACAGACCGGGCGTCCGATTGACGCGCCGTCTGTTGAGTTGAGACCCCTATGATGAGGCGGTCCTTTTTGATACTTCTAAGTGAGACTTCGGGACACTTGGAAGTAAAGAACAGTAGATTGTGGAGCAGACCCTCCCGGAGACAAGCGTACGGAGTGCGGAGACTGAGTAGCTATAGACCTGACGACTGCTTGACCGATTCAACTCGTAGTGATTCAGTTAGCCTAGTGGACGGAGTGCCCGGTATTTGGCAGCAGACCCACGACAGACGGAGCACCTGGTAGTTGGTAGCAGACCTGCAGTACTCGACAGGAGGAGTACCTCTGTACGCTATTAGGGAGAGCGCCCGGTATTTGGAAAAAGACCTGCGGTACTCGACAGGAGGAGTACCTCAGCAGTCTAAGGTTAGTGAGTAGCGCTTCAGAGTCGTGATAGGGCCACTGTACTCGATAAAGGAGGATTTATCCAGTATTTGTGGTTTTGATAATGAAAATCCTTGTTTGAGCTGAGTCAATGACCTTTGTTTTTACCTCATGATTGAGATGGGTTACTTGATAACTTAGGTATATGTATGGGCATATACCTAAGTAAATTTTATCTGTTGAGATATTTCTTTGTGGTTTATCCTTATTAGATTTAGGGAGACCTTGAGGGTCTTGGGGTCCCTACTGAGTATTGTTATACTCACCCATGCACGAGCTATGCCCGCACCTCGTTGTGTTGGATGCAGATGACAGATAGCACTAATCGTGGTTGAGGCTTGTAGAGATGGACGGTACCCGGAGGTGGACTTTATGACGAGATGGTACCTGGAGGTGGACTTCATGACGAGACGGTACCCAGAGGTGACAGATGCATGTGGAGAGCTGAGGTGGCCATCTGTACCTACCCTTCAGGTAGGAACTCTGGAGGACGATCCAGGAGCAGCTTGACACCTTCCTGCTGTTTTGTCTTTTCCTTGTACTTTATTATTGGGATTTTATTCCGGCCCATTTGTACTTTCAGCACACTTGTTATACTGCTTTACTTAGTGTTTTCTTCTTCTTGTACTCTGGTTATGTGTTTTTATGTTTCATAAAGGCAATACCTTCCCTTTTTATTGGGATTTACACCTTTGGTGATAGTCGCTAGCCCCTGGCCTATGGAAGGCGGGTTTGGGGTAGTCACGGCACGGGCCCCGAGGACGGGTCGTGACAAATTGGTATCAGAGGATTCAATTATACCACAGAACATAGAACTTTGATATTTTCTTTCTATGAAGAAATAGTGTTAAGGGTACTTATTATGGTTTTTAGTTCAGGGAGTCCAGTGTTGGTGCGGGAAGCTGACGTATCCATACACCAGGACCTTGACTTCTGATTTCCGACTCAGTGCACGAAAACACCGATTGTGTGTGTGTTTTTGAAAGTTTCTTTTAAGTCAGCTCAAACCAGGTCATCTCACCAGGTATAGTATTTTGACTGTGTCGCATCTGTTTCTTTTAGGATTCCTCCCCACGGATGACCACCTAGAGCCCCAAGATTTGTACGTACTGACAACCCACCGAGCGATGAGGCCTCAGTACAGGGTCCTCTTTCAGTTGAGGCACCAGCGGTACTACCGCCCGTTGGGCCACCGATGCCACCAGCTCCAGCAACAGGCGATACATGCCACCTGAGCGCATTGCACGAGTTCTAGCGTCAGAGGCCACCTAGGTTTTGGGGGGAGACAGACCCACGGGCGGTTGAGGATTGGCTGGAGGCTGTGGTGAGAGTCTTCAGGCTAATAGGTACACCAGCGGACTACAAGGTGATCCTTGCTGCCAGCCTCCTTCAGAAAGAAGTAGCCATATGGTGGAGCCTGATACTCCAGATGCATGACGAGGCATCGCTTATATGGGTAGACTTCAAGAGCCTGTTCCGGGAAGAGTTTATACCAGCCACCCTTCGAGCAGTGCGGATATAGGAGATACTTTATCTACAGCAGGGTAGCATGAGTGTAGCTCAGTACTCAGCGAGGTTCACAGACCTCTCATGCTACTCTACATATATGGTACGGGACCCATTCTTCAGGGCCTGGACCTTAGATCAGGGGCTCAGGAAGGAGATTAGAGCTTCACTTGTTTCTCACAACATTCCAACGCAGACGGGAGTGTTGGAGCGAGCCCTTCTAGTGGAGAGTTTCCTTACTGATCAGTCTCCAGAAGCGAGACCCACCACTAGTAAACTTGCAGCAGAGTCTTCTATAGCTGGAAGTAGGCATATGACACAGGGGTCCAACAAGACCAGACCCACTGGTGGCCGACTACACAACTCAAGTTCAGTTGTGCGTGGAAACCTGAGTGGAGTCAGAGCCAGTCGTGCCAAGAGAGGGCAGTTTTACTCCTGCGGTGGCCTTGGTCACATGGCACGTGACAGTCCGACCCGTTGTACATATGATCAGAAGATAGATGAAGAACCTCCCAGGCAGAGGCAGAGGTTCGATCGAGGCGGACTGCTAGGAGTGGGAGACAGAGGCAGAGGAGCTGGCCATGTAGATGGAGGTGGACGACGCTTCGAAGTGTTGCCACCTCCACCACCCGGAGGTCCACCCCGACCACAAAGAGCGGGTGGACAAGGGAGAGCATAGCTTCAATAAGCTGAAGCATACGACTATGGAGCTTTGGAAGCAGGTGGACAGGAGAGGGACTAGTTCCAGGCATGGAGGCCTTTTTTCTTGGTGCTTCTAGTTTCCATGTTGTTGTTGTTGTTGTGTTTGTTTTGTGTCATTGTACTTCGAGCTGCAGTAATAAAAGAAACTTATATTTGTGACGTTTACTTTCCTGTTCTTTTTGTATGGTTGATACTAAGAGGTTCCGGTTAAAACTATTGACTTGACCCTCACTTGTGAGATTCCTACTGGAGGAGACCCAGTAACCACACACTGATGCCGACAGTGTGACTCAACCCCTGGAGGCGAGAGTAACGGTTGGATCTCTTGGTAGTAGTGTCGAGGCCTTACGACGTCATCCATGACATGAATTTTACTGTTCATTTCAGGATTGACTGTATTAGGAAAAGAATTTGGTTCATCCAGGGGATGAGAACAAATTTCTCTTTTCGGTAGAGGAGAAATCTCAGCAGCTCTTTGGTAGAACGTAGACGAAAAAGGGTGGAGATGAGTTCTTACATTTGTCTAGTCTCACCCATCGTTCTTTGAGAGAACGGTTTACAGTTCTCTCCATCTCAATAAGTCTCAGGTGTATCTTCTCTCAGAAGGACATGAACCTGAGACAACGGTGATGGATTGAATTCCTCTGGGACTATGACTTTGAGATATTTTATACTCCTGGGGAGGGGAATGTTGTAGCAGATTCTCTTAGTAAAAGATCGGGCATTCAGCTGTTAGGAGTGGTGAGAAAGCAGATGGTCGTGATTCAGATATCCTTTGTGGATAGTGATGGAGTTAGCACATGTAGAACTAGATATGGTTCAGGCTACGACGTAGAAGGTGCAGATCATCCAGGAGTGGATGAAGACTACACAGAGCAGACAGAAGTCCTATGCTGATAGGAGACGAGACCACTGGAGTTTGAGGGTGATGACCACGTCTTCTTACAGGTCTCACCTCGACGGGGTCTATGGATATTTGGACAGGGTTTAAAGTTATCTCTGTGTTTCATCTAGCCTTTCCACCTCAGATGCACCGGGTGCACGACATCATCCACATATCTCAGCTGAAGAGATGTGTGCACGACCTATCCATCATCATCGACCATAGGGAGCTGGACATCGATGACGGGGCGACCTTTACGGGGTTCCAGTAGAGGTTGAGGATCGACAGGAGCGGGTCCTATGAGGACGGTTGATTCCTCTTGTGCACTTTCTTTGGCATCACGGAAACCTTCAGGAGAGCACATGGGAGCGGGAGGCTCAGATGCATGCTCGGTACCTTCTTTAGTTTCCCTAGTTTGTGTTGTAGCTTTATGAGGATGTAAATCCCTAAGGTGGGAGTAATGTAAAAGCCTGGAAATTTCAAGGAAATTTTTTTCTTAATTTATTTGGAATTTTATGAGTCTGTGGCTTCTGACGGAACTTGATTTCGAGGCCATGTGTCCCCGGAATCAATTTTCAAAGTTTATCTCGGGTACGTTCAGTAAACGAACGAACGGGTTTTTCTATCTTTTGAACCGGTTCTCGTAATTGAAATCTGAGGGCACCGTTGAACTCGTAGTGTGGGTTTTCTCTTAATAAGACTTTCACCTTGACAGCAGATGATCGGGTATGAAAGTTAGTTTTTGGGGTTTTACATGGGTTAATAAAATAAAATAAGTGAACAATTTATTTTATTTTGTTAAACACATGTCGTGCGGATAAAGTGGTTAGAAGATCCACTTGGGAGTTGGTGGTAGGACCGCCACACCATAACCTCACATGAGAGGTTATGGTAGTGGGGCCCACCGAGATCCAACCTCCCATGCGAGGTTGATTGTGGTGGAAACCAGACAAGGCCTCCCATTAATGGGAGAGGAATCATAACTCCTTGACTCCCCCTCATTTATGAAGGAGAGCCTCTAGGTTTAAATCCCCCTCTTAATTGAGGAGGATGAAACCTCCCTTTTTAATGAGGGGACCACCCAAGCATTAACCACCCCACCCTTTCCTTTTTGTGGTTAATTAATGGTGGGGCCCACCAGGAAATATCCTCCCTTCGGAGGATATTCTACTGTGGGGACCACCCGGGCCAATAACCCCCTTTTTGACTTCCTCCCCATTTAAATGCGCCACCGCAGCAGATTAATTGGGTGGAGCCCTCTGTCATAAATCCTTCATTTATGACTTGTGTCCCAACAACGAACCCTCCCACTCCTATATAAAGGAGGCTAGGGGAAGGAGTTTTGGACGACTTCTTCAAGTGGCGGAACGCTGGCAGCGAAGCACGGCGCCCAACACTTGGAGAGTTTTCCTCTTCCTCCAACGAAGAATGAAGAACGAAGAACGCTGACGCCACCCTCGGCTCCTTCCTTCCCAACATTGACGGAACGATGCCTGTCTTCCACGACGCCCGTCTTCCACGACTCGCCATCATTTAACGTCGTTTTACGAGGTAGGGGTTCTTATGTTCAAGTTTTAATATTGTTCATCATTTTTCATCAATACTTGAGTTTCGTTTGGCCGCATGATACTATCTTGATGAGGAAGGGCTCGGACCGCACGAACATGGTCCGACCCTTCCCCTCTCATTTTTTGTTTGTGGACGATGGAGTCGGACTACGAAGAACCAGCCGGTGTCGGGCCGACCACGAGAGGAACATCAGCGCATGATTTCTGGGTCGGCGCAAATGCGCGGCACCATCGTGCCACGTGGAATAGAGCCGGACCACAGCCGGGATGGCCCGCGGCAGGGGGACGCGGCGCCAGCGCGCCGCGGCGGGGGGGGCGCAACGCCGTCACGCCGCGGAGAGGGGGCGCGACACCCTTGGGCCACACCGGTTGAACAAAGCTGCGGCCCAAGGCCGCGGTGGATCTGGAAGGGAGTCCGGCTGTGGTGTCCGGCTGTGGAGGCCGGCTATGGTGGTCGCCAGCGCCACCAAGAGGCGGGACCCGATGAGGTCCCGCGGTTACCCAAGGGTCGGTCGTTTCGTAAAACCGGGGGGGGGGTGTAACCCCCCGCTCCCCGCAACGCTCGGCCGCGCTGTTCGGGCAGCAACTGGCCGTCGGGCTAGGCCGCGCCCAACCAGGCCGGACCCGGGTCGGGCCGACCCAGGGGGTGTTAGGCCGGGTCAGACCGGGCCCAGACCCCCTATTTTTGGACCTTCTTCAATTAAACACCCATAACTTGAGTTGTGGACCTCTGATCGACGCACCGTCAGTTGCGTAGGATTCCCCGTATCGATAAAGACGTTTAAATATATTACACTCAAGGTTTAGGCAAAGTTTGGGTATGGCTGGTTTGGTTTGAACCCAAAACCAATCGGGCCCTCGGAGCGGAAACACTTATTACTTGAGGACCGGACGTCCGATTGACGTGTCGTCGACTATGTTGGATTCCTATTGATGAGACGGTTCTTTTGGCATAATATACGTGGGTTTCAGATGATATTGGAGTATGTTTGGGTTGGTTTTAACTTAAAAACCAACCGGGCCCCTGGAACGGAAAAGCTAATAACTCACAGATCGGGCGTCCGATTGACGCGTTGTCTGTTGAGTTGAGACCCCTATGACGAGGCGGTCCTTTGTGATACTTCTATGTGAGACTTTGTGACACTTGTAAGTAATGACCAGTATCTCGTGGAGCGGACCCTCCTAGAGACGAGCGTACGGAGTGAGGAGACCGAGTAGTTATAGACCTGACGACTGCTTGACTGATTCAACTCGTAGTGATTCAGTTAGCCCAGTGGACGGAGCGCCCGATATTTGGCAGTAGACCCACGGTGGACGGATCTCCTGGTAGTTGGCAGCATACCCGCGGTACTTGACAAGAGGAGTACCTCTATAGGCTATTAGAGAGAGCACCCGTTATTTGGCGGCAGGCCCTCAGCGGACGTAGCGCCCGGTATTTGGCAGCAGACCCACAGTACTCGACAGGAGGAGTACCTCATTAGTCTAAGGTTAGTGAGTAGCACCTCGGAGTCGTGACAGGGACACTGTACTCAAAAGAGGAGGAGTTATCTAGCAGTTGTGGTTTCGATAATGAAAATCCTGTTTTGATCTGAGTCAATGACCGTTGTGTTTACCTCATGATTGAGATGGGTTACTTGATAACTTAGGTATATGTATGGGCATATACCTAAGTAAAGTTTATCTGTTGAGATATTTCTTTGTGGTTTATCCTTGTTGGATTTAGTGAGACCTTGAGGGTCCCGGTGTCCCTACTGAGTATCGTTATACTCACCCCTTCACAGGCTATTCCCACACCTCATTGTGTTGGATGAAGACAACGGACAGCACTAATCGTGGTTGAGGCTTGTAGAGCTGGACGGTACCCAGAGGTGGACTTTACGACGAGACGGTACCCGGAGGTGGACTTCACGATGAGACGGTACCCAGAGGTGGACTTCACAATGAGACGGTACCCGGAGGTGACAAACGGACATGGAGAGCTGAGGTGGCCATCTGTACCTACCCTTTAGGTAGGAACTCCGAAGGACCCTTCAGGTAGGAACTCCAGAGGACGATCCAGGATCATCTTGACACCTTCCTACTGTTTTTTCTTTTCCTTGTACTTTATTATTGGGCTTTTATTCCGGCCCCTTTGTACTTTTAGCACACTTGTTATACTGCTTTACTTAGTGTTTGCTTCCGCTTATACTCTGGTTGTGTGTGTTTACGTTTCATAAAGGCAATGCCTTCCCTTTTTATCAGAATTTACGCCTTTGGTGCTAGTTGTTAGCCCCTAGCCTATGGAAGGCAGGCTTGGGGTAGTCACAGCACGGGCCCTGAGGACAGGTTGTGACATGAGCATCATAATTTGAAAATTCCCTTGCTTATGTATGGACCCTTTGAGTTTTAATATTGAAATCTTTCTCAAGGATGAGAAAAGATTTAAGTGTGGAGGTATTTTATATCTCTATTTTGTATCTATATTTCCATGTGTCTTTATATGTGTTTTAGTTGAATATTAATTAATTGAATATAATATTCATGCCTGATATCAATGTTTTATTTATTTTTATAAAATATGTACATTTGTAACAATATGGAGGAAATCATGAAATTTTCGGAAGATAAAGATACTTTACACCACGACAAAAAGCGGAGCAACATGACACTAGAAAATAATGATTAATATAAGATCAAAAAAGAGTTGAATGGGTCATATTTTTCATTAGAATAAGGTTTCCAATGATGTTGGATGATCATAATATTTTTTAGAGGATCGGAATTGAAGAAGTTGGATGAAACGGAGCTAAATGCACTAGAAGAAAGACTTTTACATTATGAATCAAGTTCATGATGTGAATCAAGTATAAGACGAGAAGGAAAAGAGAGAAAATCCTCATCAGAGGAGATCCTACAACTTTCATAGTATGAATATGTTTCATTCCATGAAAATTTCTAGGAAAAGCTAGATATGAATGTTTTTACATATCTTACGATGGAGGGCTTAGGGGTTCATCCTGAAATTCCATTTAACACCATTTTTGACCCAAGTAAACCTTGGGATGAATTCATGGATTATAAATAAGGGTTCCATCAAAAGGAATGATAATGAATTCATTCAAGGTGTACAGATTCAACCATGGGAGGCTACTTCTAGGATTCTGACCCAGAGTTTGTCATAGATAGGTTCTTCTATTTTACTTTTTTATTTTCCTATTTTTTTGTAAATATTGAATGATTCTTAGTTTTATTTTTTTTATTATATTCATTCTATTTAATCTATTCTATCCCCTATGGTTTTGGGTTTATTTTTCATTGGTGATCATCTGATGATGATTGGACAAACCTGCATGGGGAGCAGAATCGGCTAAACTTGGTGCCTACTATTTTGTTTTATTTCTTTCTTCATTTGAGAAATTATTTTATTTGATTTTTATTGTGTTTAGATTTATTTTAATAATATATTTTATTAAATCATGGACCAAGTGCATTTGGTTGTAGAAGAAACAGAATATAATATAGGTAATTAATTCACAACCACTAAATTGGATTATTCTTCTACTTTAGTGATATGATACTAATTCATCCTAGTGTTTTAATTAATATATCCATAAGGAATTATTATTCTAGGGTATATTGATATTTATTTATCTTTTATTTTAGTGATAAAACTAATTAATTTCATGGGAAATGAGTATTATTATTTTGTAAGTGTTGTTAGGATTTATTTTTTAAAAAATAGTCATTAGAAATCGGTTCCCCTATCTTTTTATTTTATCACTGATTTAGTTTTTTTAATTATTTAATTATATTAATAAAATAAATCAATTAAATTGGGATAGCCCAACCTTTGGTTGAGATTTTTCATAGTTGTGTTCCTTTCTCTCTATGGGATCGACCCCTTACTGTCACTATACTATGACTTCGTAGATAGTGTATTTTGGAATATTATAAATTTATAATTTTTTCACACTCATGTTGAATCAAAAAAACTTCACAGGTTTGTCAAAGACATTAATATATTTTATTCTTTTTTAAATTTCCAAGTTTTCCTTCTCCCCCACTTATAAAAGGACACCCCCTCTCTTATCACCTTCACACTTCAAGAGCCTTTTGGTTTAGAAAGTCACTACCCAAATACATTAATTACATCCCTCAATTCATCCTAGAATCCTTGTTTTGATTAGAAAACCACCCTAGGAAGTATTTAGGTATAAACCTAAAGTGGTTGTCTGAAGAAGAGGTGTAGTTTTTAACCAAGAATTTTCATTTTATTTATTTTTATATCTTATTTAAATATTATTAAAATGTAATAAAATAATAACACTAATATATTACATATACTCATATGTTTTTATGTTAATTTCATAACATATATCCTTTTTCCTCTTCCATCAAATGGGAAATGAAACCATCGTTCATGTGTGCAGTGGGCTACAGCCTTGCGAACTGATGTAATTCGTTTTCCATCACCGCCACCCATGGAAGGTTATAATTATATATTTAATATATATATATATATTATTAATTAAATATTTATAATTTTATAAATATAATATATCATCTTATTTCTTACCTTTCCATCTATTGAAAAATGATAATGTCGTTTGTATGTACGTGTGGATTACCACCTCCATAAAGCGATGTGGTTCATTTTTCATAAAAAAATAACATAGATACTATATATAAGTTTATTTAAAGAAATAATATGATATTTATTATATAATAATAATTTTTTAATGATAAAATGATATTTACCTTTTTTCCTCACACTTTTTGAAAAATGAAAATGTTACTCATGTGTGTGTGCGGCATACTGTCTCTATGATTGTAACATAATTCATTTTTCATAACCATATTTAATGGTTGGTTTTAGAAGTATAATTATTTTATAAAAATGATTATTATTATATATTTGATGGTATGATGACCTATTTGACCACATTCAACTTACCAAATTGATTTTGAACATATGAGCTGAATATTGTCAAAACATCTAATATGGACTTAATAGATTAAGTAATTGTATATAAGGTGGTAATAAAAAAATAAAAAGAATAATAAACTTGAAAAAGGTTCTTAATCAAGTAAATTATTAACATGATTTTATTATTTATTAAAATAAAGAACGTAAGTGACAATTTGGACTCAAAGTAAGGGACACTTTACCGTAAAAACCTCATTTTAAATGTTTTAAAGATTTATTTTCTAAATATTTTTCTTCCATGTCCATATTCTTAAAATTATTCTATTTATGTATTCATATAGATATAAATGAATTATAAAGTTCATTTTATTTCCCTTATGACATTCCTTCAAAGGTTTTCAAAAGGAATATTTTTATGAATTTTATGTGGAATGTTTTGAAAAAAGGAAAAAGGAATGTTTTATTTTAACATATATAGCATCAATGGTTTTTTACACTATCATAACTATTATTTTATATTTTTATTCCTTTATAATATTTCATTATTTCTTCAAATAAAAACACTTTTTCCTTTATTCTGGGTATTTTCAAAGAGGTTTTTAAATGGAATGGATATTTCATTATCTATAAAAAAATTTCTTATAGGTGTAAAGAATAGTTTTATATGATTATAGAAATGAAATATTTCATTTATTATGATTATGTTCTAGTTATTGGGCATTGTTTATGATAATTATTGATCAAGATATAGATCTATAATGTATTGGGTAAAGGGATAGAGTTAACCAATTAGGTTTCTCCTTAGAAATTATTAGAAATTACCGGTTACATTATTCTATTCATAAGAGTGATTATAAGAGTGATATAAAAATGATTCCCCAAGTTAACTATATGATATATATATAATTTATATGGGTTTCCATGAAAATATTATTATTTCATAAGGTAATCTAATGAGATTATGTTTTGAAGATCCTACTTTGTGTTTGTGTTGTATTTGTTGTAAATGAGTATACCAATATGTTGTAAAGATAAAGAAAAACTTGGAAGCTCAATGGTGTTCCCAAGAATGTTTTTTAAAGATTTAGTTCCATCTATGGAAGAACAAAGATCATTTTTTGAGATGAAGTGGTGATTCTTGGATAATTTTTATGGATTTATTTAATGGAATTGGATGTCATGCTTGAACAATTCTCTATGTAATTAAGATGATTGATGAACCACTCTTTATTTATTTAATAACATGTTCTAATTTGTTGAACATTGTTTATTATATCGTAATAAGTAAAGATAAATAATCTATTTATGGTTTCATACAAATATTTATTATGTTAAAGATTTAATTAATAATTCGTTAAGGAGTATGAAAATATTTATTTTCATGAAGATATTTAAAGGCCATGAAAAAAAGTTAAAATGCATTTATATTTTTTGCATGAAGATTTATTTTGGAGAAGATACTTTATTTGGTTGGCATACTTAGTAATTATTAAGTACATATTTTGAGTGGGCCTTTACTTAAAAAATGGGCTGGCCCATAGCCAAATAAGGACCCCCTCAACCACATACATGGGACCCAAGGGGTTAACCACATGGGAGAGGTTAAACTTGACAATTTGTGGTTTTAAGACATGAGAGGTCAAGAATAACACCTGTAGGGAGCACACACATAGGGTGCATGTGGACCACGCAATAGTACGGTATGGCCCATGTAGGTAATATTTCAAGTGTCTAACCCCACTACTAGATCAAGTAATTGATGGTATAGATATCATTATTAAGTATCCTTAGAAAATGATCAAAAATTATGTGGGTTCATGAGGCATGTGGGTACTATTATTCTCATTAAAAACATATGGAAATAACATGGGCCACCATATCATTTTAATCTCCATCGTCCAATAAATTTTTTATTGTTATCTTCCTCCTCAGATTATTATGAGTTGTTGCTTGATATTTATCTAGGAATCAGAGAATCCTAATTGATTTAAAAACTACCCCAAGAAACCCAAGCCATCATGGATACATCTTTTTGATAAAAATGATGATAACCCTTGCATGCAATCTATGTCTTTCATGCAAGCGACTTTTCAAAAAATAGATTTGCAACCATGATGAAACAATAATTTACAATGAAATATTTGTATGTCTAAAATCATGAGAGTTTCAGAGATATGGCATGTGATTTATTTTTTATTCATGTGAGTTGTTTCCATGAAGTAATCAGAAGAGATTGCAAAGGATAAGACGCCACTTTTCTCTATATCAAAAGGTATTGAATATTTGGTATCTTAAGGATATTAAAGATATTCTTGACTCACCACATTTATTTTACATGGAATGAAACTTGACATTAATTTGGTGAATACAAGAGGCGCAATCAAGGAACCTTTCCTATAAATATCGAGTACCCAAGAAGAGGGAGATTGTTGAAAAACTTTGATAGCTCTCATTTTTCTCAAAAAAAAACAAATCATCTGATTGAGCCTTCATATATAATATTAAATGAAGAATAAAATCCCACGTGACTCATTTATGTGAAGGATTTTCACAAACCTCCTTGGTTACACAAATAATAAGAAGGGTTTATGCATACATCTTACACAAAGAAAGAACCGCATACCTACTATTGTGTACATGAAGGAGAATAAGGTTTTTGAAAACTTATCTGGTGATGTAAAGAATAATATAATATTTTCTTAGTGTATTTACACTATTATAGACAGTTTTATATCAAATTTTCATGAATCATCTTTTTTCTTTCATGAATCAAAGAAGTTGTTTTGTGCTTGGTTTTCATTAAGAATAAGGATATACTTACATAACCTTACATGAAGAAGATGTATATTGGTTTATAATAATCTATAAATAATAATAATAATAATAATAATAATAATAATAAGGCTAAACAGTGTGTGTTATCATAAAATAGAAGATCCATGTGAACTATTTCATGTGAATAACATGAGTAAATAAAAATTCACACATCCAAAAGGATACATTGATCATTTTTTCCTTTGTTTTTTGCATCAAGAATAATTAAGGTAGGATGATATATTCCATGCATGATACACATTTTATATAAATGAGACATAGTTGTGATTCTATAGTGTAAAAGACTTGTGAAATTTAATATTTTTGAAAGAGAAGTGAAAAATACACAATGAGATCAAGGATTTATGGAAAACATATAACTCATTATTAAGGATTAAATAATAATTTTTGAGAAGATTTGAGATTAATTACATGCAATGATAAATTACATGTAATAAAAAATAGTGATTTTTTCACTTAGTGAAGAAGAAGAAAACTTGTAATGTGTTGAGGAATCTTTAATTTTTCATTATGATATAACAGTGATATGAATTGGAAGTGGTATCTTGTAATCATACATAAGATTTATGAGTAAACTTACATACAATGTTATTTATTATATTCAGTATCAGTTGAATAATTTTATTGAGACCAGTTATTTGGAATACTGGAAATATTAGTGAGATATTAGAAGTTGAAAAGTTATGATAGTTGAAGGTGAGTAATGCTAGAAGTGATTTATAAAACTATTTTAATTCATGTACTTGAAATATAACAAGTCCGACATGTGCACTGAATCATAAAGAAAAAAATAAATTAAAGAAATTTTCATAGGAGTTTTTTGAAGATCTTTTGATGAACTGGCGGTGCTAGTATAAATAACATCATTTATCCTTTACATGGAATAGATATTAGCTATATAGAATTGGGTACAAATTTTATTGTACTTTTCATCACTACAATTTATAGGGATAACAAAATTCATAAAAAAAAATTATTTTGATCATGACAAGGAGTAGATTCTCACATTAAGACCAAACCTTATAAAAATCATCATTTTCTTTTCAGTGTTTTTATTTTTTTCATATGGGAAAGGTGAGAATTCAAAGAAAAAGTGATTGAGTATTTAACCAAACACATGTATTGAATTGAAAAAACATGATTCATAAAAATTAACCACTGATTCACCCTCCCCCCAGTGGTTCACTCGAACCAGGGGTCTATAAGTTATATTAGAGTACAAGGTTATCTCATTTAGATTCTCTACATTTGAAGTTATTATTTTTGAAGATTTGAATTTATTTCCAATTATTATAATGAATTTAATTTTTAGATAATTTATTTCTATTTCAAATCAGAACTCATTTTCTACCAATATTTTGATTAATAATAAAAATAAATAGAAGAAGGATAAGAATAATATATCTCTCTTATCAAGAGAGGAAAAATATGTTTCAGACCCTCCAAACAATGATGGAGTCTGTAACGACCCGAAATTTTGAATAAATCTTATTTCCTAATTTTATGTGTCATTTTATTTTATTTTCAACAAAAATGTTTCATTTGATAACATGATTATAATAAAAATGATACCGTTAGGTTTTGACTGTTATATGACCATTGGTCAATATGACCGCTGGAAACTAAACATTTCGATTATTGTCTCTAAATACAAGTAATCTTGGTTAATTGTTATAGAAAGAAGATTCGATGGCCTCACCCAGTAGTCTTGGACCGATCGAAGCCCATCTAACAGAACTTGGGAAAGAGGTAGCACCACTGGGCTTTGATCTGGACCAAACCCAAGCCTAACTTCATCGTGTGAAACTAGAACGGAATCTCCTTTGTGAGAAGTTCAAACTAGTAGAAATTACTACTCGTGCGATGTTGGCCGAGCCTCCCTCGGATTCTCTCACCTTAGCACACCTTACACTTAGGTCCTATGCTGGTGTGATAAGGGGCTATGTAAGGAGACCATAACTACCTTGTGTAATCCTTTATTTTAAATAAAAATTGGGATTTCTTCTTATGAAGTTTATGAATTTTCAAATGTCCGGATAAATATAGTATGCATATTTTGGTGAATTTTAGAGAAAGGATATTTTAAAAAATGTTTATGTAAACCTTAAATAATTAAAAATGTGTAATGATTTTCAAAAAATGGTCTTCTACAATTATGTTCAGTATGAAATTTAGAGTCTAATAAGATCAACTTGATTTTTGATGAATAGTAAATTATGAATAGTGATTTTATGCTTAGGATTAGTAATGTGACCAAATGGATTAGTAATCTCACTTAAAGAAAGTTTTAAAATAATCTAGGCACCTTGATTAAGTAATGTGATTCAATAAAATGGTTAAATAACGGTTTCAAAAATTATTATTCAAGTATTAGTTTTTTTGGATGAATAGTGTTTTTTAATTAAAAATTAAATTAAAAATATTTAGAAAATTATTTTTATAAAATGTAGTTCATTTTTGAAATCAGAGCATTTATATTTGGTTAATGTGAAATTTTGGGATTTTTCTGAGAAAGTTGAATTTTCAGTGAATAGTAAAAATATAGTTTTAGGGTTTCGGTATGTTTAGTGACATCATAACTGTGTCATGGTGATGTCATGAGATATTTTAAGGGTTTTCCGACATAAGGTGATGGATATTTGTATTGGGGGCCCCATGTGGCCAAACTTAATGGGAAATATCATGGGAGAGCACATGGTTTTGAGAAAAGCACGTGTGAGGTGACCCTTGGCCATTAATGCCTTGTCCCCTCACTTTCCCTATAAATACCAAGACCTACTCTCATACTTTCGACTCCAAAACCATCATCAACAAAGTTATGGTCTCCTTACCACCCAAGGAGTCCTCCCAAGGTGCCCCCAAGCCCTCAAGGTCCAAACCTTTGAGTTTTAAGAGTTACGTTTTAAGGTAAGGGATCTGATCTCTCTCTTTATTTTCAAGAAATCTCTTTTATGTCATTCCTTTTATGCTCCATGTTCTTATGTGGGAGGATGTTATTTTATATTCCTCTTACTTCCCTTTTCATTTTTATATGATGATAGATCCCCTCTTACCCTCATCATTTAGTTTTATGAAGTTTTAAGTGGCGTCGTTAGGCTGCCGAAATTTTTGTAACGGATTCTTTCTCCCTTCTCATTTTTCAAGATATATTCTCAAGTAAAGTATTTCAAGTTCCTTTTTATTATGTTGGGGTATGATCTCTAAATTTATCATACTGATATATTATGATCATATGATGAGAGACTCCATTTGATCTCTTCAATTCAGTATTTTGAAGTTTAAGTGGCGTCGTTAGGCTGCCGAATTTTTAAGTGGTTCTTCACCCTTCTCGTTTTGAAGTTCTACTTTCATGTCAATTCTTTCAAGTTCCTTTTTGTTATGTTGGGGTATGATCTCTATATCTATTATATTAATCTTTTATGTTCATATGATGAGAGACCCTATTTTATCTCATCAATTCATTTTTGGTTGAAGTTTATGTAACGCTGTTAGGCTACCGAGTTTTCATAAGAGAAATCTTATTTTTGTCTTCCTTTCATGTTCTTCATTTCATATGGTATATTTTAAAATTTCATTACCATGTTCTTAAATCCCATATATTCCGTCCCTCTACTGTTTTATGGGTCATTTATGAATGTTTGACCCATGTCCCCTCTCTTTTCAATGTTTTCTAAAACCCCGAAACATAGCTGTTATGCTGCAGAATTTCCGTCTCAAAATGTCTCTCTCTTTTTCTAAAGTTCCTTTATTTTATTAAGTTAATACTCAAATCTATCTCTTATATAGTTGTATTCACATATATACCAAGTTTTTATATTTTAAATTCTGTGATTTACATACATGAGACCCACTCTCCCTTTTCGTGGGTTTAAAGTGACATAAAGATCATGTCTTTAAAGCAGTTTTTAAAACGTTATGGTTATGAAATGAAACCCATTTCTTTTATTCTATATGGGTTGTTTATGAAATTATTTATGATGTTATATTTGGATCACATGATAATAAATACATGTCAAGGGTGCGCCCAGATAGCGCTCTAATGCATTGGGTAAAGACTTAATCTCTAGAGATGACTTTTTAGACTGATACCTTGGTGAATAACCTTGGTAATTTTTAATGACACCTTGGGGATGGACCTTGGTGAAACGAAATGATTTTCAATATTAAATGTTTCAGCCACATCTTCAAGTTATGAAAAATGTTTTTTTTATTATGATATATCTCATGATTTATTTCTCATGCCTTAAAGTTCTTTTCATGACCTTATTGAAGTATCTCATGTTCACATGTAAAATGTTTCTCTTGTTTCCCTTACTGGGACTTCTGCTCACCCTTTCTTTTGATGTATGTCCCTAGGTTATGATATGCAGTATTGAACCTAGGATGAACATGAGGAGAAGCCTTTCAAGTGTCTAAGAATAATTTTTTATGTTTTCATGTTTTAAGTTCCCGGTTTCCAAGACACTAAACCTTAAAGATCCTCGGTTTTGTAAAATGTAATGAAATTTTATGTGATAAAAAGCCGGGATTCTATAGTTGGTATCAAAGGATGGTTTAGTTATTTGTGGAAATTAAGATATGAAAACACTAGGAAGAACCCTATAGAAAAGTTTAAATATAGGAAATATTCCTGGTATTTTGGTGAGTATTGAGTAAGGGGTTTCCAAGCAAATACATACCTGTCTGGATACGAGCTGGTAGAGGTGGCTCTGGCACAGATGTACATAGGGGTAAAACCTGAAAACACCGCTTTGAGCTAGACTCAAATGGGAACTGGTACACGACAACGGGTCTTGCTGCACTCTTGGTTACGACACTCCCGGGGGATATGCTTTGGTAAATTCATAAGCTTAGTATGAACCATTGTTAAAGGAACAAAGATAAAATAAAATAAAGATTCACATAAGAATATATGATCATGTATAACCTAGATGGGAACCTAGGGGATCACAAGTTAGGGTATACTTTCCTTCTACAAGTTTATCCTTCTATGCTTAAAGTTTCATTTTAATGATTATTGGCAAAGTATTCAAGCCCCTAATTGTACTTTCTTTTCGTAGTTAATGGAGGGAAATGGAAGAACATGTCCCAATAACCAATGTGATAGGAAATGAGACTATTGTCGTATTAATATGACAGAGATGATTAGGGGATTAAAAGATGATTATTATTTTGGAAGATGTTCACTATTTTGGGGACCCTATATGATCAAGGTAAATAGATTACTACGGTATTTTCATTGAGGAGTAAGGTTGACTTATAGAATTGATGAATTTAAGGTGGACTTATAGTAATTTAGGTTACTTATGGAAATGATTAACCTATCTTGGGTAAAATATGTTTAGGTTAGCTACTTTTTTTATAAGATGTTAGGAGTGGTTGATGTGTTTTGGAGATGAACAATGAAGTTTATTTTGGAAGACTATGTTATCAAATTATTCTTGTATTTGGGTTTCAATATTAGTTTGGTTTATTTTGAGGAATTTTAAGAACAGTTATTTATGGAATAGTCTATGATGAACTTTGGGTAGTACTATGGAACTTTGAAGATTTAAAAGTAGTTTCCCTTCCTATGGGATTCTTTTTTTTTTGAAGACTTGTTTTACCTTACCCTTTATGATTTTGGGGATAATGTTTAAAGATAGAAGAAATAGATAGTTAATCTTTTGTGGATTATGTGATTATCTAGAAGATGATTCTTGTGTCTTGATGAGACTAAGTAGTTTTGAATGCTCATCATTTGGAGAAAAGATTAGTTTAGGTAGAAACTTGTTAAAGGATGAAACTTTACATGAAGGTAGGTATATTTTCTTATGTTTGGTTCTATGTAGTAAATGAATTTCTTAAAATTATGAAAAGGAACATAAAACAAAAATGTTGTTGGTTTATGTTTCCTACTAGGTAATCAAAGACCGTTTACACACATCATAAGTATGGGATTTTCTTATGGTTAACTTTCTCCTAATCATGTTTTCTATCACTCTCCCCCAGAACTTGACCCTTTGTTTTTTTCTTCCATTTCCATGTTTTCCTACATGGAATCCTAGTATGGGTTAACTCAGGTGACCTTTTTACTTCCCTTTATTTCTTTTAAAAGTAATAGTTTTACTGAGTCCTTTTCCGGTGTGGGACTTTCAATAAAATTTTAAAACCCAGTTTTAAAAATTGCGAGGACGCAATTTCTTAAGGGGGGAAGATTGTAACGACCTGAAATTTTGAATAAATCTTATTTCCTAATTTTATGTGTCATTTTATTTTATTTTCAACAAAAATGTTTCATTTGATAGCATGATTATAATTAAAATGAGACTGTTGGGTTTTGACTGTTATATGACCATTGGTCAATATGACCGCTGGAAACTAAACATTTCGATTATTGTCTCTAAATACAAGTAATCTTGGTTAATTGTTATAGAAAGAAGATTTGATGGCCTCACCCAGTAGTCTTGGACCGATCGAAGCCCATCTAACAGAACTTGGGAAAGAGGTAGCACCACTGGGCTTTGATCTGGACCAAACCCAAGCCGAACTTCATCATGTGAAAATAGAACGGAATCGCCTTTGCGAGAAGTTCAAACTAATAGAAATTACTACTCGTGCGATGTTGGTCGAGCCTCCCTCGGATTATCTCACCTTAGCACACCTTACACTTAGGTCCTATGCTGGTGTGATAAGGGGCTATGTAAGGAGACCATAACTGCCTTGTGTAATCCTTTGTTTTAAATAAAAATTGGGATTTCTTCTTATGAAGTTTATGAATTTTCAAATGTCCGGATAAATATAGTATGCATATTTTGGTGAATTTTAGAGAAATGATATTTTAAAAAATGTTTATGTAAACCTTAAATAATTAAAAATGTGTAATGATTTTCAAAAAATGGTCTTCTACAATTATGTTCAGTACGAAATTTAGAATCTAATAAGATCAACTTGATTTTTGATGAATAGTAAATTATGAATAGCGATTTTACGCTTAGGATTACTAATGTGACCAAATGGATTAGTAATATCACTTAAAGAAAGTTTTAAAATAATCTAGCCACCTTGATTAATTAATGTGATTCAATAAAATGGTTAAATAACGGTTTCATAAATTATTATTCAAGTATTAGTTTTTTTGGGTGAATAGTGTTTTTTAATTAAAAATTAAATTAAAAATATTTAGAAAATTTTTTTTATAAAATTTAGTTCATTTTTGAAATCAGAGCATTGATATTTGGTTAATGTGAAATTTTGGGATTTTTCTGAGAAAGTTAAATTTTCAGTGAATAGTAAAAATACAGTTTTAGGGTTTCGGTATGTTTAGTGACATCATAACTGTGTCATGGTGATTTCATGAGATATTTTAAGGGTTGGACGACCTAAGGTGATGGATATTTGTATTGGGGGCCCCATGTGTCCAAACTTAATGGGAAATATCATGGGAGAGCACATGGTTTTGAGAAAAGCACATGTGAGGTGTCCCTTGGCCATTAATGTCTTGTCCCCTCACTTTCCCTATAAATACCAAGCCCTCCTCTCATACTTTCGACTCCAAAACCATCCTCAACGAAGTTCTGGTCTCCTTACCTCCCAATTAGTCCTCCCAAGTTTCCCCCAATCCCTCAAGGTCCAAACCTTTGAGTTTTAAGAGTTACGTTTTAAGGTAAGGGATCCGATCTCTCTCTTTGTTTTCAAGAAATCTCTTTTATGTCATTCCTTTTATGCTCCATGTTCTTATGTGGGAGGATATTCTTTTATATTCCTCTTACTGACCTTTTCATGTTTATATGATGAGAGATCCCCTCTTACCCTCATCATTTCGTTTTATGAAGTTTTAAGTGGCGCCGTTAGGCTGCCGAAATTTTTGTAACGGATTCTTTCTCCCTTCTCATTTTTCAGGATATATTCTCATGTAAAGTAATTCAAGTTACTTTTTATTATGTTGGGGTATGATCTCTAAATTTATAATACTGATCTCTTATGATCATATGATGAGAGACCCCATTTGATCTCTTCAATTCAGTATTTTGAAGTTTAAGTGGCATCGTTAGGCTGTCGAATTTTTAAGTGGTTCTTCACCCTTCTCGTTTTGAAGTTCTACTTTCATGTCAATTATTTCAAGTTCCTTTTTTTTATGTTAGGGTATGATATCTATATCTATAATACTGATCTTTTATGTTCATATGATGAGAGACCCTATTTGATCTCATCAATTCATTTTTGGTTGAAGTTTATGTAACGTTGTTAGGCTGCCGAGTTTTCATAAGAGAAATCTTATTTTTGTCTTCCTTTCATGTTCTTCATTTCATATGGTATATTTTAAAATTTCATTAACATGTTCTTAAATCCCATATATTCTGTCCCTGTACTGTTTTATGGGTCATTTATGAATCTTTGACCCATGTCCCCTCTCTTTTCAATGTTTTCTAAAACCCCGAAACATAGCTTTTATGCTGCAGAATTTTCGTCTCAAAATGTCTCTCTCTTTTTCTAAAGTTCTTTTATTTTATTAAGTGAATACTCAAAGATATCTCTTATATAGGTGTATTAACATATATACCAAGTTGTTCTATTTTAAATTCTGGGATTTACATACATGAGACCCACTATCCCTTTCCGTGGGTTTAAAGTGACATAAAGATCATGTCTTTAAAGCAGTTTTTAAAACGTTATGATTATGAAATGAAACCCATTTATTTTATGCTATATGGGTTGTTTATGAAATGATTGATGATGTTATATGTGTCTCACATGATAATAAATACATGTCAAGGGTGCTCTTAGATAGCGCTCCAATGCATTGGGTAAAGACTTAATCTCTAGAGATGACTTTTTAGACTGATACCTTGGTGAATAACCTTGGTAATTTTTAATGACACCTTGGGGATGGACCTTGGTGAAACGAAATGATTTTAAATATTAAATGTTGCAACCATATCTTCAAGTTATGAAAAAAAAAATTTATTATGATATATCTCATGATTTATTTCTCATGCCTTAAAGTTCTTTTCATGACCTTATTGAAGTATCTCATGTTCACATGTAAAATGTTTCTCTTGTTTCCCTTACTGGGCCTTCTGCTCACCCTTTCTTTTGATGTATGTCCCCAGGTTATGATATGCAGTATTGAACCTAGGATGAACATGAGGAGAATCCTTTCAAGTGTCTAAGAAGAATGTTTTATGTTTTCATGTTTTAAGTTCCCGGTTTCCAAGACACTAAACCTTAAAGATCCTCAGTTTTGTAAAATGTAATGAAATTTTATTTGATAAAAAGGCGGGATGCTATAGAGTCAGATCCAAAATTGTTGGATATGTACAAATGGTTGTTTTAACAACCAAGGATATAGAAAAAAAATTATTACTGTAGTGGGATCAATGGATTCAAGTGATCATGTGGTATGTGTTAATTTATGTTCAAACTATCTTGAAGATAAGACAAGCACTTGGGGAAGTAATAACATGACAGATCATTTTTCAATTAATGCATTAAGGGATATTATGAATTTTTTCCCAAATATCTTATTTATATTATATGTGGGGTTTTTTAAAACATGAAAAATGAAATCACCTTTCTTGAGGTTTGGTATGAATAAATAGATAAGGTCTTGAAGAACAAGTTCAACACATGTGAAAATATCTCTATACAAGTTGGATTCACTAAAGTATAGTATGTGTATATTAAAGTAATATACTTTAAACTTCAAGAATATTGGATCAAAACAATATGATAGAGAGATAAGGTCACTAGATAGTTTGATAATAAGATCCATGCGTTGGAATAAAATCAAAAAAATGGTATTCAAGTCAAGAATTTTTAATTTTAAACCAAAGAAAATAAGATCAAAGAGTTTGACACTTTGATACAGGAGAAGAAAAAATTTCATGATGTTGAAGTTATAAAGATCAGGGAATAATGTTATGAAATATTGAAGTTAGTGGAGGATGATAAATTCAACCTAAATAGGAAATTTCATGAACTTGGAGTCAAACAAGCATGTTTTTAAAATGTTTGAGCTGAGTCTTCACAATAAGATAAAATAAGATATGTTACTACAATAGTTGATTCCACATAAACTTATAAAGAATATTATTATCCTAAAAGACATCTATCTTGTGGAAATATTAGATTTAAGTCATCTAATTTTCAATCTCAATCAGTCACTAAGAAAAAGGTACCATCCATCTCTATAAATAAATTCTATACTAATTAAAAATATATTCTTAGTATAGGTTCAAAATAAAAACCTATGAAAAATTGGATATTTAAAGATGATGAAGTGATTACAACTACATATATAGTGAAAAAAGATATGAGTGGAAGGAACTATTCCCCTAAAGAATCTTATAAGAATAATGAAAATAAACAGAAACAACATGTATATCAATCTACCCATAATATTATTTAAAATAAGAGATCAAAATTTGTAGGCTATTGTTGGTGCTATGAAATATTCAGTAATAGCGCATATGATTGTTGTTATAATATGAGAGTATTTTAAAATATAAGGATCCCTACATCAAGGGGAGAAAAACAGTAAATAATAAAAGACCACAGATGAAAGGAAATAATATGGCTATTATGAACAAATTTTAAATTTTGGAGAATCGATGTGGTATTTGAAATGGAAATGGTTATAGGAATGAGTCATTTGAGTATAAATTATTCAAGCATACAAGTAAAACAAGTCAAAATAAAATGCCACAGGAGATAAATAATAAAAACAAGCTTATAAATAAGATAGGAAAGGATACCTTAGGCGATTGTCATAAGAATTCTAATGCTCAAAGTAAATCCAAGAAGATAAATATTGGTGTTACACTAAAAAGAATAAGCTATTTATTTTTTGGAAGAAGATTTCACACCATTGATCACTATAATAAATCCATGGACATCACAATGAATGGCAGTAAGCTCATGTAGAAAAATAGAAGACCAATCTAAGAGTAACATAAATGGATTGGTGTGGTATAGATCACATTTGAGAAACCATGTGGATCTACCAAGAATCCTGTGCATATTCTGTCACGACCCGACCTAACGGGGCTCGAGCCGCGACTCCCCAAGCCCGCCTCCAATAGGCCAGGGGCTGGCGACCAGCGCCGAGTAGGCTATCACACACATGGGAGGCATTAGTCTAAGGTATCTGTACACACGCACCCACAACACCTCCATGAAACAGTGCAGAGATATAGAAACTGAAAAGTAAAAGGATGCATACAATCTATCCCAAACCAGAGTGCAACAGAAAAAGTACAAAGAGAAAAACAGGGCCCGCCAAAAGAAAACTACAAAGCGCGCCCAACCTGCTCTGAAGAAGGGAAACGCTGCCACAAACACCCGTCGGAAATCTCCCTCGGCACAGCTCCGGTAAACACCCCGGTCAACTCGCTCACTAAGCTCCGCCTGCTCCGGGTCCTCCTGGGACTCCGTCGAAGGGCATGTGGTCTGCACAAGACACAAACATGTGCGGGAAAAGCCCGTGAAGGGGTGAGTATAAACATACTCAGTAGGAACCCCAAAAACCCAAAACCCAAGGGAGCAACTGAAAGGAAACAGTCCGCTCAACCCAGCCAGAGGGAACCCAGATGAGAGAGAAACTCCATCTCGTGACCATCCTCGGCTAAACACAACTATTCATCTCATCTCAGCTCAGGTGTATGCCCATACATACACCTTGAACAATCCAGATATACACAGCTCGCGCCACAAAGCCACAAGAGGTACCGACCTCATCACCAGCAACTGCCCCCAACCAGGAGAGTACACCACATGAACATTGTCATACCAGATGAAACTCATCCGAGAGATACACTCCATCGGGTCCCAAACAAACATCTCAAACGCTCACCCGAGAGACCACGCTCGTCGGATAACATCACTGAGGAAACATCGATGAAACACCATAACCACCAAACTCCTCAGATAGGGGATCGCCGCTAGGGTCTGCTAGGGGATACCAAGACCCACTCCAGTATAAGTAGATCACAGATAGGGGATCACCCCCAGGGTCCGCTGGGGGATACCACGACCCGATCTGGCATACGTAGTTCTCATAGATAGGGGATCACACCCAAGATCCATTGGGGGATACCACAACCTGATCTGGCACTCGACAGAAGCTCAACACTCAGATAGAGGATCATCGTCCATATAAAGATGGTCACGACAATACCGGAACCCTATCTGGTATAACTCGCGATGTAGGGGATCGAACCGACGATGCCGCAACCCTACCGAAACCACGCGCTGAGTAGGGGATCGCATAACCAACGATACTGCAACCCTACCGACACCAAGCGCTGAGTAGGGGATCCTATAACCAACGATACCTCAACCCTACTATAAACATCATGCTGAGTAGGGGATCGTAAACCCGACGATGCCACAACCCTACTGATTATGGCCCACCGCATAGGGGATCATAATCCTAATGATGCCACAAACCCTACGGGGTTAATCTGCTAGATAGGGGATCGCTGCCTGTGAATAAGCGGTCACAGCGATACCAAGAACCCAATTTAGGGAAAAGGTGCTAGAGGATCCCACTCCGGGCCCACCGGAGGGATGTCACAACTCTAACAGTTTAAACATCTCATCGAGAGGATCACAAACCTATACGAAGGTTTTGATACCACACGAACCCTCGTGGGAACGAACCAAGGGAGTACCCTCAACCACTACTGGTCCAAAACGTCGCTAACCCAAGCGACCCGCAACAACACCACACTACGCACCACCAAGGCCAATACTGAGTCCACCATCGCGATCTACGCGGAAAAAACACGCAAGATAGGCTGTTTACTCGCCCGAAACGAAGCACCGGTGAAAAAGGCACTATTCACCGTAGCTAGCTCATGCGGGGCCCAAACAACGATCTCGAAACCCATCAAACTGATCGCACCATTGCGATCCCCTCGGAAAAATAAGCGGAATCGACTACTCGCTCATCCAAAACAGACACCCGGTGAAAAAGGTACTATTCACCAAAGCCAGCTCGGGTGGGGCCCACTTTGGATTCTGAAACTCATCGAATGGATCGCACCATTGCGATCCTCTTGGAAAAACACACAGGATCGACTATTCATCCGCCAAAATCGGACTCCTGGTGCAAAAGCTGCGTTTCTCAGCAAACGCCAAAACCCAGCCTCATGGGGCCCGCACCCCGTTCACAGTCCCAACACCCGGAAACCATCTCAAAAAGTACGTCTTACCATCAGGGTCTCAACGCCACTGACGTCACGTCAATCGGACGCTCCGGGTAGAAGTTACAACGGCCCGAAGTCGTAAAATAATAAAATAATATTATTTTATACGACGTTTCTAACTCCCGGGCCACGATCCCGGACCTTGAAACCCTCAAACCCACACTGGAGGGTTGGCCTCGTCGTCAGGGTTGCGTCGCCGCAAACGGCGCGCCAATCCGGATCCCGGATTGCAAGATACGGGGGTTTAAAGACCCCCGTATAAGAAAAGAGGACGGTCCGGCCGGCATGGACCGGCCGCCGCCGCCGGCCCGCCCTGGCCGGCGGCTCTCCGCCGCGCTCCGGCGGCTGGGCCGGCGCGCCGCCGCACTGGGCGGCCGGCCGTCGCGGCTCCGCCGCGCGCCGGCGGGTCTTCCGCGGACCGTCGGGGGCACCCCGGTGGTCCGTTTTGCAATCCGGAGGCGTCTACACGACCCTCGGGACCCGATCTACACTGTTACGGCTTCAATTTGCAGAAAAACGCAGCAAAAACGGGATCGGGGGTTAAAACTCAAATTTGCCTACCTCGCGGGCGAAACGCCGACGTTCTGCCTTAGATCTACGCTCCAGAGCTTCTGTTGCACGCTCCTGGAACGTTCGCCGTCGAATTTCGAGCTCGTGGGCACTTCGTTGGCTCGATTCGGCGGAGCGGCGGTGAAGAACGTCGAGAGGAACGATAAAGGGGGGGACGCTGATATTTATATCAGCCGCCCGCTGGCGCTAAACCCACCTCGGACCCGACGCCCGATGCGAACAAAAGTAAGGTCATCCCTAGGGTAAACGCACCATTCTGAACGCAACGGCGGACTCAGATTTTCCATCCGAGACTCCTTTCAGAAGTTATTTGAGCCGACGCTCGCACACTAACTTCTCCATTTAATTACGAAAACGCCCCTGGTGGCGTTTCTCACCGCAGGCCCGCGCCCGCAAAGTTTACACCTCGCCTAGTGTAAACGGCACGTTCCGGACGCAACCGTTCCCTCAGATTCCCGTTATGAGCTACCGTTTAGGATATATCATACCCCTGCCATGTGTATAGTATAAAAATACTTAATATTTTTATAAAATTAATTTCGGGCACACCGGGCCTCGGAATCGCACGCCGTCTTCGCGCCTAGATCTGGAATTATTCCTAGAAATATTCCAAAGTCTGAAAGGACCAAAAACCCGAGTCGCTACATCCTCCCCCCCTTAGAACTTTTCGTCCCCGAAAATCCCTAAGTACAAGGAAAGCGATCGGACTCTCAACTGGGTCTCACACACCAGTGAGCTCACCAACAAACACCCATGCCCGAACGTATAAGCCAGAGGAACTCATCCGCCACACATCAATACTATCCGCTTTGGGCGGCACTGACTCGCCCGCACGGTTTTAATCGCGTCACAAAAATACGTCTCGGTGGGGGAAGGATCCCCCTTCCTCACGCATTCGAAGCATGCGGAACAACTCCCACAGAGGGTCTTATCAACGCCCTGAACAAAACTTGAGCAACAAACAAAAGGAAAGAGTACCGCTAAACAGTGTCTGACAAACTACTGCAGTAAGTAGAAAATACACAAGGCGTACCTCTATCCATCCGTGGTGCCTCTGGGTCGACTGCCTCTAGGGAATTCAGCTGTCCTCACCCTCGGCCACCAGCTCCCTAAGCTTGGCGTGGACCACCTAGGGGTGGGGGTGGTGGCAACTGATACTGCCTACCACCTCCTCCTACTGCACCCACTCCGCTGCCCTGCGGACCTCCTTGCTCGAGACGCTGCCTCTGCCAAGGCGGTCCATCGACTGGCTCCCTCTCAACAACACGTCAGGTCGGACAATCTCTAGCAAGATGTCTCCGACCGTCGCAAGTGTAACACCGCCTTTCCTGCAGCTGACCAAAACTGGCATGCGAGCCCTGTGAGCCCTGAGGCTCAGATCCTCCATCCTGGGGTCGCCTCCTGAAACGTCGGCCACGTGCAGAACCCTGAGTCTATCGTCGGCTACCAGATGTCGATCCGACTGACGAAGTCTCACCTCTCACGTGCCAAGCACTAATAGGGGGGATCTGCTCAGCCAGAAAACTCTCCACCACCAACGCTCGCTCCAGCACTCCAGCATAGGTGGGCAGGCACAAGGAAACCACACTTGCTCGGATGTCCCTGCGTAAGCCTTGCTCGAAGGTCCGAGCCCTAAATAACGGGTCTTGAACCATATCCAAGGAGTAGCGCGACAGGTCTGTAAACCTCGCTGAGTACTCCGACACAGTCATGCTCTCCTGTTGAAGCTGCAGAAGCTCCTAGATCCGCACTGACCTCAGGGTCACCAGATAGAACTCTTCCCTGAAGAGCCGCTCAAACTCTACCCACGTGAGCGTCTCCTCTTCATGGGACTGCGTCAATAAACTCCACCATCACCCGGCATAACCATGCAGAAGGCTCACTGCTTGGACCACCATCTGATCTGGAGGTGTCCTCACTAGGCGGAATACCCAGGTGACTGCCTCAAACCAGTCATCAGCTGCCTGGGGGTCTGGATCACCCCGGAACCTCAGAGGTCGCTGCCTCTGGAACTCGTGCAGCGCACTCAGCCTGCACGCAACCTCGTCCTGCACTGTCGGCACAACCAGCTGCTCGACAGGTGGCGGCTCAACTGGCAGACCACCTGGAGGTGCAACCTCAGAACCTGCGCCCTGCTCCACATCCTCTACACGGGGCGGGTCATCAGCACAATCCTGCTGTGGAACCCTCGCTGGCTATCGTCGTGGAGGCATCCTGAAATACATTCAAGACACACCACGGTCAAAGAGTATATCTGGAGAGCTGACTCAAGAAGGACAAGGAAAACCCAAAAACCCAGTCCTATATGATGCATGTACCATTATGTCCCCGCGACCAGTGTACGAATGTCCCGAGTCGAATGGAAGGTTATCAGAGTCCTGGTGTATGGATACGTCGGCCGCCGCACCAACACTGGAGTCCCTGGCCTGAAAGCCGAACTCAAAACATCCTAACACTGCCGCTATGCAACCCGAACCAAGCTCACAGCTAGACCAGCTACGCTCTGAGATCCCAAAGGTGGAACCTCCTCTGATACCACTCTGTCACGACCCGACCCAATGGGGCTCGAGCCGCGACTCCCCAAGCCCGCCTCCAATAGGCCAGGGGCTGGCGACCAGCACCGAGTAGGCTATCACACACATGGGAGGCATTAGCCTAAGGTACCTGTACACACGCACCCACAACACCTCCATGCAACAGTGCAGAGATATAGAAACTGAAAAGTAAAAGCATGCATACAATCTATCCCAAACCAGAGTGCAACAAAAAAAGTACAAAGGGAAAAATAGGGCCCACCAAAAGAAAACTACAAAGCGCATCCAACCTGCTCTGAAGAATGGAAACGCTGCCACAAACACTCGCTGGAAAGCTCCCTCAGCACAGCTCCAGTAAACACCCCGGTCAACTCGCTCACTAAGCTCTGCCTGCTCCAGGTCCTCCTGGGACTCCGTCGAAGGGCCTGTGGTCTGTACAAGACACAAACATGTGCGGGCAAAGCCCGTGCAGGGGTGAGTATAAACATACTCAGTAGGCACCCCAAAAACCCAAAACCCAAGGGAGCAACTGAAAGGCAACAGTCCGCTCAACCCAGCCAGAGGGAACCCAGACGAGAGAGAAACCTCATCTCGTGACCATCCTCAGCTAAACACAACTAGCCAACTCAGCTCAGCTTAGGTGTATGCCCATACATACACCTTGAACAATCCAGATATACACAGCTCACGCCACAAAGCCACAAGAGGTATCGACCTCATCACCAGCAACTACCCCCAACCAGGAGAGTACACCACACGAACATTGTCATACCAGATGACACTCATCCGAGAGATACACTCCATCGGGTTCCAAACAAACATCTCAGACACTCACCCGAGAGACCACGCTCGTCGGATAACATCACTGAGGAAACATCGCTGAAACACCATAACCACCAAAATCTTCGGATAGGGGATCGCCGCTAGGGTCCGCTAGGGGATACCAAGACCCACTCCGGTATACGTAGCTCATAGATAGGGGATCACCCCCAGGGTCCACTGGGGGATACCACGACCCGATCTGGCATACGTAGTTCTCACAGATAGGGGATCACACCCAAGATCCGTTGGGGGATACCACAACCCGATCTGGCACTCGACAGAAGCTCAACACTCAGATAGAGGATCATCGTCCATATAAAGATGGTCAAGACGATACCGGAACCCTATCTGGTATAACTCGCGATGTAGGGGATTGAACTGAGGATTCCGCAACCCTACCGAAACCACGCGCTGAGTAGGGGATCGCATAACCAACGATACCGCAACCCTACCGACACCAAGCGCTGAGTAGGGGATCGTATAACCAATGATACCGAAACCCTACTATAAACATCATGCTGATTAGGGGATCGTAAACCCGATGATTCCACAACCCTGCTGAGTATGGCCCACCGCGTAGGGGATCATAATCCTGATGATGCCACAAACCCTACGGGGTTAATCTGCTAGATAGGGGATCGCCGCCCGTGAATAAGCGGTCACAGCGATACCAAGAACCCAATTTAGGGAAAAGGTGCTAGAGGATCCCACTCCGGGCCCACCAGAGGGATTCCACAACTCTAACAGTTTAAACATCCCATCGAGAGAATCAGAAACCTATAGGAAGGTTGTGATGCCACACGAGCCCTCGTGGGAACGAACCAAGGGAGTACCCTCAACCACTATTGGTCCAAAATGTCGCTAACCCGAGTGACCCGCAACAACGCCACACTGCGCACCACCAAGGCCAATACCGAGGCCACCATCGCGATCTACGCGGAAAAAACACGCAGGATAGGCTGTTTACACGCCCGAAACGGAGCACCGGTGAAAAAGGCACTATTCACTGTAGCTAGCTCGTTCGGGGCCCACACAACGATCCTGAAACCCATTGAACGGATCGTACCATTGCGATCCCCTCAGAAAAACTAGCGGAATCGACTACTCGCTCGTCCGAAACGGACAACCGGTGAAAAAGGTACTATTCACCGAAGCCAACTCAGGTGGGGCCCACTTTGGATTCCGAAACTCATCGAATGGATCGCACCATTGCGATTATCTCAGAAAAACACACAGGATCGACTATTCATCCGCCAAAATTGGACTCCTGGTGCAAAAGCTGTGTTTCTCAACAAACGCCAAAACCCGGCCTCGTGGGGCCCGCACCCCGTTCACAGTCCCAACACCCGGAAACCATCTCAAAAATTCTTTCGTACCATCAGGGTCTCAACTCCACTGATGGCACATCAATCGGACGCTCCTGGTAGAAGTTACAACGGCCCGAAGTCGTAAAATAATAAAATAATATTATTTTATACGACGTTTCTAACTCCCGGGCCACGATCTCGAACCTTGAAACCCTCAAACCCACACTGGAGGGTTTTCCTCATCGTCAGGGTCGCGTTTCCGCAAACGGCGCGCCAATCCGGCTCCCGGATTGCAAGATACGGGGGTTTAAAGACCCCCGTATAAGAAAAGAGGCTGGACCGGCCCCGACCGGCCGGCCCGCCCTGGCCGGCGGCTCTCCGCTGCGCTCCGGCGGCTGGGCCGACGCACCACCGCGCCGGTGTCGCGCCGGCGGATCTTCCTCGGACCATCGGGGGCACCCCGGTGGTCCGTTTTGTGATTTGGAGGCGTCTACACGACCCTCGGGACCTGATCTACACTGTTATGGCTTCAATTTGCAGAAAACGCAGCAAAAACGGGATCGGGGGTTAAAACTCAAATCCGCCTACCTCGCGAGCGAAACGCCGACGTTCTGCCTTAGATCCGCGCTCCAGAGCTTCCGCTGCACGCTCCTGGAACGTTCGCCGTTGAATTCCGAGCTCGTGGGCGCTTCGTTGGCTCGATTCGGCGGAGCGGTGGCGAAGAACGGCGAAGAACATCGAGAGGAACGATAAAGGGGGGCGCTGATATTTATATCAACCGCCCGCCAGCGCCAAAGCCGCCTCAGACCCGACGCCCGATGCGAACAAAAGTAAGGTCACCCCTTGGGTAAACACGTCGTTCTGAACGCAACGGCAGACTCAGATTTTCCATCCGAGACTCCGTTCAGAAGTTATTTGAGCCGACGCTCGCACACTAACTTCTCCATTTAATTACGAAAACGCCCCTGGTGGCGTTTCTCACCGCAGGCCCGCGCCTACAAATTTTACACCTCACCTAGGGTAAACGGAACGTTCTGGACGCAACTGTGCCCTTAGATTCCTGTTCTGAGCTACCGTTTAGGAGATATCACACCCCCGCCATGTGCATAGTATAAAAATACTTAATATTTTTATAAAATTAATTCCGGGCACACCGGGCCTCGGAATCGCACGCCGTCTTCGCGCCTAGCTCTGGAATTATTCCTAGAAATATTCCAAAGTCTGACAGGACCAAAAACCCAAGTTGCTACATATTCTAAATGATGTAATGGTAATTTTCCCATCTTATGTGGAAAGATAAATGAAAATATAAGAATAATGGGAGAAAGTATAAGACAAATAAAAATAGATATTCCACATAATGAAGTCAAATTTCATGAGAGGTTGTCAATAAATGATAACTATAAAATCTCATAAGAATTGTGTGGAAGGTGAAAAATTGTTGGACATATCTTTGATGAGTTCTTTTTCATAACATCGGATCAAGAATAAATTCTAAAGAATAATTATAAGTCACCAAGTGATCAATGTACCTTGATGGCTATGGTAAAGAAAATGTTTCCACATAAATAAATTGTTGAAATAAAAGTTTCCATGCCACCTAATACTACTAGAAATACAATAAATTAAGCATAAAGAGTTCATACTCACATGTATCCAAAAGGAAGGGAGTCTCATGGTTGAGAATCAATTATCATCCTTATTGATCTCATGAGAAACAAATTATATCCACCTTATTTCTATCTACTTTGTGCATGTTTGTTATTTTAAGGGAATTAAAGGTGATGTATATACTAAGGGGTAAAACTGAGTAGAAGAAATTATATTTTCATATCTAAAAGATGGAATATCCATTCCAAGCTTTATGGAAGTTATCATCCTAGTTTGATCTATCTGTTGATATACTGAAGATTATTTGTGTAAAAAGAATAAAAGATTAACCTTGATGAATATTATCAAGCTCGTATAATTGTTTAATGAATTTGAAGTCACTATCATGTATGAGATCAAAATAATTGGTACTCACATAAATTGGAATTCATGAGAACAAATAATAACAAGATCCATATTGATGAAGTGAAACTTGAGATAATACCTTTAGGGGGAGTATCCAAAGAAGTTCCTAAATAATTATACTTCAGTCAAATACATTATCTATGGAAGGTACTTATTTAAGAACTCTTTGATGAGTTATGTTGGTACACTCTCTTATACTTATTCACAAAAAATAAATGAATTCTATTATTAAGTGGGGAACATAAATGAATCGATGAAATGAACATAATATTGTTGAATATGTTCCAATAATAAATTTAAGAACACAACCTACTAAGTATACTTGATTATTTTTAATCTATGTGTTGATATGAGTGTAGAAATTTCCGGTAGAAAAGTTTCTTGAAAACCATTTTACCAACAAGTGGTATCAGAGAAGTTCCAATTATATTATATCAATTAGTATTAACCAATTACTATAAACCTAGAAATAGTTAAATAGTCTCTAAGTAAAGATACAATTTATGATATCTCAGTTGGTATCATATTATGAATTGAGAATGGATAGATTTTATGTCTAAATTGGACCGTCTTGTTTTCTACACTGGGTTAGTGGAATAATTAAAGGCACATTTCTTAAGAAAGAAATGACACCATCCTCTATCAAGAGATTTTTATTTATTATCAATTAGGGGGTATAGGGAAATGAAAATGTCGAGGAACATGGGGGAAAGAAAAAATAAATCATATGTGAAAATTGGATGAACATATTGACATAATATTTTCTATTTATGTTAACAATAAATACAAAGGGGGAGATTGAAGGTACTAATTTTTGTTTGTGTTGTATTTTTTTTCAATGAGTATGTAAATATTTCTTAAAGATTAATAATGTATTTGAAGTTAATTGGTGTTCCAAAGAATGTTTTTTTAAGATTTTGTTCCATCTATGGGTTATCAAAGATCATTTTTTTAGATGAAGTGGTGATGCTTGGAAGAATTGTTATGGATTCATTTAATAGAATTTAATGTCATGCTTGAAAAATTATTCATGTAAGTTTGATGATTGATAAACCACTCTTCATTGATTTAAGAACATGTGCTAATTTGTTGAACATTGTTTAAAACATCATAAGAAGTGAAGATAAATCACCTATTGATGATTTCATATGAAGATTTATTATGTTAAAGATTTAATGAATAATTTTTTTAAGACCATGCAAATATTTATTTTGATGAATATATTTTAAGTCCATTAAAAAATAGAAAATTCATTTTTATTTTTTGAATGAGAGTTATTTTTTAGAAAATACTTGAGTTAGTTGGAATATTTAGTAATTACTAAGTATATATTTTGAGTGGGAACTTACTTAAAAAGTGGTCCAGCCTATGTCCAAACAAAGACCCCCTCAACCACATATGTGGTACCCAAGGGGTTGGCCACATGGGAGAGTGTCGACCTACTGAGTCGTGGGTGGCAGGCATGGGAGGTCGAGCATATAACTCATAGGGAGCATGCATATAGGGTGCCCGTAGACCACGCAAGAGTGAGTCGCGGCCTATGTGGGAAGTGTTGCGTGTTTCAAAACTTACTTTCATCTTGAGTAATTAATGGAACAAATATTATTATTAAGAATCCTAAGGACATGTAGAAAAACAGTTTGGGACCCTACAACATGTGAGTAATGTTACTCTTAAAAACATATGGAAATAACATGGGCTTACAGATCATTTCAATCTCCATCATCCAGTCAATTCCACATCATCATATTCCTCCTCAGGTTATTGTGAGTTTTTTCTCTATATTTCTTTAGGTGACATCGAATCCTGATCAAGATACAGACCATACAAACAACTAAATCTAGTATGGATACCTCCTTGAGATAAAAATGATGAGAACTCTTGCATGTAAACTACATCTTGCATGAAAGTGGATGTTCAAAAAATGGGGCTTTGTCCAAGATGAAATAAGAAGTTGTAGTGCAATATTCATGCATCTGAAATCATGAGAGTATTAAATATATGGCATTTGATTTCTATTTCATGCACATTAGTAGTTTTCATAAAGGAAGTAGTAGATATCATGAAGGAGAAGACTCCACTTTTCTCAGCATTATAAGGTCTTGAATATCTGAGATATTTGAGATATTAAAGATATTATTAACTCACTACCTTTATCAGATGTAGCATGAAACTCATCATTAAGTTGGTGAACACATGAGGAAGAATCAAGAAACCTTACCAATAAATACCAAGTATCTAAGACGATATCGGTTACTAAAAAACTTTGATAGATATTATTTTTATTAAAAAAAATAGAGTATTTGATTGAGCCTTTATGTATCCTCTTATGTGAAGAAGAAAAGAATGTGTGACTCATTCACATGAATGAGTTTCATGAACATCCTTAGTTACACAAAGAATAAGAAGGGGTTCCATGTACATCTTGCATAAATAAAGAAACATGTACCTACTTTTGTGTAGATGAATAAGAAGAAGTATTCCATGAACCTTCATGGTTACATGAAGAATAAGATAATAGTCACAGTGTATTTAAACTATTATGGATGTTATTAGATCAAAGTTTCATGAAGAATCTATTTCTTTTGAGAAGCGGAGAAGTTATTCAATGCTTGATTTGCACAAAGAATAAGGATCTGCATACATAACCTTATGTGAAGAAGATTCATACTAGTTTATAATAATATGAAAACAATAATAATAATAATAATAATAATAAGGATAAACGATGTGTGATTTCATAAAAGAGATGATCTATGTGAACTATTTCACATGAAGAACGTGGGTAAATAGAAGTGCACACATCCAAAAGGAGACATTGATCATTTGGACCTTTATGTATTTTACTAATAAGAATTAAGTTAGGTTGAGATATTCTATACATGATACACATTGTACATACATGAGACATGGTTATGATTCCATAGTATGAAAGCCTCATGAATTTAAATCTTTGTGAAGGATAAGTGAAAATTGCACTATAAGTTCAAGGCTTTGTGGAAAAAATATAACACACTATTAAGGATTCAAGAATAATTTGTGATAATATTTGATATTAAGTAAATGAAATGATAGGTTTCATGTAATCATAAATAGTGACTTTTCAATTTGCGGGGAAGAATAAAACTTGTAGTGTGTTGAGGAATCCTTAGTAGTTCATTCTGATATTATAGTGAGATAAAGTGGAAGTTTTATCTTCTACTCATACATAAGAGTACTGAGTCAACTTACATAGAGTTTTATTTATTATATTCAGTTGCATTTGAAGAATTTCAGTGAGACCAGTCATTTAGCATACTAGAAATATCAATGAGATATTAGAAGCTGACAAGTTCTGATAGTTGAAGGTGAGCAAGGCCAGTAGTGATTTTTAAAAATATTTAACTATATAGACTTGAAATAAAACAATTCCAACATTCACAATAAATTAGTAGTTATAATCAGTTTAATACCTATTCACAGAAGGTTTTTGAAGATATTTTGAATAACTGGTGGTTTTGGTATAAATAATTCCATTTATCCTATATATGGCATGAATATTGCATGTCTAAACTTGTGTGAAAATTTTACTGCACTTATCATCACTATAATTTATAGTGATAATAAAATATGTGAAATGACCATAGGCTTATAATGGCAAGGAGTAGGTTCTCGCATTGAGACTAAAACTTGTAAGAATCATGTGATTTTTAGTGTTTTTATTTTATATATATAGTAAAGGTGAGAGTTTAAATAATGAGAGATTGAGGATTTAACTATCCATAGAGGTTGAATTGAAAAAATATAATTCATAAAAATTAACCACTGATTCACCCCCCCCCCATCTTAGTGGTTCATCCAACTTGGGGATCTACAAGTTTAAAGGGAAGTTTATTCTACTTCTTAAGGGTGAAATGTATAAATTATCAGGAGTTTTTCATGATTGAAAAGTGACCTTTATTATTTTTTATTTTAACTTTAAGATTTATTATGAAATGTTTTATGAAAATATTTGGGTGGAGAAGTTGATTTCTTGGGTAAGAAAAATTTTATTTTGAGTCTAAATTTTATTTTGATAAAGGAAAATTTTTAAAAGTATTCATGGACTAATGGGTTTTCTTTCTTTCTTTGTATATGTCCCTTACTGATATTTTGTTCTCATAACTTATTTTATAATGTTTTTCATTGGTTTTTAAGGATTATTAGGGAAAAATATGAGTTCAAGATGAAAATTGTGAAGATATGTTAGTAAAAGAAAATATGTTTTATTTTAAAAAATTTGTATTATGGAAAAAATGGATACTAATTGTTAGTGTCTACTTTTTGATGAAATATTTATTTATGTAAGGGTGATGACCTGATTATCTAAAAATATAAACCTAAAATAACTCTAGTAATGTAAGGAAATTAATTATTGTATAAATAATCAATTTTATGTATTGTTTAAGTATAGGTACTTATATCAGGTACATTTATTAGACCATGTAATGTATTAGGTTATAGATTATGTAGATCCTAATAAGTCTGATGTCATGGTTTCTTGGTATAAGCTCAAAAATATTTTTTATATTCACAAATTCCTGGGCCTATCTGGCTATTAATTTAGATTTATCTAGGACTTCTCCTTCTTAGCATCGTTTTTCATGTGCTTGACCAAAAAAGGGGTGAATTTTGTTTGGTCTAATGCTTTAAAAACAACCTTTATAAAGAAGAGGTTTACATCCATGCCAATTCTAACCTTACCCAATCTAGGTGAGGATTATACTTTATACTGTGATGTTTCAGGTATCGTCTTGGGTACAGTGCTTATACAAGAGGGTCAGGTAGTCACTTATGGGTCCAGGTGGCTAAGACCACATGAATGTAACTACCTAACCCATGATTTTGAGCTTTTTTTAGTGGTTTACGCCCTAATATGTTGGAGGAACTACCTTATTTGGGAGAGTTTTTTGGTTTACATAGACCATAAAATTTTTAAATAACTCTTCTCCCAACATTACCTAAATCTCAGAAAGAGTGGGTGGGTTGATTACCTAAAATCATTTGACTTTTAGTTGGATCATACCCCTAGTAAGTTTAATGTAGTGTAAGATGCTTTTAGTATGAAAAATTAGTCACAGGTTGTTCTAGAGTTCAATTATGAGTGGTAGATCATGGTCTTATTTTCATAGATACATATGAATATCTAGGAGTACTAGGGTGGAGCGATGTTGGATTCTCTATCTATTACTTCCTCACTATTTGATAAAGTTAAAGAGAGAAATTTATCATATTTTGATTGTCTGGTGATGAGGGGTAATATATATAGTGGGGAACACCCTCATGATTGATCCTTGGATGATAATGAGATTGTGTATGTTTTAGGCTGAGTGTTAGTCCCCATAGGTATACATGAGGAACTGATGAGGAAATTTCATGCCTTGAGATGGGTTGTGCATCTAGGGATGAAAAATATGTATCATGACATGAATTGACAATATTGGTGGTCCATAATGAAGAAATATATAGCCAATTTTGTTTCTTGATGCTCCACCTACCAGTAGGTGATGGCCAGGAATCAATATCCTATCAATATTCTCTAGTTGTTTCCTATTATAGAGTGTAAGTGGGACAATGTGATGATGGATTTTATGATGGTACAACCGAGGAATCCTCACAGAAATGATGTAGTTTGGGTTATTTTCTAATGATTTAAGAAGGTAGCACGCTTCTTACCCATCAAGGAGTCTTCTATAGTTGAAGATATTAACATACAATATGTATGTGAGATAGCATGTCTACATGGGGTGCCAAAGAGCATCATATCATAAATAGATTCCTATTTCACCTTGATATTCTGGTAGTTCCTTTATAAGTCATTGATCATGCAGGTCTATTGGAGAAAAAATTATCACTCGTAGACAGATAGGTGATCTAAGTATACGATATAGGTGCTCAAGGATATGCTCTGAGCATCTATCCTTGATTTTTGTGGGTCTTGGGTGAGTCACCTAGACTTGGTGGAATTCACTTATGATAATATTTATCAGGGAACCAATTAGATGGTTCCATTTAAGGCCTTATATGGAAATCCATTTCTATCACCATTATGATGGATGGAAGCTAGATATTGATCCATAATTGGGCCGAGCCTAGTTTAGGAGGCCTATAAGAAAATATCATTGATTAGGAAGTTGTTTTATATCACCCATAGTATACAGATATCATATGGAGATCAAAGATAAAATCCCTTGGAATTTGAGGTGGGTGACCAGATTTTATTACACATGTTGTAGAGGTTAGAAAATCATTGAATTCATAGGTGTGGAAAATTGGAACTAAGGTTTGTTGGGCCATTCAAGATTATGGAGAGAGTAATCATCATGGATTACTGACTATCTATTTCATAGGTTTAATTAGTGATTCATGATGTGTTCCACATCTCTCAAATTCAATGATATCAGCTCAACATGTATCATGTTATTGAGGTTGTTGACGTAGAGCTAGAGGTCGATGCTTCCTTCGAGGAACGTCTTGTGTGTATCTTGAACCATAGAAAAAAGACCATCCATGGGAATATTATCCCTCTAGTACATATACAATGGAAACATGGATGGAACCAGGAGGAAACTTGGTAATTTGAGTTAGATGTTTGAGCCTAGTGGCCAAATCTTTTTATCAAGGTTTTCAAAGAGGTCCAAGAACTTAGCTCGAGGATGAGATGACATATTGTAGTTGGTACCCTATAACTGAATATCTTAATACTTGATTATATATTTTCATTATTAATGAAGTTTCTTATCACATCATTATTTTTCCTTTTCATGACTCTTATATGTGATAATATTCTAAGATTATATGTCTCACTAAAATTTCATAGAAATTCCCTACTATAATGAGAACCTAGAGGTTCCACAAAATCATTCTTCAATATATATATATATATATATCATCTATATGATACTATCTAACGGGACATGGACAATACAAAATATCAGGGGTAGGAGGCTCATAATACATTGAGACATCCTCTCAAGGTGTTCACCTTTTGTAATCTCCAAGATAGGAGGTTATGAGAACAAACCCATTAATAGTAAATCCATATTTCCATGTGTCATTGGATGTTCCAATTTATAGACGTGTGTATTGATCCTTGGACATTAATATTATCATTAATGGATATCATGACTCACAAACTTGGATGTATTTATGAAAACCATGATGACATATGCTCACGGTGAGGTAGGATACTTTGGGTATGTCACGAGTGATATTAAACTAATGGATAATGTAAAAAAAGGATTTTTACCTCCATTTCCTTGAAGGAAGTTGATATCTTAGGATTTTTTATGGGAATGGAACTTACTATATAAATCTATGTTTATGGTGTTTTGTGGGTGAGTTTATTTCTAAAATTCAAATAAATATATATCAAGCATAAATTTTGATGGCACCAACATGAAACCTTTGCGATTAGAGATATCGTGATAAAGGGATTATATAACACGGTAATCATTTATGGGAGGTTGGATGTCATTAGGATATTAACTTCTTTTTCTATGGATTCCTTGGCGTGTTTTCATATTCTATCCTTGGACTTTAGGTGGTTATGCCAAATGCCATCAAGAAAAATGCCTAGAGGGTAACACGCTAAGTGTATCTGCAATCTCAATTAAATTCAAGTATTGAATTTAACAAGTTAGAATAAATAATATTTATTTGGGTTTGGTTGATCAATATAATTTAATCGCAATTTATTAGAAATAATAAGTGGTTAAAATAATAATAATAAATATTTATTTACAATTTTTGTGAATGTATATTTATTTTAGAATAATACAGTGATATTTATTTAGTAATTAAATAGTCATTATTTAAGGTTTGGTAAATGTCAGTGAAGGAAATCTGGTCGAGCTTAATGGTCTGATTGGGAATGATATAAATTATATTTCTTTATATTCTTAAATGTGTTACACATTTCAATAAATTAATAATATTATTATTATTATTAATGGAAATGGGTTCAACTAAGAATATTAAAGATAGTTAGGGGATTGTGTGTGATTTTCCAACCCTAATCCTTCCATAATAAATATATAATTATAAATCTTTACTATATCACTTTTAGTGTGAACAATAGATAGAGAGATACTTGATCAATACCTACAGTGAATTCTATCTTCCTCCTATCTCAAGCCTTTGAGAGAACACAAATATTTCTTCCTCCTTAGAGAATAATACTTTTGCGGTTAACCATGAACAATGTGAGTGATTAGGATTAGCTATTCTAGCACTCATTAATTCTACATCATCATTCATAGATTGTGGTGCACATGTGGATCACTACTAGAGGGATTCTATACTTGGATCCTACAATATAATGATGGTGTGAGAAGATATATTCCACCTAATCATTATCAAAACTGGAATTACAAGTTGAGGTAATTCTATATCTTCTCATAAATTAATTATAAATTACATGTAAATATCCTCCTCTTCTGGTTCCATCGTTTTAATCTAGTCAAGTAATCTATATATTTCATTGGACATGATGTTTTGATCATGTGAGAAAATGATTATATGTAAATTAAGACTAAAATTAAAGTTAGTCATACTATCAAAGGATGATTCCACTACACCTAGAACCTACAAGTGGTATCAAAGTGGACACATATTTAATTTATAATTATTTATTATTTGTTGATTTTTTGTATGTGTTTGAATTTTATTTTACTTAAAATAATTCGTTTTAATATCCAAACATCATCGTATATTCCCCTTTTTCATTCTCAGTAACATAACCAGTAATCTTTTAATTATTAAAAATAAATAAGCATTTGATTTATACCATCTTTAGGTGATAAAGTCTCTACCTAGAAAAAAGTAGAGTACACAGTGTGTAATTCTTACATGCACACTGTGTACTTTTAATTTCATATTTGTATCACATGATAAAGTTGGATAGATATGATGTAATCAGATCTAAGATCTGAAAAAAAAAGTGTATTGGTTTGTATATCTGGACAAACTATCACACAAATTGAAGAACTACACATCATGTAACCATTGTACATGATGTGTAGTCCCAGTTATCTCATGGTCGATAACACAGGGTGTCCTAGTGAGTCATGTATTAGATACATGACATGGTGACTGATGAGTCATGCAACTCTAAGGCCACACACCATGTATTAGTAGTGCACATCATGTACCTTGATCTTGTCTGTAGGTAGGATACATGCCTATCCCAAGGTGTGTGTTGCATACATGGGAAAGTAAAAGTACACACCGTGTATGTTGGACAATATTCCAAGTACTTTGAATGAGTCATTAGCAAGAAAAATACCCAATCCAAAGGTGTTTGTTGCAGATATGGATAAAAAACAATTCACATTGTGTAAAATACTACATGTTGTGTATTATTTTGCAGGCAATGTTCTCAATTTTTAATGGGAGAAAAAATTAAATAATAATCAAACCTATTCACATGTGTTATGTGTGTCCTTTATTTTATATTGAATTCCATACCATGGTATTGGAATTTATATATTAAATTAAATTCTATTTCAAAATTTTGATGAACACGCATTGTTTCCTCTAAGTACACTTGTGTACTTCATTAATTTTAAATGAAATTAATTTTGTTTAAAATTATAGATGATGGTGTGTTAAGGATGCTTGTATGGAATTAATATAAATTGAATTAATTGGATTAATTCATGGTGCATTATATTAATTAAATAATGAATTGAAATATATGATAAAAATATTGAAAATATATTCTAGTTGATTGATGTGTAGATGATCATGATATTAGACCATCCCTTTGTATGTGATTGGTTTCTTTTAATTTATTTTGGTTAAATTATTATTGATAGTCTATGTGTCATCCCCTACTCATTATTATGTAAGGGTATGTGTGTCCATGGTTTCTTTTATGTAAACCACCTTTATTCAATCTAATGTAACCCCTAACCTACTATTAGGTTAAAATCTTATGTAAGGATGGAGCTCCCAAGCGAGTAGAGGCGGTATGAGTCAAGAAGATATGGTAAAACCAATTGAGTAAATGAATAGGAGCCAAGGTGGAATATTGAAACACGAACCAAGTTACAGTTCAAGGTGTTTTCCCCTAGGTTTGAGGGTTATTTTATCATCTTTTAGATAAAATAACCATTAGATAATCTCATGATCATGCCACTTATATTTTATTTCTCTTAGTTGCATGATTAATTATTTATTATTGTTGATGTTGCGTAATCACCTAATAGATGAATTAACAAGCATGAAATAAGGAATAAAATATAACTAAATTATACATAAAGGTTTCATGACGCATGATTAATCACTTAAGAAAAATACACTTAATATTAACAAGGCATGTGAAAAGGTAAAATTTTCTTTATGCATAAGGATAAAAATACCTCAAATAAAATATTAAGTCGATATAGTCTTCCACTAATTAAGTTATAATTTACCTCAAATTTAAAAGTTCTTAACCAACCCAAGTTGAGGTGCTTTCAATTATCATGGAAATTTTAGCTTTAATTTTTGGGTTAACTTGACTTAGTTCACATCAAGGGTTCACTTCTCAAGTAGGAATTGGTGTAACTAAGGGACGGAGGTTGAGGAAATATTTAAAAAGGATTTCAATGTAACACCTAGAGATTTTTTGAAATATTTTTTTTTAAAATGAATTTAATCATTTCAATATTTTTCATTGCATGCAACACTGATTTTATCTTGCATTACATGCAATACTGAGTTTAAACGAAACATGTTATATTATTAAAATATTATCATATAATAGTTATCACCTAGTTGTTGGAATGGCAAGTAGGTATAGGATTAACTAAATTATAAAAATATATAGTTTAAACATTAATATAAAATGAATTCTCTATTTACCAATTAATTAAAAATAAAAATAAAAACTATTTAAAAATAAAGAAAATATTTTTTTAAAAACTATTTTTATAAAAAAAACACGTTTTACATCAATAAATCAAACAAAACACTTTTGGTGAATAATTTTAATTAAATTTATATATTATATATTCAATAAACTATTTAAAATTCATCTTATGTGTTTTCTAGATAAGAGATAAGAATAAATCTAATTTTGCACTTAAAATTTGTATTTTTTTTAAAAACCGCTTTATTGCTTTCTACGCACTTATTTTAATAATAATTTTTGATTTTTTTTATAAAATTTATTTGAAAAAATAAAGATAATTTTTTAAATAATCATGTGAAAGTTTTATTAGGGTTAATTTTTTAGAATTTTCTGAAAATTTTAATTTTTTTATGAATATTGAAAAATAATAAATTTTAATTGAAAACTACCTTTTCGTTTAAATTATTTATAAATTTAAGTTATATTTTAAATTGGTTTTAAATAAAAATAATATAAATTATATATCTATTAATCCAATTTAGTTCATTAGAATCATTTTCATATTTACATTTGATATAAAAACCTTGTAAACTTTTGAACTTTTTCTCTTTGAAACCCCGATTTCTCATCACGTTTGCGGGATTAATTTTTAAATTAAAATTTTCCACTTATGTTAATTGAATTTGTAAAAATTTATTCCGTATTTTTAATAATAATAATTTATATTATCTAATAATATCAACTTAATGTTTTACCAAAATGAATAGAGAAAATGGTAAAAAATAATTATCGCGGTTAAGGTAAAAATGGTTTTACCGGGGGTTAAACTTAAAATATAAAAGTTAAATTAAATTTATAACTTTTATAAAATATATTTTATGGAAATATTTTGAACCTATAAGGTCTAATTCTCCATAATACTTCATTTTGGAGCTTTTTGGTGTGATAAAAACATGGGAAAACCTTTTTCTTTTCAAAAAATTACAAATGTGCCACTCACCTCACTTATAAAAATCCACCCCCCTCTCTTATTCACACCTTCAAACCATTTTGATTCATCCAATAATAGAACAAATACCTTCCCAAATTCTCTCATATCATCCTAGATTCCTTATTTTATTAATAAATCCAACTTAGGAATGCTTTTGGTGTAAACCTTATGAGGTTACCCGAAGAAGAGGTAACATTATTCAATGAGCATTCTTATTTTATTTCTTCCTCCACATACTTAAATTATTATTAAACTCTAATGATATAATAACCTCATTATCTTCCATATATTTATATGTTTTTATATTAAGTTCATAACCTACAACCATCCCCACATCTATCAAATGGGTATCATCATTCGTGTGTATGGTGGATTGTCGCCTCGCGAACCGATGTCATTCATTTTTCCATTACCACCTCTGATTGTTGGGTATGATGATGGATATAAAGTATATATATGATATTTATAAAATAATTATACCTATTGATTCATTATATCATATATACCTTTTTAATTTCCATTCCTTATGGGATGTGATAATATCACTCATGTGTACGGTAGACTACCGCCTCGCGAAGCGATGTGATTCATTTTTCACTAAATCTTTACATGGAAGATAATAAGGATAAATTTAATTAATATATGTGATATAAATGAAATAATTATGATATTAATGACATATTTATCATTCTTAAAATATAATATATAATTTTATTTCTTATATTTTTACTCACTGAAAGATGGTAACGTCGTTCGTATACGTGTGGACTATCATCTTCATAAAGCGATGTGAATATCTCTATTCATCACCACACAAAATGGATTATATTTATAATTATATTTAAAGAAATTATATTTTATTTATTATATTATTATCATTTTGGAAATATAAAATATTACTTACCTTCTTTCCATAGTGATTATTGAAAAATGTAAATGTTACTCGTGCGTACGTACGGCCTACCATCTCCATGATCACAACATACTTAATTTCTCAAAAACATATTTAATGATTGGTATTAAAAGTATAATTGATGTATAAATATGATAATTATTTCATTATTATTATTCTTGATATTATGTAACCATGATCAAAGTAAGAGGATAAAAAATAACAGATCAAAAAATATACAAGAAACAAGCGATTATTACCCACAACGTGATTTTAATAAGGAATTGGTAATAAATGGGTAATAAATATTCATAATTAAATAATATATGGTATAATATATATAATTATGGTTATATAATATATTTATAATAAACTTATATTTATTATAAAGTAGGTTCTAATGTGTACGAAGGAATTCAGGACTTAAGGTAAGGGATTTCTAGTCTCTCCATCATTTCTGGGAGACATATGAAAATTCACCACTCATTTATTTTGTATGGTGTATTTACTACCCATTTTAAATTCTATATAATTAATATCCTTATTTTAATGATATTTAAAGTTTCATTTTATGTTATGATTTATTGGGTCTTATGATTCAAAAGATTACTAAAGCTGTAAGGGATTTATGTCTCACTTTTTACTTCTATGAGACACATGTCATATTCACCATGGGTTTATTTTATGTGGTTTATATAATTCTCATGACTATATTTTTTTTATTTTTATAAATATAATTATATGGATTTACATATCCATTTTATAATCTTTCTTTCATGGGGTTTATGGTTTAAAAGTTACCAAAGTGGTAAGATATTTTTGTCTCAATTTTCCTTCCTTGAGAAATATGTTATATTATGCACCTATATTCTTACATGATGTGTATATACTACACATTTTAAATTTTATGTAATTAATATCCTTATTTTAATGATATTATAAATTTTATTTAATTTTATCCTTTCATGGGGCTAACGATTCAACATTACCAAAGTGGTAAGATTTTTATGATTCAGTCTCATCGTTTATCGGGATTGTTTATGATTATACTTCCAATAATGAAATATTATTATATATCTCTTAATAAACTTGTTAATTTTCTTATACTATGGTCATGTCATTATAATACATGTTTTCCATTCATTTTTCTCTATTTATGTACTCAAGAGTTCAAAATAATTATTTTAAGAAAAAAACAAATTTATTTATCTCTTCAGTCGAAAACCCTTTTTCTTTCAAAACTTTTTTTTCTAAAGAATATATTAAAAAGTGTTTTTAAAATTAGAAAAATTATTTATTAAATAAAATTTCACCCATGTTTTACTTTTTACAAAATGTTTTGAAAGGAATCTTCTTGTCTTTTTCTAAACAATTCATGTTTGGATTTTACCGAAAAATGTGAAAAGAATATTTGTATTAATGTGTACAACATGAATGTAATTTTCTACCATCATGACCATTATTTTCTTTGAGGATTCCTTTAAAATTTTACAAGTTTATTTTCAAAGGAAAGTATTTTCAAAAAAAATAATGAATTTTTTGTTTTAAAAAGTGATTTTGAAATAAAATTCATTTTCCTCAAGAAATGTTTTAAATAGACTTTCAAAATAATTTTATGTCTAATATGAAATTAATTTATGTAACCTATTCCTTACTGGGGATATGATCTAAGGATACCATTCTTATTCTTTCTCTGAATTGTTTATTTTTATGATTACAAGATGTTTATGAAACCTGTTTCTCTTTCAAGGGTTATACCATGACAAAATGCTTATGAAACCTGCTTCTTTTCATGGGTTATGATATGATGAAATAATTAAATGATTATGAAACCTATATCCTTTAAATAGGTTATGATATGAAGAAATATTAATGAAACCCATTTCATTTCATGAGTTATGATATGATGAATGTTTTATGATATTGTGGCACACATATGTATGATTTTTATTATGTGATGGGTGGGACCTATATCTCCATCCAATGAATTGGTAAAATATTTATATCTCATGATATAGATAGGACTAAAACATGGAGTGAACCTAGTTCAGTAAGGGACTTTGTATTCTCTTTACTTCTATGATGGTTTGGGGGTGAACTCATTCCACTATGATAGCTTTAGCGGTGAGCCTTAACTACTATGGAAATGATTTTCTATGCTTATGTGTTTTCCATGATTCCATGTATTATTCCAGTATTATTCTCTCATGACTCATTTTCCTTGATTTTATTTATGATTCATGTCTTATGAACTACCAAGCTTTATTCCATGTCTCAATATTATGATCTTTGATATACAGGTTGTGTATTTCAAACATTATAATCATTTTCTCATACCCTTATACTCATTTCATGCTTATGTGATCCATGGAATCTCACTTCCTTGACCTTACTAAGTATCTAAGATCACCCTTTATTATGTTTCCTTTCCCTAGGTTGTGAAGAAAGGTTTTAAGTTGGTTATTTTTGTGGAGATTACTAAATGGGAAGATATTTATGGGATATGTTGAAGATATTTAGCCAAATTATAATATTTTTTACCTAGTCTCAAAATACACTAAACTATTATGGTCCTTAGTCATGTGTTTGTGTAATTTATTGAATATTAATCTAAAAATATGTAATATCTATGTATGAAATTCTTGGGTCGCTATAGTTGGTATTAGAGGATAGGTTTAGTTAACCTTTTGAAACTATGATAAAAAAAACTTTAGTGAGATACCTAGGGGATATTTATAAGTATATATCTAGGGATGTCTATAAGGATAATTCTCAAGATTATTAAAAGTATAGGAAAATGATCAGGAATTTTTTAAAGGATAGAGAAAGTGGTTTCCAAGTAATTATATCCTTGTCTAGATACTACTAGTGGATGTGACTCTGACTTAGAAGTACCTATGTGTTAACTCTAAAAATGGTTTATTGAGCTTAACTTGATCATCACTTATTTTATGATAGTTAGTATTGCTACACATATGATTTGACACTCCTAGGGGATATGATTTTTTAAATTCAAAAAATCTTTATGAATTATCATAAAGGATTTAAATAGATTATGACTATGAATAAACTATGATAAACCTAAGGTTTCATGGATTAAAAATAATGTGTCGTTATTTAGACATACTATAAGTTATTTTTTCATGATTATGTCATTTTACACTATGATTAGTGTTTCTCACACTATGCTTTTTGGTTTTAGTCAATGGAGGGAACTTGAAGGAATTGGGTTAACATTTAATGTGATGGAAAATTTGTTGATGAGAAGCCAAATGTGATCATGAATGGAGTGAATGATGTTGTGATTATACATAATCATGTATCAAGAAACATGATTAACAACATTCACCTTAAACAACTCTCAGACTCACCAACGAAGATAAGGATACAGTTAACTAAGATTTCAGGTAGTGGAGACCATGTAGAAAAGAAGATTCAGTTTCTTATATGTTGAGAATGTGGGAAGAATCTCTCAAGGGAATGTCATAGAGGGATGGGAATATTTTTGGGGTGTGGAAAATAAGGACACAAATCAAGTAACTAAAAAGAAAAAATAAAAAGTTCAGTTAAAGTAATGGATGAGAATAATTGTCTCCTTAAGGTGTCATTAACTATTGAATTTTTTAAATATATAAAGTGTGGTAATTATGAAAATCAATTTTCTAAGTGAAAAACACATGAAAAGAATTAGGAAGGTTGTACGAGTAATGGTTTTGTTATTGGCGATGAAGAGACTATGAATGATATATGAAAGTAAAAAGGTATTAATGAATAAGATGATGAAGCCTAGTTAATAGTTTGAGAAGGAATTGGGATGATTGAATTATTAATGTATTGGAATTCAAGGATTATTTTATATAAATCATGAAATATATACAGATTTTTAAGTATAAGTTTTTCATTAAGGATTTGAAAAAATATATTAAATGGTACTGATGGACTAAAAAAGTGATTTAATAGCAAGGTGATATTTTTATTAAGGTAAGATGACCCTTAATATGTTCTAGATATTGAGAAAATGATTTTTGGGATAAAGAGATGTTGGAAATGAATAAGTAAATTGGATAGTATTGATTACCTTGGAACCGATTAATGATTTTTTGAAAAAGTGGTTTATGCTATCATTGATGGATTTTACAACATTTTTGGATTTATATCCAATAATTTGTATTTTATATAATTAATAAAGAAGAATTTATGTTTTCAATAAGATTTATAGTAATTCAGGTTATTACCATGTTTCAAAAGAATGCATGATTAAGGTATTCACACGTTTGGTATGTGACAATCAAGATCTACTTTATGATATATTGGGTATTAATGTTAATTTCATTTTGAGAAATTTAGTGACCTTATTTATAAATTTTTAATTTTGGAAGAGTTATAAGGTTAACCATTTATGGAATGGTTTAAGTTTCACTTTGGATGAGGCTTTATAGATTAACATATTACTTCACTATATAAAGATTTATCTATATTGGATAATCAGTGATAACCTTTTTTTAACTAGAAATGGAAGGAATGAATTATATTTTATATTATGGATCTTATTTAGTGCTACATACATGAAAAAATTATCTCTTATAGTAATATATGAAGTGGAAATTGATCAAGGCATGACCAAAGGATGAAATTGTGCCTATGAAATAAAAATATATCAAGTACATTTTCACATGCTCTCAATATAGATGGAAAATTAATTACCCGACATTAGGAAAAGGATCTTGAAATAAAATATTGGCATGTTGTCATCATTTTTTATGATATCAATGACATTTTGCATGCCTCTTTGGTTTATGGATTTTTGGTTGTTAACTTTCTCCAAACCATGTTCTCTATCACTCTCCATCAGTATTTGGGTGTTAGTTTTCTCTTCTATGTCCATGTTTTCACTTCCCATCTATGTTCTCCATTTGGGAAACCTATTGTGCATTATTCTATATTAATTTCATGCATCCTTTTCTATTTTTAAATATGATGTTTTATTAATCTTTTTTACAATGTGGGTTAGTATGAAGGAATTTTCAAATGTTAAACCTTGGATGACTGAGATGAATTTTGAGGGTAAAATTCATTTTAAGGGGGGTAGAATGTAACGCCCCGAGTTTTTTTGAAATATTTTTTTTCAAATGAATTTAATATTTTTAATATTTTTCATTACACATAACACTAATTTTAGCTTTTGTTACATGTAAAACTAAGTTTAAACAAAACTTTTCATATTATTAGAATATTATTATATGGTAGTTATCAACTAGCCATTGGAATGATGAGTATGAATAGAATAAAATAAATTATGAAAATATAAGGTTTAAACATGTATATAAAATTAATTATTTGGTGACTAATTAATTAAAAAATGAAATAAAAACTATTTGAAAATGAAGGAAATCTTTTGATGAAAAACTATTTTTATGAAATCAAACACGTTTCACCTCAATAAATTAAAAAAACCACTTTTGGTGAATTATTTTAATGTAATTTATATATTATATATTAAATAAACTTTTTAACATTCATCTTATGTGTTTTATATATAAGAGATAAGAATAAATCTAATTTTACGCTTAAAATCTGTATTTTTCTAAAAAGTAGTTTTGTCACCCTTTTGCAAACTTATTTTAAAACTAATTTTTTACCATTTTATAAAATTTAATTAAAAAAATAAATTTAATTTTTGAAATAATCATGAAAAATTATCTTAGGGTAAATTTTGTAGAATATTCTGAAAAATTAATTTTTTGATGAATAATGAAAAATATAGAATTTTAATTGAAAACTATCTTTTCATTTAAATTATTTATGAAGTTAAATTATATTTTAAATCAGTTTTAAATTAAAATTAAATAAATTATATATCTATTTATCCAATTTATGTCATTTTAATTGTTTTAATATTGAATTTTGATATAAAAACCTTATAAACATATAAACTTTTTCTCTTTAAAAACCTGTTTTCTCATCGCGTTTGCAAGATAAATTTTTAAATTAAATTTTTCCACTTCTGTGAATTGAATTTGTAAAAATGGATTACATAATTTAAATCATAATAATTTATATTATATAATAATTTCAACTTAATTTTTGACCAAAATGAATAGTGAAAACATTAAAAATTAATTATCGTGGTTAAGGTAATATGGTTTTACCAGGGGTTAAACTAAAAATATAAGGGTTAAAATGGCCTAAAAACTTATCTAAAATATATTTTATGGTAATATTTCAACCCTATAATGTCTAATTCTCGATAATACTTCATTTTGGAGCCTTTTGGTAGGAGAAAAACATGGGTACACCTTTTTCGTTTCAAAAAATTACAAGTGTGTCATTCACCTCGCATATAAAAGGGAACCCCCTATCCTCTCTTCTTCATATCTTAAAAAACTTTTAGTTCAAACAATACCTGCCCAAATATATTTCCAAATTCCCTCCTCTCATCCTATAATCCTTATTTTGGAGATAAATCTAACCTAGGAATTCTTTTGGTGCAAACCTAAGGAGGTTAACCGAAGAAGAGGTAATGTTCTTTAACAAGTGTTTTTATTTTATTTATTCCTCCACATATTTCAATTATTATTAAACTATGATTATATTATAACTTAAATATATTATATATACTGAGATTTTTTTATGTTATGTTCCATCCCCACTTCCATCAAATGGGTTATGAAATCATCATTTGTATGTACGGCGGACTACCACCTCACAAACCAATGTCATTCATTTTTCTATTACCACCTCTCATGATTGGGTATGATAATGGGTATAAAGTATATATATGATATTTATAAAATAATTATACCTTTTTATTAATTATATCACATATACCTTTTTAATTTCCATTCCGTAGGGGATACTGTAACATCGAACCTATATACAGCGGACTACCTCCTTGCGAAGCGATGTGATTCATTTTTCACTAACGCTTGACATGGAAGATAATAAGGATAAATTTAATGAATATATGTGGTATATGTGAAATAATTAATATATTAATGAAATATTTATCATTCTTAAAATATAATATATCATTTTCTTTCTTACCCTTTTATTCACTGAAATATGGTAACACCGTTCATGTACGTGTGGACTGCCACCTTTACGAAGTGATGTGACTCTCTCTTTTCATAAACACACCACATGAATGATATATATAATTATATTTAAAGAAATAATATGCTGTTTATGATATTATGATCCTTCTGGAAATAAAAAATATTACTAACCTCCTTTTCATAATGATCGTTGAAAAATGGAAACGTTACTCATGCATACGTACGGCATGTTGTCTCCATGATTGTAACATACTTAATTTATAAAAATCATATTTAATGATTGGTATTAAAATTATAATTGATGTATAAATATGATAATTATTTCATTATTATTATTCTGGATATTATTAAATCATGATCAAAGTAAAAGGACCAAAAATAACAAATCAAAACATATATGAAAAACAAACGGTTATTACCCAAAGTGTGATTTTAACAAGAAATTGGTAATAAACATGTAATAAATATTAATAATTAAATAATTTATGGTATAATATATATAATTTTTGTTCTATAATATATTTTTAATAAACTTATATTTATTACACTAAATGTTTGAACATGTATGAAGGAATTCAAAACTTAAGGTAAGGGATTTCTAGTCTCTCTTTTATATCTAGGAGACATCTGAAAATTCACCACTCATTTATTTTTTGTGGTGTATATACTAAAACTTTGACATGTTAAATCATTAATATCATTATTTTCATGATATTTATTACTTTTATTTTATTTTATTATTTATTGGGACTTAAGATTCAAAAGATTACAAAAGTCGTAAGGGATTTCTATCTCACCTTTTACTTCTGTGAGACACATGCCATATTCACCACATATTTCTTTTATGTGGTGTATATACTAACCATGAATGTATTTTATCATTATTATAATTAAAATTAAGTTGATTTACATATCCATTTTAGGATATATCTTTCATGGGGTTTACGGTTAAAAAGTTACCAAAGTAGTAAGAGATTTTTGTCTCAATTTTACTTCCTTGAGACATATGTTATGTTATACACCTATATTCTTCTATGAGGTGTATAAAATTTCCATTTTACATGTTATATCATGAATATTATTATTTTTAAGATATTATAATTTTCATTTAATGTTATTATTTCATGGGGGTTACGATTCAATGTTACCAAAGTGGAAAGAGTTTTATGATACAATCTCATCGTTTATCGGGATTATTTATGATTATACTTAAAATGATGAAATATTATGATCTATCTCTCAAGAAACTCATGAATTTTATTATCCTATAGTTATGTCAAGATAATACATTTTTTTCCATCATTTTTCTCTCTTTATGCACTCAAGAGTTCAAAATAATGTTTTTATGAAAAAAAATGTCTTTATTTTTTTCTTCGGCTGAAAACCCTTTTTCTTCCAAAAACATGTTTTATAAAGAATTTTTTAGAAAAATATATAATTCTTAAAATTATTTCTTAAATAATTTTTTACTCATGTTTTGATTTTTACAAAAAAAATTGAATGGAATCTCCATGTCATTTTCTAAACAATTCCCATTTATCTTTTACCAAAAATGTGAAAGGAATATTTGTTTTAATGTGTACGGCATGAATGGAATTTTACTCCATCATAACCATTATTTTCTTTCAGGATTACTTTATAATTTTTCAAGGTTATTTTCAAAGAAAATTATTTTCAAAATATTTTATGATTTTTTAGTTTTAAAAATTTATTTTCAAAGAAAAGTTATTTTCCTCAAGAAATATTTTAAATATTCTTTCAAAATCATTTTCCATATAAGATGGCATCTATTAATATTACCTATGCCTTACTGTAGATATGATCCAAGGATATCATTCTTATTATTTCTCTAATTATTGATGTTTATGATGAAAATATGTTTATGAAACTCGTTTCTCTTCCACAGGTTATACCATGATAAAATGTTTATGAAACATGCTTCTTTTCATGGGTTATGTGTTATGATGAAATGATTATGAAACCTATCTAATTTCCACAGGTTATGATATAATGAAATTTTTATGAAACCCATTTCATTTTAGGGGTTATGATATGATGAATGTTTTATGATCTTATGGCACACATACATATTATTTTAATTATGTGATAGGTGGGACTTATATCTCCCTCCAATGCATTGGAAAAAGATCTATATCTCATGAGATGGAAAAGACTTGAACAAGGAGTGAACCTGGTTCAGTAAGGGACTTTTTTTACTATGATGGTCTTGGGAGTCCGAATGGCCCGAAGGCCTTCATTTTTGTTGATTTTTGATAACCCCCATTTCAAGGGATGAGGGGGAACCCTTAAAAGGCCTTTAGACGCATAGATTACATGGCCCATAGGCTTAGAAGATTACATGACCCGAAGGTCTTAGGGAATTCAACCAGACTATCTACAAGGAACTGCCCCTCCCTAGAATCTTCATCATGATAGTAGTTATCCACCTTCACATGGTCGTCTGGCTAGCCTTCCCGTGCAAGCACAGGCTGGTCCCGATGACATAGTCATACCCTCTCATTCTGAAAAATCCATTTGGCTCTGCTCTAGTGAGTGCACCTGATCTGAATCCTTTTCTGGGGCTTCTCCTTTTTTGTAGTGTTTTTGGGGAAACTGCATGTGGCCCGAAGGCCTTAAAGGTGGCTTGAAAGCCCTACTGACCTGAAGGCTTGGATGGCATGAAATCCTTAAGGACTCCAAGCCCAAACTGGTGGCCCAAGGTGAATAGTTTCAGATGCTAAAGTACTGAATAGTAACTGCTACAGTACCTGCTATGGTACCCGCACAGTGTACAGTTCTGCTACAGTACCTATACAGTGTACAGTCAGCTACAATACCCGCACAGTGTACAGTACTGCTACAGTCTTGGAAATATGCCTCTACCTAGTTTTGAACCTGGATCTTGTAGATGCACTTAAGGATAACTTTGGCAGTGATCCTTGACTACTATGGAAATGATTTTCTATGCTTATATGTATGACACAATTCCATGTGTTATGACAATGTTATGATCTCATGAGTCATTTCCCTTGATTTCCTTTATGATTCATGTCTTATTAACTACCAATCTTTATTCTATGTCTTAATATTATGATATTTGATATGCAAATCATGGGTTTAAAATGTTATCCACATTTTCTCATACCCTTATGCTCATGTCATGCTTATGTGATCCTTGATATCTCACTTTATTACCCTTACTAAGAATCTAATCTCACCCTTTCTTATGTTTCCTTTCCCTAGGTTATGAATAAAGGTTTTAAGTAGGGTATGTTTTTGAAGAGTACTAAATGGGAAAATATTTATGGGATATGTTGAAGATATTTCACCAAATTAGAAGATTATGTACCTAGTCTCCAAAGACACTAAACTATTATGGTCCTCGGGCGTGTGTTTATGTAATGTATTGAATATTAATAAAAAAATATGTAATATATATGTATGAAAAGTATGTGTTTCTATATTCATGATTGGGGAGTCCACTCATAAGATCAATTAACTGTGAGTTAATGTAGTTGTAAAGTTATGCCTACTTAAAACCCTTCAATTAGCTTTTCAAACCCAAGTATGGGTTGTGAGAAGGGGGATATGGATCCTTTTCAATAGAATGTCTAAGAGAAAATATATTCTTAAACTGATGGTTAGGGATATTGGGTTTTAAAAAATAGCGTGAGATTAATAAGAATTTAATTAAATTTTAAATATATTAATTTGTTTTGTAATCAAAACAAGTACTAATTATCTACTCTTAATTTGTAGAAATGGAAAATAAAATGACTTCAATAATATCACTGTGATCCATACTATAGAAGGATAACATTCTCACCAATGTGAATTTCCAAGACTGGTATAGGTGCTTTCATGTTATACTATTCCATGAATGGAAATTATGCATATTGGAAACCCCACTTCCTGGGTTCATTTTCAAATAGGGTAATGAGGAAAAAGTATATCTCTATTTGAAGCATGTGTATAATTCTATAGATATCCAATTTCTCATGCTATAATCCATGTAAAATGAGCTTCTAAATCAATATGAGGATATGGATGTGCATAGGATAATTTCTCACCTTTAGGTTATCTATCAAGAGAATGAAATATTAGAGAGATATGAGATCTCCAATGCACTGTTCACATTCAATCTTAGATATTCGACACGAATTGTTCCACATGTAGTTAATATGATTGAATAGAGTGCATGGACATCTTGGGTTTTAATATCCCTAATGATCTATGCAAAAATATCATTTTTTCCTCATTACCTAATAACTTATCCAGCTTTATTGTGAATTATAATATTATAAATCATGATAATACACTTTCAAAACTTCTTACACTTATTCTCTAAGTTTATAAATACATGGGGCGTGACAAACCCATTTTCCTTATGATTAATAAAAAGAGGAAAAACAGGGCAAAGTGTTTGAAGACACATTCCAAGTCTTAGGCTCTAGAGCACCATCCTTCTAAGAAGAAGAATATCCAAAGTTAAGGAAAGTAATATGATGTGGTATGTTTTATATGTGGCAAGAAGGTCCACTGGAAGAGTAATTTCAACCAACCATATAAGCAAGGGAACCTTCAGGTGTGCTCGTTATTGAGTGTAATATTTCCATATCTACAAGTTGGGTATTGGATACTACCTATGGTGTTCACATTTGTATCCAAATATAGGTACCAAGTATATTTTAAAAGATTACCAGAGATGAGGTGGATCTATGGGCTATCAATGGAGTGAGGCTAGCTGTCCTAGCTATTGAATACTACCATTTCACATTTTCGGTGGGATTGATTTTAGTTTTAAAGAATTTTTATTAGGTTCCTAGTGTTACCAAGAACTTTCTTTTCTTGTTTAGACATGGATAGATTTATTTTCATATTTGGAAATAAAGGTTTATAATTTTATAAAGATAGAATATATTATGGTATGGAACAATTGAATAATGATATTTATGTATTAAATTATGAAAACCAAATATCATAAATAGATGATGAAATGAATATGTGAAAATCATATAACACCAGTTATGGAATCACTGTTTTGGTCATGTAAATGAGAGGGTTTGATAAAGATTTATCAATATGGTTAATTAGACTCTTTTGAGCTTAATCCACTTGAAATATGTTGCTTGTTTACAATGTAAGATGACCAACCCACCATTCGGTGGTCAAGTTGAAAGAGACACAGAGCTTCTAGATTTGGTATGTACTGATGTGTGTGAAACTTTTGAAGTATAGGATAGAGGTGGATTCTTATACTTTATTACTTTTACCAATTAATTGAGTAGGTATGGTTATATCTACTTAATGAGGTATGAGTTTGAATCCTTTAAAAATTTAAAGGAGGTCAAGAATGAGGTTGAGAATCAACTTGGTAAGAATAAAAAGAAACTTCAATCAAAATAAGGTGGTGAATATCTTAACCAAGACTTTATTGAATTTTTATGAGAGTATGGTATTTTGTCTCAACTAGCTCCAACTTATACACCATGGTGGAATGATGTTAGTGAAAGGAGGAATCGTACCTTATGGGACATGGTAAGTTCGATGATGATTCATGCAAGTATTCCATTATCCTTTTGGAGATATGCATTATAGAAGGCATCATACCTACTAAACCAAGAACCGAATAAAGTGGAAAATGGTATTCCCTTCAAGTTATGGAGTGAAAAGAAACCAGTTTTTTACATGTTTATGCATGGGGTTTCAAGGCATTTATTAAGGATAGCTCAAGAAACAAACTAAAACCTTGAGGCATGAAGTGTATCTTTATAGGGTATCCAAAGGAAATGATGGGATGTTATGTATACATCCCTTTAGGAAAGAAAGTAATTGTCACAAGACAGGCCATATTTCTTGAGAGGGAGCACATCCTCAAGGAGGATAGTGGGAGCAGAATTAACTTTGATGAAGTTGATGCTCAAGATATACAAGAGTTAGTTCAGGAACAGATTTCATAGGTCCTCATGGAAGAATTTATTCCCGTAACACAAGTACTTCGTAGGAGAACTAGAGAGTTAAGAGAACTAGAGAGATGTGGTTTTCTAGTCATTAATGATTGTGACTCATTATTGGTTGACAATGATGATCTTATCTTATAAAGAGGTAGTAGAGAGCTCGAAAACTACAAGATGGAAAGAATCCATGAATTCTGAGATGGATTCCATATATCAAAATCAAGTTTTGGTTTTGATCGACCCAATGGTTTATGTAAAACATGTTAGTTGTAAATGGGTATTCAAGAGAAAATTGGACATGAAAGGTAAGTTAAATACCTGTAAATCACATCCAGTGGCTAAAGGGTTTAGAAAACATTGTGGCATTGACTAAAAAAATTTCTCCAATTTCCATGTTCAAATATATCAAAATATTTCTTTCCATGGTTTCTTACCATGACTATGAGATTTGGAAAATAGATGTAAAAACCGTATTCCTTAATGAGAACCTTTAGGAGGATGTTTACATGACATAACTAGAAGGGATTGTGACTCTAAGAAATGCCAAAAAGAAATGTAAGTTATAGAGATCCATTTATGGGTTAAATAAATCATCTAGGTCATGGAACATTCAATTTAATAATCCATAAAGGAATTTGGTTTCATTAAAAATGAATGTGATCCATGTGTTTACAGTTGGTTTAGTGGGAGTACAATTGTTTTCATAGTAGTATATGTTAGTGATATATTACTAATTGGAAATGATATACCATCCTTACAAGAGGTTATGGTGTGGTTGAGAAAGTGCTTTACTATGAAGGACTTAAGTGAAACAGTCTACATTCTGAGGATCAAGATCATGTGTGATAGATCTAAGAGGCATATTAGACTAAGTCAAGGTACATACATTGACCAGATATTGAAGAGGTTTGGTATGGAATAATCCAATATGTGATTGGTTTTAGCGTCACATGGTATACATCTTTCCAAGAAAATGTGTCCTCAGACATAAGAGGAAAGAGAGAGAATGAGTAAGATCTCATACGTTTCTATGATAGTATTTTTCATGTATGTCATGTTATATATATGAGGCTTGATGTTGCCTATGCTTTGAGCATGGTAGAAAGATATCAAGTAAATCCAAGAGAACAACATTGGATTATTGTTAAGTCTATCCTTAAGTATATGAGGTGAACTAAGGATATACTCATAGTGTATAGAGGAGATGAAGAGCTAGTATTTAGTGGTTACATAGATGCAAGATTTTAGACAGATCAGAATGATATGAAATCATAATCTGGATATATATTTGGTCTTAATGGAGGAACTGTGAGCTGGAAGAGTTCAAAGCAGCTAGTTTTCATCGATTCTATAGCATAGTCAGAGTATATTGTGGCTTCTAATGTAGACAAGGAAGCATTTTGGATTCACAACTTTGTCCAAGAGCTTGATGTGGTGCCTAGCAATAAATACCTTATCATAGTTTACTGTGATAACATTGTAGTGGTGGATCTCTCCAAAGATCCAAGGTCACAATAAAGGAAAAAGATCATACTTCAAAAGTTTCATCTCTTGAGGGATTTTTCTCAACGAGGTGAAGTTTCGATTAACAGTGCATCCATAGAGGAAAACATGGTAGACCCCTTGACCATGGCTTTATCTCAGCAGAGGCATGAGTATCATGTGAGAGATAGTGGACTGAAATATATTGTCAGTTAACTCTAGTGTAAGTGGGAGTTTATTGGAGTTGGTTCTCTAGAACTGAATCTCTTAGTACTTTATTACATGTTATTCATTATTAATGAATTTTATTATCACATCATAATTGTTCCTCTGCATGAATATTTTATGAATATATATCATACTGAAATGACATGTCAATTCCCTGTTATGATGAAAACCTAGAGGTGTCACAACATCATTCTTGAATATATATGTTTTGTATCCATATGATATTTTCTGACGGGATACAAACAATTCAGGCTATCAGGGGTAGAAGGCTCATAAGATATTGAAACACCCTCTCATGTTGTTCACTCATTGTAATCTCTAAGATATGAGGTTATGAGAACAGACTCACTAATAGGAAATCCATATTTCCATGTTTCATTGGATGTTCCTATTTGTGGATGTGTGTATTGAGCCTTGGACTTTAAGATTATCATTAATGGATATCATGACTCGCGTACTTTGATTTATTGATGAAAACTATGATGACATATGCTCACGGTGAGGTAGGATATGTTGGGTATATCACAGGTGATATTGCATTAATGAATAATGCAAGAAAGAATTTGTTTCACTTTTATCCCTTGATGAAAGTTGATATCTCGGGCTCTTTGATGGGAATGAAACTGCCAACATAAATCCATGGCCATAGTGTTCGGTGGTCAAGTTTATTTCTGGAAATTCAAAGAAAGAGACATCAAATATGAAGGTTGATGGAACCAGTATGCAACCTATTTGATTAGAGATATCATGATAAAAGGGTAATATTGCACGATAAACATTTTTGGGAGGTTAGATGTCACTGTGATATTCACCTCTTTCTCTATAGATATCTTGGCGTGTTGTTAGACGCTAACCTTGAACTTTAAGCAGTTATGCTTAATTTCACTAAGAAAGAGGCCTAGAGGGTCACACACTAAGTGTGTCCACAATCTCAATTAAATTCAAGTATTAAATTTAAAAAGTTAGAATAAATGATATTTATTCAAGTTTGGTTAATCGTCATAATTTAATCATAAGTTATTCAAAATAAAGTGAGTTAAATAATAATAATAAATATTTATTTGCATGTTTTGAGAATATAATATTTATTATATTTATCATAGAATAATGTAGTGACATTTATTTATTAAATAAATAGTCATTATTCGAGGATCAGTAAATGTAGACGAAGGAAAGTAGGGTGAGATTAATAGTCCAATTAGAAATGATATAAATGATATTTATTTATATTCTTAAATGTATTGCACATGTCAAGAAATTAATAGTAATAATATTGTTATTAATGGACATGAGGTCAACTAAAAATATTAAAGATAGTTAGGAGATTATGTACGATTTTTCAACCTTAAACCTTCCATAATAAATATCTAATTATAACTCTTTCTGAAATCACTTTTTGTGTCATAATGGATAAAGAGAGACTTACTCAAGCCATAGAGTGAATTATCTCTTCGTCATTTCTCAAGCCTTTAAGAGAACACTAAGAGTTCTTCCTCCTTCGAGAAGAATACTGTTGCGGTCAACCACGAACAATGCAAGCGATTAGGATCGATCGTGCTAACACCTAGTGTAGTACCCCCAGTTTCTGGTAAGTAACCCTTGTTTTATGATTTTTAAGTACATGAAGCATATGGGAGATGGTTGGGAAATTCTTGAGACTTTTAAGGTGTTAAAGGGAAAAATGTGGGGACGCACGGGCTGTGCACGGTTTGCCCAAACCGTGCGGAAGCCGTGCAGGTGGTGGTTATTTGGACAAAGGAGACAGCATGGTGTGCGCACAGTTTGGGAAAACCGTGCGAGGAGGCCATGCGGAGCGCCTCTTCCGAGCAGTGACTATCGCACGGTTAGAGCACGATTTGACTAACCGTGCATAAAAACTGTGTGCAAAGTCAACTTAGATCCTATTTTTAAGGATCTAATCCGTTTTATCATTAAACCCACTCGTTTTTGCTCCTAGACGGCCCTAACTTGGGATTTCTCTCTGGTGAAGGTGGGAGAACACTTACCAGGAATTTTGGAAGTGATCCGGAGGGTTGCCTTGGCGTTTAGAGGCTGGTTGATCGAAATAAATCTTGTTTCCTTTAGTTTTCTTAGATCTCCTTCTTCCCTCTTGATGGATCCTTAGATCTATGCCCAAGGTGGGTAGATCTAAGGTAGTGGATGACTTTTAAGTTGGGTTTTGGTTTTTTTGGTGCTAGGGGAAGGAATCTAAGGAGATTTCGGGGACTAGTTGACTCGGTTTTGTTAATGTTCTTCATCCGTTGTTGGTTTCGCCTAATTTGTTGAGGTAGGTGGCTTCACTCTCGATTCCTCTCTCTTAGAACTTGAAGGCTTAGTTTCAAATTGTTTTCCTTGATTGAAATGGTTTGTTTATCTGTTTTGAAAGAATGGTTGAAACCCCTTTTTAGTAACGGGTGATGGAAATGGTGTGTTTTTGGAAAGTGGTTGTTAAAGTAAATTTAAAATGGTGATTTTAAATTGGATATGGTTTTGCTGCTTGAAAGAAATGGTTTTCAATAAAAGGGTGATGCTTTATTGAAAGGTTCTGAACACACTTGGTTTTGGGCATGGACTTGCATGGGTTGTGGTGTGTGTTCATATGCATTAGGATGGATAAGGGCGAGAAGTACCCCCATCAAAAAGGTTGGGATGGATAAGGGCGAGAAGTACCCCATCAAAAATGGATGGATAAGGTCGTGAAGTACCCCTGTCAAGGTAGTTCACTAAGTGACGACTTAGTGGAAGGATAACTCGCCACTCGCGAGTATAGGGAGGTCCAGGTTGCATGCATTGTTGGTTGTGTGGATTTGTGAAATGGAATGAATGTGCCAAAATGGAAATGGGAATTTGATTGGAAACTTTGCTTGGCTGCTTTTCTTGAGAAAGATGGTTTTTTTTGGAAAATGGTTTTGACATGGAACTTGTTATATTGTGAACTGTTTTGGAATTGTTTTATATAAATTGTTTTATATAAATGTGCTAACATGTTTTATCCTAGAGGCATGGGTTGGGAAGTCGTCAGGGAAAACCTACTGAGTTTCATCACTCATCCCCTGCTTTGGCACGTTGGTGCTTTTGTAGATGTCATATACCGGGATGTTGGCAAAGGTAAAGTGTCACATACTGCTTCGTGATGCTTGGGCTGGTTTGTGATGTTGGAGCTTGGAGCTTGTGGAGCATGGAGTTGGGTTGTTGTCTTATTGTCTTGTGGTCTTTGAGTTTGTCTTTCCGTTGTGGTACTCTTGGTTGGTTTATGATAAACTAAATGGTTGAGTTGTCTTACTTTTATCATGCATCATTTAGTTGTTGGTTTGATCATGGTTGTTGGTTCTATGGATGTTCAAAAATGGTAAATCGTCCCCCACTTGTTTTGAAACCCTTCGGCATTTATTGTCAGCCTTTGGCGCCTTGGAGATGTCGCTTAAGGCCTAGTAATGACTCATTGAGCTCTCAAGCCAATGAGAATTGGCGGATCATTACACCTAGTGATTCTACGGCGTTGTTCAGAGATTATGGTGCTTGTGTGGATCACTGCTAGAGGGATTCAACACTTGGATCATGCAGCGCAACGACAGTGCGATGAGATCTATTCCACTGGATCATCAATGAAAGCAAAATTACAAGTTAAGGTAATTCTATATCTACTCATAAATTAATTATAAATTACATGTGAAGATCCTCCTCTTCTGGTTATGATGTTTTAATCTAGTCAAGTAATCTACAGTTTTTGTTGGACATGATGTTTTGATCATGTACGACAATGATTACATATAAATTAAGACTAAAATCCAAGTTGGACATTCCATCAAAGAACGCTTCCATTATGCTCGGAACCTACATGATATGTGGTGGGGAGTTTGTAAAAACCAGCCCCCTTTTTAGGCGCATTTTTTTAAAATTTTTGCTAACCTCATGTAAATGCCTTGTTTAAGCATGTTTAAAGGGGTTCAGGGGATCTAAAGAGCTTTCAGAGTGCACAGGAAGGGGGTCGGACATTGCAGCACCTTGCCCACCGGCTAGCCAGTGGCAATCTAGTAAGGGGGAGACCATACTGGCCTCACCGGTCAGCCGATGAGGCTTATATGTTTTTTTAATGGGGCTAATTTGGTCATTTTCCCCCTTCTTTAATATCCCTCGCTCAAATTTCTTCCCCAAATCGCACAATAAAACCTCTATCTGAGCGCCCTCTTCCACCTCTCCTCCCATAGGGTAACCCCTTGGATCCTTGGTCTCTTGGGATCACATGTGATGTGATCAACTCCTTGTGGTAAGTCTATCCTTCCTCTCCTCTCCTTTCTCACCCTCTTTCACTGCCAGGTTGTGTTCTGTTAGTTTTGTCCAATTTCTCTTGTTTTTAGGGCTTTAATCTGCTACTTCAATATCTCCCATTCTAAATTGAATCAAAGATCGATATCGTATGTGTGACCCTTAATAGACCTAAGATACGTGGTCCCTAAGTATCTCCCATAGTCTCGTTATTTTTCTCTTAAGTGCTAGTGATATGCCTCAAGATTATTGTCGTGCTTGACCTTAATTTTTGTTCACTGCCTTAAACCATAACCTTGGCATGTTATACGATCCTTGAATGTCTTTTCTTGTTTTGGGAATAAGGGTAGGATCGTGGGAACCCTTAGTAGACTTATGCCCCTTGGACCACACCCTTTGAAATTGTTTTGGGCTGGTGTTTAGTTTTGGAAATTGAATATGGAATTTGAAAATGGAGTTTTGTTTTTCCCCTTTTTAAGGTGCCTTGAAATGGGTTCCAGTTTTAAAATTGTCATTTGGTTTTGGAAATGAACTTGGTAAATGGATTGTGAATGTTCCTATATAATGGTGGTTGGAATTATTTTGGAACAGAAATGTTAATTGAACCCTAGAACTTTTAAATGTTTATAGTGCATCATGGCAATGGCGAGTTATGGATTTCCGATTGATGGTTAAACCCTGGGTGAATCTGGCTCCCAGGTGGGCGTGATTACCGATGGATCTTCAGTTGATGGTTAAACTCAAGGTGAATTCAACCCTCAATTGAACATTAGAGCTTCTGAGATGGATATATTACCCTTGGGTGTCGATTAGACCAGGGACGAGTATATTACCCCCAATCGGGAGTGGTTTTGGGTTGGCACGATCCTCGTGACGTGCTTAGAGACATCCAACACTGACCGAAACATATGGATTCCACCTCATGTGTCCTTACAAAGCCCAGGTTCAAAGTTTTATTTATTTGTTTATTATTTATTATTTATTCCAGTTATCCAAATTATTATATATGACACCATCACATGCACTTAATGTTTAAACTGATTATTTAGGGACAATATTGATAGTAGTTGATTGAGTTGTACTCACACCCTACTCAGACCGTCATTTGGTACCCGGGCATATTTCATAGATGTAAGAACAAGGGCAAACACCCTAGGGCCGATGGTGATTACATGTTAAGGAGTTGGGGGATGAATTTCAGGTTAGAGCTCGTGCCACTTCTGAGTTCGCAGTTTTTGGCCTTACCTTTTGTTCTCTTGTACTCGTTATATATGACCATCAACATGTATGACCCTCGATTGTTTTTGAGACATCATTTTGGATATTGCATGGATTATGCTTATTGCTTGCCCCCTATGCTGATGCTGCTTGTGGTATTTATGTTTATGTGATTTACATTATCTTTCTTATTTTCCAATGTTGTTGCACTCTGATCAAAAGGCATGATCACCCCAAGATATACTATCAAACTCTCATCGCCAACCGACAGCCATTGACATACATAGAGGCACACTTAAGGTTAGCAGCAACCACCGATCCGGGCTCCGATTAGTGGTTCAGGGCAACGGGATGTTACAATCTCAATCTTCACATATCAGTTTCAGTCATCTCACAAGCATCCAGAAATACCTAGAATAAACATAAACAGGTGGGATTAAAAAAGTGATAATTCCAAGGCAACTCATCACCCATATTTCCATAACTCAAAAGCAACCAGCCATGTATGACGTATCGCAAAACCCAAGACCCGCAACATCCGTGTAACTCGTCACCACAACCATACAAACCTCAAAACTCTCCCGCTACCTCTAGTTGGGGACGCACATAGGTTGGTTTTGAAATTTAATACAACTGAGTGATTTTTCATTAAATAAATGTAAAGGGGTGATTTTTCATTAAATAAATGTGAAGGGGTGGGATTGGAGGCTGAGGACATCTAGTAGTTATTTGAAACCCTTTAGATAATTAATTAATTATGTTTTTGGATATGAAAATGTTTATTATTATATATTTATTTGATTTCACATGGACTGGTTTTGGGTTTTGAACTGCTTGATTTATTTTGGATCCTTATTTGAGTCCAGGCATGGGCCTAATGTCGTATCGTTTTGGTATGACTTTATCGATCACACCTAGTTTGCCTAGTGAGCATTCAAGCATCCTCCCGCCCGCCCTCGGGCACCTCATGTCGAGGCCTGTTGTATTTGTCACGCAGCTGCTTGATGGGGATGAAATCTCCGCCCGAATCCATTCCGTAGAACAGAAACGACGCATACGGATGGTCGAATGCCTCCTGCACCCATACAAAGAACCCATTTCATGATTCACATCTACTATATAAATGTTCTAAGATTGCTGAAATTTAAGAATAAGGATCAGTTTGACATTTCACATTAAAAACTGCTTATAATGGTATCGATTTGAAAATATAAGGCTCTGTTTGCCAACACTTTGTTTATAACACTCACTTGTGATAAATACTTACAATGAAAAGTGTTTTGGATTGTTCATAAGCATTTTCCAATAATTGCTATCAAACAGAGCCTAAGCACTTGGGGGGGGGGGGGCAACGACTTCGAGTGCAAAGCGGATTTGAGTGGGGGATAATATAACAATCCGAAGTCAAATTCTTATGAATGGATCTTGAAATTCATATAGATGGGCCCCATAAAGTCAAATCAGTACCTTTCAATGAAAAGAATAATGACATGTTTTCCCCCGTTTTAGGAGCCTACTCACCAGGTCTGGCTGCTCTGGGGCTACTAAATTCTCCTCAGCAACTGCAGTAAAGAATACATCAGAAACCAATCCCTAATAAGCAGCCCAAATATAAAAATGGCTTGTTTGGCAGATGATACAGCATAATTGAAAGCAAATATATAATTTAAATGCATAAGACCGTGTTTGATGACACTTGTTAAAAAACACTTAAACTTACTGTGTTTTGAAATAAATAAGTAATGTTCTTTCATTCTTGGGAAAGTGGCAAGTGACAAAACCACTTTTTTACCAGTGATGTCAAATGCAGCCTAAGAGGATAAATAAACTAGTCTTGAATTACCGTAAGCCACAAGCATGTCGGGGTCGGAATGTGCATCTACTAAAACCTGCATAGAAAGTAAATAAAAGTGAGTCCAATGTTGACACCAATTTAATCTCATAGTATAAATTTTCCAAATTGGGATGTGAAATGATGCATTTATGCCGGGTTCCAAGACCTGATAAAACGGTTGATTTGTTCCTCGAGGCAATTTTTCAACTAGTGCAGTTTCCATCCATGAACTTGATTCGCAGCACACAGGGTCCATTCCACAGACCACGCCCCGGTAACCTGTGTGAGAGAAGGAGAGAGTTAAAGGATTCATCCTGGGGACAAAGGCAGCCATTAGGTTTAATGTAAATTCTAAAAGAATTCCGGTTCTAGGAGAGTTGGCAGAGATCCAGATTATATATATATTTATATATATATTATTTTCTTCTCATTAAAAGGTTAAGACCAGATCCTTTGAACGATTTATTTAATGTTTGTAAAGCTCCTAGTATGACCCTTTTAACATTCTATTTTATTGGAATAAATTATGAATTTGATTCATAATTATTATATATCAAATAAATGGTCCCACTGTGATCCTTGTTCATGACATCATGGAACATGGATCATGTCAACCTTGTAGCGCTCAACTCAAATATATAGACCGGAGATATCAATTCATCCTATATATTATGTGTGATCATGCACTTTCTTGGTCCTACTCCATCAAAAGCAAACAAATCTCACTACCCCTTCAAGCAATGTCACACTCATGATCATCAACATACTCAACAGCCATTTGTTTGGCACAACTATAAAACGATATAAGATGAGCAAGTATGAAAATTCTCATAGCACATATGTTTATGTTAGTGCCCTAAAGTCAGTCAAGTGTCATTGGCATAGAGACATTCTGTACCATGTAAGCTGGCATTAATATCAATACTTTATCATTTATTTATGTTTGTTGTGCAGAACATAGATAATGAAATGATAATAGCCCACTAAAATGTATGTATTACCAAATTATCCATGATTGATGATCATCATGTTGAGTTGTAAGGTCCCTTGTTTTTCCGGACTGAATTTTTTGAGCATAAATTTGAATTTTGATTTCAGATGCCTGTAAGGGGTAAAATGGTCTTTTTCCCCTAGCATAAATTTAAATTTTTGCTTTCGGATGCTTCTTAGGGGTTTTTTTCCCCTACCAGAAATTTGAATTTTTGTTTTCGGATGGTTGTAAGGGGTAAAATGGTCTTTTTCCCCAACTTCTCACGCAGGTTGCCTTACACCTTGTGACCCAATAGTGAGACATGTTCAGTAGGGCTAGGTGGGAGAGACCTAGAGGCCCTTCGTTTGACACAAACCCTTGTAGGTCGACGTCCGTTTGGTTCTAAGACAACCTGCGTGAGAGGTCGGCCTGTGTTTTCGAATGCCTCTTTAGACGGTGAGCTTGGTTTTACGCTCGTTTTGAGATCGAGGCGCGGTAGGTGCTCGAGTTTTGCGTCGTTATAGGCATGTTGATGCCTTCAGCTTTTGATAAGCACTTTGAGTGTTTTGGTATCAAGATTGGCTTCGAAGGACAGGACTGTTCGGGTGCTCGGTCCAGTCGACTGGTGTTTTCGTTGCTTCTAATGTAGTCAGAGCGCGGGTAGACACTCGTGACTGGAACGACATCGTGTGACGGATCGTGTGACGGGCGGTTCATGGAATGAATCGTGGCGCAAGTGAGGTGCCCGATTTTGAAGAGTCTCAAGGGAGCTTCTGGCTTAATGAGACCGACATGTCGTGTAACGCGGTCATCTTAGCCTTGTAATGGACGACTCATTGGAGTACGAGTCGGGTGATAAGGTACACGCCGGTTGCGCGTGGTGTTGTTAACTCGTAAATCGGTAAGTGGCCGAGTGCGAGCCGAGGACCGATGTTTTCAAAACTTTTCGTAGGCTTGATTGTCCGGGAGTTGTTAAATGGCGAATGTCCCTCCGTAGTAGAGGTGACATCAGAAATAAATCAGGTACCGAATGACGGTCGACCCGTTTTGAACCTGGACACACATTTTTGGGAGATGTGGTGTCAGGTGTTGGCTAAAGGCGAGTTAGCCTGTTTCGTTGTGAGCGTGGCTCAGATGGAGTTGTACACGCCCTTTTGTAGAATCTTAGTGTACTCTTGGTTAGAGACGATCGTGCTCTATCTTGACATCGTCTTGAGTATGCTGAGGGAGCATCAGCCCTACGCCGATCTTCTTTTCTTTTAAATATCTTTCATGGTTAGGAAGACGAACCTGTTGAGAGCAGTGTAAGGTGAGCCACATGGCGGGGAGCGCACCATTGGCCGTTTGAGGGTGGTGACTCGTTTTCGTTTTAATCCGACGTTTGTCATGGGCCATTCGGCTGGTTTAAGACGACGATAAGGATTGTAAAATCAGAAATCCCCCACTCCACTCAAGGTGAGGAGAGGGCCCTCATTTATAGAAAAGAAAGGGAAGTTACAAAGAGAAGTTACAACGGAAGTGGGGCAGGAAGTTACAACGGAAGTGGGGCAGGAAGTTACACATACTCCAACACTCCCCCTCAAGCTAGGTGTACCTAGCTTGGACACATAATGAAAAACAGACAAATCAATAAAAAGACCGCAACACTCCCCCTCAAGCTGGACATGCCCAGCTTGATGACAAAACAAGACAAAGCAAAAATAAAAGATAAAAGCGGCAAGGATGATGCTCCCCCTCACGATCGCAGCTCCTCCTCAAAATGAAGGATGGATGAGGATGCGGGCGCAGCAAAAGAAACCACTCAGACCGACCGGTTGACGGAGCGCTAGGAATGCCGCACTAGTGGGGCCAGTCGATGAAACGCCGGGAAATCCAAACTAGCACCGGGAAAACTACACGTGCGGGGCCGGCGACGGGAGGCGGGGATTCCGCAGAAGTGTTGCGGGATCTGGCGGCGCCAATGGGGCCCAAATCCTAGGTGGTCGAGCTGCTGCGCCAGTGAATGGACGTGCCGGCGGATAGAGATGCGGCTGTCGGGAGTCGCCGGGAGATGTCGGCAAGGCGGGGATGCCGCAGGAGGTGCCGGAGAGCCGAAACTGAAGTCGGGCAGCCGCTGGGAGAAACTGGAGTCGGACGCCGCCGGCGTGGAGGGGCCGACAAGGGTGGAGGCCGTTTGCTGGAGGCCGGCTGTCGAAGATCGCCGACAGGGGGAAGATCGCCGGGGATGGGAGGCCGCTGGTGAAAGAGAGCAAGCGGGCAAGGGAGTCGCGCTCGGAGGCGCTGGAGAGGCGCACTCGGAGGCCGTTGGTGAAGAGAGCAGCCGGGCAAGGGAGGCCGCGGCTAGGAGGCGCAGGAGCCGTCGCATGCAGGAGCCGCCGCGGGAGGGAGGAAAGTCGTCGGGATACGCCGCATCGGGAGGAAAGACGGCAGGTGGCGCGGCGGGATGTGGCGGCGACGAGCGGGCCGGCGTGCGCAGGGAGGAGGGCTGTCGGGAGAGAGGGCCGCCGGACAGAGCCGTCGGGATGGGAAAATCCGCCGGGAAGGGATCGCCGGCAGGGGGCGGCGGAGGGAACCAGATGGCGCAGCGGGAGGGCGTCGGGAAACCGCAGGAGGGAGCCGCGCGAGAGGAGTTGCGACGCGCCGAATGGGAAGGGAGACCCGCCTGGGAGCCGCGCAGGGCAGAGGCGGAGGGGCGGCGGCGGTAACCCCACGGAAATTTGAGGCCGCCGCCCCCCACGGGGGAAAAGCAAAGAACCTAGATAGAGGGGGGGAAAATTGAAGGGCAGGGGGTTAAGTTAGGATGGAACCTAGCCCTCTGATACCATGTAAAATCAGAAATCCCCCACTCCACTCAAGGTGAGGAGAGGGCCCTCATTTATAGAAAAGAAAGGGAAGTTACAAAGAGAAGTTACAAAGGAAGTGGGGCAGGAAGTTACAAAGGAAGTGGGGCAGGAAGTTACACATACTCCAACAAGGATATTTCAATGGTGGAGAGTACCAGATCAGTCACATTTAAACGTCTTTCGTGTAGGAGACGATTGTTGATGCTATGAGACTAGTCGTTGGACAGTCCAGATAGCTTTGTTGTGCAGATGCTTGGGTTGAGAGCATGGTTGCTAGTCTTACCACCAAAGTTTCTCGGGGATGAGAAGGTTTGTGGTGGGGATATTGTAAGCTCCCGTGTTTTTTCAAACTGAATTTTTTGAGCAAAAATTTGAATTTTTGATTTTGGGTGCTTGTAATGGTAAAATGATCTTTTTCTCCTAGCGGATGATATCGGATAATTTTTCTGACCACTCTGTTGGTCCCAGGATAGGGATTTAATCCTAGGACAGAAGTTTGGTAGAAATCCGAGCAATTCGAATTTTAGCGGAATAATTAATATTTAATAATTAATTAAATAAACATTAATTTATTCACGCAGGTTCATTCGGCGATATCTTTTGAACGGAGCGTCAGATTGGGATTCTGTCTCCATCGTTGAGTCTGAAACGGAAGAGTTTTGCTTAAATGGGCATAAACTCAAGTCAAGCGCTGGGGTCAGTCGGGGGCCCTTTTTTTCTTTTTCTTTTCGTGTTTTTCTTTTTCTTTCTTTTCCTCTTTTCCTTTCTTCTTTTCCTTTGGCTTCTCGCGTACGCCCCAGGGGGCTCTTCCCACACCGCGCGACTGAGAGAGAGGGAGAGGGAGAGAGAGAGGGAGGGAGGAGGGAGGAGGTACCGTCGCGGAGCTCAGGGCGCGCCGGATTGACGTGCAACAACCGTGGACCGCGGAAACGGGTGAAGCTTCACCGGATTCCGCCCAAAGGTAGGTCGTTTTTAAGTTTCATCATAAATCCTCATAGTTTAATCGTTTTTAAGTTTTAATCCCCTTTTATGCTTGCTAGTGGCCCCTTGTGACCCGATCTACTGATTTTGGGGTGAAAACGGGGGTTTCGGGACGATCCGAGGGTTTTCTGTTCGGGAAAATCCATCTACACGGCGTGTGATTCAGGGAGACATGTCGTGTGTTCTTCCCATTTGGGGCAGATGAAATTTTCGAAGTACACGCCGTCTACTAGGTGTACAAACCGTGTACTGGTACTCGGCTATGCAGCCGAGTACCCAGCCAGGCTACTTGTGTAGGGGTACACGGCCGTGCAGAGTACACAGCCAGACCCCGTGCGGGTTGCACGCCGTGTAGAAATACATGGCCAGGCCAAATACATGGTCAGGCCATTTGAGGGACACGGGCAGTTACCCCGTGTAGGGTAGAACCGTGTGCCCGCCTTACACATTGTGTACTTGGGCTTTTACACGCAAAGTACAGGCAGAGTACACACCCAGGTGGGGGTTTTGGGAGTACACGTTGTGTGCTCCGTGTACTGCTCTTTTTCAACCCTTTTGGGGTTTTTCGTGTCTTTTCGCCCAGGAGTCAGAATTGGACCCATGAGTAGTTCATTCGGGGTATCTTTTCGCATAGATCGCGATGGTGAAACCCTTGGGGCGTTTTAAGGACTCTTAGGTGGCGTTTCAGGCGTTCCCTAATAGAGGTTCTTCATCCAGTAATTATATCCAGTGGCTCCTAAGAATGATAAGGTTGGGTGATCGGACCAACCAACCTAGTTTGAGACCTTGATCTGAGATGGGTCATGAGCCATCTCTCCTGACCGATGCTTTTGTAGATTTTCCTTTGAGGACATCTCTCATGCGAGATGTACCCTTCTGGCCTATGAGGCCGTGAGACTAGATGTTACCGAGGATCCCCTGTAGGATTCCTCTGTTTACGTTTCGATCTAGAGGATCCCGAGTAGGATGCCTCTATCTCTTTACTGGTTACCGAAGGACCCCTGCGGGTTACCTTTGCTTACATGATGACCTAGGGAATCCCTAGTAGGATCCCTTTATCTGTGTTCTGTTATGAGGATCCCTTGTAGGATGCCTCCGCCTTCGCACCGTGATGTGAGGGTCCCGTGTAGGACGCCCCTTCCTATGTATTGTTCTGAGGATCCCTTGTAGGATGTCTGTCTTCTTATACGGTTATAGAGGGTCTGTGGGACGTCTTCGCCTTTGTGTTGTTCTGAGGATCCCGTGTAGGATGCCTTACCATTTGAGGATCCCATGTAGGATTCCTCTTCTTACCTTTTTAGCTAATGATCCCAAGTGGATGTTTTCACTTGTGTTTAGACCTCGAGGGTCCCAAGTAGAATGTCTCTCAGTGTTTGACTTGAGAGACCCAGCGGGTGCCCCATTATTTGACCGAGCCTAAGTTAGTACGTCGGGTTTGGGTAGAGATGGTAGCGGGTGTCACCTTGGAACCCGTGTCAAACTTGTAAGCCCATGAGGCTGTAGCAGTAGTGTTTGGTGTTGGCGTTCAGCCACCCTCATTTGTTTATATACTTTCACCTGTTTATTGATGATGCAGCGATGATTACCAGAGGTTCTTTCAAACTTGTAGAGCCTCACGTGGGGCGTCTTTTTTTCTCTTTGGGATACCCAAACGTTCTTCCTGAGATCCGGCTTTTGAGCCATGTTATTTATGATATTTACTTGTATACCCAGAGGTACTACCTGGGATCTGGCTGTTGAGTCATTATATTTGATTATTATATTATTGGGATATCCTTAGGTGTTTCCCGGTATCCAACTGTTGAGCCTACTATTATGATATTTGGTCATGGCGTCCCTAGTAATGATACTCATGGATGATTCTGCTCTCCCAAGTGACGAGGATGATTCCGCTCTCTTTCGTTTGATATGTGACGAGGATGATTTTGCTCCCCTCTATTTGATATCTGATGAGGATGATTACGCTCTCCTCGATCTGATGATACTCGTGGATGATTACGCTCTCCCTGATCGGTTACTTGACCTCGGTGTTGAGCATGACGTTTCACATCGTTGGATACCCAGAATGATTACGCTCTTCCAGATGATAGGGATAATTCTGCTCTCCCTTATTAGAGACTCAAGGGGTGGGCATGGCGTCTCACCGGTGAGTTCTCCTTACAAATCGCCCAAGGGTCAAACCCTAAGGGATTATCCGAATTCCGAATGTCATGACCGCCTACGGACCGGGACCTAGGGCTCAGACATTGGACTGGATTTACATGGCCCGAGCAGCATGGCGTCTAGCACAGTGACCATTTACAGGATGTCCGGATGTACTTCCCTAGAATCCATTGTTGCAGTGATTGGAGGCGAGTACGGGTGAACTCAGGTGTAGGACGAGTATCCCCCTGAGGTGGCGTAGCTTGCTCAGAGACATTTCTAGCGTTGACCGAAGCAGGTATATGTCGATTGGGATTACGGACTCAGAAATCGACTTAATGATACACAGCTTGAGTGGTACAACATCCAACTCAATGCCCTTGCACAGGATGTCGAGGCAATCAGGATTATAGGCCCAAGGATCAATTGTTGTTTGGTTTTATGTTATTTCATTCACTTACTCATGAATATTCATATTTATGTATATATGCATGGGTATGAGACTATACATGTATACGTATGTAGATATAGACATCCATGGTGGCACTTGCCCAGTTGATCGGGATTACGAACCCAGGGTTCGACTGTGGTTTCACGTTTATTGGTTCGACTATCTTTTCAGTTGTGTCTTAGCTAGACTGAGCAGTTTTCTTTGCATACACTTATAGCAGCATACTCTATAGGTTCCTCGTCGGGGTGGCCTGCTGAGATTATTTCTCACCTTTGCACGTGCACCTCGGTGTACGTGTAGACCTTATATCTTCTTTTCAGGTTGAGCATAGTTGTTTGGTGGTTAGGGTTGAGGCTCAGTGTTGCATGATCGAACGGAGCTGCTCGTGTGGGTTATTCTGATCGGGCTGGTGCAATTCGACAATGTCTGGAGACCGGGTATGTGGTCTAGCTCGGAGTTAGTAGTAGAGCCCAGTACTTTTATTTCAATTTCTTTTTGTACTTCTATATCTGTATTGTCGGCCCAGCGAGTGACCAGTGTTGTATGTATGGCATAATTGTTCGGACTTTTATAGCTTTTTCATTTATTGTTACAGCATGTTCTATTTCAGTTTATTTACTGGTTCCGCACTCTGTTTATTTATTGTTGTGTATGATACTTAGTTATTTCCGTTGTTTGCTTACTCTGATATGAGGGCATAGTATGATGAGTAAAGATTGAAGATGCAGTTGGTGGTGGTGCTTTAAGGAAGTAGCTTGTATATATGATGATTGTTGAGCTGGACTTAGTTGAAATCTATGACATGTGCTAATGGTTGATAAGAGCACTTTCAACTACATGTTCTTGCTAAAGTTCATGAAAATTCATCCTTATGTTTATCAAGCATGAAAACCACAGTTTATGTGAAGCTACACTTAAATTGTAACAATCCACGTCGTTACGAGTTGTGAAATTCATAGAAAATTTGAGTTTTTGGCCCTGGGCAGGTGACGTCTCGTGAATTGGGATTCAGATTGAACATCTCTAGGGGATGTTTTTGGATGAGGATTGAGGCCTTGTTGGTGGTTTAGGTGCTCAGGTGCTCGGGTGAGCATTGGAGAAGGATCAAGTTCCGGAAGGTGAGTCCGAAGGACAGAAGCAACAGATGGTGAGGATACTCTTGAAAGCGCATTCAGAAGCAGAAGAAACAGTATGAAGATGAAGTCCATGAAAGCAGCCAGTGATGATAATAGTTCTGACTGATGTGAAAGTCCAGAAGTATCAGAATGTTAAAAGTAGCAATGAATGTTTCAAGTGTTATCGAAGACCGGAAACGGAGGCAGAAATAGAAGGCTGATGTTGGAATCTAGAAGCAGACGCAGAAGTGAATTTTGGAGGATGATGTCCGGAAGATGTACTGATGCGAAAGACTAACTTTGGAACGAAAGACTAATCTTGACTTAGCCTAGAAGGAGTTTCAGAAGATAATATGTCAGGGTCCAGAACTTTGGAAGTTGAGAAGATCTTAACTCAAAAGATTTAAAGGCTACGCCAGAGTAACCCGAAGTTTTCGAAAGATCAACCTGAAGATGCGGAAGAATGATTTATTGAATTGATGAAATAAATGTGACGATGTAGAGTTGTTCTTCATGAAGTAAATATCATGAGTCTTAAATAATGATTCAAGCCGAAATTTGAGGAAGCGATAAAGAAAATTGACATAGTTTAAAATGAGAAGTCTTTATGGTCAAACCCAATTTTGCGAAAACTATGAAGAAGACTAAGTAACTGAGAAAGTGAGAAATTCAAAGTGAGGAATTCTCAGAGCCCACGTTGCTGCTTTTCATGGAGGTTTCAATACTCTACATCGGATATAAGAAGATTTTGGGCGAGCGAGCCCTAGTCCCGCAGAGGATGAGCACACGATGGTTTGGGGTGCGCGTCTCTGACGAAGCAAACACCAACATCATTCAAAGGGGCTCATCAAGACACAACTCACGGTGGAATCTGCGGTTCGGCGCAAATCGCGGCGTTTTTTTTATGGAGGCGGGCAAGGATTGGGTGGATGGTGTCGAACGCAGACGGCTATCAGTTCAACCCACCACTGCACTACTACCCACCGCTGCACTAGGCGTATGAGTAGGGCCCATCGAACGTAGATGGGGCAGTGTGCCATGAGCAAGCGTTGCGAAGACGTCAGATCTCGGTAAGGTTGGGATCGCAAGGGGAGAGGGACGCAATCAAATGATTGCAAACAAGGAACAACTTCATCTTAGATACCAACTGATGTAGCACAGTGAAGATAAACAAGTCCTTGCATGAGGAACTCGGGAGAATCACACGCAAAGGAGAGGAACTCTCCCTAGCGAAATTTTATTGAACTGAAAAAACTGATTGCAATTAACAAGAGACAACCTATTTATAGGCTAAAACCTTAAAACAAAAGCAAAACAATTTGTCTTTAAAATATCCCAAGTTAGGGGCGAAACAATTATTAAACCAAATAATTAAAATACATAAAAGGTCATGTGGGCACTGGCTGCACTGCTAGAGGGGGCTTCAAATCGATGCTACAACCCAGAACTAAGGGTAGTCTCAAGCATCATGCATCCAATTGAACACTACTATAATAATAACGGTGTGGTTGTACAAGCTAAGGAGCTCAGGTCTCACCAAAGATCCAAACATATTCTTGATTAATTTCATCTCATTCGAAGATCATCGCCAAAGGCAATATCAAGATGTGTCAAGTTCCTATAGAGGATCATATCACAGAACCCCTAACAAAGCCCCTTGTGCAACAAAAACATTAAAGTCACACTAGCTCCCTAGGTATTAGATACATGGGTGACCAGCTTTAGTGCAAGCGGAAAATTGTCAGTATTTGTGCCCTAAAGTCAGTCAAGAGTTGTTGGTTCGGGGACATTTTACTCGTGTAATGAACATTAATGGCAATACTTCATCACTTATTTATGTTTGTTGCGGATAACATGGGAGATGATAAGATTACCCCCAGAATATATGTATTACCAGGTTATCCCTGATTGATTATTATCATGTTGGGTTGTGATGATTTGTTAAGAACAGTATGAGCATGATCGAATATATGGAGATACAACTAATCACTCATTGGATATAAGTTAGAGAACTTGTATCTGAACCAACTCACTTGAAGCACACCGCATATGGATCATCATATATGTCATTGGTGCCACTCAAGTAAGCATTGACTACAAATCCTTCAACTTATCAAAAGGTTCACTACTTGTGAGGTTTCATACTTTGATGACTATTTAAAAGTCATTTGAGAATTTGGCTTAACAAAAGAATTTTGGGCATGTGACTATTCAAGTTGAGGGATTTGATTAACCAAGATGGAATGCGTTCACTCATATGACGGTTTCATGACATCATAACCCTCAACTGAGATTTTAACCGAGTGAAAAGTCATGCCAAGATAATTACATGTGATGAGTTTGAACGCATTGCCTTACAGATTCCCGATCTTTCTGAAGACCAGTACAAGAGTCCGTTTATTTGAGGGCTCAAACCAAAGATTGGAATCAAAGTTATGACTCACAAGCCACCAAGTAAGGCGCAACTCCTGACTCTATCTAAGAAAGTAGAACGCGACTACTGTCTACGGGAATAATTCCACAACCTGAACCTGAAGACAGGAGGAATGTTTTTAGTAGTTGGTGGAACCAGAAACACCATGAGAGGGGTGAATCAGGATGACGGATAAATTTAAACTTTTCTCCGTGGTTTGATTAACTTTCTTATAGGATCTTGTTTCCATGTTGGCGGGAATTGTGCTCAACCTGGCAAATGATTACTACTCCCTCTCAACCTCACGGAGCAATAAACAAATATGCTGAAAAATAAAACATCAACGAAACCCAGAGATTTTTACTTTGTTCACCACAAAGGGCTAATCCAATGAGCATACGCCAACGTTGTATCGATCGTACCAGAATCAATTGAGCTTCACTCGTTTGGTGGATACAAATGATTCGGCAATGGTCACTCCGCGACAGGCGCACTGCCTTTACAAGATTTAGGGTATGGACACTACACAAGGCATGTTGCCTCTTCCTCGCCTCTATGCATTGCATCGATGAAGGCACTTCCACAGTTTATAGACTTGTGGGTCTTCTTCAATAGATTGGACTCATAAGGCTTTATCCCTAAATATCACGAAACTCTACTTGCATCATAGTCCCGATTTGATTCTCACTGAATGCATTGTTCACTTAAAATGAATATTCAAGGTGTTCTGTTCGCAAAACTCCTATTTTCGTGAAATTATGCTTATGTAATATAGCAACCCTCGCCTTACATACATAGACATTACATCATTTTTGCAGAATACTTGGTACATTACACCATTAGTTTAGTGTCTTTAGAAACTTGAAAAAAATCTTCCAACTCAGTGAAATATTTTCAATATTTCCCACAAAGATCTTCCCTCTTAGTAATTCTACTTAAAAAAACTTCTTTTATAACCTGTGGAAGGAAAACATAAGGGGTGGGCTCAAATGCTCAGTAAGGATAAATAAAGAAAATGCGTAAACATATCATGAACATAAGGGTATGAGAACGTGATCATGATCATTAGAAGATCATACCCTACATATCAATGATCACGAACATAAATCAAGGCATAAAGATTTGCAGTTCATAAGATATGAATCATAAGAAAATCAAGAGCATAAGCCAGGAAAGCATAACATAGAAATAAGACATAGAATTGTGGCAGACACATAAGCATATAAAATGATTTCCATGGTAGTCAAGGCATCGCTGTCAAGGTCATCTTAATAGTATGGGTTCACTCCTCATACCATCTTAGTAGTCACGGTTCACTCCCATGGTCATCTTAGTTGTATGAGTTCACTCCTCGTACCATCTTGGTAGTCATAGTTCACTCTCATTGTCATCGTAGTAGTTAATGTTCACTCCCAAGACCAACTTAGTCTATCTCATTAGATATAAATCTTTACCCAATGCATTGGAGAGAGATATGGGTCTCACCCATCTCATAATGAAATCATACATACGTGTGCCACGAGATCATAAACATTAATCATAAACATGTAATCTTATCCTAACCTTTAAAAAAGAGACAAGTTTCATAATCATTTCATCAAACATAAACCGTGAAAATAAATGGGTTTCATAGACACATAACCCGTGAAAGAGAAACGGATTTCATAAACATAAAACCCGTGAAAGAGAAACGAGTGTCATAAGAATCATTTCATCAAAACATAAATCATTCAAGAAAGAATCTGAAAGGAACCTTTGAATCATTTCCTAGAAGGGTATGAGTAACATCAACGGATGTCGTCAGAGATGGAAAATAGTTTTGAAATATCTTTTAAAAACATTTCTTGAGGAAAATACTTTTCCTTCTTTGAAAACTGCTTTTTAAAACACAAAACCTTTTCAAAACCATTTTCATTGAAAACACTTTGAAAATTTATAAAGAAAACTTGAAAACATTTTGAAAGCCATTTTCATTGAAAACTTATAAAAGAAACTTGAAAATGTTTTGAAAACTGTTTTCATTGAAAACTTATAAAAGAATTTTGAAAATGTTTTGAAAACCATTTCTTTGAAAATACTTTGAAAACGTATGAAGTTTGAAAACGTTTTGAAAACCTTTTTCTTTGAAAATGCTTTGAAAACTTATAAAGAAAGCTTGAAAACATTTTGAAATCTTTTTTCTTTGAAAATACTTTGAAAACATAGAAAGAAACCTTGAAATCATTTTGAAAACTTTTTTCATTGAAAACTTATAAAAGAATCTTTAAGTTTTTGAAAACATTTTTCTTTGAAAGAAGCTTCAAAATCATTGAAATTATTTTCTTTGAAAACAACCTTTTGAAAATCATTTAAAACACTTTTTAAGTATAAAACATTTTTTGAAAACCTTTTTCATTGAAAACCACTTTAAGACAACGAATTTCCAGAATATTAGAAAAACATTTTCCTTCAAAAAAAAATAACTTTGTAATCTTGTAAAAGAAGCTTCAAAGGAATGACGATCATGACGGCGGGTAAATCCGTAGAATATGTCTTAAAAATCAAAGGAGAACAGTAGAATATTTTTGAAAACTTTTAGAAAAGATGGTTTTTAAGGAACACGGATTTCCGACCGGAAAAAAAAGGTAAAGTCGGACTTTCTTAAAAACACTTTCTTGATCATCTTATGCACCAAAGATTAGAAAAATGGTATCATTACCTAGATATAAAATGAATAACCAGAGGGTAAGAAAACTCGTGAGAGTTCTTGACAGATGGATCATAAGATTTCATCAATGGAAGTATAATCATAAACAATCTCGATAAACAATGGGATTGTTTCAATAAACTATTACCACTTGGTAACTTTGAATCATACTCCCCATGTAAGAAAATGAAATTACATAGAGACTAAAATATCATGAAAAAGGAGATTCAAGATATAACATGTCAATTGGAACCATATACACCTCGTAAAAGAACATAGGTGCATAACAAAACATGTGCCACGAATAAGGCAAATTGAGACAAAATTACTTTACCGATTTGATAACTTTTGAAGCATAAAACCCCATGAAAGAAAGATCATCAAATGAATATGTAAATACCCATAAATTTAAGTATAAGAATCATAGAATACATCCATAGACAATATACACACCACACAAAAAGGAATGACGGTGAATAAGGTAAGAATCTCACGAAAATAAAAAGTGAGGTAAAATTCTCTTACCTTATGTCTTGACTCTCTTTGTACTCGTACAAACCTCTTATATAATAAATATAAGTTTATTATACATCTTTTACAAAATCATATTCTTCCGTCTAATATGATATATGGTTTGATTATGACTTTATATTACCCGCTTATTAACGATTCCAAGTTAAGGTTTCGCTTTAGGTATTATCCGCTTTGTTTTTCACATGTGTCTTAATTTGTTATATTTTTAGTCCTCGTACTTATATCGTGATTTTCATAACATAAGTCATGATATAAATATAATGTATATTCAGTATATATGTATTTATAATAATCTATAGTATATAGAAATATGAAATAGAATACACCGTTCATAGAGACGGTAAGTCGTACGTACGCATGAACGTTTCCGTTTTTCTTCGTAATATTGAAAGAAAGAAAGTAAAGGACATATATGTGTGTATATATATATATAATATCATTACAGTAGCGTTATTATGTCATATACATCATATAAGTTCACTAAAACCATCTTTAATACGTTTCATGTAGTGTATGAACGAATCACGTCGCTTTGAGGAGGCAGTAATCCACACTTCCCCAAACAAAATTATCGTATTTACACAAAATGAAAAGCATGAAGGTAGGCTTTATATAATAACTATAAGAGTATAAATACATCATAAATATCATATATGTCATATAAAAACAAAGTGTCCATCATAATGCCCAACTATGAGAGGTGATAAAGGTAAAACGAATATCGTTTCGTGAGGCGGCAATTCTCCGTACACAAGAATGGTAAGTTCATTACCCATTAGATGAAAGTGTGTGTAAGTGCGGGTCGAACCCTTAGAATAACAAATCTCCGTATATTGAGGATAGTGGTGTTATTATACGAGCATTGAATAAGAAGAATTGAGGTGGTGGAGAAAGAAAATAAAAGAAATGAGCTTGAGGAATGATGTTACCTCTTAGACGAAAAGGCAACATATAAAAAATAGTGAGCGAGAAATGAGCTTGAGAAATGAGCTTGAGAAATGATGTTACCTCTTGGTGTTAATTTTGGCATTATGAATTCAAAAATGAAGTCCATTTTATCAAATTCGATTTCTATGATTGTCTAAAATTAATTTTATTATTGTTCATATGACATAAAAAACAGTTTATTTGAGAAAATAGTATTTTTAAACATATAAAAACTTTACCAAAAATTATATATTTTCCGCGTGGGACGTAATGGTAGCCTTTGTAGTGGCTTTCGAGATACAACACGAGGTGTTACAAGCGTGATGCTTCTTTAGACAACGCTTGACCGATAACAGTGATCGAGTAAGATCATCATAGAGATGTCGGGGTTGGTAACCCCCCAGACACATCAGGGTGTGGATCCCTCAAACTCTTTGCACATGTTGATTGGTACCCCCCCAATGCTATAGAGAGTGTGGGTCCTATATCTACCGAGAGGCACCCCCTGACATACCAGGGCGTGGGTCCTCTATCTACCGAGCGACACCCCCTGACGCACTAGGGCGCAGGTCCTATCTACTGAGCGACACCCCCCTAATGCACTAGGGCACGGGTCCTCTATTTGAGATAGTGCCCCCTTGGGTTATGGAGCGCAATGACGAGGTGCGAATCCTCCACGCGGTTTTGTTGTATGGATACGCGAGATGCTGAGCATTGAAGATGGACCTTTGGAGCTGCAGGTTGACTCATCATTTTTAGCTGAGCTGTAGAGATGGAGATCTTCTTTCTCACTCGTTTGGGTTTCTTTATGAGCATATATGTTGGGTTCCATTTCCCTCTTACTGTGGGTTGAGTTGACTACTGTTGTATCTTTCTATCGCTTCATTTGTGGTTTTCGGAGAGTCCTACTAGATATGTATGTACTCACCCCTGCATGGGTTTTATCCGCACGTGTCGTGTCTTATGCAGACAACATACAAATCGGCGGTGGCATCGGTGGAGCATAGCGATATTTGGGTGCATTGCGCTCGGTGGTCGAACTTGGAGATCAGGAGTCAAACTCTCTTCAGTTTTCCTTTTTCCAGTTGCCAGGTTGGGACCTCATTTCTGGTTGGGCGTGTATTTTTCCCCTTTACGCTTTAATTTTATATTGTCGTACTCTAATGTATTCCCTAGGGGTTATTGCATGCACGGTTATACCCGAGATGTTGCAATCTTTTATTATTCCTCTGCACTTTTGTATGAAGATGATTGGATGTGTGCGTACAGGTACTTTAGGCTAAGGTCACCAATTTCGATATATGTCTTCTCAATGCTTGTCGCCAGCCCCTAACCTATTAAACGCAAGTTTGGGGAGTCACACTCAACATGCTGCCGGCCAGGCGGGCCCCGGTAGGTCGGGTTGTGACACATCAGCCCAGGGTGCAACGCCATCCGGGTAACACTCGAAAATCCTCCTGTCGTTGTCGGAACCATCAAGGCCAACGCAACTTTCGGAGTTTCTCCTTCCAATAAATTTAATTGGAAAAAGATACAACAATGACAACAGTAGGGAAACCCATGTAATTTTTCCCGGGCCACACTCGGCTCAACAGGTCTCACTTATAACCTGTATGGGCACTCTATATATCTAACTATATACAAGCACCATTCACACTAGTTTCACATCATGGTTCTTGTTGTCGTGATGGTTCTCAGCTAGGAATAAAACCAGTAGTACTTAAATACCATGATAATTAATATCACTATGTGTAGCAGAAAACAGGGTGATGATAATGGAAGAATGCCTCTAATAATAAACAAAATAAAACATGATGTCATCATTGTCTCAAACCAGCATCTCATGATTGATCTCCTGCGCAAAATTTTCAATAGAAATAAGTTGCATCTTACAAATATATGATAAAAAAAGCATAATATAAATCTTCTTATGTGCCTGAGGGATATTTTTGTCAATAATACATAAAATCATGAATGATTATGTTTGTAAATTTTATTTTCCAATGACTGAATGAACATTTCATCCAAATTGGGAGGATTCATGCTACCCTTAGCCGATGAAATAGGCACACTCTGTCCCGCACCGAACATGGCTTTTTAACCATCATTCTTTTACTCATTCCTTTTCACAAACCAATGTCTCTTCATATCAATGTCTTAAGGCTATATTTGGTAACTCTTATAATGGAAACATAAAATACATCGAAGAGAGAATGCAAAAGGAATCGGTGAATCAATATTTGTTTGGTATTCATGAAAAATGTGTGATGGAATATGTTAAATGATATAAATCTATAATATAAAATATATATAATCTAAAATTTTTCATTGTTTAAGGGATGCTATTGCCCATGAAACATAAAATCAGAAACGATTATGTTCATAAATTTATTTTCTGAGATAAGAATGAACATTCTACCAAAATTGTAAGGAATCTTGATTCCCTTAAATGACGAAACAGACACTCCCTTTGTCGTCCCTCTACCTCATACCAAACATGACTTATGACTGTTACCTCACCCATTCCTTTTCCTACACCACTGTTCCATTGTACTAAACATAGCCTAAAAGAATGAGATCTGAAAATGCAAACCTTATAGAGTATCATTGAACGATTTTTAAACCATATCAGGTTACTTGAGGTAAGTGCCATTTGTAAGGGAAGGCAAAATATACACAGGAAAGGCATACATCATCAACGGAATCCACGTAAACATAAAGGGTCACCAAAAGGATGTCCCGTGAGACTTCACAGTAAATACAATGTTTCATGTCCATAAAGAGATGGATAAAGGCAAAAGATGAAAAAAATACAACGAACAACACATGACATTTGATAAAATAAACAAATATAGTATACAAATTCAGCATATTAACATTGAAAAATTTTCAATAGTTTTGCACCTAAATAAATTAAACGAGTACAGCAAAAGAAAGAAAAAAAACATAAGTAGAGATGCAAACACCCAATTCATTTCAATAGCATTTATACATGACAAAAATGCAGTACATTTCTGATAGATAATGTGTTGACTATAATCACTGAGAACTCATTCTATTTAAGGAAATGAGCATAAAACGAACCAAGTAAAAATTTACCAAAGATCTTGTGTTGCAATTTCTGTCCCAAACGAAATGCATATTGGGCACGTTCATATGCCAGAGCTTTTGCCGATGCAGCTAGAGAATCTGTTTCAAGTTGAGAAACCCTATCTCGTAGTTCAGCTGCTAGAGCATAGTTTTCAGCCTCAATTGCATTCTGCAAGTCTGCACTGAGGAAAAGAGCGGTTGTGATCATACAACAATGCGGCACTTTCAATGTAATCTATAAAAAAATAAAATAAAATAAAATAAATAAAAAACACTGGAGTTAAGGCTGAGTTGGGCAATGGAAATATGTTTTCATTTTTCAAAAATGCATTGAATTATGAAAATGGAAAACAGTTTTTTGAAATGGAAATGGAAATGGTAAACTATCACAAAAAAACTTTGTAGAATGGGAAACCACCTTACCTCAAGGTGAGGCGAAGACCTTCTTTTATAGATTGAGAAAAAAGGAATACATACAAGAGTATTCCGATGTGGGACTCGGAAATACCCAAAATAATAAAAGAGGGTTTAACACTCCCCTCAAGCTGGACATGCCCAACTTGGACCACAAGTCCCACAAAAAGAAAGATGACACCAGACAAAAGCAGACACACTCCCCCCCCCCTCAAGCTGGACATGCCCAACTTGGACCACAAGTCTCACAAAAAGAAAGATGACACCAGACAAAAGCAGACACACTCCCCCCCTCAAGCTGGCTCGCAAATGCTGTGGATGCCCAGCTTGGAACTGAGCGAGGTCAGGCAAGCCCCTGGGAGACCTTTGATGAAGATGTCAGCAAGCTGGTCCATCCTCGGGATGTCGCTAAAGCTGGCATGATTGTGCTCCAGGTGGTGTTGAAAAAAGTGACAGTCCACCTCAATATGCTTTGTGCGTTCATGGAAGACGGGATTCGAAACAATCTTGGTGGCTGCCTGATTGTCACACCAGATATGAGCATATGTCTGCTGAGGAAAGCCAAGCTCCTGGAGGAGTTTTCGAAGTCAAAGGATCTCCGTAGTGACAGTGATCATGGCACGGTACTCAGACTTCGCACTGGATCGGAAGACGACAGTCTGTTTCTTGTTGCGCCAAGAGATGAGGTTGTCTGCTAAGAACACGGCAAACTCAGAAGTAGATTTCCGAGTAGCAAGGCAACCAGCATAGTCAGCATCACAGAAGGCCTCAATATTCTGATGAGCGTGGTGAGAGTAGCGAAGACCACGGGCAGGGTCTCACTTGATGTATTTGGCGATGCGGAGTATAGCATCTCATTGAGAGGTGGTCGGATGCTCCATGAATTGGCTCACTTTGCCAGCAGCGCAGGCAATGTCGGGACGAGTAATGGTGAGATAGTTGAGTTTGTCCACCAATCGACGATACCGCTCTGGGTGTGAATACGGTTCTGAGGAGTTATAGAGAGACCGTTCTCCAGGCTCAATAGGAGTGTCAATGGTGGTGGTCCGTGTCATCTCAGCATCCTGTAGAATATCCAAAACATATTTCTATTGCCAAAAGAAGATTGTGTCCGGAGAACGGGAGACCTAGATGCCAAGGAAGTATGTGAGAGGGTCGAGATCTTTGGTGTGGAAGTGCTGGTGAAGATGCCACTTGAGGTGGGCAATACCAGCAGAGTCACTCCCGGTGATGATGATATCATCCACATACACGACCAACAGGATGCAACCGGTGGATGTCGCTATGTAGAACATGGTGTGATCCTTCATACTGCGGGAGAGCCCAAAGTCGGTGACGACGGTGTTGAATCGGCCAAACCAAGCATGAGGAGACTGTTTGAGACCGTATAGAGAGCGGCATAGTCGACAGACTTGGGACTCGTAGCCGGAGGCGCAAAATCCGGGAGGTTGCTGCAGATAAACCTCTTTCTCAAGAAATCCATGGAGGAAGGCATTTTTGACGTCCAGTTGATGAAGCGGTCAGTGATAATGAGCGGCCAAAGAGATGGATAATCAAACGGATGTCATCTTGGCAACTGGAGAGAAGGTTTCAAAATAATCGACATCATATGTCTCAGCAAAGCCCTTGGCCACAAGTCGAGCTTTGAGTCGATGGAGAGTGTCATCGGCGTTCAAACGGACCGTGTAAATCCATTTGTTGCCGACCACCTGTTTACCGGCAGGGAGGGGAACCAGATCCCAAGTATAATTGTCTTCCAGAGCCTGCAATTCATCTCTCATCGCTTGCAACCACCCCGGATGAGATTTGGCCTCGCCAACTGTGCGGGGAATAAATATCGTCTCCAGAGCTAACAGACCTCTGTATGAAGATGTAAATAGAGGATTGTTCTGGCAAGAACGAGTACCTTTCCGTAGTGCAATGGGCAGGTCGTCCGGTGGCAGTGCAGGAGCATCAGACGAAACTGGGACAATGGTCTCCTCGGCCTGGATGGGGGGGTCATTTGATGGGCGACGGGAGTAGACCGTACCAAACCGGTGATCAGCAGGAGGCAGCACCGGAGGAGGATGGATGATGAGTGGAAGACAATCATCGATGTCAGTATCTGGATGGGGAGAGGGAAGTGAGAATGGAGAACTCTCAACAAATGAGACGTCAACAGAGGTGATATAACGTCGTAGGTACGGAGAGAAGCACCGGTATCCGCACTGAGTGCGTGAATATCCAAGCAATATGCAACGGAGGAATTTAGGAGAGAGTTTGGAGAGGCCGGGACAAGTGTCACGAACATAACAAAGACATCCAAATACATGGAGTGGAAGTGAGTGAGGAGGGAGAGAGGAGAACAGAGTCCGAAAAAGAGTCTCCCCCTGAAGGAAAGAAGAAGGGAGTCGGTTTAGGAGGTAGGTGGCAGTCAGGATGGCATCGGCCCAAAAGCGGAGTAGCACCTACATGTGGAATAGAAGAGCAAAAACAATTTCCAGAATATGACGATGTTTCCACTCCGCCACTCAGCGCGGGAGGCCGGTTGACGGGAGGTTGCCGGGCAGGAGGGCTGACGAGGGTGGTCGACGGGAGGCTGCCAGTCAGGAGGGCCGGCAAGGGCGGTCGACAGGAGGCTGCTAGTCAGGAGGGTCGCGGACGTGAGGAGCCGCGGGAGGGCGAAACGCCGTTGGGGAGGAACGTCGTCCGTTGGGGCGGAGCACAGCCGATGGGAGGGAGGGCGGTTCGCCGTCGGGAGGGACGGGGGGCGCCGGGTTGCGTCGCGACGGAGGGGCGCAGGGAGCCGGGAGCGGCGCAGAGCAGGAGCCGGGGCGACGGGATGCGGCGTGACAGAGGGGAGAGGGCCGCCTGATGGAGGCGGGGTCGATCGCGTTGGGACGATGCCGGAGGGAGCGGCGCGACGAGGGAGGGAGTCGGGAGCGACGCCGGGAGGGAGCTGCCGGGATGGGAGCCGCGGAAGGCGGGAGCTGGGGGGGCGCGTAGGGCAAAGCCGGGAGGGGGGGTGGCCGCATAGGGCAGACCCGGGAGGGGGGGCGCGTAGGGAAAAGCCGGGAGGGGAAATCCACCGGGTAGAGGGGAAAATAGAAATCTAATGGGATTTTCCCTTTGATACCATATAGAATGGGAAACCGCCTTACCTCAAGGTGAGGTGGAGACCTTCTTTTATAGATTGAGAAAAAATAAATACATACAGGAGTATTCTAATGTGGGACTTGGAAATACCCAAAATAATAAGAGGGTTTAACAAACTTGTTTGCATGCTTTTAAGAAAATGAGAATGTTTGGATAGAGAACTTCCATGCTTTCATGTTTTATCTTCACTTTTCAAAATATTTTTGAATGGGTATTTGAAAATGAAAATAAGAAACATTTTCCAACACCAAATGCAGCCTAAATTTCCAACCCACCGTAAACGTAGAATACGTATAGCCTTATCTTGTGCTTCGGTCTTCGAGGTCGATCCCCTTTTCAAATCTAACCGCTTGACAACCTCACCATCCACCTTCCAAAAAGACAATTTACAAACATGCTAAGTCTACACCTGCAGCTGTATTTACATAAATCTAATGCAAATAAATAAAATGGATCTTTCTATTTATATTAAAAACACTTTAAGCTACTGGATCCATTGTTAATCACACGTTATGTGTCTCCATGTACAAGTGTGAACAGCCCCAAAGGATCAAAAGGGCAGGCATAAGTGATAAATAGCCGATGCAGCTTCTCAGAAAATCCTTAAATCGCATCCTCTTCAAGATGGAATTTCCTGGATAGTGTGCTTCGTATCAAGCCTCCATTTGACAACACTTATTGAAAACTACTTATAACGCTTATCACTTATCTTAAGTGTTTCAGTATAATTGTTTCCAACTTGCTTGTTGAAAAAGTGCTTTTTCGCCACTTATTTAAGTGGGTTTTTTTTTAAAAAAAAGTAACAGAACAAGCGTTACCTGTTTTTTTCAAACTGATAATCATAAGTGATATGTGCTTATAGCACTTTTCATTAACTGGTGTCAAACACAGCCTAGACTGGGTTAGAAAACTAATTTTACCTCTGTAAGTTTGTTCCTTAGCTGTTGTGCGACTTCATATTGCTCCGTATTTAGAGCATACTGTTATTTCAAAATTCCAAGGAAAAAAGAGCTTATGAGCATAACTTCAGCAATAAAAGACATATCATACTTGCTCCTATGGAAAAGTGATGAATGAGAGTGAAAAGAAAAACAGAAAACCTTCGGGTCATTTAAAAATGGGGAATAAAAGGGATTTTCATTTCCAAAAGTAAAACAAAATTTATGTCAAATTTAAGCTAAGCAACCTAAAAGGCTGAGATTTTTTAAACATGTAACGTATTCAAAAAATTTCTAACCTTCACTAGTCTAAAAAAAGGGCTTTTGAGCTACCTTGAAATGGGGATATTAAAATTAACTTTTAAAAATGAAAATCTCAAAAACGTTTAAAGCATCTAAACAGCTCCCGTGCATGAAACAGGGAGACTGCGGGTATGTTTGGAAGTTATTTTTAAGGAAGAATATGGAATAAAATGGGCAAATGATAAAATGAAATGAATGAAGAACTTAAAATTTATCGGTTATTGTGTGGAATGGTTATTTTTTTTTCTTTTCCCGTCTACAATTGAATGGAAAATGCAAGAAACGGCCTATTGTCATTCAAAAATTCAAAATCACTGACCCTGAATTGAAGACCGAGGAAGGAATGCAACGCACACCAGTTCATTTGGTTCTATTCAACTTAATTCCGCTCTGTCTCATTAATGATCATTTCGTTTCATTTCATCTCATCCAAGACTCGTAAAGATGATTAGGAAAAAGAAGATTCGGATAATTGTCAAACCTGTACTCTAGTCGCCAAGTCCAACTGGAAGAAGAAGATGAGTATGTCCTCATTGGAACTCTCGCTCCTTTCAGAGCTCGCATCCAACTCTCGATGGCCCCCGCTAAACGGCCATCCAGCACCAACCCTAAAACCTCTCTGATTCGGCACAAAGGACGGAGCTGCGAAAAAAAATCCATGAACGCGAATGCGCCCAGATAGCTGCTTCTTGATCCCATACAAAATATCTGTTTTATCGACGGTTCTCAAGAGCTTCCTCCTCCATAAAAGGGTTCTGATGGATTCATAACCCCCACTACACAGAGTGGTAGTGAAAATGTTGACTGACAACATTTCTACTCAGAAGAAATCTTCCTGGAATGGTTAGTACTATTCCTACAACGCTGCCTCGTTGGTATGATCAGATCAAATCACTCGGAATCGTGAAATTCATTTCATCAGAAAATCATGGCACGACCATGAGCAGTCGTGAACAACTCCCAACAGATTTGAAACAGTTAGAACCTCGATACGTGGTTGTCCAGATGGGTCAGCGAGAATTGCAAGGATTGAAGGAGGAAAATGGAGCTGGGGTAGGGGTGTAAATCCCGTCCTGGACACTCGAAAACCCGCCCGGCTCAGCCCGAATTCTGATCAGGTGTGGCCCGAATCAAGTCCGAAAAAAACCCAGAAGATTACTGAAAAACCCGAGGTTCAAGAGATTCGCACCTCCTTGCGCATGTCTTCTAAAACAGCATCTGGATTAACTAATCCAATCATTGTGCCTATTAAGTTTATATGATATCTATAATTATATATTTATTTTATAAAAAAATATTAAAATGGTAATTTAAAAAAAATGTTTACTTTGATATTAAATACCTGATCTCAATTAAGAATTATTTAAATCCTTGATTATTTAAGTATTTAATTACAATTAATTTCAAGAAAACAACTTTTGAAATATTTTGAAAATTAAAATAAATTATTTTCATGAATGTTTTAGGTCGTCATTATTTTAAAGTTTTTTTAATACAAATCATGGCGTTTTTTTATGCACATTTATTTATGTTGTGTTGTGTTATGTTATGTTGTGTTATATTGTGTTGTGTTGTGTGTACATAGGATGAGTCGCAACCCCAATACTCGTGAAAGGCGCAACCTTACATTGCCTGGTGTTTTCACATTTTTTGTGTGTGCTCTCTATGCGCACCTATCCCACATTGAGATTTCAAGCAGCCTGTCGGGGGTTTATAATCTTTGCATCCTTTCATCCTTTCGAACGGTGCCACCTTGCACAGTTTGTGCACTTTGCGCCTTCAGCCACCTTGTTGTTGGTTCATACCTCGCCTGTACGGTTTTGGTGAATTGTATTTAATACTTGAGCATTAACATGTTAAATTGTGATTGTTTTTATTTGGGGTTAGGAGGTGTTTCATGATTTTAGTTGTTTTTTTTTTTTTTTTTAGGTGGCACCTCCTACTGCAACATGAGGGTGTTGCGGTGTGGTGTGATGAGGGCACTCACCACGCTTTGGAGGGGGTATTGCACCATGACAAAGAGGTTGTATAAGTTACAAAGTCAGAGGAGGTCATGTCGCAACCCAAGGGGTTGCATCGTAAAGGCCGCTCGAGGTAGGGGGTCAAACTACTACCTATGGGGCCATGACGTGAAGCACCCAATCGGGTTTTCTTGGTTCCGCCTTGGGGAGTGGCATTATGCTATGAACTATATGGTCACGCCGCAACATATCCCCGAGAGTGGGGCATTGTGTCGTGACCCCCCTTGGTCATGTTACAACATACCTCATGTTCGGGTTTTTTAGAGGGGAAGAGGGCCATTGAAAGACACCCCCCTATTTCATTCCCCATCAGGGGTTTCCTCTTCCAGCCCACTGAAGCTAGGGGAAGGAGTCTCTCCCCCGCTCTTTTTTCACCCCTTCCCTCTTTTGATCTGGGCTCATTTTGTCATGCTAGTTTGAGGTAATATATAATCCCTTTTGTCTCCCCCTTCTCTTATTCTTTTGATTTTGTGTGGTTTCATCTAGGGAATTAAGAATGATTCCATCAAAGCATGGCGAAATCATCTCTAAAGCATAAGGCTTATTGTTGCAGGGACTAGAGGACACTGAAAGAGGATAAACACCACTTTTTACCTGCCATTTTGACAGAGGGGAGTCACTCGATGAGTTTTTCTAAGGTTTTCACCAAATTGGATTTTATTTTTTATTTTTGAAAAGAAAAGATAAATTAATGGTCAATCAAATCAGACCTACAAAGCCAATCAGGAAACGAGTCTACCCAACAATGATCACCCAATGATTTCCCAAAACACGCCAAACGATGAGCATCAAGATTACCAGCCCATTTGATAAAAGAAAATTTGCATTCAGTGAAGTCTTCAGACAAGGACCAAATCTTTCGCAAGATAAGGCCAAAAACTTGAGAGTCCTCATCCTTCTTTGAAAGAGCATTAACCACTTCAAGGCAATCAGACTCCACCAAAACCTTGAGCCATTTTTTTGAACGGGCGAGAAGGATCCCATGGATGATGACAGAGGCCTCCGCCACCACAGGACTCTAAGAGTTTTGCATTGCCCAACAAAGAGCTTTCACAATCTGTCCAGAACTGTTATGGGCAATGAGTCAAATACCAACCCTAGAATGAGAAGAGACCGCAACATCAGTATTAATTTTGAGAAAACCCTCTGGGGGGGACCAACAGGGAGCCTCATGTCGCATGTCGCCTGAAGAAGGCACTGCATCATTTGCTTTCCAACAGTTCATCCATTCCATGGCTCTCACGACCCAAATATGATCTTGGGTCACCTTCATTTGGAAAATACATTAATTTCTTATAGTCCAAAACAGCCAAGCAATTATGCAAATCAGCCCCACCACTCTCGATTCCAATGAAGCCACCCAATTGACAAGGTTTTGGACCAACCCAACTGAAGGATCAAAGAACATTCCAACATCCGGCCTCCAAGACTTCCACGCCCCTTCCACCCCATGACAGAAAAGAATTGCATGCAAAGGAGATCCCACCTCTTGGAGTCATAAAGGACAACTGTTGTCCTCCGCAAGATGATGTCTCACAAAAAAATCACGAGTTGGAAGGACACCAGAGCATACCTGCCACCAAAAAAAATTCACCTTGGGCGGAGTAGTGAGCAACTAGAGACTCTTCTAGCGACCATCGGGAACGACATGTGCCATGCCTTGAACTCGCATTTTGTAACCCAAGCGAACCGAGTACCTCCCATGAGCTTCCCCCATCCAACAAATCTGGTCATTACCCATACCTAGTGTGAGAGGAATACTTAGGATGAGATGACGGTCAACCTCATTAAACCAGCTACAAATATTCCCTCAATCCCATTCCTCCAGCGCGTCATTGATGAGATCTCGCACCCTTGCATTTTTTAAACCTGGTACAACAATCGAGGAAACTTTATGGTTGACACTATTTTCCAGCCACAGATCATTCCACACACTAACATCATTCCCATAAGAAATTCTCTAAACACAACCAATGTCAAGAAGAGATTTTGCGCCCCAAATGCTTCACCATAAAAAAACTTGGTCGTGACCCCATCTGGGCATGCAAGAAGTTAGAATGAGGAAAATATTTTGCTCGCACAACCTTTAAGAACAGGGCATTTGGATTTGAGAGAAGAAACCACCCTTGCTTTGCCAACAGAGCCTCGTTAAACCATTTGAGATTCCTAAATCTGTGGCCTCCATAGAATTTCGAAACACACAGTTTCTCCCAAGATGTCCAATGGGAGTTATGTTTGCCCTCATGAGAGCCCCACCGAAAATTAGCCAACTGGGAATGGATTTGATCAACAAGGGTTTCTGGGAATTTAAATAAAGACATAGCAAAAGATGAGATTTCTTGGGCCACTGACTTAATGAGAACTTCCTTTCCCTCCTTGGATATCTTCCTGCTTGACCAAAGACAGATCAAATTATCCACCCTATCCATAATTGAAGCGAACACTTGTTTCTTTGACCTACTAACAAGAGTCGGGAGGCCAAGGTATTTAGAATGTTTATCAACCATTGGAAAGCTTCTCATCTGCTGCAATTCCTCCCTATTAGCTGGTAAAACACATTTACTAAAAGACAACTCTGATTTTGAAGGACTAAGACGTTGTCCAGAAGCCCTTTCATACAACTTAATAATATTCATCACTGAACTGCATTATTGCGGGGTAGAATGAGCAAAAAGGAGACTATCATCAGCAAATAAGAGATGGGAGACAGGAGGGGCATTTCTATATACCTTCACACCATGAACAACTCCTTGATCCACCACTTTCAAAAAGAGATGCGAAAAGACATTAGCCACCAGAATGAAAAGATATGGTGAAAGAGGATCCCCTTGTCGCAAACCTCTTAAAGGTTTAAATTTTTCCGAAGGGTTCCCATTAATGTTAATTCTGAAGGAAACAGACTTAACACAGTTCATGATAACAGAGATCCATTTCATCCCAAAGCCCAACCTGGAGAGAAAATTTTTGAGAAAAGGCCATTCCACTCTGTTATAGACTTTCATCATATCTAATTTCATATCCATTATGCCTCTTTTGGAAGAGGAATGAGTTTTCATGGAGTGGAATAATTCAAATGCAATGGCAGCATTATCAGTAATGGATCTCTTTGGAATAAAAGCACTTTGGTTTTCAGTCACGAGCAGTGGGAGAAAATCCCTAAGACTGTCCACCAAGATCTTGGAAAAAAATTTGTACACAACATTGCACAAACTGATTGGTCGAAACTCTGTGATTTTTTAAGGGAACTGGGTTTTATGGGTAAGAGTGATAAGAGTTTCATTCAGGGATTTGAGGGGGGCTCTTCCTGCCCACAACTCCTTCATCAGGGCAACCACATCAGGACCAACGATATGCCGGAACCATTTAAAAAGTAGAGCATGAAACCCATCAGGTCTTGGGACCTTATTAGAATGAATAATATGCAGAGCCCCAAGAACCTCATCATCAAAGATATCTCTTTCCAACTTACAATTCATATCTTTTGTGATCAATTCTGGGATGCAGCTAGTCAGACATTCAGGGGTTCTGATACTTTACACTTTATAGATATTGTAAAAGAAATTCAGAATAATGGAGTGAATATCATTGAAATCATGAACCACTCTCCCATATTGATCCTCAATATGAGAAATGTGATTTTTCCTCATCCTTGCAGATGCTCTTTGGTGGAAAAATTTGGTATTCTGATCCCCATCATGAATGTGGGACTCTCTTTCCTGAAGAAACCAAAAGCTCTCCTTCTCCCTCAATACTGCATTCAGATTCTTTTCCACCACAGAGATATCCCTAAGAACAAAGTCAAAACAGGGAGAAGAGTGGAGTCTCAACAAGCAATTCTCTGCCTCATTAATGCGTCTGTCAAAGTTCCCAAACCTAGCTGAGCTCCACTTTTGTAAACATGCTGCGGTATTGTGAAAATTGGATGTGATGCACCGATTCAGTCCCTCCTAAGCTGATTAGACCACCTTTTCACAGTTACTGTCTTGGAGCCACAAACTTTCAAATCGAAAGGCACGCACAAGCCTCCTTTGTTGCCCTTAGGAGATCATCGAAAAAATGATTGGGCAGTGGTCAGAAGAGACTGGGGGTAGGTGAACAATGGAGAAGGAATGGTAAAGAGATGTCTACTCATCATTTCCAAAAAATCTATACAACCTTTCCGCCAGATGATTCTCCATTGATCTACCTCAACGCCATATGAATGGAGAGCCATAAAATCCCAGGTCATGAAGAGAGATCAACATAAGAGAATTCCTAAACTCTTCCATAGCAGCACCACTCCTCAAATGCCCACCTTCTTTTCTGTGGTGAATAAGGACCTCATTAAAATCCCCCTATCAGAAGAGAGCCAGGGAGAGAGTTTCGTAGCCGATTCAATAGGTTCCAATATTTGTGTTTATCTTACCCCCCCAGCCACCCATAGAAACCCACAAAAGACTAAGATGGAGATCTTGAGGTAGCAATTGTCACAACAATATGATTACTTGAATAATTAGAAATCTGAACACCCAGATCCTCATTCCAAAAGCGGAAAAGGCCACCAGAGTGTCTCTATCTTCCAATGGGAAATACATTCTTGAACCCAATATTCAATCCCAAAAGGCCAACATCCTTGTGATCCAACATAGTTTCAGATACAAAAACTATGTCAGGGAGATATTTTGAACTCCAGTGACAGAGAAAACGAACTGTTAGGGGATTTACAAGCCCCCGACAATTCCAACATAGGATTTTCATTGCCCTAGGTGGTGCTGGGACACACCCGCCTCTGCCTTTGAAACTTCAACAAACTATCCATCATCCACCACTTTCCACCTCTTTGGCAGACTTTCGGTCCTCTGGCATGCCTCCGGTCACCATTTGTGCTCACTAGGTTGTGCATTAATAGGATATAAACCCCTATCCCCACAGGTTATCCTTTTCCACTTTCGATGTTTTATAGAACTGGGAAACGTTATCCCAATAATATCTTCCTCCTGATAGAGAATACCCGGATCAACAAAATCTGACCTAGGAACTGGGTTTGGTGGATCTTCACAGAGTTACTTCATCACCGAGCTTGGGTCTGGTGGTTCCTTGCATCCTAATTGTGACCCAACAGGTGTAAAAGTAATGTTAGTCAAAGCAGACGGATCACAGCTTGAGATGCCAGCCAGATCCTTCCCCTAACTCATTTGCTCCTCCCCAAAATCGACCACACCATTGTGCTGCACACAAGTCCTTTTTCCGGCCATTGTTCCACTTGAGTGTCATCAGAAAGATTTGGTGGTCCTAGAATGATGATATCAGTGTGTGTTGGTTTATCCTACTTACTTAAAGCCTTCGCAAGTTTGTTGCGGTCCTTTTGTTTTTCAACTTTGAAGATGAAATCCATTCTAGTAGTTTTTGCACAGAGCCAGGGACCGTAATTTAACAAAATGTTTCCTTGTCCATCCTCCTTCAAACTGTAGTCCTTCTCTACATGTCTGAGACACCCACAAAATAAACAGAAAATTGGGAGCTTTTCATACTCAAAGTATATCCAGATGTTAGAATCCTTGTTTTCCAAAAACAAACCCCTCATAAGTGGATGTGCAACATCCACCAAAGATCTGATCCGAACATAGGGTCCCCAATGAATTGGATCTGACCGGTCCCATTCTAGGAATTTACCAATGCAACCTCCAATATCATGCATAACTCATTCAGTTCTACCATGAAATAGTATACCTATGATTCGAATCTAGAAAGGTGAAAAAGACAACTTAATTTTCTGAATATCTTCTTCTCGTTTAAGGTCCTCCATGAAGATGATCTGATTATCAAAGGACCAAGGCCTTCCGTTGAGGACATTTTCCTTGTCTCTTTTATTAAATAATTCAAAGACAATAAGGCCCTCTCCCACTTCTCTTATAGCCATGCCATCCTCCAATCTTCAAATGTTATGTAAAGTATTTTTCAGTGCTCCCTGATTTAAGGGTCTTTTTGTCATAAATTTCCCAACTATCAAGAGTGACATTGCCTTCCGTTGAGGACCTTTTCCTTGTATCTTTTATTAAATAATTGAAAGACAAGAAGGCCCTCTCCCACTTATCTTATAGACACGCCATCCTCCAATCTTCAAATGTTCTGTAAAGCATTTTTCAGTGCTCCCTGATTGAAGGGTCTTTTTGTCATAAATTTCCCAACTATCAAGAGTGACATTCGCTGCGAAAAAAACTCATATTCATTCTTCTAAGTGGCAATTGTCAACTTCTATTTATCGGTTAGTGAAAGGTTCTTCCATTGATTCATTAAATCCGACTCCATATTACTTGTAGAGAGGGAATCACCCATCATCAACAACCACCTTCTCAATCAAGGGTTGCATGAACACACCCCTTAACGAGTCTTAACTCTGAAATAAAACCCTTCAAGCATGAACCCCATTGCAAACACACTCAGTACACTTGTAGGCCCAATCCAGGCACATCAACTCATGAGCCCACCCTTCGTGATCAGATCCTGGTAATACACTGCATGCCCAATACAATGCGAACAGTACGTTGTGCATGAACACCCCCTTCGCGAAACACCCCCTTCACGAACTGAAATCTTCTCCCATAGAACTCTTCGTGAACACCTCCTTTGCGAACACACCCTACACGGATATCACGCTACGCGTGAACACTCCCTTTGCAAACTGAAATCTTCTCCCAAAAAAGCACTTCGCGAAAACCCCTTTGTGAACACCCCCTTCGCGAAACAACCCCTTCGCATAACACTACTTTCGCGCACTGAGATCTTTGAACCTGTCCCCTTCTCAAACACCTCCTTCTTGACCCTTCCCTTCACAATCACCCCCTACACGATCACTCCCCTCCGTGATTCTAACCCTTAGGCAGATGATCAGATCCGGTCTGTTGGGGATGAAAAAACGGTCACCAAACAGGAGTTCAATCGGAAGAAACCAAACCCTCGGGAGCCGCTTTGTTATCGATCCGACGACGCTCATCAATCCATTGAAATCAACCACCTATAAGCTGATTTGATGTTGCTCGGTAGATCTTAAACAGTCAGACTTCACCCTATCCCCATAGAAGCACGACCACTCTAGATGTCGCATGGGTTGAACAAACTCATCAACAGAGAAAAGACACCACCGGAGGGAAACCAGATCTAGGAATGCCAGACCTCTGAAAAAATACTCCACAAAAAATAATCATCAAAGAATAAATGAAAAGAGAGATTCTCAGAGGACACACGTCAGATTGAGATGGACGAATGAAGAAGATACGAGCACCGCCGAAGGAACACCGGACCAAAGAAGAACCGAGGTTCCAAACCTAGAAAAACCCTAGGAGAAATCTCTCACGAGCGAGAGAGACTAATATACCAAATTAGTTTTTAATTGGCTATCAATTAAGTTCCAAATCACAAGGTCTTTTCTAACAGGGGTTCCAGAAGCATGTCATGGGTCGTTGGCATGTTGTTTCTCGAGGTTTCAGCCATGAAAGGCTGCTTGGTGAGATTTCTTGAGTTATGTATAATTAGTTAATTATGGTGAATTGATTACAAATGTTTATAATTAATTGTTGATGGGTTGTGGCATGAGATATATGCTCAGGAGATTGATGAGGCTCGATGGGGGATTCAACGGGGCTTGGGAAATCATGGTTAACAGATGGTAACTCTAATATCGAGATAGGTATTCCCTTTAATATATAACCATATGTGTATATGCTTATACTTGTGTGCACATGCTAGGGGTTTGGGCTTGGGTGGTCGAGTTGGGATTGAGAGTGTTCCTTTGGATGTAAAGGGCTAGGGTAGAGTTGTATGAATTGGAGAAGGTATCTCGAGTATGGTTTGGGAGCTATAGGGATGTCAGACGACTACATCACCAAGGGGCATTGTTTTTAATTAGGCTTAGTGAACCCTTAGAGTATTTTAGCTTGTGTTACAGGTTATGTATGTCTTGGGAGAGGCCCATCGACTATGCTTCCAAACAACACGATATTTAGTTGTTCTTGATAGACCCCAGGGTGGTCTTGTCTTGTGAGGCGGTTTGGGTTTGGCTTAGTATAAGCCTTAGTGAGTTGGTTTGAGGACTCTCGAGTAGCTAGGATCATGGGTAGTGGTTCCTGTTAGTAGGAAGTCCTATAAAGGGTATTAGGATGGTCCTAGGCACACCCTGGGGACCTTCAAACCCTCGGGGTAAGGGTTTAGTGGAATTAGTGTGCTCTCCAAGGGTTTGAAGTCCCCCTTTTGAGAGATAGGATGGGCTACACTAAGGCACAAGCCTTAGTGAGTTGTCTTGTACAACTTGATCGAAGCATGCCATGAGGGACTCCGGTAAGGGCATGACTTATGGGTAGTTCAAGTGGGGAATCCACTTGGTTCTTGTGTGGGATTAATACTTATAGATATATTAGAAATAGGGTTTGAGAAGTCTTATATACCTTAGGGCGCCAATGTGAGTTTCTTATGGCCTTATGAGAAAGCGTGGCACCTGAGAGAGGCATATAAAGATGAGAAGGTCATGTATGGATAGTGTTTGGGAAATAGTGGTTTGGTTGTGGTCTAAGGGAATGTGATAAATTTAGGCTATTTATGATGGCCATAAGAATTATGTAGGTTCACTAGGGGGGTGAATCAGTGAATAATAGTATGTTTTTCCCTTTTATGATTTCTTACAAAACCAACCTCTGTCACTTGTTAGAGTGAGAGATCTCACTTCTTAACTCACACCCACTGAGGAAAGCAAACAAATAAGGACACTTGATGTACATGGTTTACTATTCAAATTTTTTTGTTAACCCTTGGAATTAATCAAATCATCTGAGACTATACAATCCACTGAAATCACCATCATAGATACAAACAAGCTGATATATCCTTTAGTCACAATACAAGAATAAATAGTGTTGTCTCCATAAAAGTTTCATTGTTGTATTATACTTTTCTAAGGTTGAGATCATCCTTATCCTCTAATTTGATTATCTCCCGAAAATAATATAATGATCCCTTACTTCTTTATAGCATAAATTAGGCGTGAATTCCTTCTTCTTAAACATACGACACATGTGTGATGATCACACACATAAACCAAGTATGTGTTATTTATCTTATTATTTGTATACTTGCACTACTATAAGTAATCTTATTATTCTCCCATTTTTCTCTATTTCTATGCACACTGCACAACACACTCTTCTTCTCTTCTCTATACTGAATAATCCTTATTATTATTCTTGATTCTACACACATGAATGCAAGATCACTATTCGATTTTATCTTTCACAACAACAACACTTTTTCCCTCTCCAAATTAGAATTTAAAAATTCAAATATAAATGCCTTAAAATTCTCTCAACCATTTATTCAACTTCTTCTAAAATTCTATCATTTCTTGAACTATCTAGGTTATCATGGTGTGACTGTATACCTTGTGAAGTGAAAAACCAGTTCCTCTAATTGCTTCAGTGACCTCTTTTTCATTTGTAGCATGATAATATTCTTCATGATATAAGACATATATTCTTCTTCAAGATTTCATGGACAATACAACAACCTAGGCTTAACATACATGGATATTAGATCATTTTATATTAATATTCAACACATTATATAAGTACATGCCTGAGGACCCTAATAGTTTAGTGTCTTTGAAAACTTGGAAACATAATTTTCTATCTTGGTGAAAGATATTCAAAATATCCCTTAAAGATCCCCCCCTTTAGCGATCCTACTTAAAACCTTTTTTTATAACCTAGGGAAAGGAAACATAAGAAATAGGTGAAATTTAATGCTCAGTAAAGGTAAACAAGAGATATATGTAAGCATAACATGAGCATAATGGTATGAGAACATGATCATAACATCAAAAGATCATACCCTGCATATCAAAGATCATAATCAAGAGTCATGACATAATGGTTGGTAGTTAATAAGACATGAATCATAATGTAATCAAGATCATAAGCCATGAAATCATAACATAGGAGTAGGACATGGAATTGTGGTATACACATAAGCATAGAAATTATTATGTCAAGGATACCTTCCAAGACCCCCATAACATGCTAGGCTTGAGATAATAACCCATGTACCTTCTTTGGGATTGGGATGACCTCTGGTTTACCTTCTTATTTTAGGCTTAGGGTTCCCTCCCATGTAAATTCTTATTATGGGCTGGGGATGCTCTATCGTGCAACCTCCTGTTACTAGCTTGGGATGCCCTACTGTTTACCCTCTTATTACGGGATTGGGAAGCCCTCCCATATTCCCTCTTATTATGGTATTGGGACACCCTCCTGTATACCCTATTATTATGGGCTTGGGATTCCCTCCCGTATACTCTCTTGTTACAGGCATGGGATTCTCTCCCGTATACCCTCTTATTATGAGCTTGAGATTCCCACCCGTATACCCTCTTGTTACGAGCTTGGGATGAACTCCCGTGTACCCTTTAACCTCATAGAAAATTTACCATTACCCAATTCATTACAGGGAGATATAGGTACTACCTATCACATAATAAAATCATACATCCATGTGCCACAAGATAATAAAACATTCATTATATCTTAACACATAAAAATAGATGGGTTTCATAAACATCATATCATAACCCATGAAATGAAATGGGTATTATAAACATTTCATCATATCATCAACTGTGAAAAAGATATAGGTTTCATAATCATTTCATCATATAATAACCCGTGAAAGGAATCGGGTTTCATAAGTATATAACCCATGGAAGAGAAATGATTTTTATAAACATCTTCCTAACAAAACATAAACCATTCAGAGAAAGGATATGAATGGTACCCTTGGATCATATCCCTAGTAATAAATAAGTAACACCAATGGAATTAATCTTATATAAGAAATAATTTTGAAAGATTATTTAAAACATTTCTTGAAAAAAATATCCCTTCGGCTTGAAAAAATGCTTTTTAAAACATAAAACATTTTTAAAATACTTTTCTTTGAAAGTAACTTTGAAGACTTATAAAGGAAGGTTGAAACCATTTTAAAAATATTTTTCCTAAAAATATCCTTGAAAACTTATAAAGGAATCTTAGAGGAAATTATTGGTTATGATGGTAGATATTTTCATCCATGTCGTTCACGTTAAAACAAAGATTCCTTTCATATTGTCGATAGAAGTAAAAAGAACCATGATCAGAAGACGACAAGAAGATTTAATTTAAAAACCATTTTCATAAAAAGGTAAAACATGGGTAAAAATTTATTTTAAAAATAATGGTATAACATTTGTGAAAACATTTTTAGAAAACATGGTTTTATAGAAAATATATTTCCGACCGAAGAGAGAAATAAGGTCAGATTTTATTAAAAACATTTTATTAATAATCTTAAGTACCAAAGAGTGAAGAAATGGTACCAATTCATGAAGATATCATGAATAAACATAGGAGAATAAAATTCATGAGATTTATTGAGATATATATCATAATATTTCATCAATGAAATTATAATCGTAAACAATCCCGATAAACGATGAGATTGTAGTAATAAACTCTTACCACTTTGGTAACTTCAAAACATAATAACCATGAGAGAATAACATTTAATGAAGATTAAAATATCATGAAAAAATTATATTCATGATAAAACATGTAAAATGAAAGTATATATACCTCTTAAAAGAATATAGGTGCATAACATAACAAGTGTCTCAAAGAAGGGAAATTGAGACAAAATTATTTTACCGATTTTGTAACTTTTGAACCATTAAACCCCATGTAAGATAGATCATAAAATGGATATGTAAATACCCATAAATTTAAGGATAATAATCATATAATACATTCATGGAAAATATATACACCACACAAAATAAACAAGTGGTGAATATGGCATAAGTCTTGCAGACATAAAAGTGAGACTATAAATCCCCTTACTATATGAGTAACTTTTGAATCATGATCCCTATGAAATAATAACATAAATTAAAATTTTTAATATCATAAAATAAAATAAATTCATTATGTAACATGTCATAGGTAAATATATACACCAAAAAACAAGAATAAGTGGTGAATATAACATATATCTCACAGAAATAAAAGTGAGATGAAAAAACCCTTACCTTAAGTTTTTGACTTTCTTTGTACATGTTAAAAATTATTCTTATTTGGGTAACTCCTTTTGTGTTTCACCAAATGGATTCCTTTGTTGGATTAATGTAAAAATTTAGGTTTCTAGGATGAAGGTAGGGAAGTTAGAAACTTATTTGGGTAGGGTTTGGATGAGTCAAAGGGCTTGAGAGGTGTGGAGAAATGAGGGGGTTGAGTGCCCTTTTATAAGTGGGGGAAAGGAAAATGATGTTATTAATATTTTCATAACTTTTTATATACTCCATTTACTGATTTTATAGGAAAATGTGCATAATTTTTATGAAATATTAATGTATAAATATTAAATATATTTTTGTAGAACTATTTGAATTCATTCAGATTCAAGTTTGTTTAATGTTTTAATAATAACTATCAACCTACTGATCCAAATTGAATGGTTATTTTTTTAGGATTACTATTTCAATATAAAACATTTCATTATAAGGAATCATGGTCCAATTATTTCATTTTAAGGGTCATATGGTCCACACAAGAAGACCCAAAGAAACTGTGAAGAAACTGGACCAACTATGAAGATTGAAGTACTTTGCTCAATACAGAATTCAAAATTCCTTTATTCTTATAAAATTTTTGGGGGACAATTTAAGGAGTCTTGTATAAAAATTTCATGGACCAAATCCAAATACAAGGGGCCCAACTAATTCATTTAAACTCAGCCCACCATTCTGGATGGGAATTAAAATCAGTACAATATTCATGAAATGTATCCTGATCTAGTTATCAAATCAAGTTGAGATTTTGCAGTGTGAAATAAGAGATTTAGGGGGCCTACTTTGTTGAATAAATTATTCATATTTTAAGGAAAATTTCTATTGATAAACCCATTCATATTTTGGCCTTCTAAAAAGTCTGGATTGAAATGGACAGATTAACATTGTTTAATCAAACGACCAAAACTTTGGCTCCATAAGTCTAAATGCCTCCAAATTTTGAGAGTATTCTAAAAAAATTGTTATATACAACTTTGAAGAAGTATATTCCTTGAAATTAAGCTTTCTGAATTATCAAAATGGCGATACAAGTGGAGGGACATATTGAAAATGCAAACAGTCCACTTCCTTGGGCTATAAATACATTCCCCTCCTCTCATTCAAAATAGTTGGCATTTAAGTATAGAGGATCACATATTGTCATGACCAAATCATTTCCAAGGGTTTTTTAGGACCTTCCATACTCAAGTTTTCACTTGAGATACCCTTCCTCCTCTCTTTGTTTCCTTTTACTTTTGTGTTCTTCATTATTGTAATCTTGTAAGTCTTTTCTTTGTAATTTTGTTTTAATGCAAGTTTCTTATTAAGTATCTCTTATTCTCATCCAAATTCTGTATTTTAATATTAATGTTCATAAAATAGTTTAAATATAGTTGAATCCCCTTCCCTTATATTGATTTCTCATTCAATCTAAAGTTCGTTTTTAATTATCATCATCATTTGTTTGTGTGTTCATCGCACCAATATTTTCTTATCCCTTTATTTTTCTTATATTATTAATTTATCATCATAATAATTTTAACCAAATTACTAATCATTTAAATGGATTAGTAAATCTCTCATTGGGTTGAGTTATAATTTAGGTATGTTAAGCGATTGAGAGCTTTTGCTCGATGAATATTCTTTAAATTAACATTGTGTATGTTGGACTTAACATGTCATGAATTAATGACTTGTTTTGTTTAATGTATGGATTATATTGATTATTGGAACCATAAATAAACTACAAAAATCAAGTACTGATTGAGATTATAATCCTAGTTAAGTTAAGGCTTGGATTAAAGCCTTAACACTTAGGAATTCCAATCAACGTCAACTTGTGACATGGGTGTTAATTTAATGCAATATAAAACAAGGCTCAAGGATATCACAAGCTTAAATACCTAACGATGAACTCACCCCTATATTTATAAAATTTATAAATCAATATTAATCAATCAATCATTTCATAATCTCTACAAACAAACCCCCCAATCAGAATACAATCAACTAAAAACAATTGACTATTAAAAAGTATCATTGCTGAAGATTCAACCCGAGTGCTGCTATACACATTAGAAGAGCACTGGAACTTTGAATGGTCGATAGGCGACAATCGGCCACACTTTCAAATGGCTCCATTTTCAGGGATGGTGCTTTATGTAGTCATTAGTTTCTGGTTATTGTAAAAAAAACAAAATTTAAAAAAAATGAAAAAAAACACAAAGAAAAATCAGTCTTCCTCTTTCTTCCAACATCTATCTGAATGCCCCGTAGCCTCCCAAACAATCCATCAGATTTTTTTGACCCTAAAATTGAGAGAAATCTTCACCAACTTAGGAGGAACATTAGGGATAATCAAATAATTCAAGAACAAGTCCTTGTCCAACCAGTTGAATTAGAAATGACCAATCATAGGGAACAAACACTAAAAGAACTTGTTGCCCCTGATATGAATTACAAACCTCTTGGTATTCAATATCCAAACATATAAGATTACTTCGAACTCAAATCGGATTTGATTCATCTTCTCCCACATTTCCACGGGCTAGCCGGTGAGTATCCACATCTCTACCTTAAAGAGTTCCAAGTGTTGTGCTCTACCATTAAGCCTCAAGGGGTTTATAATGAACAAATCAAACTCCGAGCATTCCCTTTCTCCATAGACGACACTGATAATTCATGGCTCTAATACCTTCCTCCTGGTTCCATAACCACATGTAATGACATGAAGTGACTCTTCTTAGAGAAATTCTTTCCTGTTTCTCGTACTGCTTCTATCCGAAAGGAAATAAGTGGTATTCATCAATTCCCAAATGAATCACTCCATGAGTACTGGGAGAGGTTCAAAAATATTGTGGAAACATACCCACACCACCAAATCCATGAATAACTCTTGATCCAATAATTTTATGAGGGGTTATTGGCTATGGAGAGAAATCTCATTGATGCCACAAGTGGCGATGCTCTTGTTGATAAAACTCCTGTATATATAAGAGATCTCATAAGCAACATGGTTGCAAACACACAATAATTCCATACTCAAGCACATTCTCAAGTCAAACAAGCCCAAGACAATCAATCCATAGAGCCGAATAAGATGACAGAGTGGATGAGTGAACTTATAGGTCTTGTGTGACAACTAGTTGTGGCATCCAAAACCCCAACCTCATCTTCTATAAAATCTCTATTACCTAGACCTATCAAGAACTATGGAATCTGTAGCTCCCCATCTCATCCAATTGACACATGTCCACAACTTCATGATGAATCATCTGATTCATCTAGACCAATGGATCTCAATGAAACATATGCTCAGCGGAACCCCAACCCTCAACAATCTGGTGAGTTTGTTATAAACTTCAACCAACCCCATTATGAGCCCTTGTCTTCTACATATAACCCTAACTTGAGATATGTGAATCCCATTTCTCATCCCCCTCAATACCCTCATCAAAACCCAAACCAGTTCCAATATGGTCAAGGTGTTGGTAACTTCCAACAACCTTACCCTTTTGTTTCTCAACTTCAAAGGATCAATCCTCCTCTTCCTCCTCTAGGCTTCCACTATCCCAATGAGCCTTCCCAAAATGTGTTTGCAGCCATGTTTCTTATGAGATCTCTTGCAGCTGCAAGAGTTTTATCAACAAGAGCACTGCCACTTGCGGCATCAACGAGGGTTCTCTCCATATCCAACAACCCCTCATAGAAGTATTGGATCAAGAGTTGGTCAGAGATTTGGTGGTGTGGGTAGATTGCAATAATATTTTTGAACCTCTCCCAGTACTCATGGAGTGATTCATTTGGGAATTGAATAATACCACTTATTTAATTTCGGATAGAGCCAAACAAGATGACAGAGTGGTATGGAAGCAAATGGGGGTGAAAAACATACATTTTGAAAAGATGACCATGAGTAGCCATGACATGAAAGAAAATTTTGTTCCTCATAGATGGGAAAAATCATTTTCCAAATAAATAACTGAGCATTAAAAATTTATTATTATTGACACAAAATTCTTTATCCAAAGTCATGATGAAAATACAAAATTTTTGAGATGAAAACATGTCTTTTTGACTCACCAAAATGGTTGGAAAAAATTTAAAAATTGGAAGGTGAGTAAGTATGGATCTTGATTTTTTATATTTTTTTTAAATGATTTTTTTATAGGTTTTTTTTAGTTTTTTATAAAAACACACCCACACAAAAGAGAAAGAGTAAATAAAAAAAAGTGTGACGAGGAAATTGGTAAAAAAAAACAAAATGAGAATGAGGGAGGAAGAAGAAGAAAGAGAGAGAGAAATTTAATGGGAAAGAGGTGCCCCCTGGTTTGGATTTGGTGGGTTTCCATCTCCATCCTATGGTGGATCAACTGCAAAAGTTGGGGATTTGATGGAAGTTGATGTGGTTCCAAGATTGTGCATCCTCTGATGGCGATGCTTTTAGAAAATGACCATCACCTAAAATAGAAACAAAATAAAAAATCATTATCCATTTAATGAAAAACGAAAAAGAAATTAAAATTTCATAAAAGTAAAAGAAAACTTGGGTTGCCTCCCAAGAAGCACTGCATTTATTTTTTCTACAGTTAGACAGTTGCAGTGGACTACCCAGAGTCTGATGGTGGCCATTTTATTTTCTCAACTCTAGTGTGCTTCCAGAAAAACTTTTCCTTTGGGAGGCCCGATGATTTATTGGATAATTTCATCCCTTCCTTATTGTTTCAATTGCAATTCAATGGGGGTGGATAGATAATATGACTACCCTCTCTTTAGTCTTCAATGTGAGGATTGATTTTATCCACAAAGTGATGGTTTTATATGCTTGGAAATTCAAGAAGATGCCTCAATTCTGATGGTTAATTTATGTAGGGTTCAGATAACACGAAACCAGAGTATGAGATCCCAATTGTTTTTGACTCATTTATTTCATCACTTAACAATGTAGAGTAATGAGGATTAGTGGAGTCATAAGACTGAATAAAATTTTCAATATCCTTTATATCAATGTTTTCCTCCAAAGAATGGTCAATTTCAACCTCACTGGTGATCAATTTATTAATTAGAGAACAAATATCACAAACATCACTACCATCGGGACAATATAAACACATTGATTCAGGTTTCACCTCACATATAATAGAATTTTCAGAATCATGGATAGGAAATGATGAATGTTGGATAATCAGATTTGAATCAAAAAATGAACATGCTTGTTCATTTTCCCCATTACCATCCAAGTTGGAGCAGTGGAGGCCAGAGGTGAGATGGTATTCCAAAGAGTTTTCAAGATCCTTTAGATCAATGGAGTTCTCATTTATAATTTCAACATCAACTTCTCTATTTATGAATTGGTTAATCATGGTGCAGATTTCACAAGATCCTTTATCAGTATAACATGAAGAACATGATGGATTGGGATTCAACACACTCTTAGAGAAACTTTTAGAAGCACAGATAGAGAATACAAATTGATTCTATAATGGGTATCACATGGATTGAAAAATATTGAACTTGACCATTTGGTCACCAAATTCCATGGATAAGATGCCAGCATGGACATCAATTTTGGTTTTAGATGTCACGAGGAAAGGTCTTCCTAGAATTAGAGGATATTGGAAAAAAGTTGTCTCACCTTCCATGTTAAGGACATATAAGTCAGCTGGGAAGATAAGATCATTGACTCGGACAAGGACATCCTCAATTATTCCCTCAGGATTGGTTGTGCTTCGATTAGTCAATTGAATAACAACACCTATTGGGTGTAAAGTACCTAGACCAAGGTTGGAGAAGATGGATTTGGGCATGACATTTATTGTGGATCCTAGGTCTATGAGTACATCATCGAAGTTGGAACTCCCAATTTTGCATGGAACCATAAAGGTCACTATATCTTTTCACTTTATGGGAATAGACTGCTGGGTGGAAACATTTTCAAAGGTCCTAAGTTGCCTCTTGTGGGTGCACAATTCCTTAAGAAACTTGGCATACTTATAGATTTGTTTTATGGAATCTAAAAGGGGAATGTTGACTTCAACACGTATAAACATGTCGAGCATTTCAGGATCAGGTTCAAAGGGCTTCTTTGAATTAGAAACAACTTGAGGAAAAGGAATTTGGTACCTAAGTGGAATGGAAGGAGGTGTGGGAATGGCTTCAAGTTCCTTTTTGAGTTTCTTTTTCTTTTCATTTTCTAGGAAAACATTTAAAGGAGGGTTGGAGGACTTATCTTGAGGCATAATAATTTTCTTTACCGATCTAAGTGCAATTTCACTTACATTACCCTTGGGGTTGGGTAATGGTTGAGTTGGAAGTTGGGAAGAATTTGATTATTATTGCTGGCTTAGATGGGATGCAAGTTGACCAATTTGGGTTTCAATATTTTTAAGTCTATAACGGGTGAAGGGGGCAAGATCTTCAACTACACTTTCCCATGGTTTCTTGGAAGAAGAGGCTTGTCCCGGATTGGGATTGCCTTGATTTTGGTTTTTGGGAAAGAGATTTTATTGGTTTGGGAATTGGGAAGGCTCACTAGGATAGTGGAAGCCTGGAGGAGGAAGAGGAGGATTGATCCTTTGAGGTTGAGGAACAAAAGGGTAAGGTTGTTGGAAGTTACCAACACCTTGACCATATTGGAACTGGTTTGGGTTTTGATGAGTGTATTAAGGGGGATGAGAAATAAGATTCCCATATCTCAAGTTAGGGTTATATGTAGAAGAGAAGGGCTCAGAATGGGGTTGGTTGAAGTTTCTAACAAACTAACCTGATTGTTGAGGGTTGGGGTTCCACTGAACATATGCTGCATTGAGCTCCATTGGTCTGGATGAATAAGATTGTTCCTCTTAAAGTTATGGACATGTGTCAGTTGGATGATATGGGGAGCTACAGATTCCATAGTTCTTGATAGGTCCAGGGAATAGAGATTGTGAAGAAGATTAGGTTGGGGCTTTGGAATCCACATCTTGTTGTCGCACAAGACCTGCAAGTTCACTCATTCACTCTATCATGTTATTTGGATCTATGGATTGATTGTCTTGGACTTGTTTGACTTGATCATGTGCTCGAGTATGTAATTTTTGTGTGTTTGCATCCATGTTGCTTATAAGATCTCTTATAGTTGTAGGAGTTTTATCAACAAGAGCACCGCCACTTGCAGCATCAATGAGGGTTCTCTCCATATCCAATAACCCCTCATAGAAGTATTGGATCAAGAGTTGGTAAAGGATTTGGTGGTGTGGGTAGGTTGTAACAAGATTTTTGAACCTCTCCCAGTACTCATAGATGGATTCATTTGGGAACTGACAGATACCACTAATTTCCTTTTGGATGGAAGCAGTACGAGAAGCAGGAAATAATTTCTATAAAAAGAGTCACTTCATGTCATTCCATGTGGTTATGGAACTAGGAGGGAGGTAGTAAAGGCATGACATAGTAATGTTAGCTAGAGAGAAAGGGAATGATCAGAGTTTTATTTGTTCCTGAAAAACCCCTTGAGGCTTCATGGTAGAGCACACCACTTGGAACTCTTTAAGGCGAAGATGTGGATCCTCATTGGCTAGCCCATGGAAATGAGGGAGAAAATGAATCAAAACTGATTTGAGTTCGAAGTCAGTTTCTATTTTTAGATATTGAATACCAAGAGGTTGGTAATTCATATCAGGGGCAACAAGTTCTTTTAGTGTTTGTTCCCTAGTATTGGCCATTTCTAATTCAACTGATTGGACAAGGACTGGTTCTTGAATTATTTGATTATCCCTAATGTTCCTCCAAATCGGAAAAGAGTTCGCTCAATTTTAGGGTCAAAAAAATCTGAGGGATTGTTTAGGAGGCTACGAGGCATTCAGAGAGATGTTGGAAGAAAGAGGAAGACAAGTTTTTATTTGTGTTTTTTCAGTTTATGATTTTTATGAGAAGATGGGTTTTCTTTGTTTTTTTTCAATTTTTTTAAATTTTGTTTTTTTGGTTTTTTTACAATAACCAGAAACTAATGACTACATAAAGCACCATCCCCGACAATAGTTCCATTTGAAAGCACGTTTGATTATTTCCTATCGACCGTTCAAAGTTCCGGTGCTCTGCTAATATGTATAGCAACACTCGGGTTGAATCCTCAACGACGACACTTTTTAATAGTCGATTGTTTTTAGTTGATTGTATTCTGATTGGGGTTTTTTTTGCAGAGATTATGAAATGATTGATTGATTAAGATTTATTTAACAAATTTATAAATATTGGGGTGAGTTCATCATTAGGTAGTTAAGCTTGTGATATCCTTGAGCCTTGCTTTATATTGCATTAAATTAACACCCATGTCACAAGTTGATGTTGATTGGAATTCCTAAGTGTTAAGTATTTAATCCAAGACTTAACTTATCTAGGATTCTAATCTCAATCAGTACTTGATTGTGGTAGTGTATATGGTTCCAATAATCCATAGAATCCATACATTAAACAAAATATGTCATTAATCCATGACATGTTAAGTCCAAAATACACAATGTTAATTCAAAGAATACCCATTAAGAAAAATCTCTCAATCGCTTAATATCCTTAAATTATAACTCACCCCAATGATAGATTTACTTAGACATTGAAATGGTTATTAATCTGGTAATATGTATTTTTAGTGATGAATTATAAATAGAACAATTGGCATGACCAAAGCCTCACCAAAGGCTTGGGAGGACACGCCATACTCAAGTTTTCACTTGAGATACCCCTCCTCATCTCTTTGTTTCCTTTTACTTTTGTGTTCTTCATTATTGTAATCTTGTAAGTCCTTTCTTTGTAATTCTATTTTAATGAAAGTTTTTAACCGATGTCCATTAACTGTGAATGTACTTTTTGAAGAGGGGTCTTGGATTTATACTGCACCAAATGGGTAAACATTAGTAATAACAAAAGGACCTTTCCAGCGAGAATTAAGCTTACCTGGGTGAATTTGAAATTGAGATTTGAAAAGCATTACCTTTTCACCATCATGAAATACCTTACTCAGGATTTTTTTGTTATGGAGTTCCTTAGAATATTTTTTGAACACTTGTCAATAACATTTACAAAATTACATAAATTAAAGTACATTACATTCCACAAAACTCATTGATTGACAACCTCTACCCCACACTAAAATAGATGTTTGCCCTCAAGCATATGATAACTCGTTGAAAATCAATAAAAGGGCACCCAAAAAATGAAATTCATTCCCACCACACTTAAATTTCAAAAAAAATTATGTAATGAAAATCCATGTTGATATTGGGTGGGATAAGGTATTGGTCTTGTAATGTGGCTATCAAAGAAAAGGTTTTTATAGGATTGAAGGGGCTTTCAAAAGGAGGATTAATGTATGGTTAATGAGAGACTATTTGGCTATTATAATTCTCATAGGGTTCAGAAATTCCTATATCATATTAATTCACACCAAAGTTGGAAATTTATCTTGAAGGTCCAAAAACTCAAGACTCAAAAATGGGGGTGAAAAACACACATTTTAAAAAGATGGCCATAAGTAGCCTTGGCATGAAAGAAAATTTTGTTCCTCACAGGTGGGGAAAATCATTTTCCAAATCAATAACTTAACATTCAAAAATTTATTATTCTTGACACAAAATTCTTTATCCAAAGTCATGATGAAAATACAATTTTTTTGAGATGAAAACATTCCTTTTTGAATCACCAAAATGGTTGGACAAAATTTAAAAATTTGAAGGTGAGTAATCATGATTTTTCTTTTCATATTGTTTTTTTAATTATTTTTTTTTGTTTTTTTAGGTTTTTTAGTTTTTTATAAAGATACACCTACAAAAAAAATAAAGAGTAAATAAAAAATTGTGATGATGAAAGTGGTAAAACAAATGAGAATGAGGGAGGAAGAAGAAGAAAGAGAGAGAGAGAGAGAATAGAAGTTAAAGGGAAAGAGGTGCCCCATGGTTTAGATTTGGTGGGTTTCCATCTCCATCCAGTGGTGGGTCAACTGCAAAAGTTGGGAATCTGATGGAAGTTTATGTGGTTCTAGGATTGTGTGTCCTCTCATGGTGATGGTTTAATCGATATCCATTAACTGTGAATGTCATTTTTGAAGCGGGGTCTTGGACTTACACTGCACCAAATGGGTAAACATTAGTAATAACAAAAGGACCTTCCCAATGAGAATTAAACTTACTTGGGTGAAGTCAAAATTGAGAGTTGAAAAGCATTACCTTTTCACCTTCATGAAATACCTTTCTCAGGATGTGTTTGTCATGGAATTCCTTAGCATTTTCTTTGTACAGATTGGAATTCTTATAAGAATCAAGTCAAATCTCCTCTAATTCATCCAATTGAAACAATCTTTCTTCACCAGATTTTTCAAAATAAAAATTACAAGTTTTCACAGCACAAAATGACTTATGTTGGATTTCAAATGAAAGATGACATGATTTACCAAAAACTATCCTAAAAGAAGACATCCCAATGTGTGTTTTATAGGCAGTTCAATAAGCCCAAAGTGCTTCACCAAGTCTTTCAGGCCGGTCTTTTCTGATGGGTTTTACAACTCTCTCAAGCACTCTTTTCACTTCTATATTAGAAAGTTCATCCATTCCATTTGTTTGGGGGTGATATGCAGTTGAAGTTTTATGTACAACACCATTCTTTTTCAAAATATATTCCATGGTTTTATTACAAAAATGGGTTCCTAAGTCACTTATCAAGGCACGAGGTCTGCCAAATCGATGGAAGATGTGTGTCTTTAAAAACTCACTAACAGTATGTGAATCATCATTTTTAGTGGGTTTAGCCTCGACCCACCTAGAAACATAATCAACTGTAAGAAGAATGTATGAGAATCCATTGGAAGGGGGAAATGGTCCCATGAAATCGATGCCCCAAACATCAAAGACCTCACAGAAGATTAAAGTCTTTTGGTGAATTTCATTTCTCTTTGAAATTGTGCCAAAATTTTGGTAAGTGGGACATGATTGACAGAACTCATGTGAGTCCTTGAAGAGTGAATTCCAGAAGAATCCAGAGTCTAGGACCTTTCGAGAAGTCCTTTATGGTCCAAAGTGGATAACACCAGGCATTGAGTGACAGAATTATAAGATGGAAGAATGTTCATTTTCATTAACACATCTCCTAATTACCATGTCTGCTCCAGTTTTCCAAAGTTTATTATCTTCCCAAAAATAGAAGTTTGAATCACTTTTTAACTTCATTTTTTGTTCTTTTGAAACATTTTCAGGAAAAACACCAGAAACCAAGTAATTTACAATTAGGGCATACTATGGTATTTTTGGAGTGAGAGATGAAAGGTGATCATTTGGAAATTCTAGATCAATGATTTCAGAATGAGAAGAATTATAAATTCTACTCAAGTGATCATCTATATGGTTTTCTTTTCCTGGTCTATCTTTGATTTCAAGTTCAAACTTTTGGAGCATTAGGATCCATCTTATTAGCCTCGGTTTGGAATCAATTTTCTTAAGTAAAAACTTTATAGCATAATGGTCAGTGAAGATGATGATTTTGACACCTAAGAGATAGGGTCAGAATTTATCTAAGGCAAAAACCACTGCTAAAAGTTCCTTTTCAGTCACAATGTAGAGATATTGAGTTTCATCTAATGTTTTTGAGGCATAATAGATGACATGAGGAATTTTTTCTCTTATTTGACCAAGAACAAACCCAACGACTCTATAAGAAGCATAAAACATCAATTCAAAGGGTAAAAACTAATTTGGGGGTTGGATTATTGGGGCAGATGTAAGAGCAGTTTTGAGTTCAATGAAGGTTCTCTTGCAAACCTCGTTGAAATGGAAAGTGACATCATTTTGGAGCAACCGAGTGAGTGGGAGGGAAATCCTACTGAAGTTATGGATGAATCGGGGATAGAAACCAGCATGACTGAGGAATGAACGGATGTCTCGAACATAGGTGGGTTCAGGAAGTGATCAGATCACTTCAATTTTGGTAGGATCAACTTCAATACCCTCTTTTAAAACTATGTTCCCAAGAACAATCCCATTTGAAACCATGAAGTGACATTTTTCAAAATTTAACACAAGGTTACACTTGACACACTTTTGAAGGACTAGAGAGAGTGAATTCAAACAAGATTCAAATGACTCACCATAAATGGTAAAGTCATCCATGAATAATTCCATGTAGTGTTCAATGAATTCAGAAAAGATACTCATCATATACCTCTGGAATGTTGTAGGAGCATTACAAAGGCCAAAATGCATTTTCCTATATGCATATGTTCCAAAGGGGCAAGTGAATGTAGTCTTTTCTTGGTCTTGAGGTGCGATTGGGATTTGGAAGTAGCCGGTGTATCCATCAATAAATCAATAGTGTGAATTTCCAGCTAATCATTCTAGCATTTGATCAAGGAATGAAAGAGGGTAGTGATATTTTCTTGTTTCAACATTCAATTTTTGGTAGTCGATGCACACACACCATTTATTCTTCACTCGAGTTGTGACTACCTCTCCATGTTCATTTGTGACAACAGTTATCCCACCTTTCTTAGGTATAACTTGAATTGAAATAACCCATTCACTATCAAAAATTGTGTAGATAATACCAGCTTGAAGAAGCTTGGTGATGTCTTCCCTAAATACTTCAAGTATGAGTGAATCGAGTCTTCTTTGTGTCTGTCTAATTGGTTTTTATGATTCCTCAAAATGGATGTAATGCAACAAAGAGCAGGGTTGATTCCTGGTATGTCATCTAGGGTCCAATATAAGGCCTTTTTATTTTCCTCTAACACTTGAACAAGTTTGGACTCCTCAGTTTTAGTAAGTGAAGCAGAGATAATGACAAGATGAGAGTGATCATGGAAAAGGAATGCATATTTAAGGTGTTCAGGAAGAGGTTTCAGATCAGTCACATCTTTCATTTGTGGGTTAGACAACTCATGAATGGAGGAAGGGACTTCAATTTCTTCAGATTCATTTTCCTTAACACTATCCAAGGTGGAGCATTAGAGATAAGAGTTGATGTGGGATTCAAGAGAGTTTTCAAGTTCCTCTAGATTGATGGAGTCTATGAATGAGAGGTCCACATCAACTTCACTATTTACGACTTAGTTAATCATGGTACAGATTTCAAAAGACCCTTTATCATTTTAACATAAAGAACATGATGGATTGGGGTTCAATTGACTCTCAGAAGTGTCCTCAGAAGCATGGATTGAGAATGCAGAGTGATCCTCAGATGGGTATCGCATGGCTTGGAAAATGTTGAACTTGACCAGTTGGTCACTAAATTCCATGGATAAGATGCTTGAATGGACATCAATATTGGTTCTCACTATCATTAGGAATGGTCTTCCTATAATTAAGGGAGATCAAGAAGAGTTCGTCTCCCCTTCCATGTAAAGGACATAGAAATCAGCAAGGAAGATAAAATCATTCCCACAAACAAGGACATCCTCTATTATACCCTCAGGATAAGTAGTGCTTAAATTGTCCAATTGAATGACAACACTCATTGGATGTAAGGGACCTAGAACAATTTTGGAGAATATGGATTTGGGTATGACATTAATTGAGGCTCCTAGGTCTATGAGTGCATCATCGAAGTTGGAATTTCCAATTTGGAATGGAACCGTAAAGGTCCATGGATCTTTAGACTTTATGGGAATATAATACTAGGTGGAAACATTTTCGAAGGTCCTAAGTTTCCTATTTTGGGTGCACAATTCCTTAAGAAACTTGTCATACATAGGGATTTGTTTTATGGCATCTAATAGGGGAATGTTGACTTCAACACATCTGAACATGTCAAGCATTTCAGGATCAGGTTCAAAGGACTTCTTTGGCTTAGAATTATCTTGAAGAAAGGGAATTTGGTTCTTAAGTGGAATAGAAGGAGGTGAGGGAATGGATTCAGGTTCTTTTTTGAGTTTCTTTTTCTTTTCATTTTTTAGGACAACATTTAAAAGAGGGTTAGAGGGATTATCTTGTGGCATAGAAATTTGCTTCCCTGATCTAAGTGAAATTACACTTACATTACCCTTGGGGTTGGGTAATGGTTGAGCTGGAAGTTGGGAAGAATTTGATTGTTGTTGCTGGCTTAGGTGGGATGCAAGTTGACCAATTTGGGTTTCAATATTTTAAGGCTAGAACGAGTGAAGGAGGAAATATCTTCAACTGCACTTTCCCATGGTTGCTTGGAAGAAGAGGCTTGTCCTAGATTGGTATTGCCTTGATTTTGGTTCTTGGGAAAGTGATTGTATTGGTTTGGGAATTGGGAAGGTTCACTAGGATAGTGAAAGCCAGGATGAGGAAGAGGAGGATTGATCCTTTACAGTTGAGGAACAAAAGGGTAAGGTTGTTAAAAGTTACCAAAACCTTGATCATATTGAAAATGGTTTGGGTTTTGATGAGGGTATTGAAGGGGATGAGAAATGGGATTCCCATATCTCAAGTTAGGGTTATATGTATAAGAGAAGAGATCAAAATGGGAAGTTTTTAACAAACTGACCTGATTGTTGAGGGTTGGGGTTCTGCTAAGCATATGTTGCATTGAGCTCCATTGGTCCAGATGAATCAGATGGTTCATATTGAAGTTGTGGATAAGTTTCTATTGGATGAGTTGGTGAGTTGCAGATTCCACAGTTTTTGATAGGTCCAGGAAACATTGATTGTGGAGAAGATGAGGTTTGGGCTTTGGTGGCCACAACTAGTTGTTGCACAAAACCTGTAAGTTCACTCATCCACTCAGTCATCTTGTTCGGCTCTATTGGTTGATTATCTTGGGATTTTTTGAATTGATCATGTGATTGAGTATGGAATTGTTGTGTGTTTGCATCCATGTTGCTTATGAGATCTCTTGTAGCTGTGAGAGTTTTATCAATAAGATCACCCCCACTTGCAGCATTAATGAGAGTTCTCTCCATAGCCAATAACCACTCATATGAGTATTGGGTTAAGAGTTGGTTAGGTATTTGGTGGTGTTGGCAGGTTTCAAAAAGATTTTTGTATCTCTCCTATTATTCATGGAGTGATTCACTTAGGAACTGACAAATACCACTTATTTCCTTTCGGATAGAAGCAGTACGAGAAGCAGGAAATAATTTCTCTAAAAAGAGTCACTTTGTCATTCCATGTGGTTATGGAACCAGGAGGATGGTAGTAGAGCCATGACTTATCAGTGTCATCTAGGGATAAAGGGAATGCTTTGAGTTTGATTTGTTCCTCAAAAACCCCTTGAGGCTTCATGGTAGAGCACACCACTTGGAACTCTTTAAGGCGGAGATGTGGATCCTCACCGACTAGCCCGTGAAAATGAGGGAGAAGATGAATCAAACCTGATTTGAGTTCGAAGTCAGATTCTATGTTTGGATATTGAATACCAAGAGGTTGGTAATTTATATCATGGACAACAAGTTCTTTTAGTGTTTGTTCCATAGGATTGACCATTTCTAATTCAACTGGTTGGACAAGGACTGGTTCTTGAATTATTTGATTATCCCTAATATTCCTCCTAAGTTGGTGAAGAGTTAACTCAATTTCAGGGGCAAAAAAATCTGAGGGATTGTTTGGGAGGTTATGGGGAATTCAGAGAGATGTTTTAAGGCATCTTCCTATTAATCCATGACATGTTAAGTCCAACATACACAATGTTAATTTAAATAATATTCATCGAGTAAAATCTCTCAATCAATTGACATACCTAAATTATAAATCACACCAAAGAGATATTTACCCAGCCATTGAAATGATTAGTAATCTGGTTATAATTATTATGATGATAAATTAAGAAGATAAGAAAAAGAAAGGGATAAGAAAATATTGGTGCGACAAACACACACACAAACAATGTTGATAATTAAAAATGAACTTTAGATTGAATGAGAAAGAAAAATAAGGGAAGGGTATTCAACTATATTTAAACTATTTTAAGAAACTTAATATTAAACTACATAAGGTATATGTGAATAAGATATACTTAAGAAGAAACTTGCATTAAAACAGAATTACAAAGAAAATACTTACAGGATTACAATAATGAAGAACACAAAAGTAAAAGAAAACAAAGAGAGGAGGAAGAGTATCTCAAGTAAAAAATTTAGTATTTAAGGTCCTCCAAATACCTTGTAAATGCTTTGGTAATTCCAATATGTTCTCATCTCTACTGAAATTCCAAATCTTTTGAAGGAGAGGAGGGAGATGTATTTATAGCCCAAGGAAGTGGACTGTTTGCATTCCCAATCTATACCTCCACTTGAATCACCATTTTTATAATTAATAAAGCCTAATATCAAGATATATCCTTCTTCAAAGTTGTAGATAATAATTTTTTCCGACTACTCTCAAAATTTGGAGGCATTTGGACTTATGGATCCAAAGTTATGGCTGTTTGATTAAACAATGTTAATATGTCCATTTCAATCTAGACTTTTTAGAAGGACAAAATTTGAATGGGTTTATCAATAGGAAGATGCCTTCAAATATGAATTATTTATTCAAAAATGTCGGCCTACTATATCTCCTCTTTCAAAATGAAAACTATCAACTTGATTTGATGACTAGAGCAAGAGACATTCCATGAATACTGTACTGATTTTAATTCCTGGCCAGAATGGTGGGTTGAGTTTTAATGAACCAGTTGGTCCCATTGTATTTGGATTTGGGCCATAAAATTTTTATCCAAAACTCCTTAAATTTTACCCCAAACATTTTATAATAATAAAGTAATTTTGAATTCTAGATTGAGCCTAGTACTTAAATCTTCATAGCTGGTCCAATTTCTTTACAGTTTCTTTGGGTCTTCTTGTGTGGACCATATGACCCTTAAAATGGAAGAATTGGCCCATGATTCCTTATAATTAAATGTTTTATATTGAAATAAGAATCCTAAAAAACAATAAACATTCAATTTGGATCAGTATAGTTATAGTTATTATTAAAACATTAAAAATACTTGAATCTGGATGAATTCAAATAGTGCTCAAAAATTATATTTAATATTTATACATTAATATTTCACACAAATTATGAAAATTTCCTATAAAATCAGTAAAGGGAGTATATAAAAAGTTATAAAAATATTAATAACATCAAATCTCATATACTTAGTCTTGTGAATTCCCTTATGTGAAACAAATATAAAAACATGACAAAATCATTTTCACTCACCAACAAATATTAAAATTTTGTTTTCCCCAATCAGGGCAGGTTTAGACAATTTCAATCATACATATTGAATTCCACCACAAGTTTTTATAGAAATAATGTTCCAAAAACAATTCATTTTTTTCATGCTTAAATTTAGAAATGAAAAATGGCGGTACACAAAACTTACTCCTCTCAAGATGATAAAATTAATTTATGGATTTTCACTCATTCACCAACCAAAAGTGAAAATCTTAGAGTTTGAAAGAGCTCTTAGATTACACTCCCTATCCTTAAGTGCTCAAAAATCAATAGGTTATTTTAGAGTTTTTTTGGCTATAGGATGGTAGGAAGATGATATCCAAAAGATAGGAAAAAGGGGGTAAAATACCAACATAGAAAAAGAAATGTACATTTTTTTTGAATAAGACATGAAAGGAAATGGAAAAACATATTTACAAGGGAATGATTGTGTGAATAAAGACACAATAGAGGAAGAAAATTTGAAGGGGATGAGAAGATTAAATATTTAAAAAACACAAAACTTCTCCCAATGACATAAGTGTTCTTTTTTCTTATTCATTTTTTTTTGCATTTTTCGAAAGTTAAACTTGAAAAAGATCTCACACTCATATCCAAACCCATGATTTATCTCCTCAAAACACTAATTGTAATAATTATAATAAGATCAAAGGTTGAGGAAGAGTGACTTTTGACCGGCCCAAGACACAACCCATTTTTTCTGTTCTTTTTTTTTTGATTTTTTTAAACACTTGTCAATAACATTTACAAAATTACATAAATGAAAGTACATTAAATTCCCTAAAACTCACTAATTTACAACCTATACCCACACTTAAATTGATGCTTGAACTCAAGAATATGATAACTTGTTGAAAAATAAGAAAAGGGCACCCAAAAAATGAAATCCATTCCCCCCACACTTAAATTTCAAAAAATTATGCAATGAAAATCCATGTTGATATTGGGTGGGATAAGGTATTAGGCTTGTAATGTGGATAACAAAGAAAAGGTTTTCATAGGCTCGAAGGGGATTTCAAAAGGAGGATTAATGTATGGTTAATGGGAGGATATTTGGCTATTATAATTCTCACAAGGTTTAGAAATGATTCTATCATATTAATGCACATCAAAGTTGGAAATTTAGCTCAAAGGTATACAAACTCAAGAATCAAAAATGGGGGTGAAAAACACACATTTTGAAAAGATGGCCATAGGTAGCCTTGGCATGAAAGCAAATGTTGTTCCTCACAGGTGGGGAAAGTCATTTTCCAAATCAATAATTCAACATTCAAAATTTATTATTCTTGACACAAAATTCTTTATCCAAAGTCATGATGAAAATACAAATTTTTTGAGATGAAAACATGTCTTTTTGACTTGCCAAAATGGTTGGAAAAAATTTAAAAATTTGAAGGTGATTAATCATGATTTTTATTTTCATATTGTTTTTTTTGTTTTTTTGTTTTTTTAGGTTTTTTTAGTTTTTTATAATGATACACCTACAGAAAAAAGAAAGATTAAATAAAAAAAATGTGATGAGTAAAGTGGTAAAAAAATGAGAATGAGGGAGGAAGAAGAAGAAAGAGAGAGATAGAGATAAGATGAGTTAAAGGGAAAGAGGTTTCCCTTGGTTTGAATTTGGTGGGTTGCCATATTCATCTAGTGGTGGGTCAACTACAGAAGTTGGGGCTTTGGTGGAAGTCGACGTGGTTCCAGGATTGTGTGTCCTCTCATGGTAATGATTTAACTGATGTCCATTAACTATGAATGTCCTTTTTGAAGAGGGGTCTTGGAATTTCACTTCACTAAATGGATAAACATTATTAAAAACAAAAGGACCTTCCCAATAATAATTAAGCTTACCTGGGTGAAGTCGAAATCAAGAGTTGAAAAACATTACCTTTTCACCTTCATGAAATACCTTTCTCAGGATGTATTTTTCATGGAGTGCCTTATCCTTTTCTTTGTATAGATTGGAATTCTCATAAGAATCAAGTTGAAGCTCCTCCAATTCATCCAATTGCAACAGTCTTTCTTCACCAGATTTTTCAAAATCAAAATTACAAGTTTTAACAGCCCATAATGACTTATGTTGGATTTCAACTGGTAGATGACATACTTTACCAAAAACTAGCCTAAAAGGAGACATCCCAATGGGTGTTTTGTAGGCAATTAGATAAGCCCAAAGTGCTTCACCAAGTCTTTCAGGCCAGTCTTTTCTGGTGGGTTTTACAATTATCTCAAGCACTCTTTTCACTTCTCTATTATAAAGTTCATCCATGCCATTTTTTGGGGGTGATATGTAGTTGAAGTTTTATATACAACACCATTCTTTTTCAAAAGATATTCCATGTTTTTATTACAAAAATGGTTTCCTAAGTCACTTATCAAGGCACGAGGTGTGCTAAATTGGTGGAAGATGTGTGTCTTTAGGAACTCATTAACAGTATGTGAATCATCCTTTCTAGTGGGTTTCGCCTCGACCCACCTAGAAACATAATCAACCGTAATAAGAATGTATGAGAATCCATTGGAAAAGGGAAATTTTCCCATAAAATTGATGCCCCAAACATCGAAGATCTCATAGAAAATTAAAGGATTTTGGGACATTTCATTTATCTTTGAAATTGTGCCAAATTTTTGGAAAGTGAGACATGATTGACAGAACTCATGTGAGTCCTTGAAGAGTGATGGCTAGAAGAATCCAGAGTCTAGGACCTTTTGGGAAGTCCTTTATGGTCCAAAGTGGCCACCTCCAGGAAATGAGTGACATAATTCTAAGATAGAGGAATGTTCATCTTCATCAACACATATCCTAATTACCATGTCTTCCCCAGTTTTCCTAACTTTATTTTCTTCCCAAAAATAGTGTTTTGAATCACTTTTCAACTTCATTTTTTGTTTTTTTGAAAAAATTTCCTGAAAAACACCAGAAACCAAGTAATTTACAATTGGGGAATACCATGGTAACTTTGGTGTGAGAGATGAAAGGTGCTCAGTGGGGAATTCAGGATCAATGATTTCAGAATGAGAAGAATTAGAAATTCTACTCAAGTGATCAGCCACAGGGTTTTCTTTTCCAGGTCTATCTTTGATTTCAAGGTCAAACTCTTGGAGCATTAGTATCCATCTTATTATCCTCAGTTTGGAATCAATTTTCTTGAGTAAGAACTTTATATCAGAATGGTCTGTGAAGATGATGATTTTTGCACCTAAGAGACAGGGCCTGGATTTATCTAAGGCAAAAACCACTATTAAAAGTTCCTTTTCAGTCATAGTGTAGTGAGATTGAGTTTCATCCAATGTTTTTGAGTAATAATAGATGACATGAGGATTTTTTTCTCTTCTTTGACCAAGAACAATCCCAACATCTCTATCAGAAGCATCACACATCAACTCAAAGGGTAAGGACAAATATAGGGGTTGGATTATTGGGGCAGATGTAAGAGCAGTTTTAAGTTCAACGAAGGCTCTCTTGCAAACCTCATCGAAATATAAAGTGACATCATTTTGGAGAAACCAAGTGAGTGGGAGGGAAATCCTACTGAATTTATGGATGAATCACCGATATAAACCAGCATGACCAAGGAATGAACATATGTCTTGAATAGAAGTGGGTTCGGGAAGTGATTGGATCACTTCAATTTTGGAAGGATCGACTTCAATACCATATTTTGAAACTATGTGACCTAGAACAATCCCATTTGCAACCATGAAGTGATATTTTTCAAAATTTAACACAAGGTTACACTTGACACACTTTTGAAGGACTAGAGAGAGTGAATTTAAGCAAGATTCAAATGACTCACCATAAATGGTAAAGTCATCCATGAAGACTTCCAAGAAGTGTTTAATGAATTTAGAAAAGATACTCATCATACACTTTTGGAATGTTGCAGAAGAATTAAAAAGGCCAAAAGGCATTCTCCTATATTCATATGTTATAAAGGGGCATGTGAAAGTAGTCTTTTCTTGGTCATGAGGTGCGATTGAGATTTGGAAGTAGCTGGTGTATCCATCAAGAAAGCAATAATGTGACTTTCTGGATAATCGTTCTAGAATTTGATCAAGGAATGGAAGAGGGTAGTGATATTTTTGTGTTTCAACATTCAATTTCCTATAGTCGATGCACACACGCCATTGTTATTCACTTGAATTGTGACTACCTCACCATGTTCATTTGCGACAACAGTTATCCCACCCTTCTTAGGTACACCTTTAATTAGACTAACCCATTCACTATTAGAAATTGGGAAGATAATACCATATTGAAGAAGCTTGGTAATCTCTTCCCTAACTACCTCAAGGAAGAGTGGATTAAGTCTTTTTTGTGGTTGTATAATTGGTTTGGATGATTCCTCAACATGGATGTGATGCATGCAACGAGTAGGGTTGATTCCTAGTATGTCATCTAGGGTCCACCCTAAGTCCTTTTTGGTTTCCTCTAACACCTGAACAAGTTTGGACTCCTCAGTTTTGGTAAGTGAAGCAGAGATAATGACATGATAAGAGTGATCATAGAAAAGGAATGCATATTTTAGGTTTTTATGAAGAGGTTTCAAATTAGTCTCATCTTTCATTTGTGGGTTAGACAACTCAGGAATAGAGGAAGGGACTTCAGTTGCTTCAGATTCATTTTCCTTAATACTGTCCAAGTTGGAGCAGTAGATAAGAGTTGATGTGGGATTCAATAGAGTTTTCAAGTTCCTCTAGATTGATGGAGTCTATGAATGAGAGGTCCACACAAACTTCACTATTTATGACTTGGTTAATCATGGTGAATATTTCACAAGATTCTCTCTAGTTAGAACATGATGAACATGATGGAATGGGGTTCAATTGACTCTCAGAAGTGTCCTCAGAAACATGGATTGAGAATGTAGAGTGATGCTCAGATGGGTATCTCATGGCTTGGAAAATGTTGAACTTGACCAGTTGGTTACCAAATTCTATGGATAAGATTCCTGAATGGAAATCAATCTTGGTTCTCGCTATCATTAGGAATGGTCTTCCTATAATTAAGGGATATCGAGAAGAGTTCATCTCACATTCCATGTCAAGGACATAGAAATCAGTAGGGAAGATAAGACCATTCACACGAACAAGGACATCCTCTATTATACCCTTAGGACTAGTGGTGATTCAATTGTAAAATTGAATGAAAACACCTATTGGATGTAAGGTACCTAGACCAAGGTTGGAGAAGATGGATTTGGGCATGACATCAATTGAGGCTCCTAGATCTATGAGTGCATCATCGAAGTTGGAACTTTTTATTTGGCATGGAACTGTAAAGGTTTCAGGATCTTTTCACTTAATGGGTATGGACTCTTGGGTTGAAACATTTTCAAAGGTCCTAAGTTTCCTATTATGGGTATACAACTCCTTGAGAAACTTAGTATACTTAGGAATTTGTTTAATAGCATCTAAGAGGGCAATGTTCACTTCAACACGTCTAAACATGTCGAGCATTTCAAGATCGGGTTCAAAGGACTTATTTGTCTTAGAAACGACTTGAGGAAAAGGAATTGGGTTCCTAAGTGGAATAGAGGGAGGTGAGTGAATAGTTTCAGGTTCCTTTTCAAGTTTCATTTTCTTTTCATTTTCTAGGTCAAAATTCAAATGGGGGTTGGAGGACTTATCTTGAGGCATAAGAATTTGTTTTCCTGATCTAAGTGCAATTGAACTTACATTACCCTTGAGGTTGGGTAATGGTTGAGCTGGCAGTTAGGAAGAATTGGATGGTCACTGCTGACTAAGGTGGGATGCAAGTTGACTGATCTAGGTTTCAATATTTTTAAGGCTAGAATGGGTGAAGGAGGAAAGATCTTCAACTGCACTTTCCCATGGTTTCTTGGAAGAAGAGGCTTGTCCCGAATTGGGATTTCCTTGATTTTGGTTCTTGGGAAAGTGATTGTATTGGGTTGGGAATTGGGAAGGCTCACTGGGATGGTGGAAGCTTGGAGGAGGAAGAGGAGGATTGATCCTTTGGGGTTGAGGAACAAAAGGGTAAGGTTGTTGGAAGTTACCAACATGTTGACCATATTAGAATTGGTTTGGGTTTTGATGAGGGTATTTAGGGGGGTGAGAAATGGTATTCTCATATCTCAAGTTAGGGTATATGTAGAAGAGAAGGGCTCATAATGGGATTGGTTAAAGTTTCTAACAAACTGACCTGATTGTTGAGGGTTAAGGTTCCACTGAGCATATATTGCATTGAGCTCCATTGGTTCAGATGAATCAAATGGTTTATCTTTAAGCTGTGGACATGTGTTAGTTGGATGATATGAGGATCTACAGATTCCATAGTTCTTGATAGGTCTAGGGAACATAGATTGTGGAGAGGATGAGGTTGGGGCTTTGGATGCCACAACTAGTTATCGCACAAGACCTGTAAGTTCACTCATCCACTCTGTCATCTTGTTCATCTCTATGGATTGATTGTCTTGGGCTCATTTGACTTGAGCATGTCCTTGAGTATGTAATTGTTATGTGTTTATAGCCATGTTGCTTATGAGACATCTTGCAGCTGTGGGAGTTTTATCAACAAGAGCACTGCCACTGGTGGCATCAATGAGAGTTCTCTCCATAGACAATAACCCCTCATCGAAGTACTGGATCAAGAGTTGGTCAAGGATTTGATGGTGTGGGAAGGTTGCAACAAGATTTTTGAACCTCTCCCAGTATTCATGGATTGATTCACTTGGGAACTGACGAATACCACTTATTTCATTTCGGATAGAAGCAGTACGAGAAGCAGGAAAGAATTTATCTAAGAAGAGTTGCTTCATGTCATTCCATGTGGTTATGAAACTAGGAGGGAGGTAGTAAAGCCATGACTTAGCAGAATCATCTAGGGAGAAAGGAAATTCTTAGAGTTTGATTTGTTCCTTAGAAACCCCTTGAGGCTTTATGGTAGAGCACACCACTTGGAACTCTTTAAGGTGGAGATGTGGATCTTCACCAACTAGATCATGGAAATGCGGGATAAGATGAATCAAACCCAATTTGAGTTCAAAGTCAGCCTCTATGTTTGGATATTTAATACCAAGAGGTTGGTAAATTATATCAGGGTCAATAAGTTCTTTAAGTGTTTGTTCTCTAGGATTATCCATATCTAATTCAATTGGTTGGAAAAAGAATATTTCTTGAATTATTTGATTATCCCTAATGTTCCTCCTAAGTTGGCGAAGAGTTCACTCAATTTTTGGGTCAAACAAATCTGAGGGATTATTTAGGAGGCTATGGGGCATTCAGAGAGATATTTCCTTTTATGGGTACACAACTTGTTGAGAAACTTAGCATACTTAGGAATTTTTTTAATGGAATCTAAGAGGGGAATGTTCACTTCAACACGTCTAAACATGTCAAGAATTTTAGGATCAGGTTAAAAGGACTTATTTGGCTTAGAAATAGCTTGAGGAAAAGGAATTAGGTTCCTAAGTGGAATAGAAGGAGGCGAGGGAGTGGTTTTGAACTCTCGATTTCAACTTCACCCAGGTAAGCTTAATTCTCGTTGGGAAGGTCTTATTAATAATTTTTACCCATTTGGTGCAGTGCAAGTCCAAGACCCCTCTTTAAAAAGGACATTCACTATTAATGGACATTGGTTAAAGCATCACCATGAGAGGACACACAATCATGGAACCACATCAACTTCCATTAGATCCCCAACATCTATAGTTGAACCACCACTAGATGGAGATGTAAACCCACCAAATCCAAACCAGGGGCACCTATTTCCCTTTAACTCCTCTTTTCTATTTCTCTCCTTTTCTTCTTCTTATTCTTTACTCATTCTCATTTTGTTTTTTTACCACTTTCATAATCATATTTTTTTATTTACTCTTTCTTTTTTGTGTAGGTATGTATTTATAAAAAACTAAAAAAAACCTAAAAAAAAACAAAAAAATAATAATTTAACAACAATATGAAAAGAAAAATCATGATTACTCACCTTAAATTTTTTAAATTTTGTCTAACCATTTTGGAGAGTCAAAAATACATGCTTATATCTAAAAAAATTTGTATTTTCATCATGAATTTGGATAAAGAATTTTGTGTCAATAATAATAAATTTTGAATTCTCAGTTATTGATTTGGAAAATGATTTTCCCACCTATGAGGAACAACATTTTCTTTTATGCCAAGGTTACCAATGGACATCTTTTAAAAATGTGTGTTTTCACCCCCATTTGTGAGTATTGAGTTTGTGAACCTTCGAGATGAATTTCCAACTTGGGTGTGCATTAATATGATAGAGGCATTTCTGAACCCTATGAGAATTATAATAGCTAAATAGCCTCCCATTAACTATAAATTAATCCTCCTTTTGAAAGCACCTTCGATCCTATGAAAACCTATTCTTTGTTAGATACATTATAATCCCAATACCTTATCTCACCCATTATCAACATGAATTTTCATTTCATAATTTTTTGAAATTTAAGTGTGGGGGAATGGATTTCATTTTTTGGGATCCCTTTTCTTGTTTTTCAACGAGTTATAATATGCTTAAGGGAAAGTATAAATTTAAGTGTAAGGGAGAGGTTTTCAATCAATGAATTTTGGGGAATGTAATGTACTTTAATTTATTTATTTTTGTAAATTTTATTGACAAGTGTTAAAAAAAAATCAAAAAATCAAAAATAAAAAAAAGAAACAGAAAAAAATAGGTTGTGTCTTGGGCAGGTCAAAAATCACTATTCTTAAACCTTTAATATTTTTATAACTATTACAATTAGTTTCATGAGGAGATCAATCACTGGTTGGGATATGAGCGTGAGATCTTTTTAAAGTTCAAATTTCGAAAAATGCAAAAAAAAAAGAAGAAAAGAAAAAAAAGAACACTTATGTCATTGGGAGAAGTTTTGTGTTTTGTAAATATTTAATCTTCTCATCCCCTTCAAATTTTCTTCCTCTCTTGTGTCTTTATTCACACAATCATTCCCTTGTAAATATGTTTTTTCATTTCCTTTCATGTCTTATTCAAAAAAAATGTACATTACTTTTTCCATGTTGGTATTTTACCCCCTTTTCCTATCTTTTGGATATCATCTGCCTACCATCCTATAGCCACAGAAAACCCCCTAAAAGGACCTCTTAATTTTTGAGCACTTTATGATAGGGAGTGTAAGATGAGATCTCTTACAAACTCTAAGATTTTCACTTTTGGTTGGTGAATGAGTGAAGCTCCATAGATTAATTTTATCATCTTAAGAGGAGTAAGTTTTGTGTGACACCATTTTCCATTTCAAAATTTGAGGATGAAAAAGTGAATTGTTTTTGGAACATTGTTTCTATAACAACTTTTGGTGGAATTCAATATGGATGATTGAAATTGTCTAAACCTCCACTGATTGGGGAAAACAAAATTTTAATATTTGTTGGTGAGTGAAAATGATTTTGTCATGTTTTTATATTTATTGCACATGAGGACATGCACAAGACTAAGTGTAGGGGAGTTGATGTTATTAATATTTTCAAAACTTTTTATATACTTCCTTTATTTATTTTATAGGAAATGTTCATAATTTGTGTGAAATATTAATGTATAAATATTAAATATAATTTTGAGCACTATTTGAATTCATCCAGATTCAAGTCTGTTTAATGTTTTAATAATAACTATCACCATACTGATCCAAATTGAATGGTTCTTATTTTTTAGGATTCCTATTTAAATATAAAATATTTCATTATAAGGAATCATGGGCCAATTCTTACATTTTAAGGGTCATATGGTCCACACAAGAAGACCCAAAGAAACTGTGAAGAAAATGGACCAGCTATGAAGATTGAAGTACTGGGCTCAATCCAGAATTACAAATTCTTTTATTCTTCTAAAATTTTCAGGGGAAATGTAATGAGTATTGGATAAAAATTTCAAGGCCCAAATCCAAAGAAAAGGGTCCCAACTAATTCATTTAAACTCATCCCACCATTCTGGATGGGAATTAAAATCAGTACAATATTCATGACATGTCTCCTGATATATTTATAAAATAAAGTTGATATTTTGCATTGTGAAATAGGATATATATGTGGAATACTTTTTTGAAAAAAACATTTGGATTTTAAGGCATCTTCCTATTGATAAACCCATTCACATTTTGGTCTTCTAAAAATCCTGGATTGAAATGGACAAATTAACATTGTTTAATAAAACAGATATAACTTTGGCTCCATAAGTCCAAATGCCTCCAAATTTTTAGAGTAGTCATAAAATATTATTATCTACAACTTTGAAGAAGGAATTGTCTTGATATTATTATGTATGAATTATCAAAATGGCTATGCAATTGGAGGGACAGATTGGGAATGCAAATAGTCCACTTCCTTGGGCTATAAATACATCCCCCTCCTCTCCTTCAAAAGAGTTGGAATTTTAGTAGAGAGGAGAACATATTAGCATGACCAAATCCTTTCCAAGGTATTGGGAGGACCTTACATACTCAAGTTTTCACTCGATATACCCTTCCTCCTCTCTTTGTTTCCTTTTACTTTTGTGTTCTTCATTATTGTAATATTGTAAGTCTTTTCTTTGTAATTCTATTTTAATGAAAGTTTCTTCTTAATTATCTCTTATTCTCATCCACCTTATGTAGTTTAATATTAATGTTCTTAAAATAGTTTAAATATATTTTAATCCACTTCCCTTCTATTGCTTTCTCATTCAATCTAAAGTTTATTTTTAATTATTATCATCGTTTGTGTGTGTGTTCGTCGCACCAATATTTTCTTATCCCTTTATTTTTCTTATCTTCTTAATTTATCATCATAATAATTATAACCAGATTAATAATCATTTCAATGGATGAGTAAATCTATCATTGGGGTGAGTTATAATTTAGGTATGTTAAGTGATTGAGAGCTTTTGCTCGATGAATATTATTTAAATTAACATTGTGTATGTTAGACTTAACATGTCATGGATTAATGAATTGTTTTGTTTAATTTATGGATTCCATTGATTATTGAAACCATAAATACACTACCATAATCAAGTATTGATTGAGATTAGAATCCTAGTTAAGTTAAGGCTTGGATTAAAGCCTTAACACTTAGGAAATCCAATCAACGTCAACTTGTGACATAGGTGTTAATTTAATTCAATATAAAGGAAGGCTCAAGGATATCACAAACTTAACTACCTAATAATGAACTCACCCCAATCTTTATAAATTTGTTAAATCAATCTTGATCAATCAATCATTTCATAAATAAACCCCCCAATAAGAATACAATCAACTAAAAACAATCAACTATTAAAAAGTATCATCACTGAGGATTTGAACCGAGTGATGCTATACACATTAGTAGAGCACCATAACTTTTAATGGTCGATAGGCGACAATCGACCACGCTTTCAGACACACTTGACATTTTTTAAAAGAATTTGTGTGTTCTCCACGTTTTTACCAACCAAGAGGCTTCCATAACATACCAAATTCGATCCATGAAGGGGTAAGGTCTAAATGTGGCTGGACAATGGGTTTTGGATAAGTTTAGGGGAATTTTTACACCTTATATTATATGTTTAGTCATTAAGTAAACCTGTTTTTACATTAATCATTGTAATTAATTTTAACTTCTTTCACTAATCAATTTGGTCAAAAATTAATTTTATAAATTTTGATGATTACAAATATGGAATCAATTTTTCTATATTCTAATCATATAATTATCATAAATTAATTTAAAATCAATCCCGCAGACGGGATGAAACGATGAATTTTTAAAGTGAAAATGTTTAAAAGTTTGAAATGTTTTTATACCCAATTTTAATGTGAAATTGATTACAATGAACTAAATTGGATTTATAGATGTATAATTTATCTAAATATACTTTAAAACCAAATAAAAATATAATTCATCTATATAAATAAATTAGATGAAAATTTAGGTTTCAATTAAAATTCAGTATTTGTCACTATTCATAAAAAAATGAATCTTCTCAAAAAAATATAAAAATTTCACCCTAAAATACTTTTGATGTTCCAATTTTAAAAATAAAGTTTATTTTGTCAAATATAAGTTTTAAAAGTTCCAAAATTTAGTTTTAAAATAGGTGCACCATTAATAGGCGGTAAAAATATCTTTTAGAAAAATATATATTTTTATGCCTAAAATTGGATTTATTCATATATCTTGTCTAGAGAACACATAAGATGAATGTTAAATATTTTATTGAATATATAATATATAATTTTCATTAAAATTATTCTTTAAAAGTAGTTTGTTTAACTTATTGAGATAAAACATGTTTGTATATAGAAAAATAGTTTTTAGAAAAGGAATTTCTTTATTTTTAAATAGTTATTACTGTCATTTATAATTAATTGGTAGCCAATGAATTCATTGTGAAAATAATATTTTCATAATTTAGTTATTCCTAATCATACCCACCATTCTAACGGCTAGGTGACAACTTTCATAATAATATTAATAGTAGATTCTAGTTTGGTAAAACTTGGTCTTGCATGTAACACAAGCTATCGAAGTGACTCAGTATTGTGTATAACACATGAAAAATATAGTGTTGTGTGTACCACAAGTTAATATAAGAGTTTATTATAGAACAATTTTAAATTGGTGTTGTGTATAACACAATCCAAACTTAGTGATTTTGTATAACAAAATCTATATTCAATGTTATGTGAAATGAAAAATATCAAAATGATTAAATTTATTTGAAAAAAATATTTCCCAAAATCTTTGGTTGTTACATTCTACCCCCCTTAAAATTAATTTCATCCTCAAAATTAATTTGGGTCATCAAAGGTTTAATACTTTAAAGTTTATTTCATAGAAACCCACAAAGTAAAAATTAATACTAAAACTTTCTTTAAAAATGGAAAGTTGGAAACTTAATGGTTACCCAAAGTAACTCATAACTAGGTTTCCACATAAGATAACATAGGTGGAAATAAAAAATATGGACACGGAAGAGAAATATAACTATCAAGTTCCGATAGAGAGTGATAGACAACATGGTTAGGAGAAAGTTAATAATAAAAAATCCATAACCGAAAGAGGCTTGAAAAGGTCCTTGATATCATCAAAAATGATGATAATGGGACAAAATTTTATTTCAAGACCCTTTTTTTTAAAGTTTAAGAATGTTCATGAGAATATATAATTACTTGATTCCATCACAATCTCACCCTTTTATTGTGCCTTGATCAATTTCTACTTCATCTATAATTCTAAGAAATGAAGGTTAATTTATCATTCCTGAAGCATTAGCAGATCATCAAATCCATAAATAGAATGTTAGGTCATTCCATTTGTATATATCAAAACAAAATGGTTATCATAAGTTATCTAATATTCATAAATCCTCATGTATAGAGATAATACTTTAATCTCTAAAACCTCATCCGAATTTTAACTTAAACTATTCCATAAATGGTTAACCATGTAACCTTTCCAAAAGATGAAAATAAAAAACATTATAAAGAAGGTCACTAACTTTATAAAAATAAGCTTAACATTGATCCCCTATATATCATAAAGTATCTCTTGGTTGTCACATACCAAACATGCAAATACCTTTATGATGTTTTCTCTTGAAACATGGTAATAACCTGAATTACCACAATACCTTATTAAAAACGTGCATGTTTTATTATTACAAAAATTATTAGATATATTCCTTAAATCCAAAAAATGGTTTTAAACTTCATCCATGATAACATAGACCAATTTTTCATAAAATCAATAATCAGTTCCATGGTAATCAGTACTATCCAATTTACTTTATTCACATCAATCATCACTTTATCCATGATAAACACAATTTTCTCAACATCAATAACACATTAAGGGTTAACTTACCTTAAAAAAATATCACATTTCCATTAAATAACTTTTCTATTTCATTAGAACCATTCAACATTTCCTTTCAAATCCTTAATGAAAAACATATACTTCATGATTCATATAACATAATTCTTGAATTCTAGTACATATACACTTCAATCATATAACTTTATTCTTAAACCATTACTTAGGCTTCATAATCTTATTCCTTAATACTCCTTTCCTATAATATGAAATATGAATCATGTATTAAGGTTCCTCAACCTCAATTTAATCATGCTTCTTACATTTTATATAAACAATACTATTAGAACATCCCATACCTTTCACATGTCATTCATGATCTCTTTATCTTCACTAGTATTACCAATACTCACGCCACCTTCCTAATTCTATTCATGATATTTACACCCAGGACATTGACTCACATAATGACCATACTTTCCACATCTAAAACATTCAATGTTAACCCAATTCCTTCTCGTTCCTGCTATTGACTAAGACAAAAAAGAATAGTGTGAGTAACGCTTATCATATTAGAAAACTACATAATCATGAAAAATTACTTATAAGATGACTAAATCATGATACATTATTTTAAATATATGAAACCTTTGGATAATCCTTAGAGACATCCCTAGAAACATCCTTAAAAATATCTCTAGGGATCTCACTAAGTTTTTCCCATCCTAGTTTCCAAAGGTTGACTAAACCTTTCCTTTAATACTAACTATAGCGACCCAGACTTAACATACTTGGATATTGCATCATTTTAGATGAATATTTAGCACATTATAAAAGTACATTCTCTAGGATCGTAATAGTTTAGTGTCTTTGGAAACTTGGAAACATAATCTTCTATCTTGGTGAAATATCTTCAATATATCCCTAAAATATCTTCCCTTTTAGTTATCCTACTTAAAACCTTTCTTTATAACCCAAGGAAAGGAAACATAAGAAAGGGATGAGATCATATTCTGATTAAGGGTAAATAAGGGGGATATGTGAGCATAACATAAGCATAATGGTATGAGAACATGATCATAAAATTAGAAGACCATATCTTGCATATTAAAGATCACAATCAAGAGTCATGTCATAATGGTTGGTAGTTCATAAGACATGAATCATAAGGTAATCAATAACATAAGCCATGAAAGCATAAAATAGGGTAATACATGGAATTGTGGCATACACATAAGCATAAAAAATACTATTTCAAGTTTACCTACCAAGACCCTCATAACATGTTAGGCTTGGGATAATCACTTGAGTACCTTCTTTGGGCTTGGGATGACCTCCTGTGTACTATATTGTTTCGATCTTGGGGTGATCTCCCATGAAACCTCTTTTTATGGGCTTAGGATTCCCTCCCGTGTACCCTCTTATTATGATCTTGGGATATACTCCCGTATACCCTCTTGTTAGGGGCTTGGGATTCCCTCCCGTATACCCTCTTGTTATGGGCTTAGGATGCCCTCCTGTGTACCCTCTTGTTACAGGCTTGAGATGCCTTCCCATATACCCTCTTATTATGGGCTTGGGATGTCCTCCCATGTACCCTTTTATCTCATAGAACATTTACCATTACCCAATGCATTGTAGGGAGATATAAGTCTCATCCATCACATAATAAAATCCGACATCCATGTTCCACAAGATAATAAAAAATTTATCATATCTTGACCCATAAAAAGAGACGGGTTTCATAAAAATCAAATCATAACCAATGAAATGAAATGGGTATCATAAAAATTTCATTATATCATCACCTGTGGAAAAGTGACAAGTTTTATAATCATTTCATCATAGAATAACCCGTGAAAGGAAGCGTGTTTCATAAGCATATAATCTATGGAAGAGAAATGAGTTTCATAAAAATCTTGCCAACAAAACATAAACCATTCAGAGAAAGAATATGAATGGTACCCTTGGATCATATCCTTAGTCAGGCATGAGTATCACCAATGGATTTCATATTATATGTGAAATAATTTTAAAATATCATTTAAAACATTTCTTGAAAAAAATATCCTTTTGACATGAAAAATGCTTTTTAAAATATTAAACATTTTTAAAATACCTTTCATTGAAGATAACTTTGAAAACTTATAAAGTAATATTAAAACCATTTTGAAAATATTTTTCTAGGAAAATTTACTTGAAAATTTATAAAGGAAGCTTTGAGGAAATGATTGGTCATGGTGGTGGATATTTTCTTCCATGTTGTACACATTAAAACAAATATTCCTTTCATATTGTTAGTAGACGTAAAAAGAGAATTGATCATAAGATGACATGAAGAATCATTTTAAAAACCATTTTCATAAAAAGGAAACACATGGGTATAAATGTATTTTAAAAATCATGGTAGAACATTTTCAAAAACATTTTTAGAAAACATGGTTTTATAGAAAATAGATTTACGACTAAAGAGAGAAACATGGTCACATTTTATTAAAAACATTTTTCTTAATAATATTAAGTTCCAAAGAGTAGAAAAAATGTACCAATTCATGAAGATATCATTAATAACCATAGAAGAAGAAAATTAATGAGAGTTCTTGAGATATGAATCATAACATTTCACCAATGGAAGCATAATCATAAACAATCTTGATAAACGATGAGATTGCAACATTAAATTCTTACCACTTTGGTAACTTTGAAACATAATCCCCATGAGATAATAACATTATATAAAACTTAAAATTTCATGAAAAGATTGAGATTCATGATACAACATTTCAAAGGGCATTACATATACCTCATAAAATAATATAGGTGTATAAAATAATATGTGTCTCAAAGAAGGAAAATTGAGACAAAATTATTTTACCGATTTGGTAACTTTTGAACCATAAACGCTATGTAAGAAAGATCATAAAATGGATATGTAAATAGCCATAAATTTAAGGATAAGAATCATAGAATATAGTTATGGGTAGTATATACACCACAAAAAAGAAATGAGTGGTGACTATGACATAAATCTCACAGAAATAAAAGTGAGATTAGAAATCCCCTTACTATACGAGTAACTTTTGAATCATGATCCCCATGAAATAATAACATCAGTTAAAAATTTTAATATCATGAAATAAATTGAATTCATGATATAACATGTCATAGGTCAGTGTATACACCATACAACAATAATAAGTGGTGAATATAACATATATCTCATAGAAATGAAAGTGATATGAGAAAACCCTTACCTTAAGTCTTGACTTTCTTTATACACATTTAAACCTCCTCTTATTTGGGTAACTCCTTTTGGTTTACACCAAAGAGATTCCTTGGTTGGATTTATGAAAAAGGGGAGGATTCTAGGATAAAGATAGGGAAGTTTAGAACTTATTTGGGTAGGGGAAGGATAACCAAAAGGGCTTGAGAGGTGCAAAGAAGTGAGGGGGTAGAGTGTCCTTTTATAAGTGGGGGAAAGGACACACTTGACATTTTTTAAAAGAATTTGTGTGATACCCACGTTTTTACCAACCAATAGGCTTCCATAACACACAAAATTCGATGCATGAAGGGGTAAGGTATAAATATGGTTGGACAATGGGTGTTGGACAAGTGTAGGGTCATTTTTACACCTTATATTCTAAATTTAGTCATTAAGTAAACTCGTTTTTACTATAATCACTGTAATTAATTTCAACTGATTTCACTAATCACTTTGGTAAAAAATTAATTTAGACTTATTATACATTATAAATTATGTTTATTCTAAATATGGAATCCATTTTTACAAATTTTAATCACAAAAGTGGTAGAAATTAATTTAAAATTAATCTCACTACTAGAAATTTAATCTATAGCCACGGACCTATAGCCATGATTTTATAGGTCCGTGGCTATAGATTGTTTATAGACACACTTTAATTCAACATCTATGGCTAAACTCGGATAAACATCGACGTTTCTTTCTTTTTTCTTTTGATTTCGTCGGCCTCTCCTCTCCTCCTCCCCTGATCTGCGACCCTACTCTCCAAACCATCTACAGCTCTCACCGCGGCGCCCTCCTCTCAATGCTCCCAATCAACCCGGTCTCTCATGCTGCTTTCGACCTCTCTCACTGCAAACCTCCACTCTGAACCATCGACCTATCTCACGAACTCTCTCACGCTTTTCACGATGGCCCTTCAGAAGTAGGAATCCACTGGCCCTTCAGCTTGCAATTTCTGTATACTTTCTGAATCTACCTCCTTCTATTTCCCTCCCACTATAAACCTCTTAAGTTTTGTCGATCTAAGCATCCTCCTCCTATGGAAGGTGTTCTATTTTTTTATTTCCATTATGGAATGATAATCACATGGTCTGGATGACTATGGAGAGTTGAGGGAGGAAGACAGAGTGGATTCAGTTTTTACTTCCTGTACAGTTGGGAATTTATGATCATCATTTCAATTTATTTAGTCATTGGTAGTTGCCTTTAGTTTTTGTTTGTTCAAAGAAATTTTATCTTCTTGGGCTGTTTTTTTTGGATTCGTGTGATAGTAGACTCGATGGCTTGTTTGTAATTTCAACACGCCTCCGTCTTTTCCTTATTGATTCATTTCTTGTCAGGTGAAGTTACTTGTTGGAAGCAGTTTGTTAATTTGTATTATATTTTCCTTTTACATCCCATTCTTATTTCATTTATCACTTTATTATCTTTTTGCCCAGAGAACCTACTCTTGCATGGTGCATTAAATGAAATCCCCCTTTGTCTTGTGTTCCAAGTAATTGGGGATGCAGGGTTTTATTTATCCTCATATGATGTTCTCTATTTATTTTCTTAAATGCTAATTTTTGCATTGATAATATTATTAGCATGTCTTGTGGTTCAAATTTGAAGGAGTTCAAAATTTTATGTATGTGGCTATTGATTCTTGTCATTGAGTTAGCATGCGGTGTTTGCCTGATGAAAACCGAGGGAAGATGCTTCTATGTATTTGTTAACTACATTGAAAACCTTTGATTCTATAGTGCCATACCGATCTGATTTGAACAAGTAGTTGAAAAGTTATAATGGGCGGAACTAAAAAAATAGCAATGTGAAAGTTTTTTGCACTACTAATTATATTTTTAAACCCGAATCCATGGTCAGAAATGCTTCCCACTCACCAACCTATCATGTTTTGGTGTTCATCAACTCCAAAAGTGGTGTTCATCTTGGAAGTTAACTCCTTAAAACATATTATGATGTTCTCAACAAGAACCAGGTATTTAGGGTTTTAACCCCTCAAATTTCACTCGTGTATTTTCTCCAATGGTTGGAATTTATATGTTTATGCGATTTTAGGTGGTTTAAAATATCAAATGATGGATGAAAAACCAGATACATTTGTGTTATTCAAATCAAGTGAGTTCGGGTGTTAGGGTGGCATTTGGAGTATGATGGCTATGTATTGGGTATGGTTTGGATTTGTCTTTGGGGGTTTGAGTTGGTGGTAATTCCTCAAGTTGGTGGATCTTTTTGGGGTTTTTCTTGATGTTTTGATGTAAAAATCTCGATATAGGGAATTTTTGTGATTTATGGGTGATTTGATTGTGTATTTTTATTAGGAAGTTTCTTGTTAGATCAGTTAAGGGGGTGGAGGGTTTCTTATTATCAAGGGTGAATGTGTGGGGTTTGGTCGTTATGCTTGGTGTGTAGAAGAGTAACCCTTAGATTATTATGATAAACCTTAGGGTTTGGTGTTTTGGAAATGATATTTTGTTATGAAGTAAGGATTAAAGGTAGTTTCATGATTTTGTGGTAATAATGCACGCTTAGGATTGTGGCGCGATGGGTTTCTAATTAGTAATGTTGTTATTACGAGATGATGTTGAGTCAAAATTCATCAACAAGGCATCTAATTAGGATGTCATTGTGTTCTCATGGGAAATATGCTCAAGTGGTTTTTTCCCTCATATTATGTTACAACTACTTTGATCCATTGACCAAGGCCTTCAAAAATAAAAAGCAATGGTTTTCTAAGTTATCCATGAGTTCTAGGAGTATCAGTATCTAATTTTCAGTAGTGAAATGGGATCGTAAGATGTTTAGAATATGTTGAAGAAATTTTAGTTCATATTTGAAAGGATTGGAACTCTAGAGGTTATATGGGTGAAACTAGAAGCTTCTAAATTCAAAGGAGATGAATCAGAATGGATAAATACATTTGATCATAAAATAAGGAACGAGGAGGTTTTATGGATCGAGTTTCATTCCCTCTTCTATGAGAGTCTATGGTAGATTTATATAATAAGATAATGTTTTGGGGATTCATGGAGCTATATCATTATGGGAATCAGTAATAGAGTATGCCACTAAATTTGAAAGGTTTATTCATTTCATGCCATCCTTAAAATGAAATTTATTCATAAAGGAATTCTAGTTTTTAAATGGTCTTATGTACTCATTATGGACATGAGTAGCTTCCTTTTATCTGGACACCTACTATGAGATATTTAAGAAAGACTGAGCTATCTATGTAGATACATCCATTGCATAGGAAGGTGCATGGAGAATGATGGAAACCGGGTAGGAATGAATGTTGGTTGGTGAGCCTTAGTATGAGGGTGAAAGAGTAAATTGAATGAGTAATATCTTAGCTCAATATTAGAATAATAAATGAACCCTAGTCTATTTATCATGTATCAAGAATGTGCGTGCATTCCCTTAGTATTGGGATGGGAAAAATAGGTTTCATTTATGTGTCGAGATGTGGGTTTCTATATTATTTTATTGGGATAATCCATCCTAGGTGAAGTGAATTTTAGTACTATACTTAATGAGGTATTCCTAAAGTTATTATTATTTTCTATAATTTGGATTTCTCTATCTAATATCTTTTAATGTATTATTTTTGTTGGATATAATGTGTGTTTGAAAGATGATAGTTTTTAAATGAAGAAATTTTGTTGAGATTATTGGGCTAGGATATTCTATAGTGATCATAATTTGATATGAGGCACTATACATGTGTATGTAGGATTGATTGTGGTATCAATAATACTATAGTGGGGAGATTCACACTTTTCATTTTTGAGTGAAATCCATATCAATGGATAGTGATCATTATCAAGGTTGTGAAATGTATGAACTTAGATAGTAAATGGATGAATTTAGTGTCTGGAGATGGATGTTGGATGAACCATATTTGGTTCCAATACCACACCAAAATTGATGATTTACCTATAGTGGTTGGTATAGTCAGTGTGTTCAGTTAATTATGAGGAGTTTATATTGGTAAATATGCTATTTAGAGCTTCTGTATTTCTAAGATGTCATTCAGATCAATGTGTTGGGTTAAGTATCAATATTTGATATTGTAGTGGGATAATGCTTGTCAATTCTAGTGTGGAGTTTTAAAGGGAGCCTAAAAAGGGTACTCTAAAGGCTGATGAAAGTGTGTGTGTAAGGGAAACCAAGTAGTCCAAATTGTTAATAATTTATGACATAGATTCCATAATAATAATAATTTTTGAAAGATAAAAGGAAAGAACCAATTATCGCATGTTCGGAAATAGTTTCTACAAATAAGGAATATACAATCAAGAAGAAGGAATATCATGCACCAAAAGATTTTCTAATCATATTAGCAAATTGGTTTGAAAAATCTAAGTGGATTGAGTAAGAATAAAAGAAGGAAAATTATCTACTTTATAAAATTTATAAACCTATATAAACTAAGAATAAAGGTGAATTCCAGAAGAAGAACATGCTAAAAAATGAGGTTTCAATCTAGAAAATTAAGAAGGATATAGGCATGAAGAGTTTTAGGTATTTTATACATTCAAGGAATGGATTTTCTAGGTTAATAACAATGTCTAATCCCTATTTATCGCTTTTAAGTGATGATGAAGGTTTACTTTATTCTCATATTTTGGTGATTTTTGATTTTTGAATAGGCAATTGAAGGTGATGTTTGAAAAATAAATAGCTTTATTAATGATCATGTTATTTAGTATTGGGACGTACATATCAATTTGAATATTATTTGTTCATTGTTGGTTATGGATTCATGTATCATTTATCATGTACAATTGACACACTGATCACATATATGTAAGAAGATGTTATATATCATTTCTTTTCCCACTATTTTCTTATAGGTGGTTTCTTATGATAAGACCGGTTCTATCCACCACCATCGAAGACAATGAGTTCAAGATTTTGGTAAGGTTTATTCTGTTTTTATTCTTTGGCCCAATTTTAATTAGTGCTTTTTTGATTTTTGGGTTCCTTATATTTTTGTTGTGTGTTTTGGATTTCGTTGAGGTGGATTCGAGTCGCCGTTGAAGAAGGCTTACATGTGTATTCATAGGTAGGCATATGCATATATAAGTTCCCCCTTTATATATATTCACTCATGGTAGTATGAATATATATATTGGGGCTAGGTGTGCTTATATATAGATATGAAAAATGCATACGCATGTAAGTGTAAAGGGGTATATGCAAGTATAAACATATATCTAAGGACCACCTTGTGCATATTTGGCCATGAAAATATGTACATATGGGCTAGGTGTCATTATATATATGTTAAGTTGCATATGCGTGCAAGCGGAAAAAAGGAAGATTCGAGTTGTCGTCGTCAAAAGCAAACGCACCTTGAGGTTGAGGTAGGGTCCCTCTCCTAGCCTATTTAATTTAAGAATGTTTTAAATTGCATTTAGTTTCCTTATTAATTCTACATGTTTGTATAAAATTGAAATTCTTGAATAAGTGTTAGTTAATATAATTGCTTCGTTTGATAAATAAGTCATGGTTTTGTAATAAAACCCCTCCAACGGAGGTGCGCTGTCTGCAAAAACTCACAGTGGTATACCTTGATTAACATTATTGCATTGATGTTTTCCTTATACTTGATGTCATTGTTAGTCATAAAGCACACATCGTACTTGACCCTTTTTATATCCCTATAGGGGGTTTACCTCTTTTTATTAAAACGATTGTTTGAACCAAGACACTCTTTAAGTGCTATTAGACTTTTAATATGGGTCCCATGTTGTGTGACCATGTCACATGGCATGTGATATTTAAATCAAACCAAAAGCCCAATTCCACAGCCCAGGGGTCCCACAGTACTAGTAATGTCAGATTACATGTTATGTAACCTGTGATATTCCTGATCCCATGGGTTATTCCTCTAGGTATTCCTACACATTGCTAGATCTCCAAACCTCACCGAATTAGGTATATCAGGGGTCATCCAATCCTCTAGTCATCATGGATTAGCATTAATTTCTTTAAATCTTCTGAGAAAACATCTTCTCATGCCATCCATATCATCCTATTTGAAACTAAGTGGAACAGATACTCCAATTCCATTCTAATCCACCTCCAAAATCCATGATAAAAATGACATAAATTGCCCTTATGAAAAATAAGGTCAAGGAAGGCACTGATTACCCAGTGTGAAACCACCAACCGACCAATGGCCACAAACTTTTTGGTTCCAACCATCAACCATCTAGTAGTTAGTCTAGAGCCAACCCTCCCCCACTATCACTATTAATATGTTCATGGTGCTTTATAATAGCTAACTGGTGGCCCCATCCACTGATTTTTAGGAACACCACATACTTCTCCCCCCTTTACTAAATCCATCCACCCGAAACATAAAATTTCAATTAAAACTTCATCATTTTAATTAGAAATCACCAAAATTAAATTTTAAAAACCCAAAAAAGAAATCCATAGTCATTACAAACTATCCACTATACGACTTCTCATCCATGAGAAACATTACTAAGCATCACTGTACTCCAATTCCATTCTAATCCACCTCCAAAATCCATGATAAAAATGACATAAATTTCCCTTATGAAAAACAAGGTCAAGGAAGGCACTGATTACCCAGTGGAAAACCACCAACCGACCAATGGCCACAAACTTTTTGGTTCCAACCATCAACCATCTAGTAGTTAGTCTAGAGCCAACCCTCCCCCACTATCACTATTAATATGTTCATGGTGATTTATAATAGCTAACTGGTGGCCCCATCTACTGCTTTTTAGGAACACCACATACTTCTTCCCCCCTTTACTAAATCCATCCACCCGAAACATAAAGTTTCAATTAAAACTTAATCATTTTAATTAGAAATCACCAAAATTAAATTTTAAGAACCCAAAAAATAAATCCATAGTCATTACAAACTATCCACTATATGACTTCTCATCTATGAGAAACATTACTAAGCATCACTGGTGACTTGAGGTTTCAGGGGTTTGGAGTTGCCTTCGGGCCTACTCCTTCCCTTCATAGTTTACCATCCTTCAACTTATCTATTATTCATTACCTTGAAGTCTCATTTACCTTATTCTTCTACATATTTTTTCCTAGGGTTTGACATGCATCAATTTTGAAATCACTTCTTTCAAGATCGATCACTAGTATTCAGGTTAACCAGAATGTTTCAGTATTTTTCAAATATTTTCCCGCAGTCGAACATTATTCCCTCAAATTTTCTAATTCTTTACTTTCCTAATAGAAGAATTGATCCACCATAGGTGTACTGAACTGAGTTCTCATTGATTATTTCTCAGGTTGCATGAAGTGGTGGATCTGGCTTTGTCTTCGTCCAAATATTCATGTTCTTTCAACTGTTCACCATGTTTCCTATACCAGTGGAACCTAATTGTTCACTCTAGGAGAGACTCTCAGTTTTCATCCCAATGGATTTAGATTATCAGATTGCATCTGCCTTTTTAAAATCCTTCTTTTATTAATATTTGCAGCAACATTCTTGGAAATATTTTAGGTCGATCAGAAGATGATTAAAGGGAAACATCTCATTCATTATTTTTTGTTTATAGAGCTTTACCTGTCTAAGAAACATCTAGAGTTTATTTGGTTCTCTGCTGAAAAACAGTTCAAAGTTAAACAACACATTGTCTAGGAAACATAAGAGGAGTACTTTTCTTCTTATTTTCTTTAAGGTAATTCCATAGTGAACTGCTAGAGTCTCAGTCCAAAGGTATATTCAAGGCTTAATCTAGCACTCATCTTGATGGGGAACATGTGTTTTATGCTTCTCTATCTAGCGAGTCACTAGATACCAAGGGTCCTTTGACACATGAAGGTGAGGTGAAAAGGATCATCTAGTCACGATGTCCTTTAAACTCAATAAGGGTATAATTCTATGAAAGTTTTGAATATCATCAGTTACAACACCCCCATGCTTTAGATAAAACTTAGCCTAAGGAGGGACGAGTGTCTCCTACTTCTTTTTCTATTTAGAAATCAGGCGCCACAGTACCTAAGAGATTTTCAAGGGTTGTAAGCAAGAATCCTGAAACATCTGAGATAAAATCCAAAGAAGGTGAGGATTATCTGGCCATGAAGACTATGGAACCTATTAAGGAAGAATCCCATGTGTTTTTAGGAGCTCATAGTCTGTAATATGATCATGTACAGAGGGGAAGGGGGCAGGGGGTGGGTGGAGGGGGGCAGGGGCAGGGGATGGGTGGGTGGAGGGGGGTAGGGGGCAGGGGGTGGGTGGAGGGGGGTAGGGGGTAGGGTGGTGGGGGGGTGGGTGGAGGGGGGAAGGGGGTGGGTGGAGGGGGGCAGGGGGCAGGGTGGTGGGGGGTAGGGGCAGGGGCAGGGGGGAGGTCTGTAGGGAAGGGGGGCAGGGGGTGGGTGGAGGGGGGCAGGGGGCAAGGGGTGGGGGGTAGGGGGTAGGGGGAAGGGTGGAGGGGGGAAGGGGGAAAGGGGTAGGGGGGATGTCTGCAGGGCAGGGGGAGGGGGGAGGGGGATGGTCGGAATGTTTCCCCGCCTCCTCCCGCTCAATTCACTCCTGGTCGGAAGATGCTGCCCCACAAATGTCGCTGGACCGGGCCAACATGTCGCAGTCACGCTGAGGTCACGCCGCGGTAACGACACAGTCACTCTGCGGTCACGCCGCAGTCACGTCGCGGTCACACCGTGATTTTTCCCTGCTCTAGGATGACACCCTGCGGCGGTTTGTAGTGATAGTATTATATGAGTCTTGTGATCATTGTTGAGACTAATTAATCACAATTTATGCCGGTGGGGTGATGACCGGAATGTTGCCCCAACTCCTCTCGCTCCCTTCGCTCCTGGATGGAAGATGATGCCCCGCGGATGTCACTGGACTGGGCTAACATGCCACGGTCACGCCGTAGTCATTCCGCGATCATGCCACGGTCACGCCGTGGTCATGCCGCGGTCACGCTGTGATTTTGCCCTGCTCCAGAATGACACCCCGCGATAGTTCGCAGTGATAATATTCCATGAGCCTTGTGATCAATGTTGAGACTGACTAATCACAATTTCTGCTGGCGGGGCGATGACCAGAATGTTGCCCCACCTCATCCCTCTCCCTTCACTCCTGGCCGGAAGATGCTGCCCCGCGGATGTCGCTGGACCGGGCCAACATGCTGCGGTCACGCTGCGGTCACGCCGCGATCACGCTACGGTAATGCCGTGATTTGGCCCTGCTCCAGGACGACACCTCGCGGCAGTTCGTAGTGATAGTATTCCATGAGTATTGTGATCAATGTTGAGACTGACTAATCACAATTTCTGCCGGTGGGGCGACAACCGGAATGTTTCCCCGCCTCCTCCCGCTCTATTCACTCCTGGACGGAAGATACTGCCCTGTAGATATTGCTGGACTGAGCCAACATGCCACGGTCACGCTGCGGTCACGCCGCGGTCACGCCGCGGTCACCCCACGGTCACGCCGCGGTCACGCCGCGGTCACGCCGCGGTCACGCCGCGGTCACGCCTCAGTCACGCCGCAGTCACGCTGTGATTTGGCCCTGCTCCAGCCACATCCATCCCACACCCACCCCTTCCACCTTCATTTTAGCCCACTGCCACCAGCATTCCAGCCCGCAACAGCCCCCCCTGCCACCTTCGAATCAGCCCCCACCATCCCCCAACACCTGCAACCAACCCCCTTCCACCAGCATTCCAGCCCCCTTCCACCTGCATTCGAGCACGCACCAGCCCCTAGCCACCTACAATCCAGCCCGCACCAGTCACCACACCAGCCACCACCCCCATCCTCCTGCAAAACACTCATGCCATCCCTCTTCCACCTGCAAAATAGCCCCAGCCACCAGTTCCAGCCCTCACCATCCCCCAACCTCCTATATCCCAGCCCGCATGAGCCCCTGCCACCAGTTCCAGCCCTCACCAACCCCCGACCTCCTACATCCCAGCCCACACCAGCCCCTGCCACATGACCAATAGCCTCCAGCCACCTGCAATCTAGCCCACACCAGCCTCCATCCCACACCATCCCCCTGACACCTATTCCATCCCACAACAACCCCCTGCTATCCCCATACCTCCTGCCTTCCCACCCGTACCAGCCACTCCAGCTCGCACCAGACACCGCACCAGCCCCCAGCCCCCAGCCCCCAGCCTCCTGTTGTACTTTTGACTTCCAGCCGACAGCCACTAGAGTATTGGATACATATAGGAAAGGCTTAATAATATTGAAAAGTCTATAATAATATTTCCTCATCTCTCACATTGGTTTAATGAATTCACTGCATGTGCTGTTTCAATTTTATTCGAAAGATGAATATTATAGATTTTGGACTCGTGGATTTTGGTCCTTTAGGGGTTGCAGAATAAAGGTTCTTAAATGGTCTCCGGACTTTTTCTTAGGTGCTGAGCCCCCCATTTTTCCTCTTTGGATAGGGTTCCCTAATTTACCCCTTCAACTTTTCAAACAGAGTTCCTTATTTTCTATTGCTGGTCTATTCGGGCTACCCATTAAGACTGACTCTGCCACTTTTAACCTTACACACCCCTCTGTCGCTAGGATTTGCACTAAGGTTGATGTTTCTAAATCTTTTCCATCCCGATTATGGATTCAAAATGGGGATAATGGTTTTATTCAAGATGTGTTATTTGAGAATGCCCCAACTTTCTGCAAAAAATGCTCACGAATTGGTCACTATATGAATGAATGTGTGACTCAATGTAATGACCCTATACCTCCCCCTCTCTATAAATATTTTTGGGTGGAAAAGGAAACCCCCATAATGCCCCTTATTTCTCAGACAGTTACTACTGACTGCACTAATAACAAGAATCCCCCTGGCCTCTCTAAGATTCATCCCCCTCCCATTATGATGCCAAGACCTTGCACATCCCCGAGACTTCTAAATAAGGAAAGAAAGATACCTTAAATGATGACTCACCTATTCTTGAAGTAAGAAAACCTATAAAAATAGATACAGAGGAGGTGCAATCGAATCATGAATATCCCTTGCATGTGGAACTCAGAACTTATAAAGAAGGAAAACAAGTCTTCAATGTTGACTCACCTATTCTTGAAGCAATAAAACCTATAAAAAGAGATAAAGAAGATGTGAAATCAGATCATAAAGATCCCTTGCATGTAGAGATTGAAAAACCCTTCCAATTGGAAGAAGACTTCCTAAAATCAAGGGATAGGAAAGGGTAAAAATAATTGGTTGACTCTGATGGATTCATCACTCCAAGTGCTAGAAACACCTGGAAATGTAGGGATAATTCCAATTTTAAAAGAATAATTATCACATGTTCCCTAGATGCCAACATGAAGGACCAAAACACAATACCCCAACAACCAGCCCCTACGAAAAAAGTGTCTACCTCATAAGATGCTTTAGAAATCTCCTCTAATTCTTCTAACTCAGATGAGTCATCCAGTGAGGATGATGAAAACAACCCAGCTTATAGGGATGCCTATGTAATTCTAGAAAAGATTGATTTTCCAAATGACCTCGACGCATGGATGGATGATAAAGTCACTACTATATTTAGATAGTATAAAAATGGAGAGATGTTAGCGGATGTATATCTTGATATCAGAAAGAGGATGTTCATCAAAGTGGTAGAGGAATTTAAAAAGAATCCAAGCTTCAATTTTAATGAAATCCCTTGGAAATGAACCTGTTGATATTCTTCTGATTCTCAGAAGCAGGTTCTTCTTTGTCTTGCACTGTTTCTCTTTTTCAACTGGTTCTACTCAATGGAACTGTATAGTGGACGTTTGTAGACCTGTACTATGGGGTCTTTGAAATGGTACTCCTTCCAGTTTCGGAATATGATTGATCATGCATCCTTCTTGAATGAAGCTGTTATGATGTTTCTTATGGAGTTTGTGATATTTTGGCTAAAGAGAAGCTTCAGTCCTTAGCTTCTTGGGTCTACTTTTAATAGAGTTTCTATTTTCCTTGATGTCATCAAGGGCTGATGTTGGTTTTTCAATGCATAAATATGCTTTTCTATTGGGTCGATCTCTCGAAGGACTGGCAGGGGGGAGGGGGTAACTGGAAGGGGGGTGTAAGTGTTGGGGTTTCCAGGTTCTGGGGGGTGTCCAGGGGGATCTGTCCAGGGTCTGGGGGGGGGGGTGTCCAGGTTCTGGGGGGGGTCCAGGGGGGGTGTCCAGGGTCTGGGGGGGTCTGTCCTGTGGAGTCTGTCTAGGGTCTATTTGGGGGGGTCTATCCAGGGGGTCTGGGGGGGGGGTCTAGGTTTTGGGGGGGGGGGGGGGAGGACTGGCACGGGGGAGGGGGGAACTGGTAGGGGGGACTGGCAGGGGGGGGGGGTAACTGGAAGGGGGGTGTAAGGGGTGGGGTGTCCAGGGTCTGGGGGGGGTCTATCCTGGGGGTCTATCCAGGGTCTATCTGGGGGGGGGTCTGTCTAGGGGGTCTGGGGGGTGTCCAGGTTTTTGGGGGGGGGGGGCAGGACTGGAAGGGGGGAGGGGGGAACCGGCAGGGGGAGGGGGTGGAAACTAGTAGGGGAGGGGACTGGTAGGGGGGACTGGCAGGGGGAGGGGGGTAACTGGCAGGGGGTGCAAGGGGTGGGGTGTCCAGGTTCGGGGGGGGGGGTGTCCAGGGGGATCTATCCAGGGTTTGGGGGGTGTCTAGGTTTTGGGGGGGTGGGGTTCCAGGGTCTGTCCAGGAGGGTGGGGGGGGGTCTGTCCAGGGGAGTGGGGGGGTCTGGGGGTGTCCAGGATCTGTGGGGGGGGGGGGGTCTAGGGTTTTTCCAGGAGGGTGGGGGGTGGATGTCTAGGGGAGTGGAGGTTTGGGATGTCTAGGGGGATCTGTCCAGGGTCTAGGGGGGGTGTCCAGGGTCTGTCCAGGGGGGTATCCCGGGTCCGGGGGGGGGGGGGGGTATGTCTTGGGTCTATCTGGGGGGTGTCTAGGGTATGGGGGGGGGGGTCTAGGGTCTGTCCAGGAGGGGGGATTTGCAGGGGGGCTGTCCAGGGGGGCTTTGTAGGGGGGAGGGGCTGTCTGGGGGGGAGTTATGTAGGGTGGGGGTGTCCAGGAGGGAGGGGGCTGTAGGGGGGGTGGGATAATGTAGGGGGGATGTGAAGGGGGTGGAGGGCTATTTTTATGGTTTTTCAGACCCTATAGCCACGGTTTCTAACCGTAGCCATATGTCTATTGCCACAGTTTTTTACCGTGGCTATAGGTCTAATACCACAGTTTCTAACCGTGGAAATAAATTGTGTCCCTCCTCTATTATAGCCACAGTTCTAAACTGTGGATATAGTGATATTACCATGGTTTGAACCGTGGCTATATACCTATACCCACAGTTTGAACCGTGGCTATAAGTCTAGGCCTATAGCCACACCAAACTTAGCCAAGGTTTCTAAAACCATGGCTATTAACTATAGCCATGGTTTGGGAACCTATAGCCATGATTTTAAATCGTGGCTATAGCCTGAATTTCCAGTAGTGTCCCTTAGACAGGACGAAACAACAATCTTTTAAAGTGAAAATATTCAAAAGTTCAAAAACAATTTATATCCAATTTCAATGTGAAATTGATTAAAATGACCTAAATTGGATTAATATATATATAATTTATCTAAATATACTTTAAAACAAAATAAAAATATAATTTAACTATATAAATAAATCAGAAAAAAGTCAGTTTTCAATTAAAATTCAGCATTTTTTACTTTTTATCGAAAAATGAATCTTCTCATAAAAATATAAAAATTTGATCCTAAGATAATTTTAATGTTTTTATTTCAAAAATAAATTTTATTTTGTCAAATATAATTAATAAAATTGTTAAAATTTAGTTGTAAAATAGGTGCACCATTAAAATATGGTAAAAATATCTTTTAGAAAAATATATATTTTTATGCCTAAAATTGGATTTATTCTTATCTCTAGTATAGAAAAAACATAAGATGGATGTTAAATATTTGGTTGAATATATACTATATAATTTTCATTAAAATTATTCATCAAAAGTGGTTCGTTTAATTTATTGAGATAAAACATGTTTGTATATAAAAAAATTGTTTTTCAGAAAAGGAATTTCTTTATTTTCAAATAGTTTTTAATCTCATTTATAATTAACTTATAACCAAATAATTAATTGTGTAAATCATATTTTCATAATTTATTTGTTCTTGTTCATATCCTCCATTAAAATTTATAGGTTACAACTTTCATAATAATATTAATAATATATTATAGTTCGGTAAAACTCGGTCTTGCGTGTAATGAAAGCTATCAAAGGGACTCAGTATTGTGTGTAACACAATCCAAACATAGTGTTTCATGTACCAAAAGCTAATCTAAGTGTTTTTTGTGGTGAAATATTAACTTTTCTTTTCATATAACACAAGCCAAACTTATTTTTTCGTATAAAAAAAGCTACATTCAGTGTTATATGAAATGAGAAATATCAAAAAGATTAAATTAATTCAAAAAAATATATTTCAAAAAATATAGGCATTTTAAAAACACACCATGATACTATGAAATGCGATGTGATATATTTAACCATGTCAAAATATCATTGATAATAATTATCACAATGTAGCATCATGGCATAACACCATCTCACAAGCCATAATTCATTTTATACAATGATGTGGCCTTTTTAACACGATGTGACTATCTATCAAAACATAGAGACAAATGTAACAATTCATTTATCCATGACTTGAATCATAATGTGATTGCTATCTTCATGATTCAACCCTCATTCTTAAATTTCTTTCATCACAATTTCCCTATGTGATATTTAATCCATGTAAGAACAACTTCAACATCGTCATGTTCAAATCACTGAAAATATTCACACTTTTATCTAGCCATATTTTTTAGTATGAGATAGAGATATTTTTCTTACTACTATATTATGTTTCATAAATCATTCTTCCAAAACTCCCTGGAAACTTCCACAAATATCGTATTTTTCTAAAGAAAATATCTTACATGTTAGAGAAATTTCTTACACATCATACATAAAATCTCATGTATGGAATTTATTACATATAAAAATATTATGTATCAACCTTGTATTAAAGTAATTTTATAATTTTATTCTCAAAGGAAAAATCTTACATATTAACAAAAAAATCCCTACAATTAGATAAAAATATTATGTATTGAGAACTTTTCTAAATTTTTAACTCTTATGCATATAAAAACCTTACACATCACAAAGAGAGGAAAAACCTTAATTTTGGAGGACTTTACCATTTTCAATAGTATAATAAGAGTAAAAAAACTTACACATTAAGGAATCTGTCAAAATTTAGACCCAAGTCTATTCATCTCAAAAAACTTCCAAAATTATTCCAAAACAAATTCAAATTCCTTTCAAACACATCCAAACATCTAAAAAAATTTCACCTCACATAACAAACTTTATTTTATATGATTTATGTATTGAAAACAAAATACAACACATGAACCATATATACATAATCTCTCCACATCTTCTTTATTTATGGGATCAACATTATTTCGTTAGTTGTATACCTTGTTATGATCGTCTGGTGTGGTGTGGCTGGTCAAGGCATGTTACGTTTGAGTTGTTAGTGTGTTTTCATCTAATAGAGAATTAGGTATAGACTTATGGATAACTAAGATCTAGGGAATGTAATATATCCTATATTGATTTAGGAGAGGTCCAATATTGAGAGAATCCTTTGGTGTTGGTTAAGGTGTGTGATGTCGAGATGTGGGGTTTGATAGTGGGGCGAGCCCTTAAGTTGGACCATGGATCAGATGCGATGGTTTGTGTGAGTTAGTTATGAGACCATGATCTAAGTGAGATGTTATTTGACAAGACTCATTTAGGGAGACCCTTACTTGAGTTAGAGGGACGTGGTTGAGACATAGTTGTGAGACCATACCTTGAGTGAGAGGGTAGTGGTTAAGACTTAGTTATGGGACTCTACCCTGAGTGAGAGGGTAGTAGTTGAGACTCAGTTGTAACAACTCTCCTTGAGTGATAGGTTATCAATCAAGATTAAATTGTGGGACCTTAAATTGATCGATGTCTCATGGGTTTGGATCTATTATAATAAATGACTTCTCCACTAACATTAGTTGAAATATGTGGGGTAAAGTATCATGGTGTCCTGGTTAACACATGATGACCTAATATGATTTCATGTGTGTTGTTTGTTTACAATCTTGTACATGAATACATAGATTTGATGGTGTATATAAGGGATGTACTTGTAACTACCTACTGAAATTATTGGTCACACTCTGCATAAGCACCTTAGTGCACATACAAACCTTATGTTTGACGTTCAGGTAGTTGGTGATATGGGTGTAGGTTCCCAGCGCATTGGAAGCACGTTGGTGGGTTTTCCCAACTTTAATTTTAGCGTTAAAAACGATCAATCCGAGATCCATCACGATGTAAAACGCCAGATCTTCATAATATAAAGAAGAACCAAAAACAAAATAGGGAGTCCCGGAACCATAGAGATAGAATCATCATATGTTGATTATAATTAATTTAATTAATTTATAAGAATTACCTTTATGTAATTATTTCTTCATTGATGTCTCCGGTAATGATCTGGTGTGATCTGTCATTGCGTTGTAGAATCCAAGTGTAGGATTACTCTAGCGGTGATCCACACGTGCCCCACATATCTCTGGACGTCGCTAAAGGGATCTCCAGGTTATAGCGCGGAAGAACCTTTACTTGCGATGTCCGCCTTCGATCGCCTTGATCCGGTGGTGGTGGATCTCTCTCAGTCTTGAGAGCGTTCTTAGAGGAAAGAGTTATTTTGGCCTTGAGAGAACTCTCCGGAATTGTTGTGCACAACTATTGGGGAAAAGTGTTGGGGTTGTGAGGATATTTATAATCAGGTTTTAGGTTATATAGTTATGATAATAAATAAACGCGTTACGAGTTTTATTTATTTCATTAACTCTTATTGAAAACCCCCATGTCGAATGATTAATTCCTTGACATGTGCCCATGCTGATTATAATAAATATCATTTAATAAAACGATATTATTTCCTCAAAATCCCGAATGGAAAAACTACACACCGTGTAAGCATTAATACACGGCGTGTACTCGTTTTCCATAAAACTACACGGTGTGTATATTCAATATACATGACATGTACTTTTATTTTCCATTTTTCTTTATTTCCTCCACCACATTTATTAGACCTTGAGTAATGGATATTTATTTCTTAAATAAATGTAACTGTATTACTCCCTAATAAATATATATTATTTTTCCACAATATATATTCTCTTGAATAACTAGTGTCGGAATAAATGCAATCAGACATCCTTAAATAATTATTAAACCACAATCGGGAATAATATTTATTTAACTTGTTAAATTAATATTTAACTGAGATACATGGACACACTTACTGTGTGACCCTCTAGGCCTCTTTCTCGTTGGCATTAGGTGGGCTTGCCTAAAGTCCAAGATTACTGTCTAGCAATGGGTCAAGGCACCCAAGAGAAAGAAGTTGACGCCACATTGACGTGTCACCCCATACGAACAATTATCATGTAATATAATCCCTTTTTCATGATATATCTAATCAAGTGGGTTGCATGCTAGTGTCATCAACCCATGTGCTTGATTATTCTTTCTTTGAATTTCCGGAATTGAACTCTCCCATTCCTTACCATGGCCACAGATTTATTTAGGCTATATCAATTCCATCAAAGGGCCTGAGATATCTACTTTCTTTATGGAACAGAAGGGACAAATCCTTTCTCACAGTATCTATTAATGTAGTATTACTTGTGATGCACGCAACGTATCCTACCTTGCTGTGAACAGTGTGTCATCACAGTTTTCATCAATACATCTAAGTTCATGAGTTGTAATACCCATTAATAATAATCTTAAAGTCTAAGTATCAATATACACATCTATAGATAGAAACATCCAATGACACTATGAAATGTGGATTTTCTACTGGCGGGTCTCGTTCTCATAATATCCTCCTGGATATTACCAAGGGCGCACACCATGAGAAGGTACCTCAAAGTTTTATGAGTCCTCACCCCTAATGGCCTGTATTATTTGTGTCCCTCAAATAACATCATCCGACCATAGAACATATATTCAAGAATAGTGTTATGGAATTTCTGGGTTCTCATCATAACAGGGATCCGCTATGACCCTTTAATGTAATAGCTATCCTTAGGACATTATCACATGCATTGTCACATAGAAGAACAATCAAGATGTGATAAGGCTTTTATTAATGAATAAAGTACAAAGTAGTTGGTTCTAGGCCACCAACTCCAATAGACTCCCACTTGGACTAGAGCCAACTGCTAACAACCTTTAACCTGCTAGCTCTCACATGATATTTATGCTTCTGTTGGGATATTCCTTTAGTCATGGGGTCTACCACGTTCTCTTCCATGGGCACTCTGCTAACTGCAACTTCACCACTTTGATATAAATCCCTCAAGAGGTGATACTTTTGGAGTATGTGCTTTGTCTGTTGATGTGACCTTGGTTTTTTCGCAAGAGCCACCACTGTAGTACTATCACAATACAATGTGATAGGATATTTTCTTCTAGGCACCACATCAAGCTCCTGAAAAAAGTTCCGAATCTAGACGGCTTCCTTGACTGCATCAGAAGCCACTATATATTCAGACTCCACTATAGAATCGGTGACAACGGGCTGCTTTGAACTCTTCTAGCTCACAGATCCTCCATTGTGACAGAAAACATATCTAGATTGCGACTTCATATCATTCTGATCTGTTTTAAAACTAGCATCAGCATACCCTCTGATGACAAGCTCCTCATCTCCTTTATACACCAGGAACATATCCTTAGTTCTTTTCAGATACTTAAGGATAGTCTTAATAGCAGTCCAATGCTGTTCTCCTGGATCTGCTTGATATCTGCCTACCATGATCAGTGCATAGGCAACATCAAGCCTGGTACATAACATGACATACATGATTGATCCTATAGCCGAAGCGTATGTAATCTTACTCATTCTATATTTCTCCTATTGTGTCTGGGGACACATTTTCTTATAAAGATGTAATACATGTGACACTGGAACCAATCCCCTCTTGTATTGTTCCATACTAAATCTCTTTAGTATCTGGTCAATTTATGTAACCTGACTTAGTCCAAAAAGCCTCTTGGATCTATCAATAATGATCTTGATCCCTAGAATTTAGGCTGCTTCACCCAAGTCCTTCATGGAGAAACACTTGTTTAGCCAGTCCTTAACTGATTGTAAGACTGTTACATCATTTCTAATAAGCAATATGTCATCAACATATACTAATAGGATAACGATTGCATTCCCATTAAACCGCTTATAAACACATGGATCACTTTCGTTCTTAATGAAACCAAATTTCTTTATGGCTTCATCAAATCGAATGTTCCATGACCTAGATTATTTCTTTAGTCTATAAATGGATTTCTGTAACTTGAAAACCCGTTTGGATTTACCTGGTGTCACAAACCCTTCTGGTTGTGTCATATAGACGTCTTCCTAAAGGTTCTCATTAAGGAATGCTGTTTTGACATCCATATTTCAAATATCATAGTCATGGTAAGCTGCTATGTTAAGTATGATTCTTATGGATTTAAACAAGGAAACTGGCGAGAAGGTTTCATAATATTGAATTCCTTGACGCTGTCTAAATCCTTTAGCCACTAGCCTTGCTTTATAGGTGCTAAATTGACCTTCCATGTCCAGTTTTCTCTTGAATACCCATTTGAATCCAACATGCTTTACATCAACTGGATCATCGACCAGAACCCAGACTTGGTTCTGATACATGGAATCCATCTCAGAATTCATAGCTTCTAGCCATCTTGTATCTTCTGAGATTTCTACTTCTTCCTTGTAGGAGATAGGTTCATCATTGTCCAATAATAATTATTCACCATCCTCAGTGACTAGGAAACCGAATCTCTCTGGTTCCCTTACCCCTCTTAAGCTCCTATGCAGTACTTGTGTTACTGGAACCTCTTCCACGGGGACCTATGGAGCTTGTTCCTGTACCAACTCCTGTGTATCTTGAGCATCAACTTCGTCGAAGTCAATCTTTCTTCCACTATCCTTCTTGAGGATGTGACCCCTCTCAAGAAATACGGCTTGTCTGGCAACATTCACTTTCTTGTCTGAAGGGTTATATAGGTAATATCCTATAATTTCCTTAGAATATCCTATAAAGATACACCTTGTGCCTTGGGGTGCTAGTTTTTTGCCCGAGAAGGCCTTAACAAATTCCTCGCATCCCCATACACATGTGTGTAACAAAATGGGTTTCCTTACATTCCATAACTCGGATGGAATTCCATTTTCCACCTTAGTTGGTACTCATTTTAATGTGTATGATGCAGTTTGTAATGCATATCCCCAAAAGGATAATGGAAGATCTGCATGACTCATCATTGACCTCACCATGTCCAACAAGGTGTGGTTCCTCCTTTCACTAACACCATTCCACTATGGTGTATAAGGAGGAGTGAGATGATATAGAATCCCAGACTCCCATAGAAGATCGATGAACTCTTGGTTCAGATATTCTCCACCTTGATCCGATCGAAGTTTCTTTATCTTCTTACCAAGACGATTCTCTACTTCATTCTTGAATTCCTTAAATTTCTCTAAGGCTTCTAACTTATACCTCATTAAGTAGACATAGCCATATCTACTCAAATCATTAGTAAAAGTAATGAAGTAAGAATATCTACCTATAGATTCTACTGGAAGTGGTCCACACACATCAGTGTGCACCAATCCTAGAAGCTCTGTGGCCCTTTCACCTTGCCCACTGAAAAGCGGCTTGGTCATTTTACCTTGTAAACAAGCGTGACATCTATCAAGTGATTTTAGCTTAGTAGAGTATAAATAGTCATCTTGGCAGATCTTTTTCAAGCATTTCTCATTTACATGATCGAGACAGTGATGCCACAACTGGGTGATGTATGAGTCATGTGAGTTTGTTTCATTATCTATTTCCAACACTTGGTTTTCGTAATTTAATACATACAAACTATTATTTAAATGTGCCATACCATAACATACGTTGTTCTTCTAAAAGAGACAACCCTTATTTCTAAACTTGAAAATAAATCCATCTATATCCAAACAAGATACATAAATTATGTTCTTGGTAACACTAGGCACATAATAATAGTTATGTAAAACCAAAATCATCCTAGTCAACAATGAGAGGTGGTAATCACCAATAGCCAATGCAGCCAGCCTCGCACCATTGGTAGCTCGAAGATCCACCTATCCTCTGGAAATCCTTCTAAATCTACTTGGTTCCTGCTTTTGAATACAGATGTGAGCCCCACAAGCTGTATCTAATAACTAATGTGTAGAAATGGAAAGATTAGACTTGATAACGAATGCACCTTTAGCATCCCCATGCTTCTGGGTGCAGTTCCTCTTCTAGTGGCCTTACTTGCCACATGAAAAACATACTACCTCCCATTCCTTGCCCTGCCTCTGGATCTTCTCCTTCTTGGAAGGATGGCGCTCGGGGGATTCAGACCATTTATAAGTCTTTGGACCCTCTGAATTGTCCTTTTCTTATTCACCATAAGGACTACAGGTTTGTCACACCCCATGTCCTTATCTACCCGGTGAATCAAGGTCAGAAGTTCCGATAGACTCTTCTCATTATTTCTCATGTTGTAGTTGACAATAAAGCTTGAGAAGGTCTTGGGAAGTGATGATAGGATGAGATCTGTATGAAACTCATCTGGGAATTTAATCCCTAAGATGTCCAGACGTTCAATGTAGCCAATAAGATTGACTACATGAGGCCCAACTAGCACAGACTCTCCAAGTTTAGTTGTAAACAAAGCATTGGAGATATCATATATCTCTTGTCTTATCTTCTCTTGGTAGAGATACTTAATGTGAGACATCATGCTATACGCATCCATGTTTTCATGTTGCTTCAAGAGATCATTAGACATGGATGATAGCATGAAACATTGGACATCTATGGCATCATCCATATGTTTCGCATAGAGAGATATTTCCTCATCATTGACCTCTTTCCCAAGTGCAACTGGAACATGATCTTCCAGCATATACAATTTCCTCTCGTGGCGAAGGATGACGCGTAAACTCCTCTGTCACTCTTGGAAATTGGTGCCAGTGAGAAGGTTTTCCTTCTCGAGTATGGTTCACAATGATATATTTGAAGTCATTTTTCTTATCATTTCTACAAATTAATATGAGCAAAGGTTTTAGTACTTTATAAAATTGAGACAAATAAATAAATTAATACTTATTAGTCTCCCACTATTTTATCAAAATCCAATATCCCTCACCATTGACTTCGGAATATTCTGTTGCCTGAATATTCTAGTGACAAGGATCCATATCGCCATTCGCATTACCCCAACTAGGGTTGGTCAGGCAACTTTAAGGGTTTTAGGTAGGCATTCTAAATGCCAACTGCATTAAATCACAGCTCCTTGATCCGCTGAGTGGACACCCCAATCCTGAAATCCTTTTATTTTGGATTTCCTCAACCTTTGCCTCTTAGTCACACCAAGTCCTGCTGTGGAAGTCAACCCTTGATGCAAACCAAGTCAAGTCAATCCAAAAACTTGAATTAGAATTCCCCGATAATTGAAAGCACCCCAATTAGGGTTGGTCAAGCACTTTGAACTATGGTTCGATTCTAACCAAGATTATGGAAGGCTATATCGACTTAATATTTCTTTGAGGGATTTTATCCTTATACGTAAATTTTCAATTTATTATCTTTTATTACATGATTTTTAATATTAAGTGGGATGTACTTAAGTGATTAACCATGTATAAGATAATATTTACGTATAAGCCGGTTTTATTTTAGTTCCATCTTGCATGCTCATTTAATTCCTTAATTGCGTGATTGTGACAACACACCCACAATAAATAAACCATGAAATTGACAGAAATAAAATAAATGGCATGATAATGATCTTTTCCCATTGGTTAGTTTATCTAGTAGTTGATAAACTAACCCAAGACCTAGGGAAGAAACACCTTGAACCTTTCGGGTTTGTGTTTACAGCTTTCCACCTGTCCACCTTTGTATCTCCTTGGATTGGTTTCTCCTTAGATCCTGACTTGAGCCTCCTCCACCAAGATTGGGAGTTCCATCCATTACATATGCATTTATCTCACACGCAGGTGAGGGGTAAAAAAGGGGTTTTTATATAAAAGAATACTTGGGCACGCATTCCCTACATATTAATGAAGAGAAGGCTCACAGTCCAACAAATTTAATTTAAATAAATAAATTCAAAGAAACCATTCACATAAAAAGGTCTTGGTCTAGCTCATGATCATCCATAGATGCAATGATATTTACGCATAAATAAAACTAGCATTCAATTCTTTAATCATTCTTTTTTAAGACAAATCATGCTCAAATCAATTAATTATCTTTAATTAATCAATAATTTTATCTTAAACCCTTTTTTGAATTTCCTTGAGATTCTCATCCATCATAATTTTAAACAAATAAATTCATTTAAAATTATCCTTGTAAGTAACTTGTACCTTGGAGGTAACCCGGTGAATTTCCATTCATTATGAAGATGTTAAATTAAACACATATTTATAAAACATATATCACGTGTTGTGCCTCAGATTTACGCCTGCACTTTGGTACACGTCTCAAGGGTTTGTATAATATAATAATAAATTTTAATAAATCTTCATAATTTGGATGAGTACACGACGTGTAGTTCCGACTATATGGCGTGTACTTTTTGTTCACCGTCCATCCAAAGTACACGCCTGGGGACATGGCGTGTTGATGTACTTTGGAAATTTTTGGAGTACATGATGTGTTCAGTGGGACACACGCCGTGTAGTTTCCACGTTACACGGTTTCCAGCCAGGTAAGCCGTGTACATGGTATACGGTCCAACCCTAACCCAAAGGGACTACATGCCATGTTCAGTTGGACCACACGACGTGTAATCTAGAAACAGTGTGCCACCTATTCCTAGTCAACACACGGTGTCATAAATGACTTAGATAGGATCCAATACATGACCTGATTTGGTGGATCAGTCAATGCATTGAACCTAGACTACACGATGTGTACTTCCGAATACACATCGTGTATTCTAGTGTTGTATGACCAAGAGCGTTTGGAACCTCCAGATGAGTTCCTCTATTTTATTTTAATCAAAATTAAAATAAAAATTTGTTTCTATAATGTGAATGAGAAACGAGAGGGGAGGAATAGATCTCAAGATTCAGATTTTTAAGAACGATTAACTTGAATTGAAATAACTAAATTATTAAATGTATAAATCACCAATGAAAAACTAAATAATTATAATCAACGATATAAACTCCCTCTGATACCACTTTTATGTTCAGGGTGCAATGGAAGTGCGTTGGTGGGTTTTCCCAAATTTAATTTTAGCATTAGCAATGATCAATCCGAGATCCATCACAATGTAAAACGCCGAATCTTCAGAATAGAACGAAGAACGAAAAACAAAAGAGGGAGTCCCGGAACCATAGAGATAGGATCATCATATGTTGGTTATAATTAATTTAATTAATTGACAATAATTACCTTAATGGAATTCTTTCTTCGTTGATGTCTCCGGTCACGATCTGGTGTGATCCGTCGTTGCATTGTAGAATCCAAGTGTAGGATTCCTCTAGAAAATGATCCATATGTGCTTCATGTATCTCTGGATGTCGTTGAAGGGATCTCTGGGTGCTAGTGCTGAAGAACCTTAACTTGCGATGTCCGCCTTCGATCGCCTTGATCTGGTGGTGGTGGATCTCTCTCGGTCTTGAGAGTGTTCTTGGAGGAAAGAGTTCTTTTGGCCTTGAGATAACTCTCCATAATTATTGTTCACAATGATTGGGGAAAAGTGTTGGGGTTGTGAGGATATTTATAATCGGGTTTGAGGTTATAGAGTTATGACAATAAATAAATGTGCTACAAGTTTTATTTATTTCATTAACTCTTATTGAAAACCCCCCATGTCGAATGATTAATTCCTTGACATGCGCCCACACTGATTATAATAAATATCATTTAATAAAACGATATTATTTCCTCAAAATCTCGACTAGAAAAACTACACATCATGTAATCATTAATACATGGTGTGTACTCGCTTTCCATAAAACTACACGACGTGTATATTCAATATACACGACGTGTACTTTTATTTTCCATTTTTCTTTATTTCCTCCACCACATTTATTAGACCTTGAGTAATGGTTATTTATTTCTTAAATAAATGTAACTACATTACTCGCTAATAAATATATATTATTTCATCCACAATATATATTCTCTTGAATAACTAGTGTTGAAATAAATGCGATCAGGAATCCTTAAATAATTATTAAACCAAATTCGGGAATAATCTTTATTTAACTTGTTAAATTAATATTTAACTGAGATAAATGGACACACTTAGTGTGTGACCCTCTAGGCCTCTTTCTCGTTGGCATTAAGTGGGCTTTCCTAAAGTCCAAGATTACTGTCTAGAAACGGGTCAAGGCACCCAAGAGAAAGAAGTTGATGCCGCATTGACATGTCACCTCATACAAATGCTTATTGTGTAATATAATCCCTTTGTCATGATATCTCTAATCAAGCGGGTTGCATGCTAGTGCCATCAACCCATGTGCTCGATTATTCTTTCTTTGAATTTCCAGAATTGAACTCACCCATTACTAACTATGGCCATGGGTTTATTTAGGCTATATCAATTCCATCAAAGGGCCTGATATATATACTTTCATTATGGAACAGAAGGGACAAATCCTTTCTCACACTATCTATTAATGCAGCATTACTCGTGACGCATCCAATGTATCCTACCTCGCTGCGAATAGTGTGTCGTCACAGTTTTCGTCAATACATCTAAGTGTGCGAGTTGTAATACCCATTAATAATAATCTTAAAGTATAAGGACTAATAAAAACGTCTGCAGATAGGAACATCCAATGAAACTATGAAATCTGGATTTCCTACTGGCGGGTCTCATTCTTATAATATCCTCCTAGATATTACCAAGGTCGCACACCATGATAAGGTGCCTCAAAGTTTTATGAGTCCTCACCCTTAATGGCCTGTATTATTTTTGTCCCTAAAATAACATCATCAGGACATAGAACATATATTCAAGAACAATGTTATGGCACTTTTGGGTTCTCATCATAGTAGGGATCCACTATGACCCTTTAATGCAACAGCTATCCTTAGGACATTATCACATGCATTGTCACGCAGAAGAACAATCAAGATGTGATAAGGCTTTTATTAATGAATAAAGTACAAAGTAGTTGGTTCTAGGCCACCAACTCCAACAATGGGGGATCTGGTTAGAGTAGCTTGATAGATCTTTAAGCAATAAGTTCAAGGAAGGACCCTGAGTTTGTAGTTATGTATCTAGTAATTTGGTCTTTGTTTATTATGTACTTGGTCGAACCAGTGGGAAACCCTTGATGTATGTATATATGTTGAGCATGGGCACCATTATTGTCATACCATGTTGATATTTATTTATTATTTATGGTTAGCACTATGTTATGATTATTTGCACTTATTGTGATGTTATATGAAGTTTTAATTAATTATTTATTATTATATATTGTGATACTGAGAGTATAGTCTCTCCATATTGTCATTAGGCTCTCACTGATAGGTGGAAACCTCTGAAATAAGGGGAGACATGTCTAAGGTCACATGATGATCTATCTCGAGCTAGCGGCTGGCTTCCCAGGCTGGGGCATTACAAATGTGTCATGTGTCGCCCATTCTACTTGCATGCCATGAATGCATGAAAACCACCCTCATATACAAGCATTTTTTTTGAACCCCCCTAAAAATTGGGCCTATCAAGGGTCAATCCACAGATCTTATAGATGCTAATAAGAGGGTGTTTCCACTTAGGTACCACCTCACTAATAAAATTTGTAATTCTTTTTAATCTAAAGAATGCTTAGTGTGATAGATTTTATTTAATTATCACTTTTTTATAGCATGTAAAAACATTAATTAAAGTATTTGGTACCAATAATATGTCATACCAAACAACTAATGAAGCTAAATATACAATTTGGTACTATGTGAAAATCATGAAAACCCAAAACCATGACAAACTGGTTATAAAATCACACAAATGGATGATAAAAGGAAAAGAGAGAAATGGTATTTTATGAGTTTCAGTTTCTTGAGAATGTTTTTTACAATGATTTCTCTCTTAGAAAGAAGTTTTTAATGCAAGATAAAACTTTAAAAAATGATTTTTTTTCTTCTGATTTTGAATTATGCAATGTGTAATGACCTATGAATTTATAGGGTGTTGTTTTGGGATGAATTTTTTATTTTTAGCTCTGGATAATGGAGTATTTTGAGAATTAGGACTCGAAATGAAAATATGAGGTTTGGGACATCCCTAGGGGTGTTTTCACACATGTTTGAGCGATTTAGTGGATATTGGGAGTATCATGAAAGAATTAAAGGAGTTGGACTTGGATTTGGGCTCAATTTTGGTTATAGGCAGCAGCTCAAGCCATGACGAGGGGGTGTTTCCATGTGGAAAATATTTGCACGGGATGAAATTTTAGAGTTCGAAGGGAGATCATATCACGACCTAAGGGATTACACTATAATGAGATTCATAAGATTAAGTTTGATATAATTGACCTAGATTACCTCATAGCTAATGGATTACGCCCTAAAGGGTACTTGAGAGGGGGGTTTTCACCACAACTAAGGGAAGTTGTGTTATAGAGGGTGTTTAGGTGTAGAGTATCAGGATGATCCCAGGAGGTGTATTACATCGTATGGAACCCATTCATGCCATAATGGGTGGTTGGGGTTTCCTTTTTCCTATCTTGGGGAAGGGAATTACTGTGTAAAATTGTTGGTCACAACAAAATGTGCCCTCAGAGGGATAATTTCACCATGATCCCCTTAAGACACATCATAATTCACCCCTTTATTTTTTTAAGATTTTGTTTAATCCTTTTAAAAGGATCCCCTCCCTCTTTTTTTAGCCACTCTTTCCCTAACACCCAAAACCCTCCCTTATAATTATCCCCTTTCACTCTTCATGTTTTTGTCTCTCATATCACCATATATTAATATATCAGAGTGTCATCTGAAGTAGGAGGTTTCTTTCAATAAGGCTAAGGCAATTCCTAGATTATCTCATGTTTTTTCTCTCATTTTCATCATTGTTTTGTCATAACCCTTATTTTAGGGCATGTTTTTCAAATTTCTTAATTTCAAGAGAATGTTGATGAACCAATCCATGGTATCAACCGATTGGGATCCTATAAGATCAAGGTAGTTGGTTCCTTTCATATTTCACCATATTCCACATGTTTGTATGCGATGTGCATGCATATGCCTAGGGTTCGAGGTTTAGGATTTCTAGAAAGTGGTTAGGTGAGTCTCGAAGAGTGTGGCAGGCTAAGTTGGAAACTCCTTAGTATTAATTAAGTGTTCCACACTTGGTTTAGTGATTCTAGAGTGCTCCAAAGGTTATTCTACCAATGGGAACATTTTTCAGTTGGGTTCAACAGACCATGTGGTGCTTGGTAATCATGTAGTAAGTAATGAATGACATGGGTTGAGGTCATATGAGTATGTATATGGTCTCTCATATGGTGGGGGGATTGGGTAGAAGTTTTATCAAGTGAAGTGTCTTGGGTATTTCATGTAAAGTGGTCTAGGTGTGCCTTATGGACCCCCAGACCACTTGTTAGGGGTCGAGTGAGGGTGATGCGATTTCCTTGGGTTAAAGTCTCTCTTATAATATGGGTTTTTGTTGTTTGAGGGCATGATACTTGAGGGGGTTTCCATGTATAGTGTGGTTGGTGAATGCTTTATGGGTACCGATTATGGTATGAACTTCAAGTGGATTAACATGTGATATGTATTTGGGTTGCTCTGAGGCCAAGGGAACGCTAAGTGCTTGACTTAGTTTGGCTTGGGTGGACATATGGAGATGATGCACTTGAGTGGGCTAAAGTGTGGCTTTCTCTTAGAACCCTTAGAGGCTTAGTGTATGGGAATTGTTGGAAAGGTGGGAAAAGGGATTAGTTACACCATGAAGCATCTTTTTGGATTCCAATGTTGTAAATAGGAATAATGTGTGATACCTTTAGGCATTATGGGTTGGGTGTAACCTTAGAGAGGTGTGTTGGCCTGATATGGTCAGGTGTGATTAGTGAGTTGGACGTCTAAACTAGTTATGACCTAAGTGGTTGGGATCATCATGAGGTGTTGTTCAGTTGTAGATTATGTTTGAGGTGCTGGCTTAGTGAAATTGGTTAGGGTGGGTTATGTTAAGTTTTTATGTGTTTCTTTCTAGTGAGGTGCTAAATGTAGAGTAGTGGCTAGCTGAGAGCTAGAGTAGAATTGTTTGTCAAGATTTTTTTATTATATCTTGATTATGCTTGTGCAACTGTAATGAGGCTGAGGCCTAAAGACATAGGGATCATGGTGTAGAGCTACACTGCTTAGGTGTTATTCCACTACACTAAAGTAAGCATTTAGTAGTGGTTTAAACCGTTCCATGATGATTTTGAAAAACCGCCGCTAAATTGTGTCAGTAATCATTTAGCGATAATTTTTCAAAACCGTTGTAGAATGATTTAGCAGTGTTTTTTTTAATTTTTAATTTTTTTTAATTTTCTTAATTAATTTTTTATTACATTATTTTATTATTTACTATTTATCTATTATTTACCATGCACATACTCATGTCATGCAACAATTCTATGTTGGGTGATATTTGAACCCCTTACCTCTTGGTGATTCTATAAAGACTTTACCACTCCAGTAGACTCTTCATGCAATGAGTAAACATAATTTAATATACATATATATATATATATCAATAGAAAAAAAATAATACATAACAAATAAATATAGAATAAATAGTTAATAGTTAATAATTAGTAAATAACAAATAAATGAAAAGTAAATAAATAAATAAATAATACAGTAATAAATAGTAGATAATAAATAGTAAATAATAAATAATCATTAATAATTAGTAAGTAATAAATAAATAATATATAAGTAATGAATAAATAAAAGATAAATTAAAAAATAAATTAAAATATGATAAATAAATAATAAATATATAATGAATATATAATAAATAATTAATAAATAATAAGTTAATAATAAAATAATAATAAAACAACACTAAATTAAAAATAAATTAATAATAAAATAATTAAAAATTAAAAATAAATTTATAATTAATGTATAAGTAATAACTAAATAATAAATAAATAATAAACAAATAAATTATGAACAAATAATAAAATAATAATGAAAAATAAATAAATAATAAATAATAAATAAATAAACAATAAAAAATAATAAAGAAATAATAAATAAGTAATAACTAATAAATAATGAATAATGAATAATAAATAATAAATAACTAATAAATAAATAATAATCAATATATCAATTATAAATTAGTAATAAATAATAATTAAATAATAAATTAATAATAAATAATAAATTAATAATAAATTAAAAATAATATGTAATAATAAATAATACATAATTAATAATAAATAAATATTAAATGTTAATTTAATAATAGATTAATAATAAAAAAATAAATCAATAAATAATAAATTAGGAATATATAAATATTAAAATAATAAATAATAAATAATAAATAATAATTGAATAAATAATAAATAATAAACAATAAATAATAAAAAATAAAAAATAAACAAATAAAAAATAAAAAATAAAAAATAAATGGATATAAATATCTATAAATAAATATACATATAATGAAATTTACATAAATATATATAAACACACATTTATGTTACATAAATATATATATAAACACACACACACACAATTGTATATTAATATATATATATATATATAAACAGAAGTATATATATATTTATATTTACACATATAAGACATAAAAATATATAAACACAAATATGTATAAATATTTACAAATGTATATAAATATACACAAATATTCATAAATACATATAAATAGATATATATAATAGATAATAAATCACCAAAAGAGGGGAAAATACAATAATTACAACACCATAAAATCAATATGAATTTAAATCAGTGGAATAAAATCATAAAAAACATAAAAAGAATATGAAGACACTCTTAAACAAAGATTAAATCTCATCAAATGTTCAAAAATCAGGATATCTGAACAAAAAACTTAGTTTTTGAGGAATTTAGGGTCTCTTTACCTAAAAAAATAGTTACCAAGTCTCCCCACAAATAATATGATGTAGAGCTCATTGTAGGCTTTGATTTGATATGTGATAGAGCCCAAATAGATACCCATATCAAAAGTTATGTTCGTTTAAAGTTGAAGTTTGATTTCAAACTTTTATTAAAACAAAAACAAAAATTATTATTTTAATTATTACAAAATTATTATCTAATTTTCTTTTAGTTAATTTTATAATCTACGATTTTATTGGCTGTGGAGCTAAAAAGGACTCTCAGATCCAAAGTTATGGTCATTTGATGCTCAAGTCTGATTTTCAACTTATTCAAGAATTGTTTTAAGTTTTAAATTATTATTAACTAATAATTAAAAATATTTATTAATTAACATGTTATAATTAATTAAAATTGTAAAAAATAAATAATATATGATAGTAAATAATAATTAATAAATCATAATCAAATATTTTATATTTTTTCCTTTAAATTAGGGGTAGTTTTTAAAAAACTACTGCTATTTCACGGTGGGTTCTAAAAAACTACCACTATTTTTTTTTAAATTTTAAAAAAATTATAATTATAAAAAAATTAAAATTATAAAAAATAAAAAAATAATTAAAAAGATATTTAGGAGCAGGTTTAAAAACTACCTTTAAATTTTTTCTCAGAAAATATTTACTAACGGTTTTCTAAGCAACTACAAAATCTATTTTTCCTATAGTGTTCCTTCCAAGGGATGAAGATTTGTGTTGGTATGCATGTCTTGAGTGATGTGTGATAGAAATGGGACCTACCTTATGTTGGTGGTTAGATTTTTGTGAGAGGAATAATTTCGTGATTCCCTCCTAAGATCACTTCTCATGTGACCGGTGGACAAGAGGGTATCCATAGTGTAAAGACCTCGACCCTAGTTGCCCGAAGCCGGTGCCTTACTTTATTACATTTGCGTGGATACAAGACATGAATCCCAAAGGACTAATTATTTTAGAAATTTTGGAAGCCAGATTACATACATTAACTTTACATTATAACTTGAAAGGAAATACAACAAAGCAATTCCATTGGAAACACCCATATACTCTTAGATTATTCCTACAAGTCATTCATAATATACATCTTCACATCATGAGGAAAAATAAAACAAGGGGTGATATTAGATGATTAGTAAGAGTAATCAATACAACATAATCATAAATAATAAGACGTGGTGAATAACTAAAAGAACACACATCATTAAAACATAATCTTGAGCATAATATAGAAAGAATAAAAGTAGATAAATAATGCCATATAAATAATCACATGAAACTTAACCATGGATATTATACTAGTCAAATAATCACATTATTTATCAATTACTAGTATCATAATGATGAAATTCATAATATCAGACATCTGAAACATATCATCAAGGCCTCGACTAAGACATCTGAAAATAAATGGTTAAGTCCTCAGCTAAAATCTATTTATTTTTTGTCTCATGAGACCTACCAATGCATAGAGGGGATATAGAGGGTCTCACCAATCACTTTCTAAGTCCAATTAATTCTTCATATAAATTAGGTTAAACATAAACATCATATACATATGAAATGTAAATAACTTTCCACAATCTGTAAACATAATCACCAACCATTCTGAGTAGTATGGTGAATGGTATCAAGATAGAACATCCTCGGTCAAACTGATCATAAAACATTAAATAAAACATGGTATATGCTAATAATAATATATCAATCTCAATAAATAATAAAATTTAATAGAGGTTTTGAAATATATGAAAATACTCTAATAAAATCATAGAAGAATTCTTGAGAGAAATACCTTTTTTACTTTACAAAGAAGAGTTCTTTTGTGAAAAAAATTATTTTCATTTGTCATAATTGCTTGTATAAAACTAGAAAAGAACAAATATAGTTTTTATGAAAAAGGTATTAATTTTATAAAAATAATATTATATTAAAACAAATTATTTTTGGTACTTGAAAATGGGTAAAAAATTGAGAAGTTCCCTTTAATCGGGTTTGCGTATTGGGAAGAATTTGAGAAGGGAACCTTGAAAAACAAGTATTTATTATAAATGAAAGATGAATTGACTTGGATACATGAGTTTGTAATGTATACACATAATTTAGAATAATTATATAAAAATAATTAAGAATTAAATTGGTGTATAGAGGAATAAGCATAACCCAAATGAAAATGGAGGTTCGAGAAGAAACCCTTACCTTATGTTTGAAAGTGTTCTTAACTTGTAATTTACATCCTGGATAATCAAATTAAATTCATTAATTAACAAATATTAAAAAATTTATACATGTATTTGATTCATTATAGTTTTTTAATGTAATTCCATAACCCTAATTACCCAAAGTCGGTGCATTATTACATAACATTGACATGATCATAAGAGATCAAGTCCCGAAAGACTGATCAATTTAGTAGCCTTGGAAGTACTAGATACATACATAAGTTTTACATTACATTATGAAATAAAAAAACAAAATTGTGTCTCCTTTGGAGACACTCGTGTCCCTTATCCTATCACTGTAGGAAAATCATAATATACTTCCAATCCCGAGCTCGTACATCGGTTATGGAAGGCGCTCTATGTCGGTAGGTGTTTGGGGAAGAAGTTCGAAGAAGATCGTTGCCAGCATTCTTTGTTGGAAGAATGCGTTCTTTATTCTTATTTGGAAGATGAGGTTCTTCATTGGAGAACTCCTTTTCCCCCAAGCTCTCCTCTCCCCAAAAATGAATAGATGTGTCAAATAATAGATTATAAAATCTATTATTTCATTGGAAAGATTTCAAAAAGAAAAACTAAACATTTGTTGGCACATTAAAATTAATGGGAGGATTTGGCCCCATTAATTAGGTGTGTTGGCAACTTTAATGTGAAGGAATCTCAAGAGGCTCCTCCACATTAAATAGGGGGTTTGAGAGGTTTTCCTCTCCTCTCATTTAATAGGGGTTGGGTGGTCCCCACCCCTATTATTCAAAATGGGAGGTTATGTGGTCTCGGGTGGTTCCCACCACATTAATCCTCACATGGGAGGTTGAGACGTGGTGGTACCCACCACCAGAACCTCTCATGGGAGGATATGGCCTGGTGGTCCCCACTTTCAACCTCCACAAAGAGGTTATAGATCCAGTGGGACCCACCTACAAACATCCACATGGCTTCTCAAATAAAAATAAAGTGAAGCTCACTTTATTTTATTATTTTCCACGAAAACCCAAAAACTAACTTTTATTCTCAACCCACTACCGTCGAAGTGAAAGTATCCTTAAGTGAATACCAGTGCTACGAGTTCAACGGTGCCCTCAGATTTCAATTCCAACCACTAGTTCAAAAGTTATAAAAATCCACTCGTACGTTTATTGAACGTACCCGAACAAAACTTCAGAAATTGATTCCGGGCGCATCAGGCATTTGAATTATACACCTTCAGTTTTCACGGACTTGTATAATTTCCATGTATTCAAGAAAAAAAATCCATGGAATTTTCGGGTCTTTACATTCTCCCCACCTCAGGGATTTACGTCCCCGTAAGCTACAACTCAAACTAAGGGAACAAGTGGGGGTACTGAGAACGCATATGAGCCTCCCTCTCCCATGTGCTCTCCTGGAGATTCCCGTGCTGCCAGAGAACGCTCACCAAAGGTATCGACCGTCCACATAGGACCTGCTCCTATCGATAATCAATCTCTATTAGAACCTCTGTCAAAGTCTCCCCATCGTCGACGTCTAGCTCTCTATGTTCGATGATGTGATAAGGGTCATGCACGTACCTCCTCAGCTGGGATATATGGAAGACATTGTGCACCCGGTGCAACTAAGGTGGAAGAGCTAAGTGGTATGCCACCTCACCGACTCTTCTGAGGACCTAGAAAGGTCTGATGAACCTTGGAGATAACTTGTCACCTCGGCCAAATCTCCGTAAACCTCATCGATGTGAGACCTATAGAAAGACGTGGTCGCCATCCTCGAACTCTAAAGGCCTCTGTCTTCTGTTAGCGTACGAATTCTGTCTGCTTTGTGCAGTCTTCATCTTCTCCTGGATGATCTGCACCTTCTCCGTGGTAGCCCGTACCATCTATGGTCCCACTAGTGCTGACTCCCCAAGGTCAGTCCAGCAAAAAGGTGATCTTCAAGGTTGCCCGTATAACGCCTCAAAAGGTGCCATCCCTATAGTGGAGTGATAGATGTTTTTGTATGAAAACTCCACCAAAGGTAAGTGATCCTCCCAACTGTGACCGAAGTCAAGGACACAAGCACACAACATGTTCTAGAGGGTCTAAATGGTCTGCTCAATCTGACCATCTGTCTGAGTATGGAAGGTGGTTCTCAGACGAAGCTGCGTCCCAAAAGCCTCCTACAACCCCTTCCATAGCTGGGAAGTAAACCGTGCATCATGATCGGAGACAATAGAAGAAGGTAATCCATGTAGCCGCACAATCTCCTGCACATAGAGTCGTCCCAAGCTCTCTACTAAACCCTACTCTCTGATCGGTAGGAAGTGGGCCGATTTGGTGATTCGATCAACAATCACCCAAATCGAGTCGTGACCCCTGGATGTATGTGGAAGTCCTGTCACGAAGTCCATGGATATCTCATCCCACTTCCACTCTAGGACCTCTAAAGGCTGCACTAAGCCTGTTGGTACCTGGTGCTCTGTGTTCACTTACTGACAAGTGAGGCACCGAGAGACAAACTCTGCAACTGCCTTCTTCATACCTGGCCACCGGTGCTGTTTTCGAAGGTCCTGGTACATCTTCACCACTCCTGGATGTACCGCTAAAGGGGATGTGTGGATCTCCCTCAACACTTCCTCCTGAAGTGACACTGGTACCATAGTACGTCCTCTGAATAGGATGATGAACTTCAGAAAATCCATCAGGTGCCTGCCCTATGGATATCTGATCACGTCATGTCTTGCAGTCAACATCCCCATGTTGTGCCTCCCTGACTCGCTGAAGAAGTGGGGGAGTGACTGTAAGGGACTGAAAGAAATATGCTCCATCTCTATCCACAAAGTATATCTGCAAAGCAGCCAGTTGCTCCATCTCCTCACCTAGAATCTGTATACCAGATCTCCTGCTGAGTGAATCTGTAACAACATTCCCCTTTACAAGAGTATAGACAATCTTGAAGTCATAGTCCTGGAGGAACTCAAGCCATCGCCGCTGTCTTAGGTTCATGTCATTCTTAGAGAAGATATACCTGAGAATCTTGTGATCAGAGTACATAGTAAAACATTTTCCCATCAGATAGTGTCACCACATCTTCAAGGAGAAGAACAATGCTGCTAACTCCAGGTCATGAGTAGCATAGTTCTGCTCGTGTTGTCTTAGATTCTGAGAACCATATGCGATCACTGCTCGCTCCTGCATCAGGACACACCCGAGTCTGGTCCATGATACGTCGCAATAGACTATGTACCCTACGCCTTCCTCTGGAAGCCTCAAGATGGGGGCACTAGTCAACCTCTGTTTCAGCTCCTGAAAGCTCTGTTGGCATATCTCCAACCACACAAAGGTTTTCCCCTTCTTCGTTAAGGCTGATAGTGGTGATGCAACTCTGTAGAAGTCTGGAATGAATCTATGGTAGTATCCAGCCAAACCTAGGAAACTCCGTACCTCCATCACACTCCTTGGTGGCTCTCAAGTAAGTACCACCTCAATCTTCGTTGGATCCACTGCAACTCCAGCCTCTGAGATGACATGCCCCAAAAATTTTACCTCTCGGATCCAAAACTGGCACTTCGAGAACTTACCATAAAGTTGGTGCTCTCGGAGTGTGTCCAGTACTACCTGAAAATGGTAGGCATGCTCCTTCTCAGTAGTAGAGTAGATCAGAATGTCGTCGATGAAGACTACGACAAAGCGATCGAGGTATGGCTGGAAGACCCTATTCATGAGTCCCATGAACACTACTGGAGCATTGGTTACGCTGAATGTCATAACCAAGAACTCGTAGTGGTCATACCGACATATGAAGGCCATCTTCTACACATCCTCTTCTTGAACTCTGAGCTGGTGATAGCCTGATCTGAGGTATATCTTCAAGAACCACCGTTATCCCTTCAGCTGATCAAAGAGGTTGTCAATCCTCGGGAGTGGGTACTTGTTCTTAACGGTCACTTGGTTCAGGCGGCGGTAGTCGACACAAAGCCTCAAGCTCCCATCTGCTTTCTTGGCAAACAGAATCAGAGCTTCCTAGGGAGAAACACTGGGCCGGATGAATCCCTTCCCCTGCAAGTCCCCTAGCTATACCCGCAGCTCATGAAGCTCACCGGGAGCCATCCGATATGCTGGTGTAGATATCTGTGTCATTTCGGGGTATAGGTAAATGTATAAGTTTTCCACTCTATGAGGAGGTAGTCCTGGAACATTTTCAGGGAAAACATCCACGTACTGGTCCCCCACTACATGATAGCTTGGACTCTCCACATCAACTACTCTAAGGGTAAGGCAGGCCATCAGATGAGTGATCGACTGCACCCTCCTCTGAGTAAGTCCGTCCTGTGCTGCAAATGCTCCCTTCTCACCAGTGAAGGTGAACCTGGTCCCATTTGTGTGAACACACCACAATTTTCTACTAATACAGTCGATCTAAGCATGGACTGTAGATAACTAGTCCATACCCGAGATGATGTCGTAAGGCCTCGACGCCGCTATGAGGAGATCCCATCCGAAGCTCTCGCCTCCTAGAGTAAGCTCACACTGCCGACACCAGTGTGTAATCATCAAGTCTGCTCTTATAGGAGTCTCTAACTGTAAGGATTGATCCAACAGCTCTATCGAAATATTTGAGCTCCAAATGAGGGTGGTGGCAATGAAAGAGTGACTGGAACTAGTGTCTATAAGTACTGTAACTATGGTGGAGTAGACACAGATCGTACCTCGAATCATCTTCGTAGCACCATGATCGTAAGCCTCAGCTGCCTGGAGCTAAGATCTCGCCTGTCCACTTGCTCCCTGCAGTCAGGGTGGACCTCCTGGTGGTGGTGGTGGTAACACCTCGAAATGTCGCCCACCGCCAGCTGCATGACCAGCTCCTCTGCCACGTTCGCCTGCTCCCTGCGGACTGCCTCGATCAAATATCTGTCTCTTCCTGGGCAGTCCTTCGACCGTTTTCTGGTCATCTAAATGGTGGGTCAGACATCCATGAGCCATGTGACCCTGCTCACTTCATGAGTAACACCACCCGCTCCTGGCATGTATGTCTCTGCCCTGGGTACCCTACATAACTGATCCTGAGTCATGCGGTCATCCACCCATGGGTCTGTTCCTCTTGGACCTCTACGTCATCTGTATACTACCAACTGCAGAAGACTCTGCTGCATGTCGACTAGTGGTGGGTCTCGCTACTAGATATTGCTCAGCTAGTAAACTCTCCACCAGGAGGGCTCTCTCTAGCACCCCCACCTGCGTCAGGATGCTGAGTGAGATCATCGAAGCCCCAATCTCTCTCCTGAGCCCCTACTCGAAGGTTCGAGCCCTAAATAATAGGTACCGTACCATATCAGTGGAGTAGTGCAAGAGGTTGGTGAACCTCGCTGAGTACTGAGCTACATTCATGCTGCCCTGCTACAGATGAAGTAGCTCCTGTATGCGCACTGCGTGAAGAGTGGTTAGGAAAAACTCCACTCGAAACAGGCTCTCTAAGTTTGCCCAGAGAAGTGTCGCATCTTCATGCACATGGAGCATCAGGCTCTACCATCTGCCTATTACTGCCTATAGAAGGCTAGAAACAAGAATCACCATGAGGTCGGCTGGTGTCCCTACCAGTTGGAAAACTCTCACCACAACATCCAACCAATCCTCAACTACATGTGGGTCCATCTCTCCCCTGAACTTGGGTGGCCTCTAGCGCCGGAACTCATGCAACGTGTTCAAGTTGCGTGCATCATCTGCTGTTGGGGCTGGTGGCATCGATGGCCCAACAGGGAGTGGTGCCGCTGGTGCCTCCACTGGAAAAGGGCCCTGCACCGAGGCCTCATCGCTCGGTGGGATATCTATGCGTACAAATCTCGGGACTCTAGCTGGTCGTCCGTGGGGAGTCATCCTAAAAGAAACATATGCGACACGGTCAAAGATTATACCTGGTGAGTTTACCTGGTTGAGCTGACTTAAAGAAAACATTTGAAAACACACACGCAATCAGTGTTTTCGTGCACTGAGTCGGAAATCAGTAGTCAAGGTCCTGGTGTATGGATACGTCGACCGCCGTACCAACACTGGACTCCCTGAATTGAAAACCACACTTAGTACCCTTAACACTATTGCTTCACAGAAAGATCAGAGTCCTAAGTTCAAAGATAGAACTGACCCCTCTGATACCAATTTGTCACAACCCATCCCTCAGGGCCTGTGCCGTGACTACCCCAAGCCCGTCTTCCATAGGCCAGGGGCTGGCCACTAGCACTAAAGGCGCAAATCCTTAAACTGGGAAGGCATTGCCTTTAAAACTTGAAAATGCACACCATAGAGTACGAGCTTGAAAAAAAACACTAAATAAAACTATATAGAAAAGGAGTGCTGAAAAGTAAAAAGGGGGTCGGAAATACAAGCCCAACTATAGAGTACAAGTAAATTGAAAGTACAAGTACTGGAAAAAGGGAAAACGACTCCTGGATCATCCACTAGTAAATCCTACCTGAAGGGTAGGTACAACTATCCTCCACAACACTCTACGTCCGTCCATCTCCTCCGTGTACCGTCACGCCGTGTGGTCCACCTCTGAGTACCATCTAGTCCTGGTGCACTCAACCTCGATCAACGCTGTCCTTAGTCTGTATCCAATACAACGAGGTGCGGGCATAGACCGTGCAGGGGTAAGTATAACGATACTCAGTAGGGACCCTGAGACCCTCAAGGTCTCACAAAATCCAACAAGGATAAACCACAAGAATGAAATCAACAGATAACCCCACTTAGGTATATGCCCATACATATACCTAAGTTATCAAGTAATCCATCTCAATCATGAGGAAAACACAAAGTTACCAACTCATCTCACACCAGGATTTATTCTAGGGGTAGTATCAAGTAACATTTCCAAGCACAACGTTGAACACCTTGGATTCTAGAGAACTCCTCCTCTATCGAGTACAGTGGGCCTACTGTGTCACACAAAGGCACTTCCCACTAACCTTGGACTGCTGAGGTACTCCTCCTGTCGAGTACCGTGGGTCTGCCGCGGCACATAGAGGCGCTCCCCACCGTGGGTCTGCTACATCACACAAAGGCGCTATCCCTCATAGCCTACTGAGGTACTCCTCCTATCGAGTACCGTGGGTCTGCCATGACACCAAGGCGCTCCCCACTGTGGGTCTACTGCGACACCAAGGCGCTCCCCATTGGGCTAGTCGAATCACTCCGAGTCGAATCGGTTAGCATTCGTCAGGTCTCAGCCAGCTACTAGGTCTCCGCACTATGCTCGCTCGTCTTTGGGAGGATCCGCTCCACGAGCTATAGGTCGATACTCCAACTGTCACGAAGTCCCACGTAGAAGTATCGCAAAGTTCCGCCTTGTCATAGGAGTCTCAACGCAATAGACGGTGCGTCAATCGGACGCCCGGTTTGTGAGTTATTAGCCTTTTAGTCCTAGGGGCCTGGTTGGATTCATGCACGATCCAACCTGAATGTATCTCAACTTTACTCCAAAATCCAGTGGGGTATACTCAAAGGGACCGTCGCGCTCATAGAATACCAGCACCACTGACGGTTCATCAAACAGTCGTCTGATGCCAAAGATATGGCCAAAATAAAGTAAAGGGTCGGTAGTGGGCCCGGGTCCGGTTTGACCCAGTCTAGCCCGAACCAGTCTGGGTCGACCCGGTAAGACCTGTTAGGTCTGGCCTTATAACGAACTATACTTTACATACATTGTTAATACTTCAAAATTTAAGCACACTTATTACAACATATGACAAAACCACAAAGGACCGTATAGGTATAGTGTCTTTAGAAACTGGGAAACATAAACATCTGGTTCATAAATCTTATACAGTGTCTCCCATTTATTTCATCATATCTAGGGTCCCTTTTAGCATATTCTACTTAATATCCATCTTCCTGACCTGGGGAAAAGAAAACATAAAAGGGTGAGCTCAAATGCTCAGCAAGGGCAAATAAAGGAAATAAAAATCATATCATATCTTTTTGAAAATCAAAACCTGCAAAAGAGATCATAATATCTTAACATGGAATAAATCATAAAAGTAAAAATGAGATCCCCATAATCATAACATAAAACTTGAAACTTTGTGGCATGCACACATAATCATGGAAAATCATTTCTTGTTAGTCATGACTCATTGCCAAGACTATCTTAGTGGACAAAGTCCCTTTCTGAATCGAGTAACCCTCGTTTCAGTCCTGCTTCACTGAATCGGTATAACCTACCGTTCCAGCCCTGTCTATCTCATGAGATATAAAATCTTTACCTAATGCATTGGAGGGAGATATATGTCCCACCCATCTCATAATGAATCCTTTCTTATGTGTGCCACATAATCATAAATCATACATCATCGCATAACCCATGTAATAAAAATGGGATTCTTAAACAACATGACATCATAAAACAATTCATATAAGATAAAGGAATTCATAAAAATGTTTCCATCACAACATAATCAAATCCATGTAATAATAGGGATAAAAACAGAACTATTTATTATCTTATATGGAAAATAATTTTGATAAAACACTTGAACTCCATTCTTGAGGAAAATATTCTTTCTTCTTCAAAAACATTTTTCCTTTCTTAATATGTCATAAAACTTTAAACTAAAAGAAGTTGATTAAAAATAAACTTTAAAACTTGTAAAGGAAGCTTCTTGGAAATAATGTTTTAAAAATCTATTCATGCCGTATAAGTTAAAAAAAACATTCTTCGTACTTTTGTCGGAAAAGTCAAAAAGTACCTCGTACGAAAAACGACAAAAGATTCCTTTCATACATATTACTAAAAACTCACCGAAGGGTAAAAATGGATTTAAACAATTGTAGGTGGATGGAAATAATATTACATATTGATGAAACATGGATGTGGATGATAAAATACACCCCAGTAAATACTTACGAATAAACAATCTCGGATAAAAATGAGATTGTGATATTTCCCTTACCTTAGGTCCGATTTGCTTTGTACGTGTCCGAAGCTCCTGTATAATGGTTTAAATAATGTTATTGAATTATTCCAAAATCATAAATATTTATATTATATCATATATGGTCATATTCTTAGCTTCTTGTTAGTAATATTTCATTGTTACTTGTTACTCGGGTCTTTATTGCCTTTTGCTCTTATGCGTGTTTTGCCGAATAAATTCTTATTATTCTTTTAAGGTTATAGATACCTTATATCCAGAATGGTATTAGTGTAACATATATCATATTTATTAATTCAATTCATTTATATAATTACTATGTAATGATGATCATGTAGAACGAGTCACATCACATCGTGGAGACGGTATTCCGTACGTACGCACGAGTGATGATATCATTCCTATGATCGTGGAATTGTATTGGAGTATATGTATATTATTTCAGTATCAATATTACTTTATAATAATCATAAATAGTTACTCATTACACCATTATACCCATCCTTGTAAGGTGGTGGTGGAAAATAGATTACACCACGGCGTGGAGACGGTATTCCGTACGTACGCACGCGCGGTGATTTCATTTTTCCGTAGGATGGATAGAAGGTGAATTAGGGTTGTTTAATATTTATAATAACATATCAGTATGTAAGTAATACTGATGTTATTACTTTATCATGAAACAACTAAAGAATAAGAAGTTGAAGAAGAAAGAAATTGAAAAGATCGGTAATGGATATTACCTCTTCTTTGGAACGCCTCTTTGAATCCTCCACTTAGGGAACTAAGATTGGTCTTTGAAGAAGACCAGGACCTCTAGGATTATTCTAGGGAAGTGGAGAGGATAAAATGGCAGGGTTTGTCCGAGATTGAGTGCTCAATTTGGTGTGAGGAGGAGGGGGAGGAGGTGCCTTTTTATAAGGGAGGAGAGGGGCACCTTAGGAATATCTCAAAATATTATTTTATATTAAAGTCAAAATCAGTTTATAATGGTTCCAAAGGGTCTTATTTCGAAGATAAAGTAAGGATGGGTCGAAATACTATCAACCAATAGGATTTAGAAAAGTTTAGGGTATTATTTTAACCTTATCAATTAGATTTAACTCTAAGTTAATTAATTTAACTTTTACCGTGTCTTTTTGTTTTCTTTCACTATATGGTTAATACACTTACTATAACATGCCAAACGAACCCCAAATTGTTTATTATTAATATATATATCCTTATCTAAGTCATTTTACCGAACCTTAGATTTTTAGGAATAAAATAACAATTAATAATATAATATTTGATTTAAAAACTATTTTGTGTCAATTTTGACACTATTTGATATATGATTTTTGTGAAAGTCATAACAGAATTATATGTTCGAAACAAGTTTATTAAATCAACATTAATATATCATAGTTACCTATAAAATTAGTGTAATTCATAAAAAGTCTCAAATTACATTTATTTTGGTGTTTATAACATCAATTATGTCAATATTTCATTAATAAGATAATTACTGCATCATCATTGTGTCATAAATAAATTAAATTATTTAATGTCTAAAAATTACAAATAAAATACCATTATGTAGGAAATCTTTTTAGTTTTCTAATGAATATTTATAGTCGAATTTATCTCATGTATAACACCATATTAAAAATGATTTACTTATTAAACTTTGATTTTAACTATTTTAACCCTTCTTTAAATAAATTAATAATAAATGTCCTAATCTAATCCAAGTGGGCCTAAATGGTCATATTTTATTCCTAAGTTTGTTTTTGGTCGAATTACACTTGTCCAATAGAATTAGGACATGTTTTAGGGTAATATTAATATCATATTTACCCTTAGTTACCCTATTTACTATTAACCGCGGTAAAAAAAGTAAAAAGTTACTATTCACCAAAAAATTATTTTTATCTCATTGAACCACATTTTACTTACTGATATCAACCGTGTCTGTCGGATTTTTGAAATTCTATTCACAGAAGCGGTAAAATTAAGTTTTATGCAAAATTCAGTTTTTAACCTACCACTTAGTGGTTTCACTATTCATCAAAAATTGAAAGTTTTCAGAAAAATACCAAAATTTCACCCTAGGCTAATTTCGATATTCTGAGTCCAAAAATGAAGTCCATTTTGAAAAATAAAATTTATAAAATTTCAAAAAGTGGTTATTACTATTCATAACGGCTAGTTTTAATAGCATATTGTTGTTTAGTGAAACTCGGTATTGCGTACGACGCAAGCTATCGAGGAAGGTCGCGATTGCGTGTAAAGCAAGCCAAGCAAGTGTTGTGTAGAAAAAAATTCCTTTGATGATTTATATAACATAAAAGTCTCGGGTGTTACATTCTACCCCCCTTAAAAATAATTTCGCCCTCGAAATTCGTCACTTTGTAACAAACAGATGAGGATACTTCTCCCTCATCATATCCTCAAGCTCCCATGTAGCTTCTTCAAGTTGGTGGTTCCTCCATAAAACTTTCACCAAGTTAGTGGTCTTGTTTCGTAGGACTTTTTCGCTACGATCCAGAATCTCTATCGGCTGTTCTTCATAAGAAAGATCTTGCTCCAGTGGTACAACTTCTGAGCTGAGTACATGTGAAGGATCTGGTATGTACTTTCTCAGGAGAGATACATGGAAAACATCGTGAACTTGAGAGAGATTCGGTGGAAGCTCCAATCGGTAATCTACCTTCCCAACACGATCCAGTATTTCGAAAGGACCGATATATCTAGGGCTCAACTTCCCCTTCTTTCCAAATCTCATAACCCTCTTCCAGGGAGATATTCGTAAGAACACTTTATCACCCACTTCAAACTCTAGGTCTTTTCTTCGGTTGTCGGCATAACTTTTCTGTCGACTCTGAGCTGCTCTTATGTGTTGTTGAATAGATCTGACCTTTTCTGCCATTTCATCAACGAGATCAGGTCCTAATAGCTTTCTTTCCCCAACTTCATCCCAGCAAGTTGGAGTCCTGCATTTCTTTCCATAGAGAGCTTCATAAGGAGCCATCTGAATACTGGAGTGAAAGATATTATTATAAGAAAATTCCACCAAAGGTAGGTGTTGATCCCAACCTCCTTTGAAATCCATAGAGCAAGCTCTCAACATATCTTCTAGGGTTTGAATTGTTCTCTCAGACTGACCGTCTGTCTGGGGATGATAAGCAGTGCTGAAACTCAACTCTGTATCTAGAGTTTGCTGAAGACTTCGCCAGAACTTGGAGGTAAATCTCGGGTCCCGATCAGATATAATAGAAAGTGGTACTCCATGCAATCTTACCACTTCCTTTACATATATCCTGGCAAGCTGATCTAGAGAGAAATCCTCTCTAATAGCAATGAAGTGTGCAGACTTTGTAAGACGATCAACTACGACCCAGATAGCATTATTGCCTTTGGATGTTTTAGGAAGTCCTGTGACAAAGTCCATAGTGATGTTTTCCCATTTCCATTCGGGTATGGGTAATGGTTGTAACATCCCCTTAGACTTCTGTCTCTCAGCTTTAACTTGTTGACAAACCATGCATCGAGAGACATATTCATCAACATCTCTTTTCATGCCATCCCACTAGAAGTACTCTTTCAGGTCCCTATACATCTTCGTGCTTCCAGGATGAATAGAGAATGAAGAACTATGAGCCTCATACAGCAGCTCCTTCTTTAATTCGGGGATGGAAGGAACACAAACCCGATTCCTGAACTTTATTATCCCATCACAATCAAGGTTGAATTCAGGAACATTTCTCACCATCTTTTGTAACTCGACATCTTCTTTCTGTGCCTCTTTAATCTTCACATGTATAGATGGTTGAACATTCATTCGGGAAAGATAAGATTTTTCCCCTTCCATTATAATTCCAAGATCCATCCTTTGTAAATCCATAAATATTGGATCTTTTGTGATCCTCATCATGGATAAACTAGCATGGTCTTGTCGACTTAATGCATCTTCCACCTTGTTTGCTTTCCCAGGGTGGTAATGGATTGAGCAGTCATAATCCTTAATCAGCTCCAACCATCTTCTTTGGCGCATATTCAGCTCCTTTTGTGTGAAAATATACTTTAAACTTTTATGATCAGTATAAATATCACACCTTTCACCATAAAGGTAATGCCTCCAAATCTTTAATGCAAAGATTACCGCAGCCAACTCCAAATCATGTGTTGGGTAATTTTGCTCATGGATTTTCAACTATCGTGAGGCATAAGCTATCACCATATCATTTTGCATAAGAACACACCCCAATCCTTTCTTGGATGCATCACTGTAGATCACAAACCTTTCTCCACTACAAGGCAGTGTGAGCACAGGTGCACTGGATAACCTTATTTTCAACTCCTTGAAATTCTCTTCACATTCCTCTGTCCAGACAAACTTAACTCCTTTCCGAGTCAACTTGGTGAGTGGATTAGATAATCGTGAAAAATCTTTTACAAAACGTCGATAATATCCAGCCAAACCAAGAAAACTTCGGATCTCAGTTACTGTTGTTGGTCTCGACCATCTTTCGATAACCTCTGTTTTTGCTGGATCCACAGATATCCCCTCTTTTGAGATTATGTGACCCAAAAATGAAACTTTTTGAAGCCAAAATTCACACTTGGTAAATTTGGCATAAAGCTTCCCCTTTCTCAGGGTCTTCAATATAATTCTCAAGTGATCTTCATGCTCTTCCTTGCTCTTTGAATATACAAGAATATCGTCTATAAAAACTACCACAAATTGATCAAGATAGTCTCTAAAGACTCTATTCATTAGATCCATGAAGATAGAAGGGGCATTAGTAAGACAAAATGGCATCACTATAAATTCATAGTGTCCATACCTTGTACGGAAAGCCGTCTTTGGTATATCCTCCCTTTTGACCCTTAATTGATGATACCCTGAACAAAGATCAATCTTGGAAAAGTATTGAGCTCCGTGTAGTTGGCCAAATAAGTCATCAATGCATGGGAGAGGATATTTGTTCTTGATAGTGATCTTGTTAAGTTCTCGATAATCAATGCAGAGTCTCATTGATCCATCTTTCTTCTTAACAAATAGAACAGGTGCTCCCCAAGGTGACGCACTAGGGCGTATGAATCCCTTATCAAGATTCTCTTGGAGTTGCTTCTTCAATTCCTGCAACTCAATTGGGGCCATTCTATAAGGTGTCTTTGAAATAGGCAAAGCACCCGGTACGAGTTATATTGAAAACTCAACTTCACGATTTGGTGGAAGACCCGGTAATTACTCCGGAAAGACATCATCAAACTCCCGTACAATGGGCATATTCTTAATCGTGAGTTTCTCACCAACCATTTGAGATAAATAACCTTCATTTAGTGGAATCAAGACCCATAAGATGGAAGGAATTTCCACTGGAAGGTTATGTGCATCCTTGCATTGGTATACGATCGTAGATTGATCTGGAATATGAAATGTGACTTCCCTTCTTTGGCAATTGATATGAGCTCCATGTAGAGAAAGCCAATCCATGCCAAGAATCACATCAAATTCTACTAAAGGAAGGATCACAAGATTTACAGGAAGCACTTTCCCACAAACTTCGATCGGAGAAGAATTATAAACTTTTGATGCGACTGTTGTGCCATTAGGTGTTGTCACAGCTAACTCAACATCTAATTGTTGAGGTAATACGGTGATACCCTTAGAAAATTCTTTAGAAATAAAAGAGTGGGTGGATCCAGAATCAAATAAAACATTTGCTACTTTAGAGTGGATGGTAAGTGTACCTTTCACCACTTCGTTATCGTACTCCACATCGCTGATAGAAATTGCATGTGACTTTCCTTTGTATTTAGCCTTAAGATTTTGTTGACGTAGACCATCATCATCAACCCTTGGATTTGGGCATTGATTGGCATAATGCCCCATCTCCTTGCACTTGAAACATTGATGTGTAGTAGGTTCATTCTGTGTATCCCTTCCTTTGTTTGCGTAATTAGACATCTTCTTCCCATTATCACGGCATTCAAATGCCCGATGACCTTCCTTTCCACATTTAAAACATTTACTTGTCCCTTTAAGACAACTCCCTCCATGTTTCTTTCCACACTTTGAGCATAAGGAAAAGCTCATCTTCTTTTCCGTGTGCTCTTTATATTTTTCTTTGAATTCCATCTTCCTCTTCTTATCAAACCCATGTGACTGATGGGTTACTCCAATCTCCATCTCGACTTTGAGAGCACATCGAACGATTTCCTCGTAGCTATTGAAGTCCCTTATGGCTAACGCCCTTCGAAGACTTGGTTTTAAGCCACTAAAGAATCGATCGATCTTACTCTCAGGTTGGATAATAATACCAGAAGCGTACCTTGTAAGTCTTGTAAAATTTTCTTCATAGGTACCAACAGATTCATCATCCCTTTGCTTCAATTCAAGGAACTCTTTCTCCATCTTTGTTCGGAGAATACGAGGGAAGTACTTATTGAAAAATAAGTTCTTGAACTCGTCCCATTCCATAGACTCAATTTCATCCCTTTGCCTCGTATTCTTAATAAGATTCCACCATTGATCAGCATCTCCTTCCAAACGATACACTGCTAGGATAACTTTATCATGCTCAGAACATTGAAGAACTGAAAATATCTTTTCAGTAGTACTAATCCATTGTTCAGCAACTAATGGATCAGTAGACCCGCTGAAAGAAGGTGGACGCTGCCTCATGAAGGATTCAACAGAATGTTGCTCCTTCCTTTGCTCGTTTGGAAGTCCTGCATGATTCATAGCTTGAGAAAGTTGTGTGAGCATGGCTACAAGATTTTGTATTCCAGCTCCCATATCGTTTGGTTGCTCAGGGGGACAATCATTGCATTGCCCATCGCATTCCGCATTAACACGGTTCCTTCGGGTTCCAGCCATTGACTAAAACCAAGAAGAATAGTGTGAGCAACACTAATTATAATAGGAAAACCACATAATCAAGGATAAAATTTCACACTTAAGGTTTTATCCTAGGGTATTCATGGCCATTTCTAAAACACTAAGATTGTGTTCTATTCTTAGACTTATCCTTAGGGTTCTTACTAAGGCTTTCACATCCTAGTTTCCAAAGGTTGACTATACCTTTCCTCTGATACCAACTATAACGACCCATACTTTACATACATTGTTAATACTTCAAAATTTAAGCACACTTATTACAACATATGACAAAACCACAAAGGACCGTATAGGTATAGTGTCTTTAGAAACTGGGAAACATAAACATCCGGTTCATAAATCTTCTACAGTGTCTCCCATTTATTTCATCATATCTAGGGTCCCTTTTAGCATATTCTACTTAATATCCATCTTCCTGACCTGGGGAAAAGAAAACATAAAAGGGTGAGCTCAAATGCTCAGCAAGGGCAAATAAAGGAAATAAAAATCATATCATATCTTTTTGAAAATCAAAACCTGCAAAAGAGATCATAATATCTTAACATGGAATAAATCATAGAAGTGAAAATGAGATCCCCATAATCATAACATAAAACTTGAAACTTTGTGGCATGCACACATAATCATGGAAAATCATTTCTTGTTAGTCATGACTCATTTCCAAGACTATCTTAGTGGAAAAAGTCCCTTTCTGAATCGAGTAACCTTCGTTTCAGTCCTGCTTCACTAAACCGGTATAACCTACCGTTCCAGCCCTGTCTATCTCATGAGATATAAAATCTTTACCCAATGCATTGGAGGGAGATATAGGTCCCACCCATCTCATAATGAATCCTTTCTTATGTGTGCCACATAATCATAAATCATACATCATCGCATAACCCATGTAATAAAAATGGGATTCTTAAACAACATGACATCATAAAACAATTCATATAAGATAAAGGAATTCATAAAAATGTTTCCATCACAACATAATAAAATCCATGTAATAATAGGGATAAAAACAGAACTATTTATTATCTTAGATGGAAAATAATTTTGATAAAACACTTGAACTCCATTCTTGAGGAAAATATCCTTTCTTCTTCAAAAACATTTTTCCTTTCTTAATATGTCATAAAACTTTAAACTAAAAGAAGTTGATTAAAAATAAACTTGAAAACTTGTAAAGGAATCTTCTTGGAAATAATGTTTTAAAAATCTATTCATGCCGTATAAGTTAAAAAAAACATTCTTCGTACTTTTGTCGGAAAAGTCAAAAAGTACCTCGTACGAAAAACGACAAAAGATTCCTTTCATACATATTACTAAAAACTCACCGAAGGGTAAAAATGGATTTAAACAATTGTAGGTGGATGGAAATAATATTAAATATTGATGAAACATGGATGTGGATGATAAAATACACCCCAGTAAATACTTACGAATAAACAACCTCGGATAAAAATGAGATTGTGATATTTCCCTTACCTTAGGTCCGATTTGCTTTGTACGTGTCCGAAGCTCCTGTATAATGGTTTAAATAATGTTATTGACTTATTCCAAAATCATACATATTGATATTATATCATATATGGTCATATTCTTAGCTTCTTGTTAGTAATATTTCATTGTTACTTGTTACTCGGGTCTTTATTGCCTTTTGCTCTTATGCGTGTTTTGCCGAATAAATTCTTATTCTTCTTTTAAGGTTATAGATACCTTATATCCAGAATGGTATTAGTGTAACATATATCATATTTATTCATTCAATTCATTTATATAATTACTATGTAATGATGATCATGTAGAACGAGTCGCATCACATCGTGGAGACGGTATTCCGTACGTACGCACGAGTGATGATATCATTCCTATGATCGTGGAATTGTATTAGAGTATATGTATATTATTTCAGTATCAATATTACTTTATAATAATCATAAATAGTTACTCATTACACCATTATACCCATCCTTGTAAGGTGGTGGTGGAAAATAGATTACACCACGGCGTGGAGACGGTATTCCGTACGTACGCACGCGCGGTGATTTCATTTTTCCGTAGGATGGATAGAAGGTGAATTAGGGTTGTTTCATATTTATAATAACATATCAGTATGTAATTAATACTGATGTTATTACTTTATCATGAAACAACTAAAGAAGAAGAAGTTGAAGAAGAAAGAAATTGAAAAGATCGGTAATGGATATTACCTCTTCTTTGGAACGCCTCTTTGAATCCTCCACTTAGGGAACTAAGATTGGTCTTTGAAGAAGACCAGGACCTCTAGGATTATTCTAGGGAAGTGGAGAGGAGAAAATGGCAGGGTTTGTCCGAGCTTGAGTGCTCAATTTGGTGTGAGGAGGAGGGGGAGGAGGTGCCATTTTATAAGGGAGGAGAGGGGCACCTTAGGAATATCTCAAAATATTATTTTATATTAAAGTCAAAATCAGTTTATAATGGTTCCAAAGGGTCTTATTTCGAAGATAAAGTGGGGATGGGTCGAAATCCTATCAACCAATAGGATTTAGACAAGTTTAGGGTATTATTTTAACCTTATCAATTAGATTTAACTCTAAGTTAATTAATTTAACTTTTACCGTGTCTTTTTGTTTTCTTTCACTATATGGTTAATACACTTACTATAACATGCCAAACGAACCCCAAATTGTTTATTATTAATATATATATCCTTATCTAAGTCATTTGGCCGAACCTTAGATTTTTAGGAATAAAATAACAATTAATAATATAATATTTGATTTAAAAACTATTTTGTGTCAATTTTGACACTATTTGATATATGATTTTTGTGAAAGTCATAACAGAATTATATGTTCGAACCAAGTTGATTAAATCAACATTAATATATCATAGTAACCTAGAAAATTAGTGGAATTCATAAAAAGTCTCAAATTACATTTATTTTGGTGTTTATAACATCAATTATGTCAATATTTCATTAATAAGATAATTACTGCATCATCATTGTGTCATAAATAAATTAAATTATTTAATGTCTAAAAATTACAAATAAAATACCATTATGTAGGAAATATTTTTATATTTATAATTAATATTTATAGTCGAATTTATCTCATGTATAACCCCATATTAAAAATTATTTACTTATTAAACTTTGATTTTAACTATTTTAACCCTTCTTTAAATAAATTAATAATAAATGTCCTAATCTAATCCAAGTGGGCCTAAATGGTCATATTTTATTCCTAAGTTTGTTTTTGGTCGAATTACACTTGTCCAATAGAATTAGGACATGTTTTAGGGTAATATTAATATCATATTTACCCTTAGTTACCCTATTTACTATTAACCGCGGTAAAAAAAGTAAAAAGTTACTATTCACCAAAAAATTATTTTTATCTCATTGAAACACATTTTACTTACTGATATCAACCGTTTCTGTCGGATTTTTGAAATTCTATTCACAGAAGCGGTAAAATTAAGTTTTATGCAAAATTCAGTTTTTAACCTACCACTTAGTGGTTTCACTATTCATCAAAAATTGAAAGTTTTCAGAAAAATACCAAAATTTCACCCTAGGATAATTTCGATATTCTGAGTCCAAAAATGAAGTCCATTTTGAAAAATAAAATTTATAAAATTTCAAAAAGTGGTTATTACTATTCATAACAGCTAGTTTTAATAGCATATTGTTGTTTAGTGAAACTCGGTATTGCGTACGACACAAGCTATCGAGGAAGGTCGCGATTGCGTGTAAAGCAAGCCAAGCAAGTGTTGTGTAGAAAAAGATTCCTTTGATGATTTATATAACATAAAAGTCTCGGGTGTTACAGGCCTGTCCCATTGGGCGGGCCAGCCTGTTAGGTTCGGTCCGGCCTGCTGGGCCCAGCCCAGCCGACCGCGTGGGCGGTTTGGCTCGAGCTCGGGGCCGGTTTGGCCCGAAGCGCCACGAGGGTGTGGCTAGGACAACATGGGGCATGCGGACCTCGTGGGCCAGCGTGGTTCAGCTGGGTGCACGAGAGGCGACCGGGTAGGTCAGCGGGGCGCGGCCAGGCCGGCAGGCGGCTGGGCAGGGTGCAGCTAGGCCGGAATGTGGGCGGCCGGGTAGGGCGCCAGGCAGGCCGGCGGGCAGCCGGGCAGGGCGCCAGGTTGGCCGGCGGCGGCTGGGTAGGCCGACAGGTGGGCCGGAGGGCGGCCGGGTGGTGGCCGGGCAGGCCGGCGGGGCGCGGGTAGGCCGGTGCGGCTTGAGCGAGTGGGTGGCGGAGCTGATTCAGTCGAAATGTTGCGAGGGCGGCGTAGTTCACGGAGGCCATGGGTAGCGTGGCCATTGCCTTCATCGTCCCGTCGCCTCGTTACTTCATCACCATGCTGAAGATCATCATAAACAAGAATGACGGAGGGGTCAGGCCATGTTGGTTTGGCCCACACCCTCCACATTTAGGGTGGTAACATTTGTCTCATCAAGAAGTAAGAAAGATGAACTTCGATTGTTTTACAACCACCGCAATGATTCCTTTCCAACCGAAGAAGAGAAAAGGAAAGTAGTATTATTCAAAATAACCCCTACCTTGATCATTGGTCATCGACGGAGTCGCGGAGAAGAATACGGTGTTGTCTTCATTCTTCGCATTCGCCACGCACTTCCAATCCCGAGCTCGCACGTCGGTTGTGGAAGGCGCTCCACGTCGGTAGGTGTCCGGGGAAGAAGTTCAAAGAAGATCGTTGCCGACATTCTTCGTTGTAAGAACGCGTTCTTCGTTCTTTGTTGGAAGATGAGGTTCTTCATTGGAGAACTCCTTTTCTCCCAAGCTCTCCTCTCCCCAAAAATGAATATATGTGTCAAATAATATATTATAAAATCTATTATTTCATTGGAAAGATTTCAAAAAGAAAAACTAAACATTTGTTGGCACATTAAAATTAATAGGAGGATTTGGCCCCATTAATTAGGTGTGTTGGAAACTTTAATGTGGAGGAAGCTCAAGAGGCTCCTCCACATTAAAGAGGGGGTTTGAGAGGTTTTCGTCTCCTCTAATTTAATAGGGGTCGGGTGGTCCCTACCCCTATTATTCAAAATGGGAGGTTATGTGGTCTCGGGTGGTTCCCACCACATTAATCCTCACATAGGAGGTTGAGGCGTGGTGGTACCCACCACCATAACCTCTCATGGGAGGTTATGGCCTGGTGGTCCCCACTTCCAACCTTCACAGGGAGGTTATAGATCCAGTGGGACCCACCTCCAAACACCCACATGGTAGCTCAAATAAAAATAAAGTGAATCTCACTTTATTTTATTATTTTCCACGAAAACCCAAAAACTAAATTTTATTCTCGACCCACTGTCGTCAAAGTGAAAGTCTCCTTAAGCGAATACCAGCGCTGCGAGTTCAACGGTGCCCTTAGATTTCAATTCCGAGCACTAGTTCAAAAGTTATAAAAACCTACTGGTATGTTTACTGAATATACCTAAACAAAACTTCAGAAATTTATTCCGGGCACACTGGGCCTCGGAATCATGCACCGTTAGTTTTCGTGTACTTGTATAATTTCCATTTATTTAAGAAAAAAAAATTCCAAGGACTTTTCGGGTCTTTAAAATCAGTTTGAGGGTGATAAGAAATACTCAAATGAAGTTCAGGATCTAAATCTTTTTGAATAATTTTCCTGAATCTACTATATATACTAATCTTGGCTTTCCTACTACCACGTGTCAAACTCCCAATCTTCCACATCATTTTTTCCTTACATTCCATTTCTCCATATCTTCATGTCTCCCCTCTCCCATGTGGTATCTCTTCCTTCCTCTTCCTCTCTCTCTCTCGCTCCCACTGAGTTTTCACGTAGCAACCTAAAATCCCCTCAAACCCTCACCTCCATCCTCCTGGATTTCATGGTCAATCCGCACTCGGTCGACCTCCATCTTTGATGTCCTCCTTCGAATAGTTTCTACTCTACCCTCTACCCTTTTCCTTTTCCCGATCGCGTTCAGGATTGAGCTCTCCATGACCTAGGGTTCCTGCAAAATACCAACACTGGGGTCATCCTCCTCCCAGTTTCCCTATAGTCTGTAGTCCTCTTACTCTGTCATCCTCCTTATCACGGTTTCATCATACCAATCCATCATGTTCATTATACCCCTCATATTTTTTTCATAGATTCTCCTCCATTTATGGGGTCCTCTCCCCCTTGAGAAAACCATTGACTACTTATAAAACCTTCCTCAGAAATAAGTCTCCCGCTCCATCTCCTCTGGCTCCTTCGCATCTGGATCGTTTGAAAACAGGTCATCCTTCTCCAACTCTCTCATACTTGGATTTTCATTACATAATTACATTTTTTTATGTATTCACTCTTCAACTACACATTTGAGAACTGGTAAGGTCATTAAATTATCAATTTTTTCATTTTATAGTAGATAAACTTGAATTTTTTTCCATATATTAATTTCCTTTCTATATTTATTTTTTTCAATTTTAGGCATTTCTGGAAGGAGAACATATTTACTATTCAGTGATTTAAAATAATGAAACGACACATAATCGGTTTCAGGTATGAACATCCATCTTCCCTTCCTAAATGTAATTCTATTTTCAGGTATTATAATCCATAATCTTTGTATTAAAATTTTCAATTCCTGTAATGTGTTACTGTTTTAATTTTTTTTTCAATACCTTCATATTTAATTTTCATAATTTCCATAATTTTCATTTTTTTCTATTTCATTCACTTAACTTTTCTATGTCATCTACTATTTTTGTGCGCACTATGAAAACACTAATTATAGACCAATTTGTTTTGAAATTTAGGTTTGCAATGGACTTAGTAATATATATCCTCACCGAGTTTCTACAGTTCCAAAGAATGAAGTATCGCACTTCCTCTCAATTTGAAACAAATCCAATGGTATTTTTCTGGGCACCTGGGTTTATTTAAGGAATAAGAATTACAAGGGATATTTTTTTGTGGTATTACTATTACTTTTCCTCCACACTTTCCTTGCCTCAATTTAACTATTTCCATTTTTTATGTTTCTAGGTCATGGCTATTAACGATACATGATAGAGAGATACCAAAATACTGATCCCTAGAATACACCTCATATACTTCACTGAAAAATTGGCAATACATCATGTTTTTTTTTCAGTGGTAATGATTTTTATTATATAGTTTAGAGTGTTTGAGTTGATGTTATATAGAGAAACTTTCATGGAATGAATTATGAGATGCAGATGAATTTAGTGTGGGAAAGGGTAGGGGTTGATATATTCGGTTTACTCATAGTTTTTAGAAGTAGTGAAACATTAATGTATTTTTATTATGTATATATGCATGGTCTATATGTTTGTTTCATATATAACAATACTTTAAAACAGATAATTATGTTGGATTTTTCTATTACATGAATAATTGTAAGAAACTTTTGGGGTATAATAATTTTGTAACTTTTTTTAAATGCTTAATATTCATGATTAAAACAACCATACTCAATTAAGAGAAAGGTCTTCATTGACAATAAAGATCAAAATCATGAAGGTGAATTATGAGTCATCATCCCATGTTTGTGCGATCTTTGATTGGCTATTAGAGAGTTGTAAGTGATTTGAGTAGCTGTGTAATTGAAGGTTTGTGGACATTTTTTATTATATCTTGATATTGAGATATTTGTTTTTAATATTTGTATTTTATGTATGAATATTTTAATTATTATTAATTACACAATCCTTTTCTTATGAAATCCATGGAAATCAATTGTTGGGCAGGGAGTTCCTCTAAAAAAACAACATGAAACTAGTTCCTAGATTAATTAGTTCAAGCGATCTTGGGTAAGATTAATTTTAATCTTTAATTATGTTATTATTCAGTAACAAACTTTGCTGCTGTTTTATTTATTGAAGAAAAAATTTTGTAGGGACTTTCAGACTATTATTCAACAGTGACTTGATCGTGTAACTAGCATAGTTTTTGAAGTTCTTAATGGTTTATGCTCAAATATTGGTTCCTATATAAGTACGTATCCATTGAGTTGATAAACTTTTGGGTGTTAAGTCTTCATTGGAGGATATTGAAAAATTTCACCACTCTATATAAGAGTAATCTAAACATGAATACTGGGTAAAATAGATTTTTGGTGAAAAAAAATCATAGTCATGTATTTAATTTTAAATATTATAATGTTTTTGGGAAAGGAAAAGGTATATCAAATACTGATATGGATGATTTTGTCTGCATTGGGTATGCCTTGGCCTGTTTTATTTCACTATTTTGGTGTTTTTCAGCTCCATCTTAGAGTGCTTATTGGAAACTGATTACAATACTATTTGTTGTTAAATTAACTTTCTACTTCCAATCATTTAAATGGTTTTCTTCTAAAAATTAAAATAAGTGTTTTTTTAGAAACAAAGCAAACACTGCTTATTTTTTAAAAAAATAATGAACTTATGTGATTGATTCTATAATTAGTTTTCAATATATTTTTTCGAACTGAACCTATGTGTTCGATGTTATAATGTTTTTCTGTTAATTTTATTTAGTATTGAATGTGGAATGATTTTGGTGTTATTGTTGGTATAGAGAAGGATGACAGTTACAAGGTATAAGATTATGCAATGAAATTCATTCCAGTTTTTTTATCGACTTGAAATTGGGTTTTGTAGATTCTAAAAGAGGTACCAATTCAATTCCATGTGTTATAAATATGATGTTCTAATGTTATAGTGAATATAATTCTCAGCCAAAGGTTCTTACATGTTTGTGGTTATTATCCATGCATGGTGTAGTGCAATATTAATCCATTTGTCTTTTCACTGTGAAAGGTTCTTATAGGTTTTATTGAACTATATTTTGAAAAAATTATTCTCCTTCAAGAAATTAGTGGATTTTGAAAAATATAGAAGTAAAAAATTCCCAGTACTGAAGATAAGAGTTCCTTGAGACAATACGTATGGTTATTTTTTCTGGTCACAATGCATATTATCCATGTTTGGGGACCGAGTATTTTTGGATTTTTTTCTATGTTCTTTCATCCTTCTTGAATTTGTTTCATCACATTCTATTCAGATTTTGTGGCTTGAAAACAAGTTTCAAGGGTGGTTTCTGACCTGAAATTATTCGTAAAAATCCCTTAGTATCCCTTTATATGATTTTTTTCAAGTATCTATCTACTATATATTATAATTCTAGCTACCTCCCATAACACGTGTTGCCCTTGCAATACTCCATGTCCTTTTTTCTATATGTGTCGATCCTTCATACAACCGTATCCCTCCTCTTCTCCCGTTCTCTTCCATAACACGTGTCACTCTTGAAATAATCCAGCTATATTTTTATCTAAATTTTCTGGCCTGCATCAAATCCCAGTTAATCCTAAACTAAATATTTTGGTTGCAGCCAAAAAAAATTAACTAGAGTATGTATTTTATTTCTTATCTTGATGTTTGATAATTATGTTTTAGTGATCATGAACTAATTTCTTCAGGGGGCTTGGAGAGGATAAACTCACACTGCACCTTTTTCAGTATGACTTGGTTCATTCAAATTTTTTTTATTAAAAGGAAAGATGATATTTCAGTGCAATTCTTCTTATTTTTTCTATTTCATTACATGATACCTTGGAACGACAAGCATAATATTTTTATTGACAGGTGTACTACTTTATTTTGAGGTTTTTCTACTCTGTGTGTTTATGTTTAATGTTTACTGCTACATTTGTGTTGAACTTTGGTAACATATTTCTTGTATCTAATCAGATTTGATGGCCATGATCTTCTTGATTTTATTCGAGATTCTGATTCTTGAAGATTTTTTATTCCTAAAAAAATAGAGGAAGAAGAAAAGTTATAAGAGTTTGTTAATTTTGAGCGTCATTGATATTTAATTACACATCATCATAGAGGATGTTAGTACTTTTAGAATTTAATAATGTGTTAATATAAAAATTTTCTGCTGTTATATTTATTAAAACAAAAATTTTGTAGGGACTTCCAAATTATTATTCAATAGTGAATTGATCATGAAACTGGAATAGTTTTTGAATTTCTTGATGGGTTATGCTCAAATACGGGTTCCTATACAAGTAAGTATCCATTGAGTTGATAAATTGTTGGGTGTTAAGACTTCATTGAAGGATATTGAAAAATTTCACCACTCTATAAAAGAGTAGTCTGAACATGCATATTGGGTAAAATATTTTTTTGGTGAAAAATGAAAAATCACAGTAATGCATTTAATTTTAAATATGATAATGTTTTTGGGAAAGGAAAAGGCACATCAAATACTGATATGGATGATTTTGTCTACATTGGGTATTCCCTGGCCTGTTTTATATCACCATTCCTATGTTTTTTGGCTCCATCTCAGAGTGCTTATTGGAAACTGAATACAATACTATTTTTTGTTAAATGAATTTTCTACTTTCAATTATTTAAATGGTTTTGTTCTATAAATTAAAATAAGTGTTTTTAAAAAACAATGAAAACACTGCTTATTTTTTCAAAATGATCAACTTATGTGATTGATTCTATAAGCTGTTTTCAATATATTTTGTTGAAGTAAACCTACATGTTGGATGTTATAATGTTTTCCTATTAATTTTCTTTGGTATTTCATGCAGAATGATTTTTGTGTTATTGTTGGTATAGGGAAGGATAACAGTTAAAAGGTATGATATTATTCAATGAAATTCATTCCAATTTGTTTTTTGACTTGAAATTGGGTTTTATAGATTCTAAAAGAGGGACCAATTCAATTCCATGTGTTAGCAATACACTGTTATAATATTACAGTGAAGCTCAATCTCAACCAAAGGTTATTAAAAGTTTGTGGTTATTAGCCATGAATGGTGTAGTGTAGTATTAATTCATTTTTCTCTTCACTGTGAAAGGTTTTTATAGATTTTATTGAACTACATTCTGAAAAAAATAATCTCCTTCAAGAAATTGGAGGATTTTGTAAAACCCAGAAGTAAAAAATTCCTAGTACTGAAGATAAGAGTTCCTTGAAACAATAATTTTTTTTTCTGGTCACAATACATATTATCCATGTTAGGGGACTGACTATTTTTGGAATTTTTATTTTTCTATCTTCTTTCATCCTTTTTGACTTTTTTTCATTAACTTATATTTAGATTTTGTTTCTTGAAAAAATTCAAGGGTGGTTTCAGACCCGACATGCTTCAAAAAAATCCCTTAGTGTCCCTTTATATGATTTTTTTCAGGTATCTATCTATTATATCTTATAATTCTAGATGCCTCCCATAACACATGACACCATTGAAAAGCTTCACATCCTTTTTTCCATACACTTCTATCCTCCGTGAAACCACATCCCTCCTCAGATCTTGTTATCTTCCATAACACGTGTCACACTTGCAATACTCCATTTATATTTTTTTCTAAATTTTCTTGCCTGCATCAAATCCCAGTTAATCCCAAACTAAATATTTTGGTTGCACCCAAAAAAATCTATTAAAGCATGTATTTTATTTCTTGACTTGATGGTTGAGAATTATGTTTTAGTGATCATGAACTAATTTCTTCAGGGGGCTTGGAGAGGATCAACTAACACTCTACACCTTTTTCAGTATGACTTGGTTCATTCACATTTATTTATGAAAAGGAAAGCTGATATTTTAGTGCAATTCTTCTTATTTTTTCTATTACATTACAGGATACCTTGGAACGACAAGAAAAATATTTTGATTAACAGGTGTAATTCTTTATTTTGATGTTTTTCTACTCTGTGTGTTTATGTTTAATGTTCACTAATACATGTGTGTTGAACTTTGGTAACATATTTCTTACATATAGTCAGATTTGATGGCCATTCTCTTCTTGATTTTATTCGAGATTTTGATTCTCGAAGCTTTCGTGTGCTTGAAAAAGTAGAGGAAGAATAGAAGTTAGAAGAGTTTCTTAATTTTGAGCATTATTGGGATTTAATTACACATCATTGTAGAGGATTTCAGTACTTTTAGAATTTAAGCATGTGTTTATTTTTTTATATTATTTTTTATCTCCATTATCAATATCCTCCACATGCAAAGCAGTTCATGTCAAAGACTATATTTGGGCCAAATTTTTGTCAAGGTACTGATGCAATATAAATCTTACATTCTAAGCTATGTCTATTAATAGTTACTAATGAAGAAGGTTTTCAACATGTGAGTCTTTATTGATGCAAAAATCTACGCATTATTTACATCCGAAAGGTTTAGTTTCTCCCTCTCTCCATCCTCATCGTCTCAAAAAAATCATAAAAACCACAATGGATGTTTCTTTTTGTTGTTTTACTTTCTGATCTACAAATCTATATTGCAGTAGGTGAATTGGGTAGCTACCTAACAATATAATATAAATTTCAATAGTACTAATTAGGTGGTCTTCCTAACTAATAGTTGTTGTGTGGTTCCACATTGGTTGGGTCACCTCAGTATTTGTGCTGTAGTTACATATTTAAACCAGATTGAACAGCACATTCCCCATCAACTTATAGATCAAATTCAGAGCTACCTTTGGATCCTGAAAAGAATTGGAAACCATCTCTACACTCCTTCATGCCTACTTGTGTAGCATATACGATTTAAATCATAAGTGTATTTGTAATTTTAGGATTAGTTTTATTAGTCCCTAAAGCAATATCTTCCTTTGGAAGGTTTTGCATAATCATATTCCTAATAATGACCAGGTATACAATTTCATATAATCATACTCCTCTGTAGGAAGCCACTAGAATGTTTTGAGCATATTTTCCTTAATTTTGAATTTACTAATAAGGTATGGAGTTTTATTTTTATCCTATTCATATACGAAACTATCTTGGGTGATGACATTAATACCTTCATGAGTGTTGTTTCCAATTTGTATCAGAGTCAGTAAATTCATAACCTTTTCATGGTTACAGTACCTGTGAGTTTTTTCTATATTTGGAAGGCTCAGATTTAAATCTTCTTTGATGATTACTATATGAACATTTTGGGAATTCATGCACTTATTTGTAGATATTCGTACCAGATTTTGCAGTTATTCATACCTATTGATTTATACTATATTGTAGCTATTCATACCTACTCATTTCTACTATATTGATTATGTATCCAAATTTTAGACCAGTGGATCAATTTTTGATTGAAATATTTTTGTTACGTGGCTTGATTTGGTTACTTACATTCCACTTACATGGTTATAAAGAAAGAAATCATTGGTACCGCCTCATGGTATAGAATTCTAATCACTGTAACACTTTCTATCATAAACAATATTACTAGCATATGAACATATGATATTTTTTTATCTACTGAAAACTAAATAAATTATTCATATTCATTTAGAATATTCATGTTATTGATAAGTACGGAACATATGGTCATTGGAATGTGTTTTGTTTTCTCTTCAATCTTTATCATTCAATAATCAAGGCAATGTTTTCTCTCATTGCAGAACCATTCTTTACAAGCAGTGATGATGGTAATGATATAGTAAGGAAATTTTTGGGTTTTGGAACAAGTATAAACTATTATGTGTTTACATATTCTATATGAAATTATTATTTATACAACTTCAAATTTTTATAGAACTGTGATACTAATTCTCATGCTAAATCAAGTTTCAGTCTGTCTTCATCTAATTATTTTTATTCAATTTCATGTTGTTTGGTATTCTAAAGTGGTTGAAGTCTCTCTACTGAAGCTTCTTAGCATGGGTGAATGACTCCACTTAGGGAACAGAAATTTGGATGCCCTCCGCTTACCCAATAAATGTCTCTATTCAACTGAGAATTTAAAAACAACAACCCAGAACTCTTGACATTGAGTGAAGAAACAACCAAATTCAATTTTTCTTCATTTATTTATTGATTCAATTTCATGTTGTTAAGTATTATCAAGTGGTTATCGGCTCACTATCTTTATATTTTTTTTGATTCAATTGTATCTTCAGTTTCATCTTTGTCTCTGATCTCTGCCTCCCTTATTCCATATTGTTCCACATACATCATGAGTAGTTTCACTATGTTTTATTTTTTCAGAAATAACCCACTCATTAAATTATTTTTTAATTCAATCATTTTCAAATTTCTAATTTTTATTATCACAACCCCTATCTTATCTTTGATTTATCTTTCACTTTTTATTTCAGTGCATGCATTACTGTTATTCTGATTGAAGTTGAAAATGAATTCAAATTTCCATCCTCAAAATTTAGAAGTTCATATACTTTTAATCTATCATTTTCCATTTTCAACAATTTAAATGGTGTCTCCATATTCTATGCACTCCTATTTCAATATCATACATAATTACTTTCTAATTAAAATTTATTCAACATTATTGTTTCTTCTCAACTTTTATAAATACTAATATCTTATTAAAAGAAAAACTAGTAATCAAATATTTCATGCAATAACGCAAGTGAGTACTAGTTTTTATATAAATCATGGATCATGATCAGAAAAAATTGAAAGAAGTGATTCATGAATACTTACAACTTCATTAATATACAGTCGTGCAAGGCGCTCTAGTGGAAAATCCTCCCTTATAGCGAGGAAATGTGAAGATTTGGTAAGTTGATCAACAATTAACCATATTGCATTATTATTTCTTGTATTTTTTAGTAATCTAGTGACAAAATACATGGTGATATTATCACATTTCCATGTAGTAATAGGCATAGGTTTGATGACTCCTCTAAGATATTGTCTTTCAGCCTTCACTTGTTGACATACTAAACATCTTGATACATAATCAGCAATTTACCACTTTATATTATCCCACCAGAAATGTTCCTTAAAATATTTATATATCTTAGTGCTACCAGGGTGTATAGAGAAATTTGAACCATGGGAATCATCCAATAAATCTCTTTTTAGATAGAGTATATAGGTAACACAAATCCTCCTCCCAAATTTCAGAATTCCATTCTCAAACACGAAGTCTGGAAACTTCCCATAATTCACAGCTTTAATTTTCTTTTGAAGATTCTCATCATCAGAATGAGAAATTTTAATCCTTTCCAATAAAGATGGTTAGACAAACAATTGAAAAAGTAATGATATTTCACCTTCCTTGATAATTCCCATATCCATCTTTGTTAGATCCATGTACATAGGATCCTTTTTAATCCTCATTTTTTTCATAACTCCATGATCAATCCTGCTCAATGCATCTACTACCTTATTCTCCTTCCCTGGGTGGTAGTGTATTGAACAATCATAATCATTGAGTAGCTCGAGCCATCACCTTTTCCTCATGTTGAGTTATTTCTATGAGAATATATATTTCAAAATCTTGTGATCAATATATAACTCATATCTTTCACTATAGAGCATCTCCATATTTTTAGATCAAAGATTACAGCTGCTAATTCAAGATCATAAGTTAGATAGTTCTGTTCATGAGTTTTTAACTGCCTTAATGCATAAGAAATAACTTTATCATTCTGTACAAGGATACAACCAATTCCTTTCTTTGATGCATCACTATAAATCACAAATCCACCATTTCCTGATGGAAAAGTCAAGATTATAGCATTCTCTAATATCCTATTCAATTATTCAAAACATCATTCACATTATTTTGTCCATAAAAACTTAACCCTTTTATGATTAATCTTGGTTAACGGGTTAGATAATTAGAAAAAATTCTGAATGAAATGCTCATAATAACTGTTTCGGTGCGGATGTGCGTCGGGTTTCTGTTCCGACGCTGTTCCGCCAGGACGCGTTCGCACGTGCGCCCGTCGACCCGAGGGGATGGGCGCGTGGCTTGTGGCCCCGCAGTCCCGCTTTCCAAAGGCGGGCGGCATCCGTCCCTTATTCAGGGGCGTCTGCTCCTTGATCGAAACCGGGATGATGGGATGTCGGCTCCTCCTTCCGTGGACGTCTCCTCGGAACTCGTTGCCTAATCCGGGTCTCCCTCATAGATTTAAGACGTGCTCGTGAATCTCGTTCCCGGTGCCATGTCTCCATGGACACCGGTTAATTACGCTGCTTCCGCCCGGACGCTCCAAGGAGTCTGGTCGGGGCAGCAACCTGCGGTGAGGAGACCGGGTAGCTCTGGGTGTTGGGGGCGTGTCTTAACACTACGGCTCTGCATGTCTGCCTTCCGTCCCTAATAGGGCTTCTCGAAGGCGTGATGGCCTGAGGCATCCCGCGCTGGGTGCGGGGAACTGTGTTACCTGAGGTTTTCCTCAGCTTCCCATTTTTAACACGGGGTATGCCGCGAGTTTAACGTCCAGCGGGGACGGCATCAGACTGATCAACACGAGAAGTGGATCAGATGACAGAACCCCTTGCGGGGAACCTCCGATGCTGGGGCCAGCACATGGGCGGCTTCCCGAGTGAAGTGGAGTGGAATGAAATGGAATGACCCCACCGAGATGTGGCGGCCCGGGTAAGGATCAGGATGGATGATGGAGTGAAGAGCTTGGACCCCGTAGGGGCTTCCTACGTACCGTGCGTTAGCGCGGATCAAAGTCAGCGTAGTTCAGATATACAGTTTAACGTCATGCTGGACGTTGGCAAGCCGACTCACGAAGAGGTCGAGGCCGCCGGGTGGAGGATTGAACCGAATCATCTCGCACAGAGGGGGATGGAACGGCCGGGTGGATCACAGTTTCACGTCATGCTGGACGCTGAAAGGAGAAAATAGAAAAAGGGCGTGGGGAAGCACAATGGAGATACACATGTGCAGTCCCCCACAAGGGCGGATTCATAGGTGAATCGACGCGAATGTGAACCCGGTAGGGGTCTACTGATGGACGAACCGACGTGAATACGACCGGGACGACCAGATGGTGGGCTTGAACCTCAGAGAGGCTTCCTACGTACCCTGTTTAGGGGACAGGGATCAAAGTCCACGTAGTTCGTTCTGTCAGGACTTATGCACTGAGGTAGCCCGGATGCGGCAAAGCTCAGTTGGAGAGGGACTTGGGCCGAAGGTGAGAGACCTCGATCCATGTCACGCCCTCTACTGGCTTCAGCAGTGGGAAATCACAATGGAGATACACATGTGCAGTCCCCCACAAGAAACTAGGGGTTTGTAATACCCTACCCCCGTGGGTGAAGGCCACTCCAATCCCGACATCCCTGCAGAGACGAGCGGGTGGGGGCCACATCCAAACCGGGGGGGACCCTACGTGCGTGGCACGGGATCGGGTGATGCGGACGGTTTAACGTCTTGCCGGACGAAGTACAGTTTAACGTCGTGTGTTGAGGATGAAGATGCTTGGCAGTTTAACGTCTTGCAGCGCGGACGTGGTGCAGTTTAGCATCCTGCAGGACGAATGCTGAACAGTTTATCGTCTTGTAGCTCGGACGATATGCTAGGCAGTTTAACGTCGTGCAGCTTGGACGTGGTACAGTTTAACGTCATGTTGGACGAAACACTTGGCAGTTTAACGTCTTGCAGCGCGGACGATATGCTAGGCAGTTTAACGTCGTGCAGCTTGGACGTGGTACAGTTTAACGTCATGTTGGACGAAACACTTGGCAGTTTAACGTCTTGCAGCGCGGACGATATTCTAGGCAGTTTAACGTCGTGCAGCTTGGACGTGGTACAATTTAACGTCATGTTGGACGAAACACTTGGCAGTTTAACGTCTTGCAGCGCGGACGAGTGTGATGCCGCCGATGGGTTCATGTCACTTCGCGCGAGCCTGGAGGGCCGAACGGGAAGACAACGCACGGTGCGGGCACCCGGGATGAAGATTATCGGGCGCCACGCAGGGGGGTACCCTCAGGGGGTCAAAGGGGGCGACCCCGGCGGATTGCGCGCAAAAAGAGAAGCTTGGCGCGCAATACCGCGGGTCGGCGCGCAAATGGGCAGGCTGGCGCGCAATTGGGCCAGCGCTTTGCGCGCGGAAGATGGGGATTGCGCGCACCGGGCTTCGGATAGCGCGCGGGGGCAACGGCTCATTCTTCAACGAATGGCCACTTAGAAAAAAGGGGGGGGGGGTGCGCGCAATCAGGCTGGATTGCGCGCACCCGGGGGGCAATTGCGCGCAAGAGGCTTCTTTTGCGCGCGAAGGCCTTTGGGTGAAGAGTTGTTCAAAGGGAAGGAGCCAAAGGGATTGCGCGCGAAGGCGAATCCCGAGGCTTTATTGCGCGAACGAAAGGAGGTTACCTGAAGATCGGCATTGCGCACGGAGGGGGTTGGATTGCACGAACGAGCGACTCTTCGAATTCCGGAAAGCTCCAAAACGTCGGGGGTCGCCTTATATTTATAGGCAACCCCGGGCGCGGAATCCGGTTCGCGGGTGCGCAATTTCCTTCACGGGCGCGGAATCGGGCCCGACGCGCAAGGGAGTCGTGCGGGCCACGGGCGCGCAAAATTGGGTGCCGGCCCATCGCATTGCGCGCATCCCGGGAGGTTTGCGCGCCTGACTTCAACTTTGCGCGCGGGTCTCCAAAATTCCGCGCAAGGCCTCCGGGCCCTCCGAAACATGCTTCTGACTCCAAATATGACCTCGCTTTCCGCATCCGGAGCTTCGTTTGGGAACAACAGACTTTTCCGGCGTCTACAAAAGCCCCCCCTCGGAATCTGATCGGCGAGAGGTCGCAACGATCGGGTTCCGAGGGAGACGCCAGAATGCCGAAGTCCTGGGCGGCGCGGGACTGTGGCGCGCAAAAAGGGGGTCGGGCGCGAAATTCGCTGTCGCCGTCGCGCAAAGCGCTTTCCGCACAGCGCGGACACCCGGCCTCGCCTATAAATAGGGGCCATGGGTCCCCCGTACCGTACACCGGCCTTCCGCGCGACAAGCTTTCAAGCTCTCGTGCGCGAAATTGCCATTGCCGGCGCGGAATTCACCCGTTCGTCGCGCAAACCCATCCAGATTTCGGCCTGTTTTTGCGCGAACACCCGGGGTTTTACGCGACAGACTTCCCAATTGTGCGCCGTCCACTAGGATTACGCGCCAACCCCCAAACTTCTCCACCAGCCTCGTCCGATTCCGCACGCTTCATCCCTTAACCCCCACGACTCCTGGAGCTTCTGAGATGGCCGCGAATCAAGGGAATGAGGGGGATGCCGCCATTCGCAGAGCTGAGATGGCGGCGAACGGGGAGGTCTACGGAGCCAAGGAGATTGTTTCCAACAATCAATCCTTGTTCAACTTGCTGACGCCGGCCCAGAAGACATATCCGCTGTCGGACAACCTACCGCTCTGGAACTATGGCATCCTGGATGAGGTTCCGGTGCCAGGGTTCGAGGTTGATGCGCCACGGACCTGGGTGACTCGGGAGGACGAGCTTCCCCGCTATAACATCACCAACAATGGGCATCCTTCCAGGGAGACCAGGCACTTAGATGTCTATGTCCTGAACCCGAGGATGCGAACCATTGCCGGGAGTGAGCCTACTGCGGAGAACTCTCCAGCCCTCTACTCGAGCACATACCGCCAGAGTGTCACTGACGACACCAAGGGCTGGCTGAGGACTGGGACTTGCGGTCTGGGGGAAATTTCACCAGTGAGTGGGCCTGGGCGTTTTGGGTACGCCACACCTGTGATCATTTCGCGGAAGAGCTGCGGTACATCGGCCTGTTTGAGGCGGTGTGGACGTCGCAGTTCCACTTCTACCAACAGTCCGAGCTCGGGACGGAGCTGTTCACCCGCTGGTCCCCGGATACCAACACCTTCCATCTTCACCATGGGGAGGTCAGCATCGGTCTCTGGGACATCCACTGCATCGGAGGTATCCCGCTGGAGGGTTACCAATACGATGAGTTCCTGCCTCCGAGGAACACCTAGGGCGACAGGTCACGGACTCCCATCCTGACTTGGAATCTACCGGACCTGGCTACAGAGCGGCTCGGGGTCAAGGACTTCCACAAGGACATAGCTTACAAGGAGTGGTTCAGCTAGTTCTTGGAGCATGACCCCGCGGTCAAGATGCCAGGCAGGGGGAAGCGGTGCCCGACCGCGGCTCAGAGGAGCCGGAACGGGTCATACTGGCGGGTCCTGGAGACGGGAGACTACCGCTCATGGGGGTACCGCGTCATCGAGGCCCGAGACCCAAATGTCCGGTACGCGGCGTTCCTGACCGCCTTTCTGAGTGGGCGGCTCCTGCCAGTGCGGGACGCGAGGATGGGCGTCCGCCCGATGACACTGGTGATGGCGGGCGCCATGGCCGCCAACAAGAGATACAGCCTCGGGGTCCCAGTGCTGGCTAAGCTGTACGCCATCCTGGGACGCATCTCGCGAGGGGGGTCGCCATGAAGGGTCTTTGGGCCCTTTCAATTCTTCCACGGCTGGGTGGCTGCTCACCTTGGTGGGTACACATTTCCAAACGCCGTCATTCCTCCGGGCAACGGCCTGCGACCCTCCCTGCTGAACATCGCAGGGGTCGCTCCGATGACCCTAAATGAGGAGGGCGTGAGGATTCGGATTGGCAATCATGCCAATTTCAACTTCAGCCCGTTCCCCACTCCCGTCGGCCAGATGATCGACAATGGACAGGGTCCTCTGGAGCAGCACGAATACTTCCTGAGCATGCGGGGTGGGGTGCTCGTGGCTCGGATCGACGGGAAGGTGATCTGCGAGCCCTACGTGTCAACCCGGTTCGCCAGGCAGTTCGGGTGCCTTCAACGGATGCCGAAGAGGGTATTCACTGCTGTTCGGGAGGAGACGAACCCTTGCGTCCTTCGCCAGATGTGGCTGATGTTCGCCACTTTCGGCTCTGGCGACGTCATCACTCTCCCTCCTACCGGGGTCGACGCAGGCTTGGCAACCGAGTACGCCGAACACTGGGCCATCGCGTACCCCGAGGGGCTTCTACGGAAGCCAGTTTGGCGGCTCGAGGTCACCCGTGCGGAGACCGGGCGTCAAGGAAGGAGGCGAGGCGCCGTCACGCGGGGGAGAACGGAGGCGCGCCAAGCAGTGGAGCCGGCGCGAGCAGGGACTTCGGCGGCGGGCACATCGCAGGCTGCCGCCACGACTTCAGCGCCCAGAGAGGGGGCACATGCGGTGGTCGGGGAGCGGCCCGAGAAGCAGGTAAGGCGTCTGCTCGAACCCTCCCACGATGTAGTCTTCCCGGCGCTGTGGTCGGCCTGGATGACCCTGCGGCAGTCGCTGGGGACCGAAATCATCTGGCAGAAGATAACCAGCGAAGGAATCCATCTGCCAGAGGTCGGGAGCCTTCAGGTTGCCGACAGGGTGAACTTCCACCGGCGGTATGCATATCTGACGGCCATGGACGAGTACGCGCGCCAGCGTGGTCAGCGTGTGGAGCCGTCCCTTCTGGTGAAGGTGATGCTCGGTCTAGAGCCTGCTCCAGAACATATGCCGCCGGAGGAAGATGATAGTAACGGTGACTCCGAGGAAGAGGAGGAGACGGGGGAGGATGAAGGCTCGGAGGGAAGGTCCCATCCGGGGAGCCCGCGGGAGAGCGGCGAGGTGGCCGACTCCGACAATGTCGATATCACCGAGCTCCTCGAGGTCCGCTTCTATCCCTACTCAACCTGCTTCATCCATTCTCTTATGCAGCTTCTAACCCATTTCTCCACCTTTCTCAGGAGTGCACGGATGTTGGTCAGGCATCCTCAGTAGGAGTAGGAGAGGCGCCAGCAGGACAGGGCGGGGGCCAGACGCCCATCATTGAATTGACAAGCACTGAGGGGTCCCCTGCTGCAATTGCTCCTGCGGCGGCCGAGATAGCGGAAGATGACGCTTTGGATTCCCGTAAGTCTCCTTATCTTACTGTCAGTGCTTGCCGTTGACGATCCGTGACTAACCATGGCATGCCCTGCGCAGTGATCTCAATACTGGAGGCTCGTCGGGCTGCCGAACCTGGGCCATCCACGAGTGGACCAGTGGCAGACATGCCGCCTGCTCAGGAACAGACTTCCCACACCGAGCCGGCCCCACAAACTGCTGATCAAGGGGCTGCGGACGCCGGCGGTGCTGCCATCGGAGAGAGGTCGGGGGCTGACGAGGGTTTCAACGCCGCTAGGGCGGGAGAAGAAGGTCGCCCAGATGTTGGGGAACCTATTCCCCGTGAGGACACCCCAGGGGCGGACCCTGCAGCAGACCTGCTGGCTGCCTTCCCTGCCTACCGGCCTGCCGACCCCGAGGAGATGGACGACTCGGACGCGGAGGCGGTCGAGGAGAGCCGGATAACGCGACGCAAGGGGTGGAAGTGCATCCAGCGCTTCCTCAAGCGAGGCCCATCGGAGTGGCTGGGGCGCATGGGATCACTTCAAACCTGGCTGCGCTTCCTGTGTGCCGGGGGAGCTGATGCTCAACGCCTCCATCTGACGGTCCGTGATTTCATGGCCGAAAAGATGCGCGAGAGCCGCCGGCGTGCTGACGTCGCACAATGTCGGGACATGTCGGAGAGCACGCGGGCACTCCTCGTGGCGGAGCAGGCAGTCCGGCGTCTCGAAGGGCAGGCGGCAGAGAAGGAGGCCTTCGTCGCAATGTGCACTGAGCTTGTGGAGCAACTAACGGCCCAGCTGGTTGACGCCCAGGTACAGCTGACGGAGGCGGGCCAACAGATGGTCACACTTCAAGTCGAGAGGGAGCGTGCACAGGCCAGGATCGACGAACTGCGTGCTGCGACCGCCGATGAAGAGAGGGCATGCAGAGAGCGAGAAGCAGCCCTGGAGGCCTCCAGCCAAAGGGTAACGGCGTTAGAAAGACTCATTCAGCACGCTAATCCCTAGGGGCTTTGCTTTTGCCATTCCCAGAACATTTTGCTTCCGCTACTCAATACTTCGACCCATTTGTATGAACCAATATATTTATCTGCATCTTTTGGCTTAACATGCTCAACCACAATTCATTGTCTCACGGGAGCGTTAACCAAGCTTCAGGAATCCACAATTGGGCCTGGATTTCTAAAGAAAAGAGGGAGATCATTACTAGGAAAGGAGACCTCAGACCTAATCAATGTAGCATCCCCCCAACTTGTTCCGACACACGAGCGGGACAACGCTAGGGGCGTTGAGATTTTATCCGAACATAGGGAAATGAGAAAGGGTGAATCGCGTGTCCCGAATTCAGAAATCCACAACAGTCGGCCTTCCAGGAAATGCCCAAGATGGCAAGCGGACAATGGATCAATCGACCATACTAATGCGATAGACGGACCGAAGGTCATCATTCATATTGCAGGAGGCGGATCACATGTCATCATCAATGCCGCTTTGGGGGTTCCTTCAGGCACAAGGGTGGAAATCCAGATCAACAGGGCATGCGAAGCGTGGGGCGAAGTGACGATTTGTTCGGACAGAATCTAACGCTCTCAAAATTGCGCCACCGAGGGGAAAGCGTATTAGGCGGATGCACTAATCTGGCCGTGAATCACCCCAATTCTCAGACAGAACCTCTTTGATGAGGAAACTGTTGCTTCCCATCATTGCAATGGGGCATCCCGAGCTGAATCGGGGAGAATATCACAACTGCACCACTCTACCAGAAGCCAGGCCAGACGGTCAGCGACGAGGAGGGGCGGGACTTAGCGATCCCTGAGGCTGGACCCGAGTCGAGATGCCCGGGCGTTCCTACGTACTCCATCGGGCTGGAGATCAAGCCACACGTAGTTCTGAAAGTGCAGTTTTAACGTCATGCGGGACGTAGAACCCCGTTTGGGGAGATCTTAGTTTAAGGTCGTAGAGCTTGGACCATAGGGACAGATCTTAGTTTAAGGTCTTAGAGCTCGGACCATAAGAACCTCAAAGCACGCCACATCGTGGTCCTATCCCCTGGATATGCAAAGATGCACTGAGGGATAGTGTCAAGAGTGTCGAGGTTTCGCCTGGCCAGAATGGGAGGTGGAAAATGTAATGTGAATCATGCAGCCATTCACTCAAGGACTAGGGGCACCGGCGTAACGATATGGGAGTACTGCCAACCGTGGCGGAAAAGCAGCATCCATATCGCACTGACCGTTGATGGAATGAGGCAGTAAACGAGCATCAACCGCTCAAGTGCAGGATTCATATCGATTTGCTGTCCGAGGCCCTTGGGGGCACCAGCCCGAGTCGGTGGGAGAGCACTGAGGCATTGTGTCCAAACCGCTCACGGGGGCTCCACCCAGGGCGTAGGCGATGGGTCCGAATGAAAGGGAGCACGAAGCCTGAAAATTGGAAGGAACCTGACCAAGCTAAACCTGACCCTCCTGGAAATAAACCAGAGTGCTCTTGACACCGGTGGACCACTGCAAGGGGTCGAGGGACACGCCTTGAGGGTGACCCGAAGGCGGCGGATTCCCCAGAGAAGGGGGAATCTCTAAGAGGTGGGGGGCTGGACCCGAAGTTTCAAACATCCGGGCATTCCTACGTATCCCATAAGGATGGGAATCAAGCCACACGTAGTTCTTGAAGCGCGACGCAACACAATCGGGCACCAGCGTGGGGAAGGGTGCGGGTCTAACCCTCACACACAGAAGAAGCGGTATTTGATATTTCTTGTTTGTCCTTAAAGGTGGATGGTTTTTCTTTGTGCAGCGACATGCCTGTGATTAAGAAATCCCTGGCGTCGCCACAATAATCAAGCCATGAAAGGCATTGATAAATGGCGTGGTTATTAACCAGCGCCCAACGTGAGTGTCCCCTGAGGAGAACATCACGATGCAGTGCCGTTTCTCGTCGGGCGGCCAAGACGATCACAGTTTACGGTCGTGTGGTAAGACCAGACAACACAGTTTAAGGTCGTGTGGTTCGGACCATGGAGGAATCCGCTTATTGCGATACGGTGGACCCAGCGGAGGTGGGAACATACCCCAGCCCTGCGGTCATGCACAATTCCAGGAGAAGGATCCCGGGATAGGGGCCTGCATATGTCCATCACCCGAGGGGCAGAGATGCTAGCCTCCAGCTATACTGGGCCCAGAACGCGATTGTTCGGGCGACTCCTTCCTCCTTATGGGGACGAGGGTCCAGCTACACGTGGCCCTTAGGGAGGACATCAGCATATATCCTTGGTGCTCAGATCGTGGGAGCCTTGAAAGACACCATTACCCTGGTTGGCCTGCCTAACGTGTAAAGGTGTACTGAAGGTCAGTATGAAGAGAGTGTCGAGATTCCACTACAACGCACAAAGGCGGAGTGTGATGAGGACTGTGCAACCAATTTTCAGAGCCTGAAAGAGCCGACATGGCGATCAAGGATGTCGCTGACCATATTCGCAACACAACATTCGATCGCGTCAGCCTAGGATGGGGCAAGCAAACGAGCATCAACCGCTCAAGCGCAGGATTCATATCGATTTGCGGCCCAGGACCCGCCGGTAAATCGACCCGGAGTGGTAGGAGAGCACTGAGGCATCGTACCCAAACCGCTAACGAGGATCCCTTTGAGTGAAGGCTCGAACAAGAGGAAGCGCGAGGCCCGACAAGCAACACAGGACTTGTCGGGATTGAATCCGACACCACGGGTCATAGAACTGAGTACCCAAAACATGTTAACAGATCACCGGAAAGGGTCGGAGGACTCACCCTGAGAGCAACCAAAAGACGGCAGATCCCCGTGATCAACCAAGAGACGGGGCTGGACCTGAAACACAAGCGTCCAGGCGGTCCTACGTATCCCATAAGGATGGGAATCAAGCCGTACGTAGTTCTTGAGAGGCAGTTTAACGTCATGCAGGACGATGAGGGGTGTGAGGTAGTCCCACACACGGGGGAGGCGTACGGCGCGGCCAGTAGACCAACGTGAATGAGGACATAATCCCCCGCTCACGCCACATGCCTCGCACAAAAGGGAGGGGAACTTGGGCCAGAGGCCCAACGCGGGATAGAGATTCCCGAGAAATGGGGCTGGGCCTGAAACATGAATGTCCAGGCGGTCCTACGTATCCCATTAGGATGGGAATCAAGCCGCATGTAGTTCTTGAAGTGCAGTTTAATGTCATGCAGGACGAAAAGAGAAAGGGGGGAAGCGGAAGGCATCCCCAAACGTGGGGGGCGTACAGCGTGGCGAGCAAACCGACGTGAATGAGGGCATAGCCCCGCGTTCACACCATACCCCGCATACCCAGAGGCAACTGGGCCAAGGGCCCGAGATGGGATGGAAATTCCCGAAGGATGGGGCTGGGCCTGAAACATGAATGTTCAGGCGGTCCTACGTATCCCCTAAGGATGGGAATGAAGCCGCACGTAGTTCTTGAGGGGAAGTTTAACGTCATGCAGGACGAAGATGCTTGGGAGTTTAACGTCTTGCAGCGCGGACGTGGTACAGTTTAACGTCATGTTGGACGAATGCTGAACAGTTTAACATCTTGTAGCTTGGACGAAGTGCACTCAGGCAAAGTACTGCTTGAGGAACCTAGTGTTGGTGGGAGGAGTGACACGCTCACCATCCATAGTTGCTAGGGAGTACGCGCCATTGGGATAGACCTTGTGGACAACAAAAGGTCCCTCCCACTTGGGCTCCAACTTGGGCGGCTTCCTGCCGGGGATCATTGGTGCTCTTAGGGATAATACTAGGTCACCCTGCAGGAAGGAGCAGAGGCGAACCTTCTTATTGAAAGCTCAAGCCATTCTGCTTTGATGCCTCTCCAAGTTGTGCAAAGCGCGAAGTCTATTCTCATCCAGTGCTTCTAACTCGACTAGACGGGCTTCAGCAGCTCTGTCCGGCGCTTGCTGGTCGTAGACCGCAGTGCGCAAGGATGGTAACTGGATCTCGATGGGCAGGACAGCCTCAGCTCCATACACCAGAGAATAAGGGGTCATCTGGGTGGAATTGCGAGTCGTCGTCTGATAAGCCCAGAGGGCGTTGGGGAGCTTGTCCGGCCAACTCTTCTTGTTCTGACCAACCATCTTTTGCAGAATGTTAGAGAGGGTTTTGTTAAACGCCTCAATCTGTCCATTCACCTGCGCATGATAGCGAGATGTATGGTTCGAGCGAATGTTGTACTTGGAGTACAACTTCTTCAACTCGGTTGCTCGGAAATTGGCTCTGTTATCCGTGAGGATAGTGTGAGGCACTCCAAATCGATAAATTATGTTGGAAGTCACGAAGTCAGCGATCGAACAGGATTTGACCTCTCTGAGCGGAATCGCCTCTGCCCATTTGGAGAAGAAGTCCGTGGCGGTCAGAATGAACCGGCACTGGCGAGCCGTCGCCGGCGGGTAAGGTCCCACAACGTCCAGGCCCCAGACTGCAAAGGGCCAAGAATACCTGGTGGTATGGAGAGGCTCCGGCGGCTGATGCACAAAGTTCGCATGAACCTGGCACGCATGGCACTTCCTGGCATACTCGATGCAGTCATGGATCATGGAGGGCCAGAAGTATCCCAACCTCCGAATCTGGTGGGACAGCTTCGGCTCAGTCTGATGGGCACCACATGAACCAGCATGAACCTCTTGCATGACTCGTGGGATCTCAACTCCTTGAAGGCAACGGAGGAGAACACCATAAAATCCGCGCCTATAGAGGATCTGCTCCAGGCCGGGACTACTCTGGAGGACAAACTGCGATGCGCGGCGTCGAACTCGCTCGCGCTCGGCCCGATCCGACGAGAGAATGCCATGTTGGAGGTACTCAACCAAAGGCGCCCTCCAATCAGAGGCTGATTCGACTGCCATATCTGGGGTACTCGGGGCTCCGGGCACAGGGGCAACCGTGGTGAGATTACTTACCGACGGGCCGCGATCTCCCTCTGGGGTAACGGGAGCGATGATCCTGCGGTGCGTCACGCGGATGATCAGGTTGTCCTGTTCAGGCTCCGCGAGTGATGCAGCAAGGCTGGCCAAAGCATCTTCTCGACCGTTCTGCGACCGGGGAATATGGACAATTTCTGGCCGAGAAGGGAACTGGGCCATCAGGAGGAGGGTGCACTCCAGCAATGGCACAAGTTCCGGCTTCCTGACAACATAGTTGCCATTGATCTTCTTAACGACCAGCTCGGAGTCCCCTTTCACACACAGATGGGGCACGTCGATCTCGAGAGCCAACTCGAGGCCAGTGATGAGGGCATGGTATTCCGCCTCATTGTTGGTACAGCCCTCTGACAACAGGAAAGAGTATGGCAGCACGGCTTGCTCCAGGGTAATGAAGACGATACCTAAACCCACTTTGTTGAGCTTAGGATTATCGAGTCTTCTACCGGTGGGGCTCCGGGAGGCACCGTCAAAGTGCATCTGCCAGCATGGATCGGCATGATCGACCGAGAGAACGGCCTCATCAGGAAAGCCTAGATCCAGCGGCTGATCCGCGGAGGTCGAGTGAGCAGCCAGAAAGTCCGCCAATGCTTGCCCTTTGATGGCCTTCTGAGACACATACCTGATGTAGAACTACTGGAGAATCACAGCCCACTGCGCTAGACGGCCAGTCAACATAGGCCGGCTCAGGATATACTTCAACGGGTCTACCCAAGAAACCAACTATACCTCGTGGTGCTGCAAGTAGTGCCGTAATTTCTGTACGGCAAATACGAGCGCCAGACAGCTCTTCTCGATGGGGGAATACCTAACTTCTGTATCGAGGAGCATGCGACTGAGGTAATAGAGGCTATTCTCTGTTCCCTCGTTGTTCTTCTGGGTGAGAAGGGCACCAAGGGACCGTTCTAGGGCGGTCACATAAAGGACCAGTGGCTTCCTGGATACAGGCGGCATCAGAACCGGAGGTTGAAGCAGGTACTGCTTGATTTCCTCGAAAGCGGCCTGACACTCCTTATCCCATACATAGGTGGCACCTTTCTTCATGAGCCGAGAAAAGGGCTTACACTTGCCGGCCAGATTCGCGATGAATCGGCGTATATAGGCTAAGTGGCCTTGGAACCCTTGCAGTTCCCGGATGTTACCTAGGGGAGGCATCTGACTAATCACCCTGATCTTCTCTGGGTCGATCTCAATACCCCGGTACCTTACCAAAAATCCAAGAAACTTCCCGGAGGTGACCCCGAAGGCACACTTCAACGGGTTCATCTTCAGGAAGCGAGACCGGAGGAAGCCGAACACTTTCTCAAGATCTTTGAGATGGTCCTGACGCTGGCGCGATTTGACCACCAAGTCGTCGACGTAGCATTCCACCAGTGTGCTGAGGATTGGCTTGAATATGCGGTGCATCGCCCGTTGATAGGTGGCACCTGCATTCTTCAGGCCGAAGGGCATGACCTGGTAACAAAAGATACCTTGGGGGGCCCTGAAGGCAGTGAACTCCTCATCATCAGGGGCCATCCGGATTTGGTTATATCCGGAGTATCCATCCATGAAGGAGAGGGCTTGGAACCCTGCCGTGGCGTCAATCAACAGCTCTGTCACTGGAAGGGGAAAATCATCCTTCGGACAGTGGCGGTTGAGATCGCGGAAGTCGATGCAGACTCTGATCTGCCCGTTCTTCTTCCTGACCGGCACAATGTTGGCCAGCCATTTGGGGTACTGAACTTCCCTCATGAAGTTGGCTTTGATAAGCTTGTCAACTTCGGCCTCAACCATGGCACCGTGGAATGGGTGCATCTTCCTGGGAGGCTGCTTGAACCCGCGATGGTTCGCCGGGAGACCAAGGCGGTGGATGGCTACCTGAGGATCTAGCCCCGACATCTCGTCATAGCCCCAAGCGAACACATCACGGTGCTGTCTGAGGAAGTACACGTACTGCTGCCGCTCCTCAGAGGACATGGCGGCACTGACCAATGTGGGTCTTGGATCTGCCTCGGTTCCAAGGTTCACCTGTACTAACTCATCGACCGTGGCGGAGACGCCCTCCTCAAAGGCTGGGGGTGCATCTTCCACGTACTCTCCACTCGGGGAGGGATTTTCCACGGGAGAGACTGCGCTGGGAACTGCATTGGGGCTACCAAATCCTGCTGGGCCGCTGGTGCTGGCACGGGCGGTCGCGGTCATCTCATCAGGAGACTCACAGGCCGTTGAGACCATGGCTACGTCCAACCGTTGAATCGGGAGGACGTAAGCGTCATCCAAACTTGCCCAGGGATCACTTGCAACAGCGAAAGGCTCAACCTCACCTACCAGGATCTGCTTATCCTTGCTTTTGTAATAGTCCGCGTCCAGATAGAGGGCTTCACATGAGGCAAAATGAGAGGCATCCCCCTGAAGCACGCCTACTCGACCGTTAAGGGAGTATTTCAGGCATTGGTGGTATGACGAGGGAATCGCTGCATGAAGGTGGATCCATGGCCTGCCCATCAATGCGTTATACGCAGTGTCTTGAGAGACTACCATGAATTCGGTGTTGGCAACCAGGTCACCGAACTGGGTCTTCAAACGTATCTTGCCGACTAGAGTTTGCTCGGTGCGGTCGTACCCCTGGATCCTGAGGTCGGAGGGAATCAAGTCATCCTCAGACAACCCCAATCTCCGGAGTGTCCGAGTGGGAATCAGGTTAATCCCGGACCCCGTGTCGACAAGACAACGCCGGACTTCAAGGACATTGAACTGGCCAGTAACATACAGCGGACGAATGTGCCCCTGTATAGGAGGGTCTTCATCCTTACCAGAGAACGAGATAACTGCCTGACATTCGGCGTCCTCAATCGTTTCGGCATGAAATGCCTCTGCAGCCGCAACCTCCGTCTCAAACTGGAGGGGGCTCTTCAGGGCTTCAGCGAGCACCTCGCGCATCTCAGGTGACATGCGCAGAGCCTCAAGGATGGAGAGCCTTGCTGGGATGTCGGCCAAGTGCTTCAGGACATCATACTTTTTGGCCAAGCGCGAGCCCCTGGTTGCAGGAGGTTGCTCTGCGGTTGGAGGCATGACGGGCCTTGCCTGTTGGACCGGCGGCCGACTGGTACTTGGCGCATCTCGCTGTTCATCGGTTGAAGCCCGGGAAGTAGTCACCGTACTGGGGTCAGGAGGCCAGGATGGACTCGTGGCAGGGCGGAGCTGATCGCGACGCGGCTGAGGCGGTTCTGCCTGGTCCCACACCACAAACAGTGGCGGAGGCGAATCCGTCATCCCCGGATGGGGGGGCTGTGCACGTTGAGCTCGGTTTTGAGCCTGCTGCCTAGTCTCAGTGGCGTGCACGGCCTGGCTGGAGGTACCAACTGTCGTGCCCCGACGACTCCTGTTGTTGCGGTTCCTCCGACGGTGGCGACGACCAGGGACACTAGGGAGGTCCACCTGGTGTTCTTCAACGTCGGGAACCGAAAAGGGATTTAACAGCTCGACGGTATTAACCGAAGCATACCCAACACTGTCATCGGACGAATCATCCATCACCGGGCAGATCCGAAGAGGGATCCCCATCTCCGGGGGCATGAAATCGCCGAGAGTGCGGGATAGCGGCGGAACTGGTGGGGCGCGCTCTTCCTTCTTGCGCCGCCGCCGTTTGCTCTTCTCGGAAGAGGCAGGCTGGGACGACGATGCCGAAGCAACACCCGTAGATTCTGGGGGCTCAGGCTGATTCAAGCACGCACAGATGATTCCATGGGCGCGAATGATCATCTTGCGGGCCATCCAGTTATTATACTTCTGGGATCCGCGGTCGAAGACCAGCTGCCATTCGTCCTCATTGCCGCTATCGTCATCTGATCCCACGAACACGCCCGCCACTTGTGCTGGAGCTGGGCCCAACCTGATTACATTGTTGTTAATCTGGTCTTGGAGCCAGTCCTTAAACACGTAGCACCGCCGGATGGTGTGCCCCAGGGCCCGATGGTAAGGGCAGTAGCGGGGGTTATCCGTGAGATGTGCCTCCTCTGGCCTCCAACACTCAGGCAGTCGCACAATCCTCTGCTCCAGGGCGCTCCGGAAATAACCGGGGACCTGATCCTCGTGAAATGAGTAAGTCAGGTATCGCGGGCCCCTGGGATCATGGTCTTGACGAGGGGCTGGAGGGGCCTGCCGAGGAGGTGGACCCTGATTGTCTCGCCTGGGTTGTGGCGGTACATTACGCGGAGGGGCCGGCCGGTTCTGGGGCTGCCGCTGCTGGGCCGGGAACTGAGCCCGTGGAGGCGGATTCCTGTGAGGCTGTGGAGCTGGCCTCGCCGGCAGTAGCTCCAACGGCCTGGGGGCCTCTATCTGGGCAACAGCAGCGGGCTCAGCCCTGCTGACTCTCCGTGCAGGAATCATAGGAGGCAGCGGGTGTGCCTGACTGGCTTGTTGCAGGGCTTCCTCAAGACGTTGAGCTTTGTCTGAGAAGTCCCTGAACCCTCCGGGGTAATTCTGAGTGATCAAGGAAGGGACCATCTAGGTCTTGACGTTCCCGACGCACATTTTCAGCAACTGCTCCTGAGTCAATGGCATGTCAAGGGAATACGTGAGACCCTTCCATCGGGCGACGAAATCCGCGACTCGCTCATCATGCCTCTGCTTGCACTTGAAGAGGTCTGCGATACTCGTCTTCCGGGTCGTGGAACTGAACTGGTAGAGGAATTGTCTACGAAGGTCCTCCCAGCTAGTTATCGACCCGACGGGGAGCTGGCTGTACCAGACAAATGCTGGCCCTTCCAGTGTCTGGACAAAGCAGCGAAGCTTAGCGGCCTCTTGCTGCGCCGGAGTTCCCAACATAGGCCCGCACCTCGAGTTGAAATGGGCCAAATGCTGTGGTGGATCTCCAGTCCCGTTGAAGGGGGAGAAAGTGGGGTTCCCGAATCCCGGAGGTGCCGGCATGTCATCCACCCATGCTAGGTATGGCTTGCCATCCGGTGGGATTGCCACTTGCCGAGTCTCCAAGGCTTCCAAGCGGGCGATGAGTGCCGCCATCGGATCGTCCGGACATGGGTTCCAGTCCTGGCGAGGATCTCTAACCACGAGCGCATTGCATGACCCTTCAATCGGGTCGTCGACCGGGTCGTCGAACTCGGCAGCTCGTGGGATGGCGGGCGGAGCGGCCCTTGGGGCAGCGGGAGGAATCCGAGCGGGGTCTCTCAGGTAGTCACACCGCTCGGGAGGGTGTGGTGAAACATACCGCGCTCTCTTTCCATAGGAAATGGCCTCTCCTCTGTCGGCAAACACGGCATAATCACGGTTTCCCGGGAGAGCCTCATCGAGGGGTGGTTGCTCCTGTCCCTGCTGTCCTGGCCCTGGATCACCGTAGTCAGGCCGCCGCTCTGCAGCGCACTCGGCGAGGAGATGGTCAACCAGCTTCTTCTGCTCGGCGAGCTGTTGACGTAGCGTGGCCTTCTCAGGATCCTCCTCTGCCCTCTGCATGGAGGCAGATGGGTCGGCGGGCTTCATAGCCCCGCCGTGCTCTTTACCTTTGCTGACGTTTCGGCTCAACGTCAGTGCTTCAGTGGGTGTGGGGAGACCCAGGAGGTTCCTCTGGTGACGAGTAACTCTCACCGATGGATCCAACGACGGCTTGTCTTCGGGGGGAGAGCCCCCGTCGAGAAGTTCCAAGTCGTTCCCCTCTCCCGACAGGTCAGCCATATTGACCGTTTCCGTCCCTGGGGATGTACCCTCAGGGCCACCCAGCGAATCAGGCTGTCGGCGAATCGCACTGAAGCGTAGGGCAGCGTGCTGCCCCCATCCACAGATATATACGTGGGGAGTGGATTCCTCGATAACCTTGCGGAGTACTTGAAAACACTCAACACATCATTGTTGGAGGGCCTCGTGGTGCCCAAATGACCCGGGGTGCCGAACCGCGGGGAGCGTGGCCAGGTCAATTTGACGGCACTGCTCACCAATATCCTCCAGGTGTGCTTGAATCCCGGGATATGGCATTTGTAGGTGGTGAAGACGGGAGTGAGTCTCCCGGAGAGTTCGGCGGAAGCATTCGAACTCATCCGGGGTGAGTGATTCGGGTGCATCAAAGTCCGGTCCTGCGACTGGCCAAAACTTCTCAGGGAAGTGGCCCTCTGCAAGGACGGTCCAGAAGCTCCACGACTCAAACTCGGGACCCAGGTCTCCTTGGTCCTCTTCAATGACTGGGAATGGACGGGGAACCGGCAGTGGTGCCGAGGCGGGCCGCCGGGCCGACGGGCTGGCCGGCGGTGAATACGGCGAGCAGGCCGATTGGCCTCCATATCCCGGGCCGCCCTCTGAGGTTGGCGGTGCCCCAGCTACCACATAACGATAGGACGGGCCGGCGAGTGAACATCCTGCCGTAGCGTCGGTGCTCGCCGAGGGTGCACTAGATCGTGGTTCGACCGTCGGTCCCCAGAAAAAGTCTCCGGCTTCTCCGATCGAGGCAGAAGGCACTTCCAGAGGGGCCGGTACCAACCACAAGCTTGATCCTTGGGGGTCTACCAGGCCCTCACTACTCCGGATATACCTTCGGAGAGAAGAGGGGATCGTATCAATCTCACTCTCAGGAAGTACGAGGCTGACGTGCCGCATTCCTACCCCTGCCCCTAACTGGCGGGATCGGGGGGAGGGCTCCGTCGCCGAATCATACTCCGCCTCTGTATCAGAGAAACGAACCGGTCAGATCTCTGTCCGGAATTCCCTAACATTCTTCCCTCGACGTCGACGCCTCGCCTTCCTGCCCCTGGGTGGTTCTTCGGGGCATGGCTGATCTCTGTCCTGGCGTCCTCCGGCCACACCGGTGCTGGGGCCAAGAGGACTGGAAACCAAAGTGCGAGGAGCACCGGGACAGATATCAAAGGGGACACGGGGAGAGATGATTCCGGGCAGGCCTCTGGGCCGGGATCGGAAGGTGGGGTGACCCATGCCTCTTGGATCGGCCACACGGAGTAGACCCTGTTGGTGAATAGTGCTACCGCGAGGTGGTCCGCGGTGGATATTGCCTGTACCAGCAACCGGGAGAGTCAACCCAACCTGCCTTTGGGGTGGTCAGGGCCTCGATCCGGGTCGGGCATAGAAGTGCCCCTGCTCAGGATGCGCAGGGGCCTGGTGACTGGAGCCAACAGTGGCTTGGTCCAACACGACCGCTGTTGCTAGGGCCCCAAGGTGGGCATCCTCTTCCGCTCGTGCCCGACGTTGGCGTCGGGACAAACGAGTCGGGATGAGCGGCGCAGGCAGGTGGAGAGCCCGTTCTTCGACTTGAGAGGCCTGGTGGCGGTGTCGACGTGGCCTGACAGGAGCCCTTATCGCGGATCCCTGGAGCGAATCTCGGATAGGGTGGTCCCGGGCATCTTTCACCTCATCCGCATAGGGGAGGGAGATGTCGGAGCATTCCGGGGATAAACTCCCAAAGCGGTTGGACGTCGAGGTAGGCAGCGGTGCCTCCCTGCGCGGCCCTCGGGGGCGGCGTTGGTGGCGAGGTGCAGCTTCCTCGAGGTCTAGGCGAGCCATGTCCCTGGTGGGGATGACTCCCTCTTCCTCATATCTCCGCACCAAGTTGTTGATCACCCTTCTCTGGATGACCTCCGAGGGGGAGAGAGGGCGTGGTTGCCCCGCAGTTGTGGCTGCTGGGACGGCTGTGGAACGGGAGGGACCGCGCGGAGTAGCCGCGTCGGTGTTTCCCCTACCCCTACGCCAGTGGGCGGGTAGCGATCAGGCACTGGATTGGGCGACTTGATTCCTGAAAGCAGAGAGAAGAACCCGTTAACACTGACAGGAAAAGGAATCGACAACCAACCATTAGTGCCACGACGCCTTCCGTGGGGGGAACCCAGGCCATCGACGTCGTGAGACGGAGTGCCCGATTTCCCTTCCCCAGCCCCTGGCGGGTTCCGTGCCCCAGTGCTGAATGCTTGGCCGGGCAACATGCTGGTCTTCCAACACCTCTGAAAGCAATCGTTCTTCGTATTGAGGAGAAGAGATTCACGTCGGGTTCACCGTTTTTCTATTTCTGTGCGGATGTGCATCGGGTTTCTGTTCCGACGCTGCTCCGCCAGGACGCGTTCGCGCGTGCGCCCGTCGACCCGAGGGGATGGGCGCGCGGCTTGTGGCCCCGCAGTCCCTCTTTCCAAAGGCGGGCAACATCCGTCCCTTATTCAGGGGTGTCTGCTCCTTGATCGAAACCGGGATGATGGGATGTCGGCTCCTCCTTCCGTGGACGTCTCCTCGGAACTCGTTGCCTAATCCGGGTCTCCCTCATAGATTTAAGACGTGCTCGTGAATCTCGTTCCCGGCGCCATGTCTCCATGGACACCGGTTAATTACGCTGCTTCCGCCCGGACGCTCCAAGGAGTCTGGTCGGGGCAGCAACCAGCAGTGAGGAGACCGGGTAGCTCTGGGTGTTGGGGGCGTGTCTTAACACTGCGGCTCTGCATGTCTGCCTTTCATCCCTAATAGGGCTTCTCGAAGGCGTGATGGCCTAAGGCATCCCGCGCTGGGTGCGGGGAACTGTGTTACCTGAGGTTTTCCTCAGCTTCCCATGTTTAACACGGGGTATGCCGCGAGTTTAACATCCAGCGGGGACGACATCGGACTGATCAACACGAGAAGTGGATCAGATGACAGAACCCCTTGCGGGGAACCTCCGATGCTGGGGCCAGCACATGGGCGGCTTCCCGAGTGAAGTGGAGTGGAATGAAATGGCATGAACCCACCGGGATGTGGCGGCCCGGGTAAGGATCAGGATGGATGATGGAGTGAAGAGATTGGACCCCGTAGGGGCTTCCTACGTACCGTGCGTTAGCGCAGATCAAAGTCAGCGTAGTTTGGATATACAGTTTAACGTCATGCTGGACGTTGGAAAGCCGACTCACGAAGAGGTCGAGGCCTCCGGGCGGAGGATTGAACCGAATCATCTCGCACAGAGGGGGATGGAACGGCCGGGTGGATCACAGTTTCACGTCATGCTGGACGCTGAAAGGAGAAAATAGAAAAAGGGCGTGGGGAAGCACAATGGAGATACACATGTGCAGTCCCCCACAAGGGCAGATTCATAGGTGAATCGACGCGAATGTGAACCCGGGAGGGGTCCACTGATGGACGAACCGACGTGAATACGACCGGGATGACCAGGTGGTGGGCTTGAACCTCGGAGAGGCTTCCTACGTACCCTGTTTAGGGGACATGGATCAAAGTCCACGTAGTTCGTTCTGTCAGGACTTACGCACTGAGGCAGCCCGGATGCGGCAAAGCTCAGTTGGAGAGGGACTTGGGCCTAAGGTGAGAGACCTCGATCCATGTCACGCCCTCTACTGGCTTCGGCAGTGGGAAAGCACAATGGAGATACACATGTGCAGTCCCCCACAAGAAACTAGGGGTTTGTAATACCCTACCCCCGTGGGCGAAGGCCACTCCAATCCCGACATCCCTGCAGAGATGAGTGGGTGGGGGCCACATCCAAACCGGGGGGGACCCTGCGTGCGTGGCACAGGATCGGGTGATGCGGACGGTTTAACGTCTTGCCGGATGAAGTACAGTTTAACGTCGTGTGTTGAGGACGAAGATGCTTGGCAGTTTAACGTCTTGCAGCGCAGACGTGGTGCAGTTTAGCGTCCTGCAGGACGAATGCTGAACAATTTATCATCTTGTAGCTCGGACGATATGCTAGGCAGTTTAACGTTGTGCAGCTTGGACGTGGTACATTTTAACGTCATGTTGGACGAAACACTTGGCAGTTTAACATCTTGCAGCGCGGACGATATGCTAGGCAGTTTAACGTCGTGCAGCTTGGACGTGGTACAGTTTAACGTCATGTTGGGCGAAACACTTGGCAGTTTAACGTCTTGCAGCGCGGACGATATGCTAGGTAGTTTAACATCGTGCAGCTTGGACGTGGTACAGTTTAACGTCATGTTGGACGAAACACTTGGCAGTTTAAAGTCTTGCAGCGCGGACGAGTGTGATGCCGCCGATGGGTTCGTGTCACTTCGCGCGAGCCTGGAGGGCCGCACGGGAAGACAACGCACGGTGCGGGCACCCGGGATGAAGATTATCGGGCGCCACGCAGGGGGGTACCCTCAGGGGCTCAAAGGGGGCGACCCCGGCGGATTGCGCGCAAAAAGAGAAGCTTGGCGCGCAATACCGCGGGTCGGCGCGCAAATGGGCAGGCTGGCGCGCAATTGGGCCAGCGCTTTGCGCGCGGAAGATGGGGATTGCACGCATCGGGCTTCAGATAGCGCGCGGGGGCAACGGTTCATTCTTCAATGAATGGCCACTTATCAAAAAGGGGGGGTGCGCGCAATCAGGCTGGATTGCGCGCACCCGGGGGGCAATTGCGCGCAAGAGGCTTTTTTTGCGCGCGAAGGCCTTTGGGTGAAGAGTTGTTCAAAGGGAAGGAGCCAAAGGGATTGCGCGCGAAGGCGAATCCCGAGGCTTTATTGCGCGAACGAAAGGAGGTTACCTGAAGATCAGCATTGCGCGCGGAGGGGGTTGGATTGCGCGAACGAGCGACTCTTCGAATTCCGGCAACCTCCAAAACGTCGGGGGTCGCCTTATATTTATAGGCAACCCCGGGCGCAGAATCCGGTTCGCGGGCGCGCAATTTCCTTCGCAGGCGCGGAATCGGGCCCGGCGCGCAAGGGAGTCGTGCGGGCCACGGGCGCGCAAAATTGGGCGCCGGTCCAGCGCATTGCGCGCATCCCGGTAGGTTTGCGCGCCTAACTTCAACTTTGCACGCGGGTCTCCAAAATTCCGCGCAAGGCCTCCGGGCCCTCCGAAACATGCTTCTGACTCCAAATATGACCTCGCTTTCCGCATCTGGAGCTTCGTTTGGGAACAACGGACTTTTCCGGCGTCTACAATAACCTGCTAAACCAATAAGATTACATATCTCAGTTATGTTCATTGGTGTGGTCCATTCTTGAAATTCCTTTTTCTTCATAGGATCAACTAAGATTCCATCCTTAGAGACAATATGACCAAGAAAATAAACTGTTTGAAGCCATAATTCACACTTGCTAAACTTCCCATACAAATCTTTTCTTCTTAGAGTCTCCATAACAACCTTCAAGTGGTTATCATGGTTCTTATATATTTTAGAATATATTAATATATCATCAATAAATACCACAAAAAAATATTCAAGACATTCCTTGATCACTCTGTTCATTAGATCCATAAAAACAGAGAGTGCATTAGTTAGTCCAAATGGAATTATTGTAAACTCATAATGTCCATACATGGTTCAAAATGCTATCTTTGGAATATATTCCTTCCTCAAACACAACTGATGATATCTATATTGAAGTTAAATCTTTGAAAATCATTGAGCTCCATGAATTTGGTCAAATAAATCATCAATGTGAGGTAGGGGATACTTGTTCTTTATTGTAATAACATTTATTTCTCTATAATCAATGCACAAACTCATGGATCTATCTTTCTTCTTGACAAAAAGAATAGGGGATCCCTATGGAGAAATACTAGGGCGAATAAATCCTTTATCACTCTTTAGATCTACTAATTCTACAGTGTCCATTCAATAAGGAGTCTTTGTTATAGGTCTTGCACCAGAAATTAAATCAATAGATAACTCAACTTTCTGCTCTAGAAGATTTCCAAGTAAATCCTCTAGAAATACATAAATATATTCTTTCACAATAGGTACATCTTAATTTTTAATATTTTTTTCCTTATATATAGATGATGTTTTCTCTTCCTCCCAAATAATTTCATTTAGAAGAGCTACTAGAGGTGGATATAGATATGAATCATATGATGAGGTTTCTACTCTACAGATAATGGATTCTGCATCTTTCTCATCTATCATAATTACCTTCTTTTTGAAATAGATTTTTGCATCATATTTTGAAAGATATTATATATTAAAGATTATATCAAATTCAATCATAGGTATGATGAAAAGTTTAACAACTAAAGCACGTTTATGTATCATAAAGGGGACTTACTGACACATCTTTTTTTCAATGATACTTCCCTGATGATTTTTGATTGAAAAATATTTTATTAAATCAAAAGGGAAATGTTTAATTTTCTTAGAAAACTGGGAAGATATAAAAGAATGCGATGATCCAAAATCAAATAAAGAACTAGATGAGTTTTTTAAAATAATTAAAGTAATTTCCATCACATCATTAGGAAATTCAACCTCAGTAGTTGTGATCACATAATCTTGGCCCTGATCCCTTTACCTTTTCTAGGGAAAGTTTACTTAATGATTAGAACAATCCTTTGAATAATACCCATATCTTTACAATTGTAGAATTGAACTTTGGTAGCTTCTTTCTTTACCTTGGAATCAAAAACTTGGTGGAATTTTTCTCCACACTTGTAACAAATTCCCATTCCCTTTAGGAAAGTACAAAGGTGTTTCTTCCCCCAATTATCACAGGATGGAAAACTCCCTTTTTTATTCTTCCCTTTATCTATTCTTTCCTCTGCCACCCTCTTCTTCTCTTTTTTCCCTTAAATTCATAAGACTTATAGAATTATTTTTCTATTTTAACAGCACATGATACTATATATTCGTATTATGAGAAATTTTGGGAGACCAATGCCCTTCAAAGGAATGGTTTTAAACCATTAAAGAATCAATCAATATTTCTCCTTGGATTATGTATTTAGTCTGTGACATGACTTGATAACCTTGTAAAGTTGTATTTATACTTCACAATGTTTTCATCCTTTTTTTTTCAAACTTAATAATTACCTCTCCATATTTTTTTTTTCTATTTATGAAGAAAATATTTTTCTAGTAAAATTTCCCTAAAATCTTTCCATTATATATTTGAAATTTCTTTCTCCTCCTTCATGTTTTGAATCAATGATCACCATTGATCAACATCTCCCAAGATATGAAAAACTATAATGATAACCTTCTCCATTTCATTACTTCCCAAAGTAATAAATATCTTCTCTAAGGAACTTATCCACTGCTCTGCTACAAATGGGTTTGTAGTCCCATTGAATGATGGGGGCTATTGTCACATAAAGCAGTCGAACATTTTTCCTCAATGTTGTGGATCAGGATTCTCCATATAGGTAAGGTTATTTTTTATAACCTCAGTTATCTATCCCATTATAGTTATAAGTTACTCAACACCATTCATAACTCCAGTACCAACATCATTGTCTTGCATAGGAGGGAATTCCCTACATGGGATACACACATTGATACAGTTTACATTCCTTCCACTAGGTGCCATTTCTAAATAATGGAATACACTAAATTATATTATGAATCATAATTTATAATCTCAAACTAATAAAACACTTAACATAAACTGAAATTTTATTCATAACTAATATCATAATCATAATCATGGTTTCTTTAAGGACATATTGACTTTTAAATCCTTCATAATAGTTTGTAAAGAAAATATGAATTATCCTAATAATATACCTTAACAGTTTCAAACCAAGTGTGTAGTAAGACCCATTTTCATGTACCAGGTTACCCCGAGTCAGGCTCGGCACACCTTGTCAAAGTTATTACCCCTAGGTACATCTATGCTAGAACCACATCCACTTGTAGTATACAGACATATATGTATTTCTAGGAAGACCCACATAATATCTACCTTACCAAAATTCTAGTATGTTATTCTATTCTTATCCTCAAATTCTACCTTAGGGTTATGTTCCCTAATCTATTTTTTCTAAATCTAGTTTTCAAGGTTTCTACTAAACTTACTCTAACACCAATTGTAAATACCTCGACCCCAGTTTTCCAGAGCCGGTTCCTTACTTTATTACATTTTCATAGATACAAGACATGAATCCCAAAGGACCAATCAGTTTATCAATTTTGGATTCCATATTACATACATGAAATTTACATTACAACTTGAAAGGAAATACAACAAATCAATTTCATTTTAAACACCCACATACTCCTAGATTATTCCTAAAAGTAATTCATAATATACATATTCTCATCCTGGGGAAAAATAAAACATAATAAAGGGGTGATATCAGATTCTCAATAAGGGTAATCAATATAGAGGAAGCATAAATAATAAGTAAAGGTGAATAACTAAAATAACACATGCCATTAAAACATAATCTTGAGCATAATGTGGTAGAAATAAAATCAGAATAAATAATGCCATATAAAAAATCACATGAAACTTAACCATGGATATTCTAATAGTTGAATAATCACATGATTTATCAATCAATAATATCATAATGAGGGAATTCATAATACCAGACATCTAAAAGATATCATCAAGGACTTACCCAAGACATATGAAAATAAATGGTTAAGGCCTTGGCCAAAATCCATTTTTGTTTTGTCTCATGAGACCTACCGATGCATCAAGGGGATATAGCAGGCCCCACCTATCAATTTCTAAGTCCAAATCATTCCTCTTATTAATGGGTTTAAACATAAACATCATATACATATGAAATGTAAATAACTTTCTCCAATCTATAAACATAATCACTAACCATTTTGATTAGTATGCTGAATGTTATCAAGATACACTACTAAAATATGGAGGTATAACAATGTATGTATACCAATGGTTTAACAAAACCATTGGTATATGATATTTTTACCAACGGTTTCAGTAAACCGTTGGGGAAGGGTGGAATATAAAATCTTTTCACCAATGGTTCAAGTAAACCATTGTGAAAGGTGGCATATAGAAGATTTTTACCAATAGTTTAAGTAAACTGTTGGGAAAGGTAACATATTACCAATGGTTCAAGTGAACTATTGGGGGAGGGTGCCATACATAATTATATACCTATGGTTTTAATAAACCGTTGGTACTTCTCAGCCCAACTTGAGGGCTAGGGCAATTCAGGTTTCTCTCTATAGCTCAGCGTAGAGAATCATTCGCCTGCACACCTTCTAGTTATGTTACCTACTTCTCCTATTATCTTGCTTCCCCATATGGTCCACCTCCACATCCCCCATCTTCCCCGCTTCTCTTATGAAAACACATCCCCGCATCATTATCTATCGCACCTTCTATCTTCCACACATCTTAGATTCTCTACTCACCCCCTTATTCTAGGGTTAACCCACTTCTCGACATCTTTCACCTCCCCATTTCCCTATATCATTAATTGTCTACTCATCTCCTTGCTTCTATGCTTAACCTGCTTCACCGAATCATTGCCTCACACTTAACGGTTTCGCCACATAATATTCTGTGTTCACCTAAACTTCTCCACTTCTCCGATTCTGGGTTTTTTTGAAGTCATGAGAGGTTTTTAATTTTTTTAATTAAATTTTATTATCAGTGTTACATTTATATTTTATATAAAACACTTTTTAATTTTGTATCTTCAAGGATCCTACCTCACTGTATAGACATATATTTGAGATAAAAGATAACAATCAACCTTCCTTCACCTTCAATAATTCCATGGTCTAGAATTTGATTCAAAATCAATTGAGGATTTAATGGTTTAAGGATAAGAGTAATCTATTTTATCCTCAATTGGTCAAATATTTTTATTGCAATATAGAGTTTGAATCTGGTGATACAAGGGAAACCAATCAAATAGTAGTAAGTGGATAAAATTAGGTATTATATTAAATAATATAGGCTAAAATATTTAATGCATCTAATGTCAGAAAACATAAATATTACCAATATTTATATCTTTCTAATTACTCAAAGTCTGATTTTTAATGACTTTGAGAAGTTGACTGGGAATAGGACTCCCATAAGACTAATTACCCAAGAGTTATATGTATATTTCTAATTTTTAGTGAAGTTTATCTATTATCTAATTATCCCAATGAAATGGTACTTCAAGAATTTGAAGAATCTAATTATCCCCATGAAATGGTACTTCAACAATTTTAGGAATCTAGTTTTTTTCATTCTATATATGATTAAAATTGGAGTTTAAATAAGCTTATTAGGTTATATCATGAGGAATATTACAAAACTATGATAACCCTCACCCATGTTTAATTATATACCTTACCCTAAATATATCTAATATACATTTGATATTAAAGGTTATGTTCTTGAGGGGGGGGGGGTGGAATTAATTTTTTTTCTTGAATCATAAAATTTGTAGGCATATGAAAGTTAATTAGAACCCATGTAAAATGGATTGGGTAACTAATAATTAATGGTTTATGAGATTTTTAATCCTAATATTAATCATGTTATACCAATGGAAAAAGTATATCCTAATCTAGAAAATGATGATATAGTTGAGTATTCTTTAGATGAAAACAAAGTTTCTCTAGATGTTCCAAAACAAGACATAAACATGGATGACTTTAGTGTAGAAGATAGGGGAACCCTTGATCAATTTAGATATCCTTATTTTGTGGTTTCTTTTATATCTAAAAATTCTCCCACACATCTACCTTCACAAAAAAATACAAATTAATTATTAAGACCTTAAGTATAATGAGGTATCATTAAGTGATTTCTTTTTAAGAAATAGTGTGGGAGGATAGTGACTCAGGAGAGTATGAAATGAGTGGGAGATGTTTTGAAAATTATTCTTCTTTAAGAACTATAAATATAAGGATTCATATACTAATTTCAAGAGAAGATACTCCTACATAGCTTCCCATCCTATATCTTTCTCAGTTCCACCTCTTATTCCTATGAGAGGTGTTGTTAATTAAGACTAAATCGAATGGATTGTGAGAGATTAATTGAAAGTAAATTTGGATGAGTTTTAAATGACCATGGTAATAGAGTATAAAGTATTTTAAACACAAGAGTAAAAGAATATTGAACTAGATAGATGGGATGCAAAGAAATATAGAAAAGATAGATATATAATTTTAAGGGATATTGATTTTTATCTAAGTAGGGTATCCACTAAGTTATATATGAAGACCATGTTTAGATCATTGTCTAGATATCTCATAGTTTATCTACTAAATAAGGAATTAAAAACTCATGTGGAGAAGTTAAAGGTTGTTAGTCCTTTTTTGGAAGCATTTTTATAGAACATTTAGATATGTTTTCAAGCCATGAAGCATGGTTTTAGTTAAAATATCCTCTCAAGGATCCATTGATCAAGATAAATAGTATATAGATAGATGAAATATTTCTAAAACTTGAACTGGAGAATGTTCTATCAAATTCTCCCATCCTTGTATTTAAATTTAATACCAAGAGAGGAAGGAAAGATTAGGTAATAAGTTTAAGGCCCTAGAATAGAACCAAATAAAGCCCCAAATTAGGGGATGCTCCTCTTCCAAACGATTTTTTTATAATTGTTGAGGGATAAATATTTATAAACCCTTATCAACCCTGGAATCAACTAAATAATCCTAAACCAGATTTATCTTGACTTATTTTTCAGTATTTTAACTATTTTCTAAGGCCTAATGAGATGATTGGAAGCACCTTTATCAATATTTATACTATAGACTTTTCATATATTTTTTAATAGAAACTACCTTTCTTAAATCAACATATTGGGTTCTAGATTCACTTAGTATATATGGACTGTGAATAGGAGAAAATCTAGCATGATTGACCATTCATTTATCTCATATGTTGGTGATAATATTTTCTCTTCAGTTACTTATACTACTCTTCCCAAATTGCACTTGAATCACAATACCTTTTTTTATCCAACTACTCAAACTAGAAAAGAATCATCCTAGGATATTGATATTTAATGACACCTGGATCGCTATAGCCTAGTGTAATAATTTTTTTTCATAAAATTGAAAAAATGTAATATTGTAAATGCCTTTCATAGGATCTCATAAAAACTCAAGTGAGTCAGTTTAGTCCTTTAAAACTAGGATATGAATAAATTTAGTGATTTGGATACTGATATAAAACCAACTGAAGCAATACTTCTTGATGTTCAAAATAGAGGTCCTGAATATAAGTTGTCATTAGAGGTTGAGGTCCACATATAGTGTAAACTATAGTATTTTCTTATATTCTCATGGAATGCAACTGTCTTGAGTGGCTCAAGTATGGAGACATGAACTAAAAATTCATTCACATACTGCACAAAGATAAGAAGGTTAAAATTTTAATATCATCAATTTTAATACAGGGGGATTTTTACTCAAATGATAGTGATATTTCATCTGTTCTTGACAGATCATTTTACATGCATGTTTACTGATTTTACTGATTACAAGGACAACATTAACCGATGGATGTTATTCTACATTTGGTATTATATTTTCAAAACTCTAAGTTCATGGATGATTCCTTTAATGATTAGGTTAAGGCTACCCTCCCCAATCAAGACATTACCTATCTATCCCAAGACAACATTGTATCATAAACCACTCATCCCCAAACATGTGGTGCTCCCCATCATAATACATGGATCATATAGATCAATTACAACAAATGGTGGTCTGCATCATAGGAATAATCTATCGATAATGTATCCCCAACGGTCCATCGACTATCACAATACAGTTCCGACCTTACCACAACTAGTCTTATATAAAAACACTGGTCTGTCATCCTCTAGTTGAATTAACCCAGAAATGCTTAGTCCCACCCACCAATGTGATATCACATCTCTCGATCATGATGTTTAATTACTAGAAGGAATCAGTAGATCATCTAAATTTACACACTTACAATTAGTCCAATTCCATGGTTAGATCAAAAACTTTCAAGAACCCATATTTATTGAGAATCAGTATACTAGACCACCCCACTAAAATATTAGGTCACATTCAGGAACAAATAATGACATAATTATATGATGATTCGTATCATGTAAAACAATAGATAAATGATTTGGTTAAGTAGAATTCCACCAAGAAGAGATATGGGAAAACATCATATAGGTTATTGGTGGCACAATGAGTTATTAGACTATATCACAACCAACAAAAAGGGATTAATTACCAACATAACCAGTTCTTGTACCGACCTACCAAAGGTCAATATATATCCCTTGCACGGAGAGACTATGTAGTCATCATCAAGGAAAATATCATCATATGATCCATAATACAATTAATTAGAAGTAATATTTTGGTTAAACTATGTATAATACTTCCAAATAAGTTATATAAGAAAACACCATATATGTTTTTTTAATTTAAATAGTTGATCCCTCATCGTTAGCGAAATCAATCACATTAAAGTGTAGAAATTCCAACTAAACCCTACATTCCATGAATTATTCATGTGGACAGGCCCCATGAAAACATGATAATAACTAAAACTATAAATAATAATAGAAAACAAATTCATCATATTTAAATAAATATCTCAACTGTAAACATAAAAACTAAGAATAATAAGACCTCATCCCTTGTAACCTAGAATTCCCACCAGAAAATCTATTCATAATTCAATTTTCTAAGATCCAAAAAATTCTCAAAATTAATGACATTTCCAGTTTACTCAACCACATAAACTATAGTGACACATAAACTTTATAACCATGATATATTATCTTTGATGACATTGCATGAACACCCAATTAACTACACCATATTTTAACATCACATTCTTTTGAAACTTGCTAAAACTATGCTAATTTATGTAAAATAGTGGAATATTATAAATCTTGAAAAAAATGATATCAGTAATCATGGTTCATGATTCTACCCCAAGATAATTACCTATACTATAGAAGGAACTAAAACACAGAATCACTAATCCCATGTTGTCTCTAAATAGTATTTCCCCCCTCATTTCCCAAGAAATTCATGTTCTATCCACATTTAATTTCATACAAGTATTGGGTGGCCTCCTCTTTATCCATTTACCCTAAATACCTTGAGCACATTCCATATTACTGAAAGTCCTTAGTAGAAACCTTCATAACTATGAAGTGCACTACCCTCCATTAATTAGTGCACCAAACTCCACCATAAGAGGATTCACTCATACCTGAAGGAGAAGGGAATACATTATTTCATCTCTTTTGTCTTATTTTCTTCCCAAATAAATCACCACACAACCATAAAATCCATTTCATGAGTGTTTTTTTTGAATTCTGTACATTGTATTATCTACATGAGTGTTTTTTTAAATTTTGTATTTTCAGGTATTGTAGTCATCATTGTATATTGTTTAAATGAGTATTTTTTTGAATTCATCATTATTCTGCAGGTTTTTACTATAATTCTAGAGTGGAGGAAACTATATGATACTTGCTGTAATTACAGTACTTGAATTACAGAGGAGAGGATGCTGGAATTGCATAGGAGGGGAGGCTGCTGTATGCTGCTTACTAGAATTACAGTACTATAGAGGGGAGGCTGCAGGAATTGCAGAGGGGAGGTTTGTGCTAGAATTGTAGTAGTCTATCCCAATGATTATATGATATCATTCATTTCTATGTATTTTTTACTCCAGATATGGAATCAATTTATGTATTTATTAATATGTATTGAATGATTATTATTAATTCCATGATCAAATAGAACCCAAATGAATGAAATTTTCCATGATAATATAAACAAAAACAAGACAAACTAAATCTAATGGAAATGACCCAAATAAACTTGTATCGAACAAAACCAAACTAAGCTAAAAATCAAGCCAAACTGATTATATACCATTAATAGGAAGAGTAATTATCAATTAATAGGAATGTACTATTTGATAGTATCATTTTGAAACATGGATATGTTTCCCCCTTTCTTGTAGGAACATGATTTGACCCATGGAGAATTGTGCTTCTTATATGTTTGGTGGTGATGTGTATAGTTATAGGATATAGGTATGTTTTAGTTTAGTTTTTATTTTATTTTCTTTATCGCATTGGCTACTTAGGTCTTTTACTGCTTTCTATGGACATAGGGTAGTCATATTCTGTGAAGGGGGTCAGAAGGGGTTCAAATTGTTTCAGTCCACCGACTTTGATCTAAGGTAAGATTCTATGGTTACTACTTGTCTCACACCTCATGTATTTGGGGATTTCAGTGTTTTTGACTCCATATTATGTTTTCGGTAGGGTGTTGGATCATTTCTTGTTGGTTTGGGTGGATTGGGTTCTCCGCTACCAATCGAGGTAAGGCTTTAATGCTGTTGGTTGGTTTCTCACTGGTTATGTAGTGTCCTTTATGTGTTTTAAGGTTCCTAATATCCTTTGTGTAGCACGTTGATCCCTGCTCGTTGGTTTTGAGTCTCCAAGTCAAGGGCAACTTTCCTGCGTGTGCATAGGTAAGTAAGTATATGTATGTGGGTTCCCCCGTTACATGTATAGTCAACCATGGCAGTGATTATGAACGTATGGGGCTAGGTGTGCTCATGTATATATATATATATATATATATATATATATATATATATATAAATGCAGACGCAGGTAAGTGGAGACTAGTATATGCATATAAGCATATGTGCAAGGATCACCATGAACTTTCTCATGGCCATGTGGGTGTGTGAATAGGGGATAGGTGTCCTTGAATGTGTGTGAAGGTGTGTATAACTAGTGGGAGAGTAGAATATTTTAGTTAGAAAGCTCTAAGATCTAAAGTGGACAGCTTGGTTCCACCTTGAGGTAGGGTCCATCTCCTGGACTCTTCAATTCAAGAATGCTTTAAATTGAATTTATCTTCTTTCTTAATTATGATTAATTATACTTAATTTCATATCTTGAATAAGTGTTATTTAATATAATTTTTTCATTTGATAAATAAAGTCATGTTTTTATAATAAAACCCCTCCAATGGAGGTGCACAGTCTGCAAAAACTCACAGTGATAGTTATGTTGATCTAGTTTCTTAACTTATTGTATTTGATTTGTGCTGAATGAGTTTTAGAATAAATGTTAAATATAATTAAATGAATTTTGTGATAAATCAATGCCACAATTTTATAATAAAACCCCTCCAACATAGGTTCACTGTCTTCTAAACCAAAGAGTAGTGATAGTTATTTATATCATGTTTAGATTTGGTTTGAGTTTTCCATATTCCTCTTATTGGTGTTTGTTTTGTGGCTAGTTAGTTTTAGTTTTATTTGAATAATATAAACTGGCTTATCATACTCATTTAGCTCAAATGACATTTCCCGAGTAGGCATATTCCTTGACCATGAAACTTTCCTTTTCACCCTTTGAATATTATAAATGAAATTTCCATGTTTAGGCAAAGTAAATGAATTTGTAAATGGTTTGTGTAGGGTTTATGATTATTTTCCATCATTTCATTGCCTTTTAGATGTTGCGTCATTGTGCCACTCACTACAACCTTCTGTCAATCCCTTATTATAGCATATTAAATAGTTGATTTTTTCTATCATGTCCGTTGTAACCTTATCTTATAGATAAACCTATTTGGGGTGTTTTCCTGGCCTCTTAGACACCCCTTTGGGTGTTTACCTGAGCCCATATATCTAAAAACAGTGATGATTTCATTGTTTAACACTTACCAGGCTTATGGTACTCCCCACCATAAGTTTCATCTTACCACCACCAATTCATATGATTTAGTGCCTCCTCCTTTGAATATTCATATTGAAACATTTATCTCTAAAGGAATTATTCTCACTATGGTGGACCTATGTATATCTAAGTATAGAAAGATGTTGGAGAGATCCCTATGTCATTTACTAGAGCATTTTTGTAAAGGTGTGTGTTTTGGTGTATCAGGATTTTATAGTGGAGAAAAATGGCCAAGTTGTCATGGTGTCCGACGTTTTGAAGGGAATATTGCATAAAGAAGTGTTGTTTCATGCCTTGGTGTGAAGGTCAAAGGCATTTTGTTTGAAAACACAATTCAAAAATGTGTTTCAATGTCATGAGGTTCAGTATTTTAAAAGGAAAGTTTGAATGATTTTTTATGACACATATATTTAGTTGGAGGTTTAAAATCTTTCCAAAGTTATGGAAAATGTGTAGAATTAAAATGGTGGTATTCTCACAAGATATTTGAATATTTTAAGTGGAGGATTTAAAAGGAGATATTTGCTAATTATGTGGATTGATAGTTAATAGTTTTTAATGTATGATGATTGAAAACATGAAGAAGTTAATAGAAAACTACAGTGAATGTTCTTGTAGTATTATTTAGTATATTTATTTGAATTCAAAAACATGTTCTTTGCATGGAAACTTTGAGAATAAAGATAAGATTATAAAAGTCTGGTGTGATCCACACTATTCATAGTTGTGCATGAAAATGGCCATTACACACACACACACACACATATTGCATGAGTCCGTTATGATAAGGGGAGATACCTACACAACATTTCAACATCTAGTTATTCTATATTGATATAGAAGCCTGGTGTGATCCACACCATTCACAGTTGTGCATGAAAACGGCCAGCACACGCGCACACACACACACCCACACACACATATATCTTGATTTTTGTGGTATTCTCATCTAAAAAAACATAATTTTATAACAATAAACCATGTATATGCATATAGTCACACATCAACTAAAGGTAGTGTCTTATACCACTATATATCACACACCAACCTTCTCACTCAACAAACATCCATGTTAATACGTTATGATCAATGTAAATCCATTTTCTAAAATAATACCATATTAACCATGGTAGGTCTAATATCACATTCCAAATTCTCCATTATCAATCATGGTTGGGTTCATCTAGAACCTTATCACTCAAGGTGAGACGATTATCTTGACCACTACCTTATTAATCATGGTAGGGTTAGATATCATGTTATAATATGATAACTTAATTATCACTCAAGCAAGATTACTTCCAACACCTTATCACTCAAGGTGTTTCCATTCCTTAAGATATATCACTATACTTGTTATAATTTGTCACCCAACATGTGTATGAAATAACAACAAGGGAATTTGGTCCATATCATAGCTCACCAGATAGGTAGAAGGTTCTAGTCACTCCGGACCTATACCCCCATCTAAAAAACGTTTCACCATCCAAGTGAAAAATGTCAATCCTCTTGGTAGTCATATATCTTACACTATGGAATCCACTAGCATCCTTGAGACTAAAATTAGTCTCATACCCAAAAAATAAATAATTACCTCATGAATTGTGTGAAAGGGATACTCCTAGATTGAAGGTATATTTTTAGATGAGATACTTGATCCTATGGGTATACTAGAAATAATTCATGTATAATTTGATATGATGATGTAGAGGGGATCAATGTTATTCCATATGGACATCAAATTTTAATTTATAAATGGATTGCATAAATAAGAATTATACATCGAATAGCTAGATGAATTTTTTATTCACACAGGCAAGGAAAAATTTTATTGGATGAGGAAGGAATTATATGGGATAATCCATTAACCAAGAGAATGATATTATTGATCGGACTAGTACTTGAATAATCTCAGTTTCATATGTTGTGGTGGGTTTTATTATAACATCTATATCTAGAAGAGGTGTAGGTTTACAAGTTTACAGTGGGAGGTTTATAGGTTCTTTGTAAGACTGGAAAAGGTTCAGTTTACAGTGGATTTTCCAGATTAAGAGGTGTAGGTTTGCAGTGGGTTTAAGAGGTGCATATTTACAGTGGGTTGCCCTCCTTTGGAAGACTAAGGTGCAGGTTTTGGTTTAAAACGGGTTTAAGAATAGTGGGTTATCTGACTTAAGAGGTGCAAGTTTGTAGCAGGTTTAAGAGGTGTAGATTTATAGTGGGTTTCCCAGCTTTGGAAGACTGAGGTGCATGTTTTGGTTTACAATGGGTTTAAGAGGTGCAAGTTTACAGTGGGGAGGTGCTGGTTATGTTTTCTACTTATGTTTATAGTGGGGAGGTTCAGGTTATGTTTATAGTGGGGAGGTGTAGGTTTTGTCTAGCTTATATTGTTTACAGTGGGGAGGTGTAGGTTTTGTCTAGATTATGTTGTGGGAGGGGCAAGTTTACAGTGGGGGAAGCTTGATGTGGAGTATAGGATATACCAACGGTTTTGTAAACTATTGGTATACTGTATGCTAGACTACATATACCAATAGTTTGATTTAAACTTTTGGAAAAAATATATTCTTCATGTATACCAATGGTTCAAAAACCATTGGTATACATATATTTCAATGGTTTTATTGAAATCACTGGGATATGTTAGATGTTATACAATATGTGTACCAATGGTTCTTGAACCGTTGCCAATAGTCTTACTTAAACCGTTGGCATAGATTACATTCAGACAGCCTATACCAATGATTTATAATAAATTTTTGGCATAAGGATATTTCAATTCCTAACATACCAACGATTCTTGAAACTGTTGGGATAAGATATCCCAATGGTTTCAGACCCTATCCCAATGGTTTCGAATCGTTGGGATATATGAAATTTTCAGTAGTGATAGCACATCCATGGTCAAAATGATCATAAACCATTTAATAAAATATAGTAGATAATAATTATAATAGATCAATCTCAATAAATCATTAAATTCAATATAGTTTTTGAAATAGATGAAAATACTCTAATAAAATCATCAAGGAATTCTTGAGAGAAATACCATTTTTTTACTTTGTAAAGAAGAGTTCTTTTGAAAAAAAATCATTTGTATTTGTCATAATTGTTTGTATAAAACCAAAAATGAACAAATATAAATTTTCATGAAAAAATTATCAATTTTATAAAAATAATATTGTCTTAAAACAAATTATTGATGGTACTTGAAAATGGGTAAGAAATCGAGACGTTCCCTTTAATCGGGCTTGCCTATCAGAAAAAATTGAGAATTGAACCTTGAAAAACATATATTTCTTATAAAAAAAGATGAACTAATCTGGATACTTGAGTTTGGAATGTATACACAAAATTTAGAATAAATATATAAAAATAACGAAGAATTACATTGGTTTATAGAGGAAGAAGCATAACCTGAATGAAAATGGAGGTTTGAGAAGAAACCCTTACCTTATGTCTGAAAGTGTTATGCACTTGTACTTAACATCTTGGATAATAAAATTAAATTCATTAATTAACAAATCCATAACATTTTATATATTAATTTTATTCATTATAGTTTTATTAAGTTCATTTATATCCTTTTTGATGAGTTTTAGAGTTTAATTTCATCGTTCCAGAGCATTCATTTTCTTGGTTTTCATGATCAGTTTGCTTGATTATAAGTAATGAAGTTCATGAAAAATGGGTATAATTCTCTAGAATTGGAATTATATGTTATTAATGAAAATAAAAAAATATTAAATGGTCTTATATATTATTTTTGTTTCCATATATGAGGACGATTTATTAGATATAACTTTAATGATGATCGTTTAGATAATTTTGGTGGTTTTTCGATTTTCATGAAATAATTTTATCTTATTAAGTAATATCATGTGTATATAATGGTTCAAGAATTTTACATAGGTTGTAATAAATATATTTTAATTTTTTTAACCATAAAAATGGTTTTATGACCAGCCTTGAAGGTGTTAATGGAAAATGAAAATGCATCGCCCATGATGTCAGTAAATTGACACATCACGGGTGATGTTTTCATTTATAGAATAAAAGAGAGAGAGAGAAAGGAGTTTTATTATATATCTTCCATTAACATGATATAATTCTAGTATATAAATGATACTAGAGTTATCATGTCTATTGGGATAGGTTAGGTGAGGGAAGGATAATAAAATAAAATAAATTAAAATAAAATAAAAGAAAAGAAAGAGGATTTTTACCTCTTGAATTCTCTTCCTTGAGAACCTCCTTAAGGGGATTGGTTTTAGTATTTTGTTGAGACCAAAGGCTCTTGGAATCGGGGGAGGATATTGGTAAGAGTATTGGGTAGAAATTTGACAAGTCTCAAATCTTGGATGGTGTGAGGAGAAAGGGTGGTGATGGGTGATATTTATAGTGGGGGAGATGATTGTTTTTTTGAATATTTTATACATTTGTTTATTATTTTGGATCAAGACCGTGAATAGTTTGAGAATTATGACCAAATATATTAAAATAATGAATTAAAGTTTGATATTATGGTCTTACATCAACCATACATCACCTATGACTCAATAATTCATTTATTTAACATTTATCGTAAATTATCGTATTTTACTATTGAAAAAAATTCAAGTATTTTAGAGAAACCCAAAAAATTCACCCTAATAATTTTTCAATGTGTAGAATTCAAAAATAAACTCCATTTTATGAAAATAATTTTCTAAATATGAAAAATTTAATTTTAAATTGAAATCATAATTTACTCAAAAAATAGAGATTTTAAAATTATAATTGTTTTTACAACACTTTGAAAAATCAATTATGGTCTCATAAAATTATAATAAAATCATAAGACAAAAAAATATTAATTTATGAATACATTTTATGAAAATAAATTTTATTTTAAATAATTTTATTAATTATAAAATTATAATTAAATATTTATGACATACAAAAATACCAACACTGAATTAATAATTTTTAATATATTCATTTACTTATACTATGATATAATTATATCATACTTTAATTTATAAGATGCCTAAATTTTATTTATACTTTCATGGGTGAAGTTACTATTTATTTGGTTAGTTTACTATTCATAAGGGTCATATTACTATTTTTAATGTCAAGTTACTATTTATTTGGTATAGGTTCATTAACTTCTAGAAATGCCCCTCATTTAATTCATTATTCATTTATAAAGTTTTTATTGTGTTCTCCAAGTGATTTTATATGATTTATATTATATGAAATAAATATAAGAAGAGAAATTTCATTGATATAATTTTGGGTCGTTACACATAAGACCTACATTATGTCAGTGGTTCAACTTATGTGAGAGGTTAATTATTGTGATTCCCTCCTTAGATAACTTCCTATGTGACTTGTGGATTAGAGATGTATAAATGGGACTTTACACTGAGGGAAAATTTTTACTTGTGTGAGAGGTCAACTATTGTGATTCCCTCCTCATATTTCTTATGATGTGACCAGTGGATTAGAGATGCAATCACGAGACCTTACCCTGAGGGGATTATTCGGCTTGTGAAAGATGTCAACTATTATGATACCCTCCTACGATTGCTTATGGGGTTCCAATTATTGAATCATGTTATGAGGTTATTCCCTCCCTTCAATGTTGATTGCACCAAGTATAGTCAGGTGTTGTGGTGGTCTAGTTAACACATGGTGACTTGGCATGTTTTCTTGTGTGTTGATTATTTATTTCATATGCATACACACACTGACCCTGCTAGTGGTTCCCTACCAAGAGTTATTTCTCACACCATGCATGATAACTCTAGTATGCATATAGATATTCATGCCTCATTTTCAAGTGGTAGGTTGTATATGTGATCTAGTAAGGGTAAATGGATGAAGATTTATTGGCTAGATAAGGGACCTCAGTTTTATAATTGAGTCTCCCCTTAATTTTATTTCATGTTTAATTTTTATATGATAAACCTATCAAGTGATTTATTTGTATATATATATGTTAACCAGGGGTGTCATTCTATTATAACATGTTGATGTTTCATATTGTTGATGGTTGGATATTTGTTGTGAATCTTTGGGCATACTCTAATGTTTATTTTTTCATTCATCTATATGTTATTGTATGTGATGATACCAAGATTATAGTATCCCCACTATTGGTTATTGACTCTCAACTCCTATCAGTAGCATTTGGTGCATGTGGTGGTGTACCTGAGCTCATACAACACTCTGGCTAGAGTTTTATATGAGTGATTTTAATCAAGGAATTATAAAGTGGTATCAAAGCTTTGTTATAGTCAGTTTACTATTTAGGGAGTTAGTAGCCAAAGATAAGAATGTTTTAGAGTTTAGATAGGACCTTGGACTAGTGTTTCATGAACACCTTTTCTATTAGGAAACTCTAAGTTTCTAAGGGTATGGGATTACTTCTATTGCTTTACATTATTCTAAATGAGATGTTTCTGAAGTATGATGTTTTAGGTTGATCTTATTATTTATGATTTTACTCTTCGCCAAAGGTGGAAAGAGCATGTGATCTCATGTATTATATCAGACACATAATGTTATATGCACATGTGCATAATTTCCTATATGTTCCAAATGTTTCTCAAAAATTCAAAATAATTTTGGAGAAAAATCAGTTTTTAATAAAGAAATATTTCAGAAGTGGTTGTGAGATGGTTGAGAAATGGGGTTTAGTTAACTAAAATTCCAACAATAACTTATCCATTATTTTCCTAAATAACTTATTATTAAAGTATTAATTAATTGAAATCGAGATGGTATTTTTATATGTTTATCCTTAACATGATGATGATGTTGTAGTTGTATAGGTATTGTGGATGACCACCCCTCAGTGGGTCGGCTCAAGTGGTGGTTGTCTAATATAGACAGTACATGCATTTTTTGCCTAGTATGTGACCTGTTTGGATTAGGTGTATTTAGTTAATAATAGATCCTCAAGAGTGTCATGTTAACATGTGATGTTTCAATGAGACAGTGATTCACCCCTTTAGATTGAGTAGGGAGTGGTTCAAGTTGAGGATAATGATTATATTATCAGTGCTTAAGTTATTGGCCTTGGTTTGGGAAGGGGATTTTCTAAAAATGGAGGATCACATCGTATGGAGTTATTTATGCAATGATACATTCCATTGTAGTGTAAGGCATTAGCTCACACCATAATGGGGATACACGAGATTTTAGGCTCACTAGGAAAAGGGGTTTTGTTGCAACGTGGAGTGGAGGGTCACACCACAACATGACCCTAGATGAGGTCATTGTGGCATGATATCCTTATTCGTACTGCAATATTCCCCTAGGAAATTTTTTGTTAGTTTTTTAGTGGGGTAGATAGTTCTACATTATCATTATGGTTAGTGTGTGGGTTTTGGTTTCATGTTATGTGCACAAAAGGACGCAACATAGGTTTATAGGGAATCATAAATGGATGTTTTAGATATAGAGTAATTCTCAAGATATGTGGGATCAAACATTTATCCTTGGTTATTCATTTTCATGGTTATCTTGGAACCGAAGGTATGATTGGTATTTTTTGAGGGTTTTAGTTGAATTTTAGGAATAGGAAAGATTGGTTTTGAGTTGTGTTTTTATGTTGGAAAACCAAAGATGATTCCTATTATTATGCCTTAGATTTGTGAAACCCATGTGGTAGATGGTGGCCTTAAGTAGTGGGATGATGTGACATGCTTGGTAAATCATGTTTTGTATGCTAAGGAGGTTTGATTTTAAGGGTTCGAGGAACCCTATGGATGTGTATGAGTTATTGAGGTGTGACCATCAGGTGAGTAGCTTGGAATGGATGAGTGATGTTCATTAGAAAATATCTTTTGAGATGTCAGGCATGGTAAGAGAGTGTCTTTGTTGGGTGGCACCTTATGAAACTACCCTGGGAGTGGGCTTGTTTTAAGTCTCCAAAGTCCTTCACGACAGGCTCACAAAGGATGTTTAGTGTATATTTCATGGTTGAGTGGGTTGGTCTCATAAAATCCCCATGGGATGGATTTAGAGGATTATAATACTTACATGTGGTGAAGTACCCTAGATCGTGGTGGTAGGGAACATCTCAATTGAATAAGGTTGATAATATTGAGAGATTCTTCATGGGAGAAATGTGTTTTAACATCGAGTGTTCTTGATAAATGTTAGATAGTGGCTAGTGAGTTGTGGAAATGATATCTAAAGGGTTCCATGGATAATGTGTGACATTTCCATAGGTACTAGATCATGTTGATGTTTTACAATGATGATCAAGGGTTAGCTGGATCAAATGAGGGTTGTTTGGGGTAACTCAACCTCATGGGGTCCAGAAGCTAGATTCATGGGATGTGGTTAATGGGTTTTAAAAATAAAGACTCATGTGAGAAAAACCCCAATGATATGTAGGTGTTTTAATTATGATTGTATCAGTGGGGAGAAAATATGGATAATCTCATGGTAGAGAGCACCCAATGGGTTACTTTGAGTGTAGTTTTTCAATAAAATCTTGCTCAATGTTTGTGATATCATATATTTGGATTCCTTTTAGGGATGGCAGTGGGATGAGTTATATCTAGTTCTGAAGGTATACCATATTGAAGTATTCATCTATGATAGTTTTTGTAGTCAACATATTTAGAAACTAAACAGGTTTGAGTTTAGGTGATTAGGCTGTGTGTGGACTTGATTTTGAGCATGCCACTACTTTGGAAAAGATCGATGTATCCTTATAGAAGAGTTATTTGATAAGGAATCAACTATGATCCAAGATTGAAACCAGATACTAAGAATATGAAATTTTTAGAGGGTGTGTGTAAGCATCAGGATTAAAATTATTGATCAAGGATGTGGAGAAAAAACTAGGCCAAGTTTGTGGGGTTGTGAGATGTTTATCAGGTTGAGGCATCATGCCTAGTATGGGGGAAATATGAGTTTTGTGTTATATGTGTTATTAGGAATATAAGTGACTCATTTTGAGGATCAGACTATGAGTTTTAGGGGAAAAATGTTGCTAAATTAGGATGATGGGTGGTTTGAGGGAATCCCATCCAAAGTCAGAAATAAGTGGTGGAATTGAGTTTTGATAGATGAATACAACGTTGGAGGATCATCTTAGATGCTTCTTGGGGATGTGAATCCATATGGTGGGGAGTTTATAATAACTCATGAATTTATAGGTCATTATTTTTGGAAGAAATTTGAATTTTTATCTCTATAAAATAGAGTATTTTGATAATTGGGACTTTGAACTCCCGAGGTTTGGGACATACCTAGGGGTGTTTTACGTATGTTTGGGAGATTCAGTGGTTTTTGGGAGAATCAAATGAACATTGGAGGAGATGGTCTTGGATTTGGGAAGATTTTTGGCTATAGGTGATAGCTCACACCATGATGGGAGGGTGTTATAGTGTGGGGAAAAGTTACATGAGATTAAATTTTGGAGTTATAGGGGAGATCACACTATGGCCTAAGGGATTGAACCGTGAAGAGATGTGTAAGATTAAATAATTTGGAATTAACCTAGATCACGTTTAAACTAATTGAACATTCCATGAAGGGAACTCGATAGGGGAGTGTTGCGCTACAACCAAGGTGGGTTGCACCATAGAGGGTGTTTAAGGTTAGAGTATCAGACCACTCCTAGGAGGAGCATTGCACCGCAGGGGTACCCAGTCACGTCACAAAGGGTGGACACAGTTTCCCTTGTTATTCCCTTAGAAAGGGTTTTTTAGAATGACCTTAGTTATCATGCCACAATGTGTCCTTAAAGGGGGTATTGTGACATGATCCCCCTGGTCATGTTGTAGTTCACCCCTATGTTTTTTTAAGATTTTGTTTAATCTTTTTAAAATAACCCCTCCTTTTTTTAACTACATGACCCCAAATTCCCAACCCCCTTCCCTTATAATTATCCCCTCCACCTATTTATATTTATGGCTCCTGGATCTCTATCTATCAATATATCAAAGTGTTTTTTTTAAGAAATAGGTTTCTCTAGGTAAAGCTAAGGTACACCCAAGTTTCTCTCTTGTTGTTTCTATTATTTCACCACTATTTTACCATAACCCTCATTTTAGGGACCATTTTTTTTAATTTCATAATTTTAGGTGAATGTGGTTAAATAAATCCACAATATTAGATGAGTGGGATCTTACAAGATTGAGGAAAATGGTTCCTTTTATGTTTCAATATACATTTCATGTGTATATGTGATGTACATTCATATTCCCAGGGTTCTAGGTTTAGGATTTCTAGAAAGTGTTTGGGTGAGTCGCGTAGAGTGTGGTAGGATAAGGTGGAACCTACTCATTATGAATTAAGAGTGAAATACTTGGTTTAATGATTTTAGAGTGTCCCGATGGCTATGCTTATAAGGGGCACATCTTCTAGTTGGGTCCAACGGAACCCATGGTGATTGGTAATCATGCAGTTAGTCACAAATGGCCCAGGATGAGGTTATATGAGTAGGTCTATGTTCTATAATATGGAAGGGTACTTTGATAGAGGTTTTTTTCTAGTGAAGTGCCTTGGATATTACATGAAAAGTGGGTCATCATTTCCTTAAAGACCCCAAATGCCTTGTTAGGGGTTGAGTGAGGAATATGTGATTTTCTTGGTTTAGAGTATATATTTTGAGAGGGGTTTTAGTTGTTCAAGGGAATGAACCTTGAGGGGATTTACATATATAGTGTTTTTGGGGAATGCTTGATGGGTAACAACTATGGTATGAACTTCGGGTTGATTAATGTGTGAGATGTGTTTAGGTTTCCTTAAAGCTTAAGTCATGGTGAGTTCTTAACTCAGATTAGATTGGGTGTCCATTTGAAGGTGATACTCATGAAAGGGCTAAAATTTGGTTTTACCTTAGAACCCTTATGGTGTTAGTGCATGGAAAGTGTTATAAAGGGGGTTAGTGGAATTAGTTTCACCTCGGAGCATCTTGGTGGATGCTAGTGATGTAAATGGGAATAATGCATGATACCTTGAGGCATTATGGGTTGGGTGTAACCTCAGAGAGGTGTGGTGGCCTGTTATGGATGAGTATGATCAATGATTTGGGAATATATAATAGTTAAGGTCTAAGGTATTGGGATCATCATGAGGTGTAATTTAGTTGAGAATTATTATTGAGGTGTCGAGGTTGGTGAGATTGGTTAGGGAGGGTTATTTTGAGTTATTATATGTTTCCCTCCAGTAGAGTTCTAGGTGTGGAGTAGTGTCTAGATGAGAGATAGGGTGTTATTTTCCACCATAAAATTTTATTATATCTTAACTATGCTTGTAAAACTATATTGAGGCTGAGGCCTAGAGACTTATGGATTAGGGTGTAGAGTTACACCGCCTATGTGATATTCCTTCTGAGTGTTGGAGATTCATGTTGGGCCACATGCAATCAGTGATGTGAGATAGCTATGTGATCTACCTTATATTGGAAGTTCAACTTGTGTGAGAGGTTGGAAATATTGATTCCCTCCTTAGATCAATTCCTATGTGATAAGTGTATTAAAGATGTATCCATGGGACCTAATTTATATTGGTGGTTTGACTTGTGTGAGAGGTTAACTATTATGATTTACTCCTTATATTTATTCTTATGTAACTGATGAATTAAAGATATATCTATGGAAGATTACCCCAAGGGGGAGGTTTGACTTGTGTGAGAGGTCAACCATTGTGTTTCCCTCCTCAGGTCACTTATGATGTGACCAATAGATTGGAGACGCATCAATGAGACCTTACCCTAAGGGGATGCTTCAACTTGTATAAGTTGTAACTTGTTGTGATTCCCTCATCAGATCAATTGTGGGGTGCTAGTGATAGGATCATTGTATGGATAAATTCGGAAAGACCACAATTATGTGCATATTTTTAATCAAATTTCAATCATTTTTTTGATGTTTTTCAATGTTAAAATCCTTGAATTTAAAAGTTTTAATAAAATGTGGGAATTTATGATGGTATGAATAATAATGGTTTAAAAAGGGATAAAAAAGGTTGATTTTATGTTTGAATCTTATTTTAATAATTATTCATGAATATTTTTTAAAATTTGAAATGTTTTTAACTCTTTTAATGTTTTTCTTTGTAAAAGTTTTCCAAGCACCTAACGAACCTTCAACGATGAGCTCCACTCCACATAACCAGTCCAAGGGGCCAGTTACCTGTGCATAGACCAAAGGTGGTGAAATCCTACTGGCATACTGCACGACGACAGGAGAGACTCGCTGGGTAAGGGTAGACTGTAGTGGAGAGGGGTGTCCTTCGGAACCTCGTCAATTTTACTGAGCTATTGAAACCACACTCGGGTTTATAAGTGCTCAGTGCCTACTCCCAATTTTTGATGTGGGATGCGAGCGCTGATGTGCTTTGCCGCTCCCACACCCCCATCATTGCCGGACTCCACTGATCCACTACACCACCATCCTTCATGCTAGTCTCCGCACTCCACCACCAGACCACCATCCTCCTACACCTCAGCTGATCACCCCAAGTCCACCATCACCGCTCCATCGTGGCTCCATCGCTCAGCATCGTCAGCCTCTATCACTACCACCCACTACACCCAGAGGAGTCATCGACCATCCCTAAGGCATTTCAATGCTCCTCCGGCCATTATGAAGGTCGAAGGAGGGGATGACACTATCTTTCTCACCACCCACTGCTGCCGCTGCTACCATGCCTCCTACTGCCACCTACAACCACCATGCATTCCATTCACAGAGGCCCAAGAAGCTGGTTTCCCCTATCCATCGCCGATGAAGCCGATTTCCATTTGTGAACTACGTGGATTCCTTCCATGCAGTATTGACACCCACAATTGATGGGTGTGATCTCTCTGGAGATACAGGACCCCCCATTCTCGGGGGGGGGGGGATCAATGTGTTCTTGAATTTTCTTTAAAGTTTATTTTAGGTTTATAGTATAATTGAGTAGCATGCATGATGAGGAGAATGTATCTAATTTGATGATTTCACACCAATGACAAGAAAATCAATTTATTGCTATTATTTTTTTAAATATCTTTTCACTCACTTCATTTGTTAACTCTTAATACAAAGGAGTTGATCTAATTAACGGATGAAACAACATTGATAGAGCTAGGTCATGAAAGATGGCACACTAAGGCCAATGTGTGTCATCAACTTTGTTATAGGTGGAGGTGGAATTAAGAATGATTTAGAATTAAATGATATTGCACAATTTATAAATAAATAATAGTAGTTCAAAAATGATATTTCATGTTTGTATTATCAAACTAAAATCAAATATATAAAATAGAATAATGATTAAACCTTAAAGTGAACCCCAAAACCAAGTGATTTCTTATTAACTCATTCTGTTTATATTTTCATGTTAGTATTTCATATCATTAGAAAAGTAATAAAAAACATTTTTAATGTTTTCATTTAAAACATAAAACAATAAAAAGAAGTAGTTTAGGTGATTTAGAAGAATTAGGTGAACAAACTAAGAAGCTCCTCAAGTGAGATGACCTTGGTCAGCCACTGTGCTGTACTAAGAAAATTAAAATTGCTTTTGATACACCCTACGATAGGTGTACATTCAAAACTAGCATCGTTTCTAGGGATCCAATCATTATGTAATTCAATTTTTCTATTTTCACATTTTATATATAATTTAAACTGCTTTTATCAAAATAAAAACAAAAAATAATCCATGATGTCTTAAAATGAATTTTTTTTCAATACATGGAACAATTACTCCAGGGTGAAAGCACCAGTGTTTCAATGTGTTGAAGGGGAGTCTCTCCTATAAAAGATTTTTGAACTCACTAACCTAGATAAACTTATGATAAATGGGAATAACATTGAGATTTCATTTCAATAGGTTGTAGATATAGTTAATAAAGTCAAAATGGATTATCAAATATTGAAGACCAGGAAAGAAGTGCCACCAAATCTACCCAATTTCACTAAAGACATTAAAGAGTTTGAGTCTTAGCTTAAGGATTATACACA